>BTHS01000015.1:78245500-78845500 GCA_036184385.1 Tokudaia muenninki
ACCCAGACACAGACAGGCACACACACCACATAAATTAAATATTTTTTTTCAATTTTGATCAAATTCATTTACAGTATAGCATTGACTGTCCTGCTGAATGAGGACACGGTCCCTCTGTCTGGTCCCTCACTCTCGGACATTACCACACATCTCTCTGTGTGATGTTTGCACGCCTTTTCCACATTCTCTTCTTGCTTCTAAGAAATATCTTTCTACCCAACTCATCCTCTGAGTCCAGTTAATATACTCTACCTCTGAGAAGAGCAGACGCCCCTCCCCAACTCTCAAATATCTGGACCTGTATCTTTTGCATCCCGTAGTTAACGGTTGCACCTTAGGTGGGTGAGGGGAAGTCTCCACCCCAGAAAAGGATGGGTTCACTGTATCCTGCGAGAGCAGTGGGAATCCCACGCCGGTGCTTGGCTGTGAATTTACTATATAGTTAACCACCTATGTCTCTCCAGATTGCTCCAGTGGGGACTCTCAGGTAGGGCAGGGTCAGGGGAAAAGATGATGGCTTCCTGCTCCCATAACTTGCTCATTGACATCATGTCCCCACAGTTTGCTCGATCTGCTTTATCTCTGGCCCAGCAGCCTTGCGTTTTCTGCAGCATCCGTTACATAGTAACGAACTAACTTAGAGTAAAATCCAGAGCCCTCACAGATCCCAGATTGAATATACGTCTCTGCCTCCACAGGGCTCAGTGCCCAGCATAGGCCCTGATTAGAAAATGTCTAGAACTTAGTCAAGTTGAATGGACAAGACCAAAGACAAACCGTTTTTCCTTCTACGGAGTGCACTTGTCCCAGGGTTTCTGCGCTAGCATCTGGAGCAGGCAGGGCTCTGCGGGCTTGGGCACTGCACTGTGCCACTACACCCAACACTGTAGAGCTTAGTCATGTCCTGCCTCAGCTGCAGCAGCCAAAATGGTCACCAACATCAGGCGTCACCAAATATTATGTAGGGACTCATCATCAACACACACACACACTCACACACACACACACACACACTCACTCACTCTCTCTCTCTCTCTCTCTCTCACACACACACACACACACACACAGAAAACATTGAGTTCATGCAAAGGATCAGATAGGAGCAAGGAAAGCAGGCAAACAGGGCTGTACACTACAATCTACTGTGGCTTGAGATGCTGATATGTTAGAGATGAAGGACTACATTCACTTTGCAACCGAGGTGGCGTATCACGAGTGCCATGCACGGCTGTTGACTGTGTGTTTGTGTGAGTGCCTTGCACGGCTGTTGACTGTGTGTTTGTGTGAGTGTCATGCACGGCTGTTGACTGTGTGTTTGTGTGAGTGCCATGCACGGCTGTTGGCCGTGAGTGTGTTCGTGTGAGTGCCTTGCACGGCTGTTGGCCGTGAGTGTGTTCGTGTGAGTGCCTTGCACGGCTGTTGGCCATGAGTGTGTTCGTGTGAGTTCCACGAGTTGCAGTGGCAGGGGCAGCAGCTTCATGCCCTTACACATGCCTCAGCCATCCTGTGGTGTGAGCACCTTCACGCCACAGAGTTCCACATGTAAAGACGTCACATGCTCATGTACGTCGGATAGCCTGTGTCTGGGCACCGGACAGTCCCTGATACTCTCCATCTTCATTACTAACTTACTGATGTAAGCTCATGAGTGCGGTGAGTTAGAAAGGGGAAGGAAGCTGGTATGTAGGAAATTGAAATTCACCTTAAAGGGGAAAAGCCAAATGTACGTGTCACATTAAAACCCTCCAGAGGGCTGGGCAGGAGGCTGTTGGTGAAGTGTTTGCCTCACAATCCACGAGACCCGAGTGCTAACCCCAGAAGCCACGTAAAAGGCCAACATGGCAGAGTGCACTTGTAATCCCAGTGCTAGGGGGACAAATACAGGAGGGTTCCGGGGCTCGCCAGCTGGTCCATCTAGCTGAATCAGTAAGCTCTAGGGTCAGTGGGAGACACTGTCTCAATAAATAAGTCTGGTGAGATGACCTAGCAGGTAAGACTGCTTGCCAGCAAGCCTAATGACTTGAGTTAAATCAATAAATAAGGGTTAAAAATAAAGTTGGGAACAATTGAGGAAGACACTCAACATAGACCTCTGGCCTCTGCATGCAAGTGTACCAAAACACACACACACACACACACACACAAGTGAAAACATAGTAGAACTGTAATACTACATGTGCTAATTCCTATGTAAAACGTGAGAACACAGCCTGCCTCTTTTCAGCCTCCAGAAGAATGCAGAAGGTCCAGTCCTGAGGCAGAGCCCATTTCAACACCCTGTTAACTTTGATAGAGCATTTTCGCCATCTAGTGGTAGCTTTGAGAGTTGTCTCCAAAATGGAAACCTACGGTGAACTTACGAGACCTCCTCCAAACAGATGCCCAGCTGGAGCCAGAGTCTTGTAATTTTGAAGGAAAGCAAGCTAGTTATATCATTTAAAAGCTGAGCGGTTTCTAAACAAAAGATAAACCGAATCAATATTTTCATCTTTAAAATTTTCCCAGACAAGAAAATACCACTAATTCTCAGAAGTATTTTAAGTGTGTCGTAGTGTTTCATCTCGGAGACAGAGGACGACAGGAAAACGGAAGTAAAGGGTCAAAGGAGGAACAGAAGATGCAAAGGTCACTGTCACATCTCATGGGAGACAGAAAACAGGATTACATAATTATATTGAAAATAGACATGTATGTGTATAAAAATATACATGGCAACTAAGATTAAAACTGTTTCCTCTCAGATAATCTGAAAAATATTATCTTAGGAAATGTTAAATTCATCTAAAGAGAGACTGGATGCACCAAACTCAGATATAGGTAGGTAATTGTGTTGACAAATATATATTTCGTACCTGGAGACAGGGCTCCAAGTACTTGCTGCTTCTGCAAAGAAGACTAATCTGTTGGTCAGTCTGTGGGATGATCACAGCTAGTTCCAGGGATCAAACACCCTCCTCTAGATGCTGCAGTCACCGCACATACATGGGGCACATACACACGTACACTCGTACATATAAACAAAAATAAACACTTTTAAAATCTTTTTTCAATAACATTTTTGTCTTCATATCTTTTTTTTTTTTAAAGAGTGTCACTGTGTAACCCTGGCTGTCCTAGAACTCTCTATGCCAACCAGGCTGGCCTCGAACTCACAAGAGATGTGTGAGCTCCTGAGTGCTGGGATTGATTAAGGTGTGTGCCACCAGGCCTGACCTTTCTCCAATAACTTTCTCTTTCCAATATAATTGTCTTGTGTCTTTATTTCTCAAGCACTTTAGCTGTTCTCTTCCTTTTCATAATAATGTCATGGGAAACGCCCTATACATTTCACTTAATCTAACAGACATTTTCCAAACAGTTCCTAGTGACAGGCATTGGAACTCCACAGGGTCCGGAAAGTGCCCTCTCCTCGTGGGACATGAGCTGGGAGGGCAGGTGGCCCAGAAGCAAATACTTCACAAGAACTCTGCAGAGGCAGACGATTATCTCACCTGATTCCCTGAGCACTGACCAGTGTGTCTTATTCCATCTCACAGAGGATGAGAGCAGAGTCTAAGGGATCCAAGGTCAGATCTGGCTTCTCCAGGTCCAACCCTAACGCACCTACACATTTCCCTGTAAGCTTTCTACAGCAAATGTAGCCAGCGCACACTTGTGGCCAGGTCTGAGTAGGGGATAATGCCAAGTCCTGGAGGTACAGATATGGGTCAGGTCCTACCTCCGCCAATAGAGGCAGCCCTGCTCCGATTGGTCCGTGTGGTTACAAGTGCCCAAGGGCACACTTACCATAGTTTATTCAGCCACAGCAGACTGGGAAAATACTAACTCTAATTTAAACTTTTAATAAGAGTCTAAGGTGGAGACTAGAGACGTGGTTCAGGGGTTTGGAGCACCTGCTGCCCCTCCAGAGCACAGGTCCCCAGCACCCTCGTGGCAGCTCAGAATCATCTGTAACTCCAGTTACGGGAAATCCAACACTCTCCTCTGGCCCCAGTGACTTCCTGCACACGTGTGGTGTACATGCATACACTTAGGCACATGCATACACGTAAAATAAGGTGTTTTTTTTAAAAATAAGTTTAATTTGTCAAAGAAAGTTATCTATTGATTCTGTGGTTTACTTGTACAAAAGAATAATTAAGTTTGGGTCAATTTGTATTCTGTAGGGGTTTTCTCCCATTATATTTAGGGCCATCGTGGAGCCAATTGCTGGGATTTCTCAGGTCATCAAACAGCAACTGAAGTGGAACCGTTGCCTCTGTGCTAAAAGGCTCGGTGCTGCAGCACATCGCGTAATGAATGCTAACAAAAGACACAGCAATGCAGCAAATCGAAGGCAGAGCTTCTGAGGAACCTGTGCTCCCCAACCCAAGACTGCCCGTGCTCCCCAACCCATGACTGTCTGTACTCCCCAACCCAAGACTGCCCGTGCTCCCCAACCCAAGACTGCCCGTGCTCCCCAACCCAAGACTGCCCGTACTCCCCAACCCAAGACTGTCTGTGCTCCCCAAACCAAGACTGCCCAGGCTCCCCAATCTAGGACTGCCTGTGCTCCCCAACCCAAGACTGCCTGTGCTCCCCAATCTAAGACTGTCCGTCCTCCCCAATCTAAGACTGCCCGTGCTCCCCAATCCAAGACTGACCGTGCTCCCCAACCCAAGACTGCCCATGCTCCCCAATCCAAGACTGCCTGTGCTCCCCAACCCAAGACTACCTGTGCTCTCCAACCCAAGACTGCCCATGCTCCCCAATCTGAGACTGCCTGTGCTCCCCAACCCAAGACTGCCTGTGCTCCCCAACCCAAAACTTCCTGGGCTCCCCAACCTAAGATTGCCTGTGCTCTCCAACCCAAGATGCCCATGCTTCCCAACCAAAGACTGCCCATGCTCCCCAACCCAAGACTACCTCTCACAAACACCCAGACTGATGATAGTGGATAGCCTCGCAGTGCAAGTCACTGATTAGACCAACTACTGCCAAGCATTTCCTGGCAAAGCTTTGCTTCTACGTCTGGTCTGAGATGCATTGTTTGCTCAGTGGAATCCAGAGACATGAGAACCTCCTATGGTAAATGTTGATATAAGAAAAACGTCCTAGGTGACCGGCCATATTTATCAAGGCATTATATCCACCACCTGCATGGAGTTTACCAAGTGGGCGGGGTGGGGTTGCTATCTTGTGTGCGTTCAGCTCCAGTTGCCTGGATACCATGTCTTGTGTTCAACGGGGCACATAAATCTAATTGTGCCTCTCTTCACTTCAGACATAGGAATTCCAAATTAGATCATATCGCTGGGCCACATGAGCAAGTCCCATGCGTTCTAACTCTCCGTGTGGCTTGCCCAAGCTGCCCTCTGCAACCAAAGGCAGGAAGCATTCCAATTAAAAAGATGTCTTAGAGTCTCATCATACGCGGCCGGCTTTCAAGACTTCCTCCCTTCTCCGACCTCGATTGGAAGTTCATCACTTCTAATTGCCGGTGATATAAAGGAGCTGATTGCTGATTCCCTTTCTGTAGCTAAATTGCTGGGCACATGTTAATAACATCCTCGTAAGTTCCATTTGTGGTCAGCCATCAGGACCCATTAATTCTGAGATATGTTTGGCTTCCATAAACCAAAACAGAGAGGGAATTTGGAAAAGTCAGCTTAGAAAGGGGCACGGTTATACATTCCATAGTAGAGGTAAACTTCAAAGTTGTCACTACTGAGAAACCTTAAAATACTACCAACACCCTGGCAGAAAGTATGTGTGTGTGTGTATGTGTGTGTGTGTGTGTGTGTGTGTGTGTGTGTGTGTGCAAGCGTGCATGTGTGTGCATGTGCACCTGTGAGTGTGCTCATCTAGAGTGATCTGTTGTTGCCTATTTCTGCTCCTGGGTAGAGTGAGCAGAAGAAGCACCAGCCTCTAACAAATGTCGGGAGCCTTGGTACCAGCTGCTGCTATGAGCTAAGGTTCCCAACATCCAGAGTTTAAGAGAGATGACCTGACCCACGGAATCCTGATGCCATGAGCCAGGTCATTGGACCTCCCCTCCAGACACAGTTGGCCAGAACGAGTATGGTAGCAGCTTGCACAGTTTCTCCCTGCCTCCCCCACACAGAGCTCCCCACCCCAAGTTGTCACAACACCAAACTGGAACATGGGCCATGAACTATCCCCTTGGGACTTCTGGTCAGCAGTAAAGCCCAGGGCATGCACACCCAAGTTCACAGGTAAAGAACCACAAGCCAATGTTTTCATCCGCCACATCCGAAGCATCTATCATACAAAGAACCAAGCCACCACACCACCGCCACCGCCACCACATTCCTGATACCACCATACCACCACCACCACACGGCCAGAACTGTACAAAGCGCATTAAAACCAACAGAAAATCTTTCCATGTTATAACGCTGGGATAATTTCTCATCCCTCTAAACTGCCCCCACCCCCAGAGAAAGCCTGTCAGGACTGGTTGGAGTCAAACCACCAGATTCGGATTTTCAAACAAACGACAGAGCAGCTATTCAGCTTCTTGAGAGTCTGAGTGGACGGACGGTGGACACCACTGTGAAGCAAGAAGAGGCTCAGTACCTAGAGGTGGAGTTGAGTCAGGACCTCGGAGCGTGACGGTATGGCATGTGTACTCCTGCCCTGGTCCGTCCTACCCTGAGCTCTACATCAGCTTGCTGACACCATTCCCCACAGAGAAAGAAAATCTTAAATTTTTAAAAAGAAGAACCCTCAAAGTCCTGAAACTCCACACTTAGCACCTTCGGTGAGAACTGTAAAGACAAATGAAGGGTAGAAATTCAGGGGGAATAACCTGAGGGGCCTCTCCCAATACACCCAACTGCCAGGAAAGAAAGTAGTAGAAACCAGTTTCCACTGCCTCCTGAACACGAGTGTGCAAGAGAGGGAAGGAGAGAGTTCACTGTAGTCTTAAATTTGACATGGTCAGACTCTGTCTGGTCCCTGGGCAACTGGGGGTTGTGGGGGAGACACAGGAGACAGAGAGAGAGCCATCTCATCCTGTCTCCATTTCTTTTGTTTTTGGTTTGGTTTGGTTTTTGGCAGAAAGAGACGTGCATACTGGGAGAGCATTTTCAAATCAAACTCAGACTTATGCTCCCAGCTAGTAACTGGGTAACAGTGAGGCAGTCAGGTCTGCAGCTGGAGAGAGATAAAGGAAGCAGGTGAGAGATGTTCTTTTGGAGAAAGACAGCAGAGTTCCGGGACTGAGCGTGTGGGAGGACATGCCTCCACGTTTAATACAGACCCAGACTACAGAAACAGGCCCTCAGACGGCTACACTTATCCTGACCCTAAGCTGATAAGTTCTCATTTCAAAGGTGACTCACAGAACATTGTCTCCAGGAAGAAAGTCGCTCGGAAATGTGAGCTGATCATAAACAAAGGGCCCGGCTGGTACTTGAGTACTTCAGTGCCTCAAATGGGGCACAGGCTTTAGTCAAAATATCAAAGGACTTAAAAGCAAGCAGCTCACCTTGAAGTGGCTATGGATGTGACCTGAGTCCCAGACAGAGACAGCGGGTGTCAGAGACTGGGCCTCCTGCAGCAGCAGGAGGGCAGGTCCACCGTGAAAGCCTCTCTTCGCTCCCTCAAACTTCAGCCATAGAGAAAGAAAACAGAGGCATATCTCCACTGCTAAAGGGGAAGTTAATGGTGCACAGGCTTCTAAAAGTACTCACTATGCACAGAGAGGTGGGGGAGGGGCAGAGGGAGAGATGGAGAGAGACAGAGAGACAGAGAGACAATTTCTGCAATGCATGGGTGTGAGTCAGGGCTCTGCCTGCTCCCCTCAGTCCCTGCGTCTCATCATTGGAAATAAAGGGAGCCGCTACTCAAAGCCAGCTTCCGTTGTGACTCTTAAAACACAGAAAGGTAAACCAAATCCATGGCCTCAGAGGAGAGAGCTTGTCATTCAACTCAGCCTAGCCTTTGGTTTTGTTTTACAAGGGTTGTGGAATTTACATCCTAATCTGTTTTTCTTGCTCTTGTTTTAAGGGCTCGTCTGGCTTAATAGCCTAGGTCGGCCTTGAACTCCCCATCCTCCTGCTTCAGTGTCTTGAGAGATGATGGCAGACGTGCACCTTGAGACTGGAAAGATGGCTCTCCATTTAGGAGCACCTGCTGCTCTCCCCAGCACCCAGCTCAGGTGACTCACACCCTACGGCTCCGGCTCCAGTCCATCTGACGACTCTGACCACAGGCACCTGCCGTCACAGGTATCGCAAGCAGATACACACACACATTTTAAAAATAATAAAAATATTTAAGTATACCTTCGTGCCAAGCTATCTGACCATTTTCAGTGCGCCCTTCAGGAGTGTTGAGTATACTCCATTATTGCACAACCATTGGTACGCTCCATATTCAGACTCTCGTTTTGCAAAACTGAAATTATGATCCATCGAAGAGCATACACCTCACACACCCGCAACACTCAGGCCCCGTCGTAATACACGAGCACTCACACAGCACACGCCAAAACTCACACACACCCTAACACTCATAACACGCACCCCACAACTCTCCAATCCCTGATGTTCACACAACCCAACTCTCACACCTCAACATGCTCACACATAACTCCATTTGTGCCCGATACCCCAACTCTCACAGTACTCCAGCTCCTAAACACTTCAACTTTCACACACTCCAGCTCCCATAACCCCACAGCCACATGTCAACAGGTCAGCTCACACGTGCCCCATGAGACTCTGACAGTCAGAGCTCCTACCATGTCTGAGGACTCCTCAACAGAGCAGCTTCCCTGCCTCACACAAGAATTCACAGCCACTCCCCAGTCTCCGGGCACGACCTATGGATGTTATCATCCCGTTCCTGTTCCCTGTCCCTATATGCCCTTGAAAACAGAATGCTTCCTGACTCTGCTGTGCTAGCAAGGGAAGCTCTAAGCCTTCCGAACACAGAGTCTGTTCTTCCCTTCGACATGGAAAATAGGGTCGGGGTGACTCAAAACTTATCCTGCACCATAAAAGTATTGCTTGCTTAAATCCCACTTTTTGTGGGGAGGGTCCCATTTTTACTACATCATGTTCACTTTGTGTTAGCATTCTGTCTAAGCTTCACCCCACAGTTACCTGGCAACAACCAGGTAGGTCTAGCCCACTATAAAAGGGGTTTCTTGACCCTCCTCTCTCTCTCTTGTCTCTCTTACTCTCTTAGCTTCTCTCTTGTTCTCTTGGGCTCTTCCCTTCCCCCTTCCCTTCCCCTCTCTTCACGTGGTCATGGCTGACCTCTACTTCTCTACTCTCTCCCTCTCTCTGCCTTTCTCTGCCTCTGCTACCCTCTTAACTCCCCTCCCCATGCCCTAAATAAACTCTATTCTATACTACACTGTCATGTGTCTGGTCCCTCGGGGGGAAGGGATGCCTTGGCATGGGCCCGATGAGGCACCCCCTTCCCCCTCACCACCGTAGAACATATTCTTATGCCTATTTCTCTTTTTATGATCACAACACTTTGTGTTCAAAAGGAGGAATCCGTTTAAAATATATTCACGCATCCTCCTCAGATCTTCCTGTCATGACAAGTTTTTGAATAATAAGGACAGAGTGAATATGAAGGGAAGGGAAGTGTGTCTACAGGATGCCTGCAGCGCGGAGGAAGCCATAGCTGAAGGAGTAGTGAGTGAGGGACAAGAACAGAAAGATGAGGGAAAGAACAGGGGTCCAGGGGTCCGTCCCATTAGGTGCCCAGCTGCGCCATGACTCAGCCAGGACGAGCTCAAGGCCGAGAGAGCCTAGGTAAACCCGGGGTTGGTGGCTCCAGTGGACACTGCCTCCTGACTCTCCTCAAAGTGGAGAATGGAGAGCACCTGCAGGCAGAAGACTCCGAGACTCCACTTCCTCGGACTCCTCCGACCTTCTCTAGGCGCTGACCAGACAGACGGGAGGACCACAGCAGGGAGGACTATACAGGTGCAGGGTAGCCAGAGGGACGGGTTCACCTTGATCCCCTGACCTGAGTGCATGCAGTAAACACAGGAGGAAATTTGCCCCGGGTCAGAGAAGAGAAGTCCTTAGGCCCAGGATATACACATGCAGACCAGCTTCGCCAAGCTTGTGAGGGCTTACAGACCACACAAACAGGGGCACGAAACAAAATAGACCACCCTTCTGAGACCGGCATGCTTCTCAGCAGCCTAGGAGGAAAGAAATCCGCCGACCAATCAAATCAGGCTTCTAGTGGAGAGAGCCAATCAGTGACGACTCGGTAGATCATGCCTCCACCACCTCAACCAAACATGGCTTCTTCTGTGGCAGGCCTGCAGTTCTGCATCCCCGTGGGCGATTGCAACTCCACTGTCTTCCAGATCTGCCTACGGCTTGTGTGAACTTGAGGCCATAGACTGAAGACCACGTACCACAAACCAAAGCTTACCTACACGGTGCTAATAAAGTCTAGCAACTGGGCTGAGCTGTCTCAGTAGGTAAAGTGCTTGCCACACAAGTATAAAGACCTAAGCTCAATCCTCACAACCCAGATAAAAATCCAGAAGTGATGGTGTGACACCTGTGATCCCAGAACTGGGGAGGCTGAGGCAGCAGGATTCCTGGGACTCGCCAGACAGCTGGACTAGCCAAAGAAGTGAGTTCTGGGCCTACGAGAGACTGTCACAAAAATAAGATGTATAACACCTGACAAACAACACCCAAGGTTGATCTCTAGCCTGTGCGGGCACTTGTGCGTACACACACAAGCACACGTGCATACACACCATACACACACACACACACACACATGCACCCATGCACACATACACACACACAAGCACCCATGCACACATACACACACATGCACCCATGCATACATACATACACAAGCACCCGTGCATATACACCATATACACACACACATGCACCCATGCACACATACACACACACACCCCCATGCACACACACACGCACCCATGCATACACACACACCAATGCATACACACACACATGCACCCATGCATACATACACACACAAGCACCCATGCATACACACACACATGCACTCATGCACACATACACACACACGCACCCATGCATACATACACAAGCACCCATGCATACACACACACATGCACTCATGCACACATACACACACACAAGCACCCATGCATATATACACACACATAAGCACCCATGCATACACACACACACAAGCACCCATGCACACATACACACACACATGCACCCATGCATACATACATACACACACAAGCACCCGTGCATACACACCATACACACACACATGCACTCATGCACACATACACACACACACACACCCATGCACACACACATGCACCCATGCACACACACACATACACACACACACACACACATAGTATAGCAACTACAGAAATACTGACACGCAGCAAGTACACTGCTTCCCTCTTGCAGCCATTGCAACCAAGACCAGGGAAGTGTCATTAAGGTTCACAAAGAAAAGCGTGTCAGCACAGTGTCTTATGGGAAGCCAGGATGAGGTCTCCTGGAGTTGGTGCAGTTCTGCTGGGCTACTCCCTCCCAAAGTGCTGCGGTTCGGTCCTCAAACAAGTAGGAAGAGAAGCAAATACTCTTCCTCCAGGGCTCGTTTGCCTGCCTGCCCTCCGCACCAGTCTGTGAGCGCCAGAAGTAGAAGAGAAAGCCACCACACAGCCACCTCAACCACAGTGCCCCAGCTACCAGAAAACAGCACTGGAGAAGTTTCCCAACCTAAAGAGCAAGGAGGGAATTGATTAAAAGAGTCGCAGCCAGCCTCCCAACCACCGGCCTTTTCGAAATGGGAAATGCCAGAATTAGGGACATGTGATCGGTAACTCAGTCCACCATAAAACCCACCACACATCACAAGTGACATCCTAACAATTCCAGCATCAAAACTTATGGTGTATATTTATAGCCTGCTCCTGACTGTCAGATTCGGTAGTCAGCAGCCGCGTGTACCAACTTACACTTAAATGTTTAAGTCATCAAAAGGGTTCAAAGCCTAAAATTCTGCTGTTCGGTCATGCAAAGCATACGTTCTGGGTGCTGCCTCGCTGCATGTGGCCAGTGGGTGCTGTATTGGAAACAGAAGTTCTAGAAACGCTCTGTCATCCTGGACAGTTCCGCTTGTAAGCCGGGATGGATGGCTCCGGGGTATTTGTCCCCGGCCCTGGCCTTTGGCTACGAAATGCACGGTCTCGGTTGTCGGCTTGTCTGGATTTAGAAGTGTCCAAGAGCGGTGAGGCTTCTAAGTAAGAATGTTTCCACAGAAACCTGGCCTGAGGAACTGTGGTGAGGGAGGGAGAGACCTGCCTTGGTGTGAGCAGCACTATCCCCTGTACTGAGGCCCAGAGGGAAGGGCAATGGCTGGAGGGAGCCAGCAGGTGGCTACATGCCCCTTCTGAGCATGCGCACGGCTGCAGCCCTTGTCCACTAAGGTCAGGCCTCAACGTCATCAGATTTCCAGTGTGAACACCTGCAGCAAAGGATCAGCCAGTTTTTTGGCTCCAGACTGGACTAGGACGACTGCAGTGGCCTGTTTATTTAACTGTGGAGACTTGGGGCCTTTGTGGTGCATAATGTCCACTTGGAGGTTGTGTAAGGCAAGCCAACAAATCCTATTATATAATATATTGTTGCGGGAAATATTAAAAGAGAGTACCTGTGAACTCTCCATGGGCTCAGACCATGCCCCCGTGATCTTGCCAACCCACCAACTGCCCGGCGGTCCACAGAGCTCACGCTGGGCCTCAGGACTCCTGCCTGGTACAGTCTCACTCCGCAATCCCTCTGTCCACCATCTCTCTGGCAGGGGACCCCCGAGTTCCTCTCACTTCCACGCATTTCCCACGCACCCACAATATGCCACCTCACCACCCAATTACCCGGTAGAGGCATGACTCTTAAAGCTTAATAGTTAACCAATAAGATTTATGTATCAATAATATCACAATTTACAAGATGCCAATAAATAATTTCAGAGCCAAATGATAAAGCTTTATCGCAATTATCCTAACCTTCTGATAGCATCACATCAGCTTCCATTCCTCCCCTCTCCTCCTGTGACCTCTCTCTCTCTCTCTCTCTCTCTCTCTCTCTCTCTCTCTCTCTCTCACCCCTAGCTCCACCTCCCCTCTCCTGTCCAATCACAGGCTCCCCACTGCCCCAGTGCGATTGGACAGGGAAAATCCTGAAACAATACATTATATTATATACCATGCTGCATTTACACATGTGTTCATGGATTCTATGTCCCTAAGCTACCTGTAGATAACCAGTAGACACGTGGTTGCACTTGCCCATCTGTGGGATTACATCCACAAGTTGGCTTGACTCAGAACTGAAGACATTGCCGTAACTTGGATCTAGAGTATGTACTGACAGGTTATTTTCTTGTCGTTATTTCCAAAACACGTGTACTAGTTTCATTTCTGTCGCTATGATAAGATATCCTGAAGAAAAGCAACTTAAGAGAGAATGGGGTTATTTGACGTACAAATCCATATTACAGTCCATCTCTGAAGGGAAGGGAGGCAGAACTCCATCAGATACTCACATCACATTCAAAGTCAAGAGAGGAGAGAAATAAATGCACAAAGGCTTACCTGCTTGCTTCATCTCAACGAACCTTCCCCTCTCTGGAACTGTTTAGAACCCTCTGCTTAGAGAATGGTGCCACCCACAGTGGGCTGTATCTTTCTACATCAGTTAACAAAGACAATCCCCCACCAACATGCCCATAGGCTAGCCTGACCTAAATCATTCTTCAATAAGACTCTCTCCCCAGGTGATTCTAGGTTGTATCCAGTTGACAGTTAAAACTAACCAGCACAAGGATACAATGTAACAACTGTTTGCATCGGAACTGACATTGAATTGAGTCCTACAAAAGGTAGCTTACATGCAAAAACTATGTCGTCTTATATAAGAGTCTGGAAAGTCAACAGATTTTGGTAATCGTTGGTGTGTTTTGGCACCAATACTCCTCAGTTATAGAGAAACTAATGAGCTAAGAAAAGGAGAGAGAATCCACATATGGTAGTACATTCCTGTGATACCAGTGCTTGGGGGGCCAGGGGGCACTAAGAAAGGAAAAGTCATGAGTTTGAAGCTACTCTAGGTTCTATCGCAAGACTCCGCCTCAGCAGAGGGAAAGAATGGAGTAAAACAGTAGGACCTGAAGAGGCTCCAGAGCCTAAGTTTCATTGTATGGCTCTCTGAGAGCTTTCTATAGGAATAAACGCCTGGCTGATCTGTTATGAGACTCTGGACCACGTCAATCAGTGCTGCTATTCCACAACAGGTGGGTGACGGCATGATTATAATCATCACAGCATTTAATTAGATGACAGCAACCCTTTCAACAGAAGCTGTCTGATGGCCTTGAGCTCATTTTGGTCATCCACTTTCCTCATTACTGGTGGGATCTTCTTAGAGGTCCCTGAAAGGGAACAAGCGAGCATTCCATTTCCACAACAAGCATACCTGAGCTATATTGGTTTATTGACCTTTTCCTCTCTATAAATGTTCATAATTGTTATGGTTTGGATCTCAAATGCTCCCCACAAAGGCAGTGCCTTTGTCTATAGTTGTTGGTGCGGTGGGAGAGGGTGGGGACATTGTTGGGTAGGGCCTACTTAGAGGAAGCGTGTTACTGTGGACGTGACAGAGAAGTGTATGTTGGGACAGAGAACCCTTTCCCTTTGTTTCTTGGCCACAGTAAAGAGAACTGCTTAGCTCTGCACTACGGTTCTGCCTCACCATGGGCCCAGAAACAACGGTCACATGATCATGGACTGAGACAAACCTTTCCTCCTTTTAAGAGTCTGCTTCAGGCATTTTGTCACAGCAATCAAGAGCTGATTAACAATCAGATTTGGGGGAAGGGATTATACTTCTTAGCACAAGCATTTGTCCCAGCTCCAGCATAAGAACAACTAGAACTAAGAACCCAGCTCTGGATTCTAGTTGTGGAACTAGAGATTGTCTCAGTCAAGGTTCATTGTATAAAAAATCCTAGAAATTAATTTATGCTGCCCTAGTCACCAAAGGAGATTTGTAAGGAGATCGTTGCTGTCCCTGGTGGAATGCATGGATGAGGAGACCGGAGAGTCTGGGACCTACCAGTTTCTCCATCCCTTGTGACTGTGTCTCTTCTAATTGTCTGATTCTCCCAGATCTTTAGAACGTTATCCTCTGTTTCTGTGTTCACAGAGCAAAAGAGCAACAGCCTCTCAGCCTCTCCAAGAAACGTGAGGCCATTCAAAGTCCCTTAATCTCTGAATTTCTGAGACCTAACTCCAAGCTCATCTCCCAAAGGTCCAACCAACCATGGAAGAGGGTTGACCACATTTGTGTAAGATGTCCACAGCAGCCACGATGTATAAGAGAGCAGGCAGAGACAGGTCTGGAGGAAGGAACCATGCTGTGGACACTGATATTAACCAAAGGGATGAGGGAAAAATGTAAGTTTAAGAAATAAAAGGGCCATTTGGCATCTAACGCAAAATATTATTGAGTGTCTACAAAATGAAAACACACTTGTATTAATTTCCGGATTGAGGCGGTCCCTCAGATGGGCCTACTTGTCTGTTTCCAAACTTCATAGGCACCTGCGCATGGTGTGTTCATCCTAAGGCTGAGCCTCACACTATATCGTTCATCGTTTCCTAAAGCAGAAAGGTCTAGCAGCCCCATTTCTCCCAGTATCCCCGAGGTCCATCTTATGCCTATATTCCTGGAGATGTACTGTTTCTTTACAGTAAAAGTAAAGCATGGTTATTTTCCTCATTTTTAAGTTAGCATTTCTGTAACCACCTTTATTTTAAGACTTCTCCAGGGAATGAACTCAGCCAGGGCATCATGCACGCTAGGCCAGAACTCTGTCGCTAGCACATCAAGTCAAGTCGATTTTGTTACGAGTTGTTTCTCTGCCTGTCTTATTTCTCAAATATTAAATATTGACATCCTTTGAAGGAGGCAGAAACAAAACAATAAAAGTCAAATTATCACCTGTATACTTTGTGCCACCCCAGAGGAAAACGCGCTGAGAGTGTTTGCAGTACACAAGAGGACGGAGTGCACCGTGCAGTCCTCAGGAGCCAGTCCCAGGCAGCTCTGAAGGGTCCACTCCTGGGACAGGGACTGAAGAAGCTGCACAAGGGACCAGGGAACTTGAGACTCCAGCACAGACGGAGAACAGACAGCAGCAGACAGGGCCCTCTTTCCACTCCCAAACCCCAGGCCCAGAGCAGATAGAGAGCCTTAAAGTCTGCAAGGCTTGGTGCTCCTGAAGCCAAGGCCAGTTCTGACTATATATATACATATATACATATATGCATATACATATATATACATATATGCATATACATATATATACATATATGCATATACATATACATATATATACACATATACATATATGCATATACATATACATATATATACACATATACATATATGCATATACATATATACATATATACATATGTGCATATACACATATACATATACGCATATATATACATACATACACACACACACACACACATCGTGAGAAACTAGAAAATCACTAACTGGCTTTGCTTTGGCTACATGACAGCTCCCGTGGGGTAACTTGCCTGCCGAGAAGGATGTGGCACCATACCCGTATGGCGCCATAATGGGTACCTGAAGCAAGTCCATTATGCTCACAGGTCAGTCCCAAATGCCAAAGCAACAGACACCGACCACAGAGACTCAGCTGAGGGATCCAGACAGCCAACCTGAAAAAGACAAGAAGCGTCACAGGAAGACCAACGGTGTACCCCCCGGGAGCTCCCAGAAACAGAGCCACCAACCAAAGAGCATACATGGGCTGGTCCTGTAGAGAGATTTGATACCCCAGGGAAGGGGGATGCCCAAGGGAGGGAGAGGGGAGAGCATGCTCTCAGAGGCAAAGGGGAGGGAGAATGGGGAAAAGAACTCGGGAGGGGGGGACTTAGAGGAGGGCAACATTTGGAATGTAAATAAATAAAATAATTAAATAGAAAGTCTCAATGTGCTGATATCATTTTAAAGAGGAGCACCTAGGGGAAACGATGCTTCTAACCATTATCCGAGGAGGTGCTTCACAGAGAGATAAGGAGCAGGCAGGACAGAGCAGAAGCAAGGATGAAGAAAAAGAAACGCACTAGAGAGGACCCTGGCCCTGTATGTGTGACACACAGCACCCCCCGGAGCATCACTGTCTGAGGGACTGTCACCCCAGAGAGACATGAAAACCCTGGAGCTTCAGAAGAAGGTCACATAACTCACCCAAGGTCGCTCATCTGCTCTAATGGGAACTGAAATCTAAACTAGGCTTAATTCACCTCAGTATCTCCCGCGTCTTTGTGCTTCCTCTCCCAGGCCCTGCAGTTTCAAAGGTGATTGGGAATTTACAGCTTGTACGCATTTTGTGGGCGTGAGTGCACGGTTGTGAGCATGCGTGTAAACGCACACGTGCCAAGGCATGAAGGAGGGTACCAAATGTCAGCCTCGGATGTCAGTTCTCACCTTCTACCTTGTTAGAAGTAAGACCACCGGCGAGCAGCTCACCATCCAGGCTCCATGGACGTCCATGAGCTTCCAAGACTTCTCCTGTTTCTGCCACGCCCTCCCCTACCTCGCTGTGATGCTGAGATTACAGGCACATCACTCTACCCTGCTTTACCGGGGCTCTGGGAGCCTAAAGTCAGATCCTCACACACGCACAGCAAGTACTTAACCACTGAGCCACCTCCCCAGTCCTGTGAACAAGGAGAAAACACTTCCGGGTAACAGGAGCTCACTTGGGAAGCTGTGTGCACCGGCTTCTCAGGCTGACACTGTGAGCCTCTCTAGTGAAAAGTGCACCTTCTGCCACCTCCTCTCCAGAAAGCCCAAGTCTTCGGGTCTGGGGTAAGACCCCAGAGTCACGGCTTCAACAGGTACCAGTTCTGGGGCCGCTGTTCAGAAACCGTGGTGGGAAATCAGGGTGCGGACAGTGGGAGGATGTGGAGGGGAACCGGAAGAAGTTTAGGTTGTAACACGGATGGAGGCTGAAATGAAGGATCCCGGCCAACTCCTCCACCCAGTTCTCCGCTTTTAAGAGTCTTTGTCTCAGGAAGAGAACATTCTGGAACCATAGAGGGAAGCGGGAGGAGTCTCTAGCCATCGCCAAGTGCCAAAGTATCAAACCTAAGCCAAGGCTTAAAGTAATCATTAATGCTTGATCTAAGGTTATAGACGAATAAGGAATGAAAATAAGGGGAAAGAACGCACCCAGTCGATGTTATTGATTTACACGCCGAGAGAAATGCCAGAACTATTATTTAGATGTCAAAATAACTCCAAGAAGAGTACAAGGCTGTTTTGATAATTTGAAACCGAATACCTGCCGGCTTTGAGACAGGGCTCTCAGACACCCAGCCTCCGTAAATCCCGCTGCCCCGCTCTGAGCGGGTCACATTTCGTCTTCCAAGGTTATACCGTGTTAAATTATATGCAATTTCAAAAAGAGCAAACCCTTGTCCCGCAGCTGAGTCCCCTTGTCTTAAAAGCATGCTTTGGCTCAAATTAATTTATAGCCCAAGGGGATTTGGGGGGAGAGAGAAAGAAAAAGCTCAAAATTCCAAGTGAAAATAGCCCAGAATCTGGTTGCTTCTTAAATATCAAGAGATGTCATCTGGGGGCTAGGAAGGGCTGTGTAGAGCTACAGGTGAACGGACCGACAGGGGACTGTCAGGGTCTGGTAGAAGCTTCACAGGAAAAAGATCCAGCTGGATGCCAGAGAGCATGAAGCAAAATGCTAAACACACCAGAGGCAGTGAGGGAGAGAAGAGGGCAGGGGAGAGGGGTCAGCGGGTGGCTCCAGCTTTCACTAGGGGCTTGCTCAGATTAGCAACTTTCTCTGTGTCCTCTCTCTCCTCTCTCCTCTCTCCCCCCTCCCCCTCCCCTCTCCCCTCTCTCTCTCTCCTCTCCCCTCTCCCCACTCCCCCCTCCCCTCTCCCCTCTCTCTTTCTCCTCTCCCCTCTCCCCTCTCTCCTGCCACTTGAGATGCAGCTTAATTGGAGGCTTCTGTGGTTAAAATCACAACATTCAGAATAATCTTCTCAATGAGTAACCTCCTGCCTCGAACCCTTATCTAACTCCACCCAAAGCAAAAGGACTTATTTTCCCCAGCTCCGACACAAGAAAAGCAAATACAGTGATCTCCCCCCAAAATTCCAGCTGGGCCTCCTTTATACTAATGTGTTTGAAACAACTCCTTTGTTGCCTGTTAAGTTTAACAAGGGTCATTCAGACTTATAAGGCTTTTAAGGGATCCCCAAAGTGACAATCTAGAGCAGTGGTTCTTAACCTGAGGGTCATGACCCTTTTGGGAGGGGGAGTCAATCAACATTTTCACAAGGGTTACTTAAGACCATTGGAAAGCACAGATATTTATAATACAATCTATAACAGTAGCAAAATTACAGTTACGATGTAGCAGCTAAATAACTTTATGGTTGGGGTCACCACACCATGAGGAACAGTATCAAAGGGTCGCAGTATCAGGGAGGTTGAGAGCACTGCTCAATTGCAGGGTATTGAATGCACGCATCAAAGTGTGCTATGTGCTAGAGTAGCACGCCCCATGCTACCTTCGAGTAGTAGCAGGATGCAGATTACTGTCTGTTCTCTGGCATTTAAAAAAAAAAAGGCATGACTCTAAATCTCCGTTAGAATCTCCAAATATGTGTTTTCTGACTAGAACCATGGGGTCTTGAGGCAGCCTGATGGCAAAGGTCCTGAAACAGCCCCCGACTGCGTTAAGTCTCAAGAACGTGGCACGTTAGAAAGGTTTCCTTAGCCTTTACTGATAGATTGTTCTAAATCTCAGAGCTTTTCTTA
Organism: Tokudaia muenninki; assembly: GCA_036184385.1. Taxonomy (NCBI): domain Eukaryota; kingdom Metazoa; phylum Chordata; class Mammalia; order Rodentia; family Muridae; genus Tokudaia; species Tokudaia muenninki. The sequence continues at coordinate 78,265,405 of BTHS01000015.1, forward strand.
GCCGCTCACAGTACCCCGTCACCTGCCCCATACACTCTCGGTAAGAATGTACCTGTGCCTCCTTGACTTAACCAATCCCTTAAGTTTGGAGTGAGTGCCCATGTACGTTTCTAGTCTTGGTCATTTTCTCCTTACTTCTAATACTGGGCTATTTTAGGATCTATAGTTTGGCACGCTAGCTACTTGTGGTGGTTTGAATAAAAATGGCCACCACATGCTCAAAGGGAGTGGCACTGCTATTAGGGTGGCCTTGTGGGAGTGGGTGCGGCTTTGTCGGAGGAAGCGCATCACTAGGGGGTGGGCTTTGAGGTCTCAGAAGCTCTTGCCTGGCTAGTGTGTCACTGTCACTTCCTGTTGCCTGCTGATGGAGAACTCAACTCGTCCTCTAGCACTGTGTCTGCCTGCATGCCGCCATGCTTCCTGCCGTGATGATAATGGACTAAATCTCTGAACTGTAAGCCAACAAACCCAATTAAATGTTTTTTCTTTATAAGCATTGCTGTGGTCATGGTGTCTCTTCACAGCAATAAAACCCTAACTAAGACAAAACTCGATGTGTTCTTCCATTCCATGGAAATGTCCTCGTTAAAATTCTCTTACCTCCTGGTGATCAGATCTACCAGCAATTATACCAGCAATTATAGGGCCAAAGATATGATGGGGGTAAAGAGAGTTGCAGAGGAATACAAAAAGAAGAGTCTTTAGGGAAATCACACACACACATGTTCATGGTGTATTTTACACACATGTGTCAGATAACAGCATCTGTGCTGGGAAGGCACTCTCAGCTAACCTCTTGGGTAGGTAGGACCATATTCAGGGACTTCCTGTCACCAACACCAAGACCCCCAGCCAATGGCAAGAACCATGGTATCCTCTTTCCTGGTGACAGACCGAGATGGTCAAGCTACCAAACAAAATAAACATTAACCGCATTCTCCTATTGCTGGCTCAGAGATATCTTACACCGTCCGGTGAGCTTTATAAAGCAAGATGTTCTCACTGAATTCCTGAGGAAACCATCTGCCCCTGCTTTACAGTTTTCCCCAGCTTGACTCTAGGTGCCTGTCTTTGTTTCTTACAACACTTTCTATCTCAGTCACTTCAAAATACATAAATATATGCCTGGTATGTTGGTATATAGGTCTGTAGTCAAGCACTTGGGAGGCAGAGGCTGGGGGACTGTGAGTTTGAGGCCAGCCTGGGCTACATAGCAGAAACTTACTTCAATAAATGAAAAGAAAATGATTATATGAAATGTATAAAATTTTTTAAGTATCTTTCTAGTTTGACAAGTCACAAATGTCTTTCTGAAGGACCTGGGAGTCATCCCTTTGAAATAGAATCTTTGAGACAATTCCCCCCACTCCGAGTGTCACTTTGAAAGTAGTAGCCTGCTTGGACAGGTATCAGATAGCCTAATCACAGTCAAAATCATTTGAAAACACAGGACCCAACACTGTGGGCATTGGCCTCAATCTCTGGTCCTTCTCCTCCATTACAGCTCCCTGAATAACATCTCCCTTATATGTTTACCTTTGTTCAGAGCAGTTTTTACTTTAACAGGAGTTCATTATTCCTGTGACATTGTACTTCATGGAGAAAGGGAAAAGCTGTTCTCCTGCTGCTCCAAGGAGATATTTCTCTGAGAACGCAGGATTCTTAACTTCTTTGTGGCAAAGCGCCCGTGACTGTTATGAGCCACCAGCAAACCATTTGCGAAACAATGAAAGGTAACTTGGTGATGTCGGGTGTGAGAACCATGATATGAACAACTTCACTGTCACAGGAACATGACAGAGTCCACTTACACAAACTGAAGACTACAGTGTTATCAGATGGTGGAATCTTATGAAGAGAAGAGAAAGATTTACCCCACATGGCCACTTTGGGAAGAGGACCCAAAAAGAGGTCTAGTGACCCCAAGTTCATCACTGGGACATTGGTGTGAAGTTCAGGTTTAATCAGAGGGCAAGAAGCATGCATTCCTAAGAGGTCTTGGTCACAGCACAGACCCATCACTGATACTCTTTCATTTCTGGTCTCTCCTGCAAGATGGTCCAGCGAGTTGCTGAAATGGTGTAAAATCTCTTCCAGGGGATCAAGTTCTCTCTCTCAGGATGGCAACAGGGCTCAGCCTGTTCCTTATTCTGCAAGAATTCTTAGGTGAAGTCCAATTTCTTGGGAGCCATTGTTCCCTATTTCAAGAATCTGACAGCCAAATGGACTGTATAAGTGTCTGTCTCTAGAACTGCCAGGGCGGTTATATATCTATACAAGTTAGTGTAGAGAACTACTCATCCTTATCACCCATTCATGCACTCACTGTGTGTGGGAATTGAATGAAAATTGCCTCCATGGTCTCATAAGGGTGACACTATTAGGAGGTGTGACCTTGTTGGAGAAAGTGGGTCACTGGGGTTGGGCCTTGAGGTTTCAGATGGTTAAGTCAAATCAAATCCAGTCTCTCTCTCTCTCTCTCTCTCTCTCTCTCTCTCTCTCTCTCTCTCTCTCTCTCCCCTCCCCTGCTGCCTTTGGATTTGTACATAGAATGCTCAGCTACTTCTCCAGCACCATGTCTGTGTCTGTGTCTGTCTGTATGCCAACATGCTCACTGCCATGATGACAATGGACTAAACCTCTGAAGTACGAGGCAGCCCCCGGTTAAATGTTGTCCTTTGTCGGAGTTGCCGGGGCCATAGTGTCTCTTCACAGCAAGGGAAACCCTAACTAAGACACTGTGCTTTGACCAGAAGCTGTTCTGAGTGTCAGGGTAGATTACAAGATTACAAAGAGAGAAGTTTGAAGAGTATTGACGTGCTTTTTACCTTTGCTTTTCATCGCTTGCCAAAGTCAAGGAAGATGACGGAGGATACATCAGAGCTCATGGAGGGCACATCCACCTCTGTACATCGAAACACATGGTTTCTGCTGTTAATTATTATTCTTGGGGTTGCTGAACCCCTTGTTGTCTTTAAATATCTATTATGGGTTTCTACTTCAGACCATATTGTTCCCAGATAAAAGACACAGAAACCTTTAGATTTATTTAAAAAAAAAAAACATGAAAGTACCAGAAGCGGGCGGGTACCAACCCTCTACGCTACTTTGCCCACTTCCCTGTGGTAATCCCCGAAATACCACTTGCCACGTTCCACCTGGGCAGTTCCTATCCTATCAGGCCATCCCTGGTGGCCATGAATGAATTCCTGATCCACCTACCCCTCGCAACTTCCTTCTTCTCTCTCACTCTCATAGTCCCTACCTCAGACCCCAAGCCCAGGAACCCCTCTCTTCTACCCATCCCAGGCTGTAGGCATCTTTATTAACCAATCAGGGATAACTTGAGGGACAATGTGTTGCACAACCAAAGCTGGTGTACAAGAGAATTGACTGGTCTTGGGTCTATCAGGTCTTGGGAAACAGTCATCACCATCTGAACACGTAGCAACACCAGACCAACCCAGCCTTCTGCAAACTTTGTTGTACTGGGCTGCTGACCTGGGAAAGACTGTCCTTGCTCATCCTCTCTGTAGCATATAAAGAACCAGGCATAGAGGACTAAACTGCGCAGTATTTGGAAGGGAAGACCCACCCCTTTCTGGCCCCGAGTGAAGTGTGATGAGGAGAAGAGAACACAGAGCCCGGAGGTCAAGAGAAGCCAATGGTTGTCCCACTTCAAATAGGGACATCCAGACAGACACACCCATCCAAGCATGGATATGTGCTGGTGATTCTGACAGCCCCCAAAACATGATCATTCTAATGGAACACCTGAAAATTTAACTACAACAGTGGGTCACTTCAGCTCCCGAGGGGCTGAGAGCCAGCAGACAAAGTAAGTCTTCATCAGTGTGAGTTCCCAGCCTGAGGCTAGGTGAGAGCTGGTCTCAGAGGTCTGCAGGCAACAACATACTAACAAAGGAGAGATAACTCAGGTACCCTGGAGGTAGTAATTATCTGAACTGAGAGAGGAGAGAGAGAGAGAGAGAGAGAGAGAGAGAGAGAGAGAGAGAGAGAGAGAGAGAGAGAGAGAAGAGGAAGGAAGGAGGGAGGGAGGGAGGGAGGGAGGGAGGAAGGAAGGAAGGAAGGAAGGAAGGAAGGAAGGAAGGAAGGAAGGAAGGAAAGAAAGAGAAAGAAAGAAAGAAAGAAAGAAAGAAAGAAAGAAAGAAAGAAAGAAAGAAAGAAAGAAAGAAAGGAAAGAAAGAAAGAAAGAAAGAAAGAAAGAAAGAAAGAAAGAAAGAAAGAAAGAAAGAAAGAAAGAAAGGAAGAAAGAAAGAAAGGAAGAAAAAGAAAAAGATGTCAGTGGTCCCTCCTCATCCATGATTTTGATTTATGCATTCAGTTACCTGTGGTCAATCACAGCCCGGGGATATTAAATGAAACATTTCAGAAATAGGTAGTTCATATGTGTTAAGTTGTACATGAATTGGGAGTAGGATGAATAAATCTGATATCCCATTCTGGCCCACCCAGGGCATGAATTGTCTAGTATATCCACATGGTGCACAATAGCTGTCCATCAGTCACTTAGTTCCCAGTTCGGTTATCAGATCAGCTGTAACAGCTACAGCAAAGCAGATATCCAAGCAACCCCGTCTTACTTCCTAAAGGCCCACAGTAAAGAGAGTTGACACTGGCGTCAGACGTGCCAGAGGGAACCATAAAGTACCAGGCAAGGGCAAATGGTGGAGTACTTCTCATGCCAGCATGGGGACCTAAGTCTGGATCTCCAAGACTCACCTAAAAGTGGCTGCACATGCCTATAATCTGGGTGCTGAGGAGGTGGCGACAGGGGATTCCAGGGGGTTGCCAGTCTGTGTAGCTGGACTATTGAGTTCCAGGTTCAGAGAGAGACTCCGTCTCAAAAAGTAAAGTAGAGAAGCAATTGAAGAAAACACCAACACCAACTTCTAACCTCCACACACAAGCCCACACATTTGCACATGCACGCACACATGCACATACACCTGCACATGTACATGCATGTACACATACCTGCTCATGTATATACATATGCACACATACCTGCATGTGTGCACACATATGCCCGCACCTGTACATGCACACACCTATACATGTGCACATATATGCACACACCTGCACATTCACACACATATGGACACATACCCACACTTGTGCACACATGCACACATGCACACACAACACACCTGCATGTGTGCACACATATGCCCACACACCTGCACATGCACACATGCACACACAACTGCATGTGTGCATACATAGGCACACATACCTGCACGTGCACACACACACATACACACACATACCTGCACATACACACACCTGCACGTGCACACACATAAGCATGCACACCTGCATGTGTGTACATGTAGACTTGTACACACACACACAAAAACTTTTCTGATGATGTACTAATTGGTTTTATTTTGAGAGAAACCACATTCTCATCATTTTTATTACAGTGCATACCATAACTATCCTCTCTTTCTGTTAAGTCTCTGTTGTTATTCTTACTGTGCTTAATTTACAAATTAAATTTTATCTTAGGTACGGATATAAGAAACAAGATAGAGTATATGGACTTGGGAAGGATGCATGATCCCAGGACTGTTCTGAAGATACTGGAACAGACAGTGGGTCGGGGGGGGACAACTGGAGTCAGGGAAGCCAGCGTGGGAAGTAAGACCGTGTGGATACCAACCTCCTTCTCACACCCAGAACCTGTGTAGAGAGAGAAACACTGGAAGGCTATTTAAGCCTACTTCTCCTCAGACAGTTACCTACAGGCATTATATTAGTTAAGCTGAGGTTTTTAATATAAACTGAATGGAACAAAGCTTTAAACTGGATTGGACAGGAGTCACATATCACCCAGGAACCTGGGGGATGGACACAGAGAGACCGAAATTAAGGGATTACATCTTTCAGCTGATAATTCCACACGGTATTGGCCCAGGCCCTGTCTGTCATCTGCACGGCAGGGCTCTGCCATGGGTGCTCCGTGGGTCCCCATTCACACAAGAGGAAGGGACACGGGATAGAAACTCCCAACAAAGCTAGTACCAAGGGCACTCAGAGTTAAACCCGGTGGACCATCGGGGCTTATAATCATTTCACACCTGAGCAGAACACAGCAAAGGCTTGAAATACTTGAGCCACTGAGCCGCACAATTCACGAAAGCGAAGATACCCTCTGGAGTGTTCCGGTACACACAGGTGTCTCTCACCAGTAAACAAAATACATGATTTCTAAGCATCATGGGCTCATTGACACAACGTCCCCTCAAAACAAGACAAAAATTGTAAAGCAGTCAATAAAAATGAGGCGGGAACAAGGAAGGGAAGGGCCAGGCAGAGAGACTCCTGTGAGAGACGTACATTTAGGGAAACAAAGAAGGATGCGGAATGCTCTTCTCTGAGGGCTCTGCATCCAACTGCAAAGTTTGATTAAAGACATGCCCTTGAACTGGAATGATCAAAGATGGCTTCCCGTAAGTACAGCCTGGCCGACGCGTGATTTACTTTTTATTTTTAAATTGAATTCAGTAGAGACCTGCATGCATTAGGTTAAGATGGTTAACAGTTGGAGTTTGACCTTGAAATAATCTTTACATTGTAAATTCTTAATGATCAAAACCGTGTTCTCAGTGATTAATACATATTAGTAATTAATTATTAAAGAAGAGTAATTACAAATACATATTCTTAAAATCTTGAGGCTTTTAAGCCATTTGTGGAAGTGACTGGAGATTTTTTCAAATTTGCAGGGAAAAAACCACCCCATCTGGTCCGCACGTTCACCATCAGTGCGGTAACAACCAGAGACACTATTTCTCTATCTCTTGTCCTTCCTTGTCCCAAGAGTGGGAAAGTCACAGCAACCGCATCCCATCAACGCCGAAGAAAGAAAACGGTTCTACAGAAACCCATAACATTCAAAAATAATCCTGGATTGAGAAAAAAATCAAAGCAAAACGGCAAAGATATACAAAAATGCCATCATGAAACCCATTATTTTGTATACTAACTTAATAAAAATAAATAAACTAATACATATACATACATACATACACACATATGTACATACACATACATATATGCATATATACACATGTACATACACACATGCATACATACATATACACATGCATACATACACACACATACATACATACATACACACACATATGTACATACACACATATATGCATGCATACACATGTACATACACACATGCATACATACATATACACATGCATACATATACATACATACAGGCATGCATACACATGCATACATACATATACACATGCATACATACACACATATATGCATGCATACACACATACATACATACATATATACATGCATACATACATACACACATGCATGCATACACACATACACACATACATACATGCATGCATACACACATACATACATACATATATACATGCATACATACATATATATACACATACACACATACATACGCACATGAATATATACAGGAATCTGGGAGATGGTTCGATCAGTAATGTGCTTACTGTGCAAGTGCAAAGGTCTTAGTTCAATTCCCAGCACCAACATAAAAAAGAGGGGTTTGGCAACACATACCTATAACCCTGGAGCTGGGAAAACAGAAACAGGATTCCTGACCAAATAAGTGATCTCCAGGTTCAGTGAGAGATCTTATCACAATCATCATCATCATCATCATCATCATCATCTAGCAATTCCGGGTCAGAGTACAACACTGAGAAGTGAGGTAGAAAGTTCAAGCAGCCAGTCACATCACGTCCACAGACGAGAGCTACGTTGGTGATATGCGGAGAAAGCAGACCACCTGTAGGCCAGCCAGGGGAGTGTGTGATAGGGCCAGATGCAGCCACTCCTTAAGGCACAGCGAGGGGAATGCGTGATAGGGCCAGATGCAGCCACTCCTTAAAGCAGCCTAGTGGTTCCTCAACACGCCACCCTAGCTGTGTTCCCAAGAGAACTGAAAACACGTGGCCACACAAAGCTGTGTAGAAGTGTTCAGCGGTGTTCATAAAGGCTAAGTAGAGAAGACGCGAGGGACCATCCGTTCATGAGCTGAAGAAAGCGTGGTGTGCGTGTATCATGGAAAACTGTACCACACAGAAATAAACGAAGCACTGAAACGGACCAAACCGTGAATGAACTCGAAACCTTCGCAACGGGTGCAAGAGTCAGTCATGAAGGACGCTTGGTACAGGCTTCTGTTTATACGAACTCTCCAGAACAGAAAAGGCCGCAGGACAACAAGATTAGCCATCACCCGGTGCTGAGGGGACGCTGCGGTGGGTCATGATCCCTAACGGGAAGGTTCTTCTGGTTTCATTTCAGGTCACAGTCCATCACTGGGGCAAGTCCATCACTGGGGTAGTTAGACCACATCCACACCGACAGCCACAGCCAATCGAGAGAGAAAGAAACACGTACATCCATGCTGCCTGTGTGATTGCTCTCAACTAGCCTGCTTCCCTCTGTGTTTAGAGCACAGCCTGGGTAATAGCGCTGCCCACATCCAGGATGGGTCTTCCCACACTCAATTAACTATTGAGACAATCACCCAAAGATGTGCACACAGGCTAAACTGATCTCGCTAACCGCTTGACAAGACTCTAGGCATGCGATTCTAGGTGGTGTCAAGGAGACAGCTGGAACTAACCAACACAGAGATAGCTGGGTAACCTCATAAGTATACTAAAAACTGGATTTCTCTCTGTAGCTCTGGTTGTCCTAGAACTCACTCTGCAAACTATGCTGGCCTCGAACTCACAGAGATCTGCCTGCCTCTGCCTCAAAGGGCCAGGATTAAAAGCCTGCACCACCACTGCCCAGAGTAACTACCTATTTTTAAGTGGTAATTTTTATGAGATGTGTGTTGTATCTCAACCTTTTAGGATCTGGAGTTCCCAAGGATAATCTCTAATATTGTGAGGAGAAACAAGTAGGAGATGTATGGAGCACAGACTAGTGGGTTGAAGCCAGAACTATATAATGTACACCTTCAGGGTGTGTGGAAGAGATTCTCCTTTTATGGCTGATATGCTAAGCCAAAGGGCAGCAGGGAGCCCTTAGTCATCACACATAAGGAGAAGAAAGACATAGTCTCTTAGTGTCATGGAAGTGACACTAACGGTCTATGTCTCAGTTAGGATTGCATTGTTGCAAAGAGACACCAACACCAAGGCAACTCTTATATGGAAAACATTTCATTGGGCTGGCTTATAGTTCCAGAGGTTCAGTCCATTATCATCATAGCGGGAAGCGTGGCAGCATCCAGGAAGACATGGTGCTGGAGATGCTGAGAGTTCTGTATCTGGATAAGCAGGCAGCCAGGAGAAGACTATCTTCTTCCTTGGATTGAGCTTGGGCGTGTATATATATAACACCTCAAAGCCAACCCGCACAGTGACACACCTCCTCCAACAAGGCAACACCTACTCCAATAGGCCACACCTCCTAATAGTACCACTCCCGTGGCCAACCATATTCAAACATTCGAGTCTATGAGGGCTAAACCTATTCAAACTACCAGTCTACTAGTGATGTTGGCAGTGCGAAAAGCTTTTTAATGCATATGCATGTGGTAGATGTGTATATGCTCGGGTGTATGTGTCCATGTGCACATATGTGAGGTCTGCCTCCCTGTGGGCTGGCTCCAGGTGGCCCCTTCTTCAATCATTTCCAGCTTTGTTTTGTATGACAAGATGTCTCAGTAACCTGGAGCTCACTGGCTTTGCTGGGATGAGTGTCCAATGAGGCCCAGAGCTCCTCCAGTCTCTACTTCCACAGAACTGGGATTCTAGACACGCACAGCTGGACTGGCTGGTTTTGTGTGTCAACTTGACACAGGCTGGAGTTATCACAGAAAAAAGAGCTTCAGTTGAGGAAAGGCCTCCATGAGATCCAGCTGTAAGGCATTTTCTCAATTAGTGATCAAGGGGGAAGGGCCCATTGTGGGTGGTGCCATCCCTGGGCTGGTAGTCTTGGGTTCTATAAGAAAGCAGGCTGAGCAAGTCAGGGGAAGCAAACCAGTAAGTAACACCCCTCTGTAGCCTCTGCATCAGCTCCTGCTTCCTGACCTGCTTGAGTTCCAGTCCTGACTTCCTTTGATGAATGGCAATTTGGAAGTGTAAGCTGAATTAACCCTTTCCTCCCCCACTTGCTTCTTGATCATGATGTTTTGTGCAGGAATAGAAACCCTAAGATTGAAAGTTCACGTGGGCTGTGCCTCTGACCCAGCACATTGCTCCAAAGTGTCCCACCTTGCACTAGGAACAAGAGAATTATGCGCCCAGGAACCTGCTATGCCTAAGCCATTGTGGATGAAAGGTTTGCATTAGCCTACAGGACATATCAGGTGTCTACCACTACACACACACAAATGTGAGAGCCGAGGGCTGGTGGCTCAGTGGGACAGCACTTTCCTAGCATGTACCAGGCCCTGGGTTCCAACCTCAGTACTTTGAGATGGGGAGTGGAGGAGGGGAAAGGGGGGACAAAGGTTCCAGACAGGCTGAACGAATATGAATCTACTAAATCCTAAATACAATGTGTTTAGGTCTACGACTTCTTTAATATTGTGTAGTAAATGAACAGGAAAGAGGGCTTGATGGTTTAGAGTATTCACTGCTCTTTCGGAGAACTGGAATTCAGTTCCCAACACACACATCCACCTGTAACTCCGGCTCCAGGATATGTGACATCCTCTTCTGTGTAGGTACCTGAACACATGTACACAGATGTACACAGACATACATACAGAGACAGAGAGACAGAAAGGGAGGACAGCGAGAGACAGACACAGACATACAGACAGACAGAGATAGACAGACAGAGAGATCAGAAAATCTTGTTTTTATTTGCCAAGTAAAGTATTGGCTGTGACTCCCGGACATTCTAAAACATTCCCAGACCTTTCTGTTCAACAGTGATTTAAAGGTGATACAAGATGCTGAACTTTAGTCTGTGGTCAAAATACAAGCTCCACACTGTTAAAATGTGAGTGTGGTATTATTTTACAGTCACGGAACCTGCGATGAGAACTCACAAGATTTGTGTGCAGTGCAGCCTTTCATAATTGATGAATGACTTCACGATTACGTATCACTGATTGCTTTTCAAAAACATTGCTACTGTGGGAAACATCCATTAGTATTTATCAACATTTTAGTGACAGATTAAAGTGAGTCAATGCTTGGGAAGCAAAGAGAAATATGGGATGTGACCTCAAACGTGAGGACACCGTCCTGAGGAAGAATACAGTAAGCCAAAGCTGGGCACTATCTATTCTCACTACCGTGCACTTTGGGCAGGTAGACCAGTTAGCTCTCAGTGTCACCTACAAGGTAGAGAGGGAACATAATACCATCTATTGTTACAGGAGACCATGTTTACACTGTGCTGATGGTATCCTTTAAAGTGTGTCCATAGTTCATGGCTTGTATTTAGCTTCCATCTCTTTTCATGGGCACTGAAGCCATGGTCATGTTAGGCAAGTGCTCTGTTGTAAACTATATTCCTGGCACTCTTTTGACTTCTTATATCTGAAACAGGGTGGCCTCAAACACATTCTGTACCCTACCAGGCCTTGAACTTGGGATCCCTCTGCCTCAGTGTTCCAAGCAGCTGAGATTACAAGCTTATATTACCAAGCTAGCCTTCATCTAGGTTTTTAATAAGCCCATCAAATTTTTTTCTGAGCTTTTTTTGAGAAGAGGGTTAATTATTTCTTTTCATCAAAATATGTTTTGTAAAAATATCCATTCCTTAGCCAGGTATGTGGAAGGTCAGATGATCTCTGTAGCAGGCACTCCATGCTGCCTTTGTAAAGACAAGCAATGAATGGATGAGTAAGTGTAGCTATATTCCTATCAAACTTTATTAACAAGGAAAGGCATCAGGCTAGACCCAGCCCATGAGCACAGTTCACCTTGTCTGCATAGGAAAGGCATCAGGCTAGACCCAGTCCATGAGCACATTTCATCTTGTCTGCACAGGAAAGGCATCAGGCTAGACCCAGCCTATGAGCACAGTTCATCTTGTCTGCACAGGAAAGGCATCAGGCTAGACCCAGTCCATGAGCACATTTCATCTTGTCTGCACAGGAAAGGCATCAGGCTAGACCCAGCCCATGAGCACATTTCATCTTGTCTGCACAGGAAAGGCATCAGGCTAGACCCAGCCCATGAGCACAGTTCACCTTGTCTGCACAGGAAAGGCATCAGGCTAGACCCAGTCCATGAGCACATTTCATCTTGTCTTCACAGGAAAGGCATCAGGCTAGACCCAGCCCATGAGCCCAGTTCACCTTGTCTGCATAGGGAAGGCATCAGGCTAGACCCAGCCCATGAGCACATTTCATCTTGTCTGCACAGGAAAGGCATCAGGCTAGACCCAGCCCATGAGCACAGTTCACCTTGTCTGCACAGGAAAGGCATCAGGCTAGACCCAGCCCATGAGTACATTTCATCTTGTCTGCACAGGAAAGGCATCAGGCTAGACCCAGCCCATGAGCACAATTCACCTTGTCTGCATAGGGAAGGCATCAGGCTAGACCCAGCCCATGAGCACATTTCATCTTGTCTGCACAGGAAAGGCATCAGGCTAGACCCAGCCCATGAGCACATTTCATCTTGTCTGTACAGGAAAGGCATCAGGCTAGACCCAGCCCATGAGCACAATTCACCTTGTCTGCATAGGGAAGGCATCAGGCTAGACCCAGCCCATGAGCACATTTCATCTTGTCTGCACAGGAAAGGCATCAAGCTAGACCCAGCCCATGAGCACATTTCATCTTGTCTGCACAGGAAAGGCATCAAGCTAGACCCAGCCCATGAGCACAGTTCATCTTGTCTGCACAGGAAAGGCATCAGGCTAGACCCAGCCCATGAGCACATTTCATCTTGTCTGCACAGGTTCCAAGATCCCCACAGCTCGGCCCGCACTTTGCACCTCTGTGCCTTTTGTCACAGATGGGTTTTGTATTGTGCCGAATCATCTCTTTCCTTTTCTCTTGTACACTGGCAAATGGAAGTGGCACATTTTAATGAGACACAAATATACATCTATCCCCAAGCATCTCCAGGGTTGTGCCCCACAAAAATGAAATGGCTGAAAGGCATCAGAGAACATTGAGGCTGAAGTTGTAAAATAATAAAAACCTCTGCTCCTCAAACATGTTCCTCCACTCACTTCCCATTTGGATTGCATGTTTTATTTGTTTTGTTTTGTTTTGTTTTTTTAAGATGGAATGTGAGGAAACACATTTTGCAATTTGATGTGGTTGAGATGGGGTTTTATATTAGCTTCCTGTCTTGCAGTGAGGAGCCACCCCACAAGAAGCAACTGAAGGGAGGGAGGGTCCATCCTGCTACTGCTGAGAAGGTGTAGCCCTTTGTGGTGGGGAAGGCATAGCTGCAGGAGTGTGAGCGTTGAGCATGTTAGACCTGCAGTCAAGAAGCAAAGACAAGACAGGAAGTTGGAGGATGCTATACAACTGCAACACCCACCCCTCTCTGACCTACCTCCTCCAAGGAAGCTCCGCCTCCTAAAAGTTCTATAACCTTCCAATACAATGCCACCCACTGAGGACCAAATGCTCAAACCCATGATCCTGTGGGAGTCTGTGCTGGCTATGTCAACCTGACTCACGCTGAAGTCATCTAAGAGAAGGGAACCTCGATTGAAAAAAAAAACCACCTCCATAAGATCAGACTGTAGGCAATCTTGTAGGGCATTTTCCTAATTAGTGATCAATAGGGGAGGATAGGGAAGAACAAGGCTGTCCTCAGGCGAGGAGTGACCCACGACCAGTCACCTGTCTTGACATCCATTTTGTTGTGAATGTGAGATGCCTCTTAGGGCTTCTACTGCTATGATGAAACACTATGACCAAAAGCAACTTGGGGAGGAAAGGGTTTATTCAGCTCATGGTTTTTCAGCCATTGTGGGTAGAATCATCCCTGGGCTGGAGGTCCTGGGTTCTATAAGAAAGCAAGCTGAGCAAGCCAGGGGAAGCAAGCCAGTAAGCAGCACCCCTCCACGGCCTCTGCATCAGCTCCTGCCTCCAGATTCCTGTCCTGCTTGAGTTCCTGTCCTGATGTCCTTTGATAATGAACAGTGCTGTGGAAGTGTAAGCTGAATAAACCCTTTCCTCCCTGAGTTTCTTTTCAGCCATAGTGTTCCATCGCAGCAATAGAACCCCTGATTAAGACAGAGGCGTAATCTCACACTCACAACACAACAGATGCCGAGACAGGTGATGACGGGTCATGGGTCACTCCTCGCCTGAGGACAGCCTTGTCCTTCCCATCCTCCATTCCTCAGTAGATTGTTCCAGAAAGGCCCCCTCTAATGAGGGGGTGCTGTTGGCTCCCTCGCCTTCCTCTGGGTACCTCCTCTCTCTCCTCCACAGCTTAAAAGAATGCTGGAGCTGACACCTGCTCTGTGACCTTCCACATGGGACACACCCCATTACTTGATCCTCTCTGACTCCTTCCCAGAAGACACAGCTGAGGCTCCTGCTGCGCAACAGAGGACCATTTGTTACACTGACACCAACCGCATCCAATCACATCATCCCAGGCAGCTAGGAGATATACACAGATAAACTGGGAAATGTCCCAGGATTTTCCCTGTCCAAATACATTAGGGCAGCAGGAGGTCTGTCATTGGACAGGGTAAAAGGAGGTGGAGCTAAGAGTTACAGAGACAGAGAGCATCTGTGGGAGAAGAAGGGAGGCCAAGATGAAGGCGGACGTGAACCAGTGTGGCTTTAACCAGCCACAGGTATTTATGATATAATAAGGTTAGAATAATTGGGATAATTTGTCTAATCTAGGTGGGCAACCTTTATCATTATCAATTAGTTCTGGTATTGTTATATTGGCATCTTGTGAATTGAGAATTTATTGATACATAAATCTGATTGGTTAATTAAGCTTCAAGAGTTTTAATTTACTTGGTTACTGGAATGCAGGACCACCGATTACAGGGGTTTATGACAGAGAGGGAACTGGTGACTCCCGGGACAAGCCAGCCAGACACTGTGGGGGGCATGGGAAGCCTGCCGGCCCCGGAGCTCAGAGAGTTGGCATATTTTTTTAATAGTTCCTGCTACAGAGAAGTACGTGTGTGTTGGCTAGAAACACGTTTTGGGTTTTAACAGAGCGAATGGATGCCACTTCATGTAGGGCCAGGAGTTTGCCAATGGCTGGAGTATTCTCCATGGGATAATCTGGTAGGTACTCAGTGCCAGGCAAAGAAAAATAACACCTGATTCAAGCCCACCCAAAAGAAGAGGTCTGCGAAAGCCATTCAATAGAGCACATTGCATTCTAACTCCAGCAGAGGCCAGCAATCTTTTCCTGTGTAGGGCCAGAGGATAATATCCCCAGCTTTGTAAACCAGCCTATCTCTGCCACAACTATCCAACTCTATTGCAGAATGAAAGCAACTACCAGCAAAGAAACAAGCGTGTACAATCTTCATAGTCCTGGGGGCACACAGAGAGCAACTTACAAGGACTCAGATGCTAGCAATGCCTACATTTGTTGCAGTGTTGTTGTTACAATAGCCAAGAGGATAAGCCAGTGTCTATCCGTCAATGGACAAACAATGTGTGTGTCCAAACACTGTTCTTTCTCAGTTGCAGTGATCCTGCCGTCCAGGCGAACCTTACTAACATCTGCCAACACCATAGCGTTATTCAGAGAGAGAGAGAAAGAGAGAGAGAGAGAGAGAGAGAGAGAGAGAGAGAGAGAGAGAGAGAGAGAGAGAGAGAGAGAGAGAGGTCTACACAAAGGGACAAATTATGTAACAGGCATAGAAATGGATCTATTCTAAAGATGAAATTGTATCCCTCAAACTGACCACCACCTTATTCAAACAAGGGATCCCAAGAGAGTGGAATTCCTCTCTAGAACTTAGAAGGACAGAGCTGAAGCCAGATTCACACATGCTGGTCACTTGCCAGACCATCTTGCTGGAGACATTGGAGTTTAGACAGTGATGGGCCCAACAATGGGCAGAACCATTCCTTGACCAGAACCCCCTAGATGAGTACAGCCTTCTATTAAACTTTAATCCCACCAATGGTGGGCTGAAGGAGGTCATCGGATCTCTTTGTTCCTCCTCCAAAAGTGGCAACAGTGAATGCATCTCTCTTTTCTGCTTCTTCACTATTAATTTGGCTCTCTTTGTTGGCTTCTCAAGCACACGTGTTTGAACCTGGCTGCTTGGGTTACAGACGAGGGCCCAGACTTTAGTAACAACTGTACTGATGTGACATCACAAAGATAGATAGTAGAGGGGACGGGACCGGCCACTGTGGAACAAGGGATGGGGGTTACGGTGAATGAAGGGTACTAGTACCTGTAGGCAAAACAGATGGGGGAGGTGGGTTACTGAGGAACGGAGAGTACCAGCAGCTGTGGAGACAGGGACGGGGTACTGAGGAACAGAGAGTACCAGCAGCTGTGGAGACAGGGACAGGGTACTGAGGAACGGAGAGTACCAGCAGCTGTGGAGACAGGGACTGGGGGTACTGAGGAACGGAGAGTACCAGCAGCTGTGGAGACAGGGACGGGGTACTGAGGAACGGAGAGTACCAGCAGCT
This sequence comes from Tokudaia muenninki, assembly GCA_036184385.1. Taxonomy (NCBI): domain Eukaryota; kingdom Metazoa; phylum Chordata; class Mammalia; order Rodentia; family Muridae; genus Tokudaia; species Tokudaia muenninki. The sequence continues at coordinate 78,282,038 of BTHS01000015.1, forward strand.
GTGGAGACAGGGACGGGGTACTGAGGAACGGAGAGTACCAGCAGCTGTGGAGACAGGGACAGGGTACTGAGGAACAGAGAGTACCAGCAGCTGTGGAGACAGGGACAGGGTTACTGAGGAACGGAGAGTACCAGCAGCTGTGGAGACAGGGACGGGGTACTGAGGAACGGAGAGTACCAGCAGCTGTGGAGACAGGGACGGGGGTACTGAGGAACGGAGAGTACCAGCAGCTGTGGAGACAGGGACGGGGTACTGAGTAACGGAGAGTACCAGCAGCTGTGGAGACAGGGACGGGTTACTGAGGAACAGAGTACCAGCAGCTGTGGAGACAGGGACGGGGTACTGAGGAACAGAGAGTACCAGCAGCTGTGGAGACAGGGACGGGGTACTGAGGAACAGAGAGTACCAGCAGCTGTGGAGACAGGGACGGGGGTACTGAGGAACGGAGAGTACCAGCAGCTGTGGAGACAGGGACGGGGGTACTGAGGAACAGAGAGTACCAGCAGCTGTGGAGACAGGGACGGGGTACTGAGGAACGGAGAGTACCAGCAGCTGTGGAGACAGGGACGGGGTACTGAGGAACGGAGAGTACCAGCAGCTGTGGAGACAGGGACGGGGTACTGAGGAACGGAGAGTACCAGCAGCTGTGGAGACAGGGATGGGGTACTGAGGAACAGAGAGTACCAGCAGCTGTGGAGACAGGGATGGGGTACTGAGGAACGGAGAGTACCAGCAGCTGTGGAGACAGGGACGGGGTACTGAGGATGGGTGCGGAGCTTCTGCTAGGAGAGTGCAAACACTGCGGAAGGAGACAGAATGGCAACCGGCTGTGGAGGTGCTAAGTACGCAGAACACTGACTGCGCATTCTCAAATGGGTAAGAGGGTAAATTTGGTACCATGCTTACTCTGTCATAGTAAAAACTGTTTGCGTTACGAGTCACTTTATTTGCACAAATAGGGAGTAGTCACAGTTTGCCAACCCCCGGTCTAGCGCCTTCCATAATATCAAAGAATTATCCCAAGCACTAGGAGGCACAAGGTGGCAAGTGTGGGCCACTATCATCCTGGGTCACTAGACTATTTTAACTTCAAGCAAACACACACATACACACACACAAGCACACAAACACCCATACACATTAACACACACACACACAAATACCCATACACATAAACACACACACATACACTCATAAACAGTCCCATACACATTAACACCCATACGCATTAACACCCATACACATAAACACACACACACAAATACCCATGCACATAAACACCCACCCACATAATCACACACACAAATACCCACGCACATAAATACATGTGCACATAAACACCCATACACATAAACACCCATACACATAAACACCCATGCACATAATCACACAAATACCCACGCACATAAACATACATGCACATAAAAACAAATACACATAAGCACACATGCACATAAACACCCATGCACATAAACACCCATGCACATAAACACCCATGCACATAATCACACAAATACCCACGCACATAAACACACATGCACATAAAAACACATACACATAAGCACACATGCACATAAGCACACATGCACATAAACACACATGCACATAAACACACATGCACATAAACACCCATGCACATAAACACCCATGCACATAATCACACATACAAATACCCACGCACATAAATACACATGCACATAAACGCATATGCACATAAAAACACATACACATAAGCACACATAGACACATGTGCACACAAGCACGTGCACATAAACACACATGCACGTAAGCACATGTGCACATAAGCACCCACACGAGTGCCTAGGATATGGAGGGTGACACATTTACACTGCTTATGTGAACCTCCACCTCAGATCTGTGACTTGAACCGTAACTCTGGGCCTGAGTAGAGGAAATTCTCCATCCAGTGGGTCATGCAACCACAGGTATCAGGGGCCCAGTCCCCACTCACCTAAAAGCCTCAGTCCCTGTCCGTGAACACAGGCAACTTGAGGAGGAAAAGGCTTATTTCACTTTACAGCTGACAGCCATCGTAAACAGGAAGTGGGCATGAAGCGGAAGGCACAGAGGAACACTAACTATTGGCCCACTCCCCTGGCTGGCTCAGCTCCCTTTCTTATATGACGAAAGGTCACCTGCTCAAGAGTGGCACTAGTCACAGTGGGCTGGACTCCTGCATCCATCAGTTATTGAGAAAACGCTCCACAAACTTGCAATAGGTCGTTCTGAGAGAGCCAACTCTTCAGTGGATGCTCCTCTTCCAAAATGATTCCACCCTGTTTCAACTCGACAAACAAACAAACAAACAAACAAACAAACAAAACCAGCAGAATCACAGTTGCATGGGATGAGTCTCCCTGGCTATCTGTATCCTGGATGCCCTGCATCGGAGAAGTGGGTATCGTACAGAGGAGACCATGTGTAGGCATTAGGCCATCTCACAAATGGCTGCCATGGCCCTTATACCCATCTCATCCAGAAGAATAAATATCCTTGTAGACATGTGTGAAGCATGAGCTCGTCATTCAACCTTTAACAACCTGCACACCTGTTCGGGTTCATTAGCCGACTAATAAAAATAAACCTTGGTCATGTTTCAGATGGCTATTCGTTGCCCTGGTTTCTGCAGACGTACTGTAAAATTAACTGCAAACTGCTATTTCCTGCGGCCCTACCCCCACCCCAGGTAGAAAGGGGTTAGAGGGCTAAGGAATGCAGACACACACAGTGTCTGCAGAAATCATTTTCCAAGGGAGATCAAATGTAATGTTTTCTTTCAACATGGACAACCGCTTTGAGATGTCCCATCCAAGCGGCCTTGAACACAGCCTCCGGGGTTGGCCGATTACCCCTGACAAATACCATTTGTGTTTGAGTGATGTCGCAGATGAAGTGCAATAGCGGGATGCAGGGAGACAGAACCTCATGAAAGGGTTTTCAGTCTGCCGAGAACTTACTGTAACTTACACGTTCGTTCGTACTGAGGCCCCACTTCCTGCCTGGGACAGGCCCCGTGTGATCTGGGGTTCTGAGCTGACTTTTGTTTGACAGTGTTCAGGTCTCTTAAAGGGAGCCAGCTCTCTCCTCCCCTTTCGCAAAGCAAAAAGGATGTACACACAAAGAGGGCCACCAAGCCCTGGTGACTGTCATTCTGCACCATGAGAGAATAGTCAAAAACAATACCATGAGGTTGGCCAGCCGGCATGCCTGCAGCTGCCGCCAGCTCCCCTTACTACTGTATGCAAGCCGTGGGCATGTCAGAACCCGTGGAGTGAACCAAAGACCAGAGAAAGAAAGGGCCTGACAGTGTTCCAGGTGAGTTTGTCTGGTTCCTCCCTCCCTCGCTCCATCCTTCCCTGAAGTACCTACAGACAGACAGACAGAACAAAGACAAAGCCAGCCCCATTCCCGATGTTCTCACCATCTTCCCTGCCTCTCACTCTTGAAGACTTGACCACAAGCGCTGAGGGGCATCAGAGAGCAGCCAAGGAAAGGGTTGCAAGAAGAAGAAGAAGAAGAAGAAGAAGAAGAAGAAGAAGAAGAAGAAGAAGAAGAAGAAGAAGAAGAAGAAGAAGAAGAAGAAGAAGAAGAAGAAGAAGAAGAAGAAGAAGAAGAAGAAGAAGAAGCCTGTGTCTCCTTCCAGTCAGTGGCTTTAGAGAAAGAATGGCCTTCCCAGTGAGCAGATGGAGGTAAAACTCCAAGTGCTGTGTTAGGCAGTTCGTGAATCTGCGGCCCGACTTCCCAGACCCTGAACATATGGTAGGGTGATAGTCCAGAGGCCTCAGTCCATCCTACCAGTCACATTGGGGATCAGCTATGCCCCAAGTGAAGTGACAAAACTATCACCACTCCGAGTCCTCTAAGCAGAGCTACCCCTCCCCCTTTAGGGGCACGACCCCCACTGTCTCCATGCTTTGAGAGCAACTGTCCGCACAGTTTGAAGGGATTCCTGATGGTCACACGGACCAACCCAGAAGACTGGTATAGCTATTTCCCCAGCATTCCCGGGATCCCCTTGCAGACACCAAGCCCCCTCACACAAAACGGCAGACAATTTGCAAATCGCCCACACATGTTGTGTGCTTTAAGTCCTCTTTATTGTTTAAAGCTTACTCCAACGTAAACATTGTATAAATACGGGTGCTGAGGACTTAGTTACCGTTCACTGCTGACTTGACACAGCTTACAGTCATCTGAGAGGAAATCAAGGACTGAGATACTGCCTAGATCAGACTGACCTGTGCAGACTGTCATGATTATTAATTGGTGTAGGAAGGTCCAGGCTACCCATAGGCTGTACCATCCCCAGGCAGGTAGTTCTGTGTGTATGAGAGAGTTAGCAGAGCATACGACACACAGTGAGCAGCCAATAGCATGCCTCCCTGGGTCCCACTGCCCATCCTAGGACGTCAGTGAGCTCTCAGTAAGAATAGCAAGCCGTTCAGCCCCAGGTTCCTGTCCTGGTGTCCCTCCATGATCGGCAGTGACCTGACAGTATATGAAGTACAACAACCCTTGCCTCCCATAAGTTGCTTTTGGTTAATGTTTTTTTATCACAACAGAAAGCAAACCAAAACAATTTTCAACACAAGGTCGATTGAATCTCAGATGTAGAAACCATAGATACAGATAGGTACTGCGTACCATACACACAAAAGGACTCCATCCCTGGGGCCCGTCACATGCCTGCAGCTCAGACGGTTTACCTCTCCTGTGCATGGCGGGTTGTACTGACACAGAAGCCTTCTGTGGTACACTCAAAGGAAGAAGACCGAGCTAGCGGTGTCCACTGACTGTAGGGTGTCGCTCCTACCAGTATCAGAAATGTTTTCCTTCTTTCCGAGAGCTCTCTTGAAAACTGCCCACTGTGTGCAGGTGAGCCAAGATCCCCAACCCAGGCTAGACCGCGCTAGTATGAAAGAAGTCTGAATCTCTGTCTTCACCAACCGAATGCCATTAAGGTAGCAGCTGAGTCCCAGGCAGGACCAGCAGGACCGCTCCAATCAGGAAGAGGTGATGTATACTCTTCTAGTTCAAATTCTTTCTTTTTTTTTTTCAAAGTAAAATTCTAATGCTGTAAAAAGGGCCACATTCAGATCAATGTGCCTTAAACAAACCATAACAAAAGCCCGAGGACCAAAACCAACAAGAGACAGGGAAGGGAGAGGACCAAGAGGGAAAAACATGACAGTAGCTTCCTGATCCGCACAGTAAATCTGGGACGTGAGAGACATGAGAGCAGGTCAGGACAGAAACACAGGAAGCGTGGCCAGCCGTGGGTTTTGTTTTCTGAGACCACCAGTGTGAAGTCAGTGCACGGTAGGAATAAGTCGGTCCACAGTGATCTGTGGTCTGTCAGCTGCCTGTGGACGGAAGAGACCAGAGTGCCTTGAAGCTCTGCCCTCAGATCTAGCACAGCCCTCTAAGGCTGAGCCATCTGTCCGCAGAAACAGATTCTTTCCTGCTCTCCACAGAACGTACCCTTCTAGAAACATCTACTAGATGAGGCACTCTGAGCCCTGAGGACTTTGCGTGGGTGGTCCATTCAGCTCCTTAAAGGCAGTTCTTGTGTTTGCCCTTCCTTCGGGTAGTGTCTAAATTCTCACTTGAGTCGGAGGTTAGTGCCCCGAGGTCCTTCTCCGCAGTGCTGAAGACATCATTCATTTACTTAGGGCTCATCTGTAGAGCGGCACGGTTGGCCCCTCCTCCGCCCTGAACTCACCCCACACACACTGGCCAAGCCCCTTCCCTGCTTCTTATCCGTGAAGTGACCTTCATCAGCTCAGTGCTCGCTGCTCGAACAGTTGCTGCTTCCCAAAAGGAACGTAACCACCTGACTTTTGTCCCAAAAGTAAAACAGGGAGTTGTTTTGCCTTATCTGGGTCCTGCTAAAATAAGGAACACTAGGAGGGATACCTTTGGCGACTTGAATTGATGGAGCCCGAAAGCCCAAACCCGCATCCTTAGTGCGACAGTCCTCTGGCGCCACCTGGTGGACGAAGATGGAATGACTCAAGACTGCAAGTCCGTGAACTTCAGAGGGCCACCTGAAATTCTTCAAGCATCAATCTGTCTGTTTTAGGGAGCCTCCTGACAAAATATCAAGTATATTATTTGTCGTACACTGGACACTTATATTTAACTCTGTTTTTTAACTAAATGATAAAGCATTTGACCCTTGGATGCCTCCTTTCTTAACACTAACTGCTACAAGTTAAGAAGAGATTGTGTAACAATAACCACTCTCTTCTCCCTTTAGGAGAATTGAAGGTCTTTGAAACCAGAACATTCCAGCTGGAAAATTTATAGCAGCTTGCTCCTGTATCCCAGAGGTTCACAGAGGAAACTGCAGACAGCTAAACACTGGGAGTTTTAATGGCCCCTATGCCCTGGCACACTCCAAGTCAGATCCTCTTCGGGACTGGTGCACATCATCTTAGGGGATGCCAGTGGAATCCCATGCACATAGAAGGCCTGGGAGGCAAAATAACAAAACAGATTTCAGAGACTGACCAAAGATTCCTCTGCAGTCAGAACACACAGCCCCTTAGGGTTGACCTGCGCCTACAGCCACATTCTGAACTCCTTCTGATCTTAAAGTAGTTGAGAGCTCCCAGAGTTGGACTGAAATTGTTTACTGTCCCAGTAATTTTGAGGCAGGCTCTGTGTGGCCCATTATATCTCACACACACACACACACACACACACACACACACACACACACACACACCACTAGACACTTCTGGGTTTTGATCTCAGTATTTGATGTGAACCAGGTCACTTGTGTCTTGATGCCCGGGCTTCTGTCTAAAAGAAGCTGCACTTGGTACTTCATACTGTGATAGCTGAGAAAGATGGGCACAGACTGACATACCAACAGCCCTCTTTCTTTTCGTGGGTGGAGGGTACCACTTCCCTTTCTCCTCCCACAGCCCTGATCCAGTTTCCTGGCTCCAGATGGTTCCAGGGACTCCTGAAGAAGGGCATCTAGAGCACTCAGTCTGAGAGGCAGATGCAGGAAGGCGGAAACCCATCAAAACTGGCAACGACATGGATTCTGACCCCTAAACCTGTGACTTCCCAGAAAGTTTCTCAAACTCTTGAGATTTCCGCCACAAAATGGGGGCTCTGAAAGATAATCCCAAGGTACCATTTAGCCCCCATCCTCATATGCTGAATCTATGGAGAAGACTTGCCTCAGACCACTCCCAAGGGAAATTGTACACGGATCTAAAGCAGAGTTTGGTGAAGGTCACTTGCGAAGAGCTCAGCAAAGGGCTCAGTAACATCCAGGGCTCCTCCTTCAGAATTCCACATCACTGGTCTTCAAAGTCGGCATAGGCAGAGATCAGCTGGGAGCTCCTTTGAACTCTGCACTCCTGGGTACATGAGTACCCTCATACCTACAAACACACAAACACACAGGCATACGCCCAGACCCATGAGGACACACAAGCATGCTCACTGGGCCACTTCGTCCCTCCCGTGGCTCATGCTCCCTTCTGTTCACACCTGACTTTCTTGTTCTATAAAAGCAAGGTTGCTCCTGAGTGGCCAAACGTGTAGCATTCCTGACAAAGGTCCCAGATGTAGCTTCCAACCCAGAAGCGAGCTTGTGTTTGTTCTACTTTCTCTCTTGGGACAAAATGAACAAACATTAACCTGCCATGTAGGATAGGATTGCTGCTGGCCAACTCGAGACCTTCTAGCCTGAGACTGGCTACTTTCAGACTCAGACCCCAGGGCCTAGGCAGCCACTGCTGGCTTTTGCCCTGAGCAGGAGCACTCAGAGACCCCATCTGCAAGGCAACCCCACCCCACCAGCCAGGGGTTAAAAAATAACAAGTAAAAATAAAACAAGTAAGACCACGTGGTATCTGTGAAAGTTTCGAGGTTCAAGGAGTTTTCATTTTGAACAGTGTAAAAAAAAAAAATTACTAAGGTACCAAGGGGGACCGGAAGAAATCCTCAGCACAGAGGCCCAGCAGCTGTCCTTGAAAACAAAGTTTTATTGAAACACAGATAGGTGACTTGCTTATCTATGGCCTTGATTCTGTCTACAACACAGCCAGGACAAAGACCATATTAAGAGCCTGAAAACTTAAAATATTTCCTATTTGGCCCACTACAGAAATGTTGCCCAACTCTGGCCTAGGGTATCGTGAGATCTATCGTAGGTGTTGAGAGGAGAACCACCGGCTAGGGGTCAGGCAACCACTGCTACGCAAGCACAGGGGCCTGGGTTTGAGCCTGGGTACTCATGGGTAGGGGCAGGGTGAAGGACTGGCCCTGGCAGCACACGTGGGCGGATCCCTTGGACTGTCTGGCCAGTCGATCTCAGTGAAGTCACTGAGACCTCAGATCCCAGTCAGAGACTCCTGAGAAATTAGACCCCAGGTTGCCTGCGCTCTAGCCTCCGGCACAAGAATGCTCACACAAACATGTTGTGCACATACCACAAGCGATTACATTTTAAAAAGAGAAAAAGAATCGGGCAGATGAGATGACTCAATGGAGGAGGGCACTTGCCACCAACCCGTCATCCTGAGCTCAGTCTCGAGGATCACATGGTGGAAGGAAAGACCCAATTCCCATGAGTTGTCCTCGGACCACCATAAGGACACATAGAACATACAGACACAGGCATGAACACACACACACACACACACACACACACAGAGGCCCACAGACCCACACAGGCATGCACATACACACATACACACAGGGGCACACACAGGAATACACACTCACACTCTTGCACATGTGCACACATAAATGTATTTAAAAGGCGGACCAACACTAACTATATTTGCTTGTTTGCTTCTATGTGTGATGTACAAGGAAAGATGTCCAAAATATATCTGGCATGCTTGCTTGAACCCCACCTGCTTCTGCACACACGATCTCGCCGGGCTCTGTGGAGAGAGAGAACTTGAGCCCCGAGGAGACATCAAGGGGAGTGAGGACTCTAGGCAGCAACACTGACTGAGGAACCCCAATCCTGTTAGTCTTAATTCCATTACTCAGTTGGGGGGTCCTCGAAGGTCTTTTCCTGAACCCTAAGTCTTAAGGGAGAAAAGACAAAACTGAGACACGGGGCGAAATGTGGCTTTAGTTGTCCTGGAGCGAACTGTAACTGTACTGGGGGTGTCAGCAGTTGCCTAGGGGATTGCCAAGGTCACTCCCTGGAGTGAACAAAGATCTGAACCACCAGGAAAAACTAGAGGCCAAGCTACAGAGACCTGTAGCCATTTTATACACTGGAGATGGGAGAAGACTGAGGCCAGAAGTTCCCTAAATGGATGTGGTGTGGGTATCTTATAGGCCCTGGGTCCTCATCCTTCCACTGTGGGTCCAAATACCTGCCCCTGTGCCTCCCTCCCAGAGTCTCTGGGGGTAAGGGGACACCAGCAGGAAGCCTGCCGCAACCCTGCTTTAGAATCATGAACTCAACAGGGTCTGCATCCCCACACGGAGAGGCCACCCCGGAAAGGCCCCGTGTGGCTCACAGTCCTTCCTGCCTCTGGCTCGCAGAAGGCCACCCAGCATGCTGTCCTCAGGGAGAAGACCTCCAAGACTCCGCTCACTGACTACACGGGGGAAGGCCTGAGCAATCCGGTTGTGACCCAACACTGCCAACCTCTGCCATGCTGTCACCACAGACACCGGGCCAACTCAGCCCTTGAGCCAACAGTCCCTGTGAGGCTTAGAGTTTACTTGACAGCCAAGGACTGAACTGAAATGGAAGTCGCCAAGAAAACCCTACAGTTTCCCACTCTGCAGTCTGTCACTGATGCCCATTACTTCCCCTGATGCTATTCGTCGGGAATGACAGGTGTCACTCAAGACTGTGTGTCTGTGCGTTCACTGCCTAGAAGCCACCTCTGCTCCCTGTGCTGGGCTGGGGACAAGGAGAAGCTTGTTACAGTTCACTAGTGTAAGGAAAGCCGGAGAAGAAACACTAGACACCTCACCGTTTAATAGAAACCATCCAGGGCTGGAGAGATGGCTCAGCGGTTAAGAGCACTGACTGCTCTTCCAAAGGTCCTGGGTTCAATTCCCAGCAACACATGGTGGCTCACAACAATCTGAAATGGGATCCAATGCCCTCTTCTGGTGTGTCTGAAGACAGGGACAGTGTACTTATATATGTAATAAATAAATCTTAAAAAAAAAGAAAGAAAGAAAGAAAGAAAGAAAGAAAGAAAGAAAGAAAGAAAGAAAGAAAGAAAGAAAGAAAGAAGCTATCCAAAGACCGCAAATGATTTCATATAAAAGTCTGTTTATTCCAACCTCGGTAAAGGTGCAGCCAGCACATCCTCCACGGGAGGAACCAGGTGACCCTGGGAGATCAGGAAAAGGGGGCTAGCGAGCGGCTCAGGATCTCTGCAGAAGCCTGAAGCATCCTCAGCTCTTCCACCCGCAAAGCTTCCACCAAACACAGGTGACTTATCAGCGACACTTTCCCTTCCTTCATGTCAGAAACCTGCACGGCATTTTTAAATTTTTATTATGATAGAAATGTATTATGAAATTTACCATGTAAACTGCTTTGAGGCAGTCGGTATCTTTAAGTCCCCATCTCCACCCCCTCCTAGGATAACCACCCCAGCCCCAGCCCCAGCCCCATGTGGGGTAACCACCCCAGCCCCACCCCCACATGGGGTAACCACCCCAGCCCCAGCCCCACATGGGGTAACCACCCCAGCCCCAGCCCCTCCTAGGGTAACCACCCCAGCCCCAGCCCCAGCCCCACATGGGGTAACCACCCCAGCCCCAGCCCCACATGGGGTAACCACCCTAGCCCCATGTGGGATAACCACCCTAGCCCCATGTGGGATAACCACCCTAGCCCCATGTGGGATAACCACCCTAGCCCCATGTGGGGTAACCACCCTAGCCCCAGCCCCACATGGGGTAACCACCCCAGCCCCAGCCCCACATGGGGTAACCACCCTAGCCCCATGTGGGATAACCACCCTAGCCCCATGTGGGATAACCACCCTAGCCCCATGTGGGATAACCACCCTAGCCCCATGTGGGATAACCACCCTAGCCCCATGTGGGGTAACCACCCTAGTCCCATGTGGGATAACCACCCTAGCCCCATGTGGGGCAACCACCCTAGCCCCAGCCCCACATGGGGTAACCACCCTAGCCCCATGTGGGATAACCACCCTAGCCCCATGTGGGGTAACCACCCTAGTCCCATGTGGGATAACCACCCTAGCCCCATGTGGGGCAACCACCCTAGCCCCAGCCCCACATGGGGTAACCACCCTAGCCCCACGTGGGATAACCACCCTAGCCCCATGTGGGATAACCACCCTAGCCCCATGTGGGGTAACCACCCTAGCCCCATGTGGGGTAACCACCCTAGCCCCATGTGGGGTAACCACCCTAGTCCCATGTGGGATAACCACCCTAGCCCCATGTGGGGCAACCACCCTAGCCCCAGCCCCACATGGGGTAACCACCCTAGCCCCATGTGGGATAACCACCCTAGCCCCATGTGGGGTAACCACCCTAGTCCCATGTGGGATAACCACCCTAGCCCCATGTGGGGCAACCACCCTAGCCCCAGCCCCACATGGGGTAACCACCCTAGCCCCACGTGGGATAACCACCCTAGCCCCATGTGGGATAACCACCCTAGCCCCATGTGGGGTAACCACCCTAGCCCCATGTGGGGTAACCACCCTAGCCCCAGCCCCACATGGGGTAACCACCCCAGCCCCACCCCCACATGGGGTAACCACCCCAGCCCCAGCCCCATGTGGGGTAACCACCCTAGCCCCAGCCCCATGTGGGATAACCACCCCAGCCCCAGCCCCACATGGGGTAACCACCACAGCCCCACATGGGGTAACCACCCCAGTCCCACCCCCACGTGGGGTAACCATGGCTACGACTCATTCCAGATTACTTGTTGAGTCCAAACAGAAACTCTCTAAGGATGAACATGTAAGCTGGCTGCCCCATCACCACCACAAGCCCTGGGAATCGCCTGCTCTGGGGAATCTCTTTGTGGACAGCACCTGTCCTTCCCTGTGTGGACAGTACCTGCCCTTTTAAATTTTTATTTTCACTTAGCATAAAAGTGCACTAAAATTTTTAATTTTAACAATCACATTTCTTATAAACAATTTTATTAAAACAAAAAATTATAAAATAAAAACACAGAAAAAAATACTTGAAATGCTATTACTAAGAAACCACCAGGCGATGATTTCTATCTACTAAAACATGAGGCAAAAAAAATAAATAAATAAAAGTTAAAACTCAACCTCGGTGCCTTGATGAGCGAATGAAGAAAGTGTTAGTGTATCACACAGGGTACAGTCCAAACCAGAATCAATGATGGTGAGAGAGCCCCGGTGTGGAGCGTGGGCCTAGGTGTTGGGCTCTGGGTTCAAATCCAATGTCACAAAAAGGGACTGGAAACAGAAGACCCTATCTATGTGTGACATCAGGAACAAGCCAGGAGGACACAAAGTTAAAGGAAATAAGCCAGAGCCTCCGAGTTCTTACTTAGGACTGCAGGAGGAATGGCGGACACCCTGAATGGAGGAGAAACTATGGGGATGTCCGTCAACGGACAGAGTTTAGCCGGAGAGGAACAGCTCCTCTGGACAGCAGCATGTGTGTGGTTAGACACAAGACACAGTGTGCATCACACAGACTGTGAGAGCTCTCATCATAAAAAGCTAGGTGGATAATGCTGTTCTTGGTGAAGCAATTCCACAGCTGTGCACTGTACACGACACAGAAGACTTGCAGTGGGAGGTGCTGGCCCCGCACACACGCAGAGCCCAGAGGGGTGCTGAGCACCAGCATCTACTGCTGTCCACCTGTATTGCTTTGAGCCGAGGTCTGCCACTTAACCTGGAACTCTATTCAGACTAGGCCAGGGGCCAGTGGGCCTTCATGACTCTCCTGCTTCCACCTAAATCCAGAGGCCTCTGCCTATCCCCCTCCCCGGGCACAGGCGCGCAGGCTGCCGCCCCAGCTTCCTATCCCCCTCCCCGGGCACAGGCGCGCAGGCTGCCGCCCCAGCTTCCTATCCCTCCTCGGGCACAGGCGCGCAGGCTGCCGCCCCAGCTTCCTATCCCTCCTCGGGCACAGGCGCGCAGGCTGCCGCCCCAGCTTCCTACCCCTCCCCGGGCACAGGCGCGCAGGCTGCCGCCCCAGCTTCCTACCCCTCCCCGGGCACAGGCGCGCAGGCTGCCGCCCCAGCTTCCTATCCCCTCCCCGGGCACAGGCGCGCAGGCTGCCGCCCCAGCTTCCTATCCCCTCCCCGGGCACAGGCGCGCAGGCTGCCGCCCCAGCTTCCTACCCCTCCCCGGGCACAGGCGCGCAGGCTGCCGCCCCAGCTTCCTATCCCTCCCCGGGCACAGGCGCGCAGGCTGCCGCCCCAGCTTCCTATCCCCATCCCCGGGCACAGGCGCGCAGGCTGCCGCCCCAGCTTCCTATCCCTCCCCGGGCACAGGCGCGCAGGCTGCCGCCCCAGCTTCCTATCCCTCCCCGGGCACAGACGCGCAGGCTGCCGCCCCAGCTTCCTACCCCTCCCCGGGCACAGGCGAGCAGGCTGCCGCCCCAGCTTCCTATCCCTCCCCGGGCACAGGCGCGCAGGCTGCCGCCCCAGCTTCCTACCCCTCCCCGGGCACAGGCGCGCAGGCTGCCGCCCCAGCTTCCTATCCCCCTCCCCGGGCACAGGCGCGCAGGCTGCCGCCCCAGCTTCCTATCCCTCCCCGGGCACAGGCGCGCAGGCTGCCGCCCCAGCTTCCTATCCCCCTCCCCGGGCACAGGCGCGCAGGCTGCCGCCCCAGCTTCCTATCCCCCTCCCCGGGCACAGGCGCGCAGGCTGCCGCCCCAGCTTCCTATCCCTCCCCGGGCACAGGCGCGCAGGCTGCCGCCCCAGCTTCCTATCCCTCCCCGGGCACAGGCGCGCAGGCTGGCGCCCCAGCTTGTGCACAGGTGCTAGGGATCTGAACTCAGGTCCCCACACGGGCACAGCGAGTCTGTCCCCATCAGGCCAGCTCCCAGCACCATTTCCTTAACTTTTAAAAGCACACCTTGCGCAGCACAGCGAGAGCTTCCTCGATGAAGTCCGAGCATATTCTCTGGGCCAGGCCCAAACTGGTCTTCTCATTTGCATCTGAGATTACTTCTCCAAGGAGCACCTTTTTCCAGGATGTACTAGAACCGAAAGTTCAGTAAGTTCATTTCAGCAGGTCCCCAGGTTACCAGAGATAGCATTCACTCTGCAGCAGGACACACAGCGTGTCCCCGCTCCTCCAGAGGACAGTGAAGCTCATCCTTGACCCTCTGACGTCACGCAGCTCCTGAGTGGAAGCCACCAGCAGAGGGAGACAGAGGGGCCGAGACTCAATCGAGGCCTGGATTCTATTTTCATGGCCAACCCGGTGTACCAGTAACTGAAGCCACACCCACCAGCTACAGGGGCGGGCACAAGAGGCAAAAACACAGAACAGGAAGGCCAGGCTCTGACAAATGGCCAGAGGACTCAGCGGCTGAGGCGCTGTATGCCTTTAAGGGAAAGTTTTTCCTAAAAGGTGACAACCATGAACACAGCTCACTGCCAAGTGCCCTCCAAGGGAAGGAGTCTGCAGCCAGGCCACCCTCTACACTGGGTGAGTCACTTACAGAGCCTTGGCTTGCAGAGGTGAAGGCTCTGAGAGAAGATGAAGCCAGTGTTCTGCAGTCAAAAGACCACAGGACTGCCAAGACGGCAAACAGGGGCGCAAAAGGTGTGGAAGCAAGAAGGGGACCAAAGCTAAATCCCTCGACTTGGAATGCGAGGAAATGGCTTAGAAGGAGGCCAGACTGCGGTTGAATATGCAAATTCAGCTACCGAATATGCAAATCGAGGGTACTTGGCAGGCAGGAAGACACTCCCAACAGGACACCTCAGGTAATAGGCCTTGAAATGGATAGCTCAAAAGTCAGGATGTGACTTATCACACAGGAAAGCCAAGGGTTACAGTGTTCTTGAGTGTGTCATCTATAATGAATATCTAATTTAATCTTCATAATTCCCTACAAATAAAACACACCACCCCATTCAAAGAAAACCAAGACAAGAACGGAGGAGCCACGCCCTCCTGCCCTCACGCTGACCACAGACCTTCCTGGGCTCCCTGGGGCAGAACACAGGGAAGGAGGCACACTACGCTATTCCGTCACGGACAATTATTTTTAAACACTAACTCCCACGTAAGTGACCCTGCCTGGTGCAAGTCCGTGCTGTCCAGGAGTCAGCTACGTTTCTGGTATTAAGACCAAGGAGAGACATTGCTTCTACGTCCCCAGAGGCAATGGTGAGAAATGCCCTAAGGACAGACAGCAGGCATCAGGAGTGAGCGCCGCGCTGAGGCAGTTCACACGCACCCCTGGACCTGTCCAGCATCCTGAGCAGGCCAGGCGGAGGCTGCTGTTCCCTGTGCTGACCAGAGCACAGCATGCAGGCTGACGGGCAGCTCTGCGACGTGACTGGCAGCCCTAATGCCTTAGAAAGGTTGAGGAGCCTGAGCCAGATGAACGTCTACACTGGGGTTCCTCTACCCGACTCATCTCATGGAAAAGGCCTTCAGCAGGGCTGGTTAGGACACGGTTAGAGAGCGGTGGCTGGGAGCTTGCTTACCACAGGAAAAGCCCACCCTCTCACAGCTGTGCCTCTGAAGAGCGTCAGTCACTCGGAACAGTAAGCATGTGTCAGCAGGGGGATGACCTGGACAGGGTGGCAAGCTGTCAGCGCCATGAGCTCTGGAAGGCTCAGGCACTCAAAGCAGCAGGGCAGTCCTCTCCTTCCCTCTAAATGAGTTTTCTGCCGATTCAGTTTTACCAACAGGCACAGCTCACACGTAACGCAGGGAGACTTACAAGCGCTCGGCTTCCAGACACAACAGCTTGAGAGCTGTGAGCAACCTCCAGGACGGCCCGTCCCATCCAAACGTCAAGTTTCTACAGGAGAAAAGCAGGCAACACCAAATGTGTCACTAGGAAATGACTCCATGGCAAACGGCTAAGGAGCCTAGCCTTGGTGGCGTTCAACAGATTAGACGCTAGTTCACCTCCACACAGGGGCGAGAACATCAGGCCGTGGCTACTGCGAATGGAGCTGGGGTGGCACAAGTCTTTGTGTGGTTCGTCCCACACAGATGGAATCTGCTCTGGTCGTTCTGGGCTGTACTGACTAGTTGATGTCAACTTGGCACAGGCTAGAGTCACCGGAAAGGAGGGATCCTCGACTGTGGAAAGGCCCGCTAAGAGCACAATGGGCAGGCCAGCCCATGTGGGCAGAGGCTGCCCCGGGCAGGCGGCCTTCGGTCTCTAAGAGAGCAGGCCATGAGCAAGCCAGTCAGCAGCCTCCACGGCCCCTGCGTCAGCTCTGCCTCCAGGCTCCTGCCCTGCGTGAGTGCCTGTCCTGAGACTGTGACGTGGAAGTGTAAGCTGAATAAAGCCTTTCCTCCCAGACTGGCTTTTGGTCATGGTGTTTTATC
The DNA here is from genome assembly GCA_036184385.1 of Tokudaia muenninki. Classification (NCBI taxonomy): domain Eukaryota; kingdom Metazoa; phylum Chordata; class Mammalia; order Rodentia; family Muridae; genus Tokudaia; species Tokudaia muenninki. The sequence goes on from BTHS01000015.1 coordinate 78,298,582, forward strand.
TCAGTAACTCTAACCAAGACAAGGTTAAAAGCCATTTCCAGTCAATTTCAGCAAGACATTGAACTTGGTTAGGGGACCACAGCAAGAGGCCTGGTAACTACATCACACACTTACAGTGGAATGAATGCGGAGAGGCCCTGATCATCCCAGAGAGCAAACACAGCCACTGTTGCTCTATACCCAAAACCTGACTTCAGCCAGAAAAGAAGACGTGAAAGGGTGAGTCTGGGAATCTGGTGTAGCTGCTGTCCCTGATCTATACTGGAACGCCAGCTGACGGGTTCTGCTGGGGATCAGCACGGCCTGTGACGGCGCAGTGCCACCCCCGACCCTGGCCTGGGTCACACATGGGACTGTTTCAAGCTTGACTCTCACATCCCCAAGCAAGTGTCTTCACCCCTTGAGTGTCTAGGACAACAAGCACACTTTACTACAGTCTAAGAGTCTAATAAACACCCACCTGTCAGTCATTATCGGGGCAGGAAAGTCACACCTACAGAAACCAGAGCCAGGAGTATTCCCGCGGAAACTCCCTGAAGGGAAACTTCCAGACAGAAAAGCACTTACCCTGTAAAGCCGTGATCCTTCAAAATGGACATCTTCTTCTGGATCTGCTTATCTGCCAGTGGGAGGTTCCTGACCAGCATCTCTACACGAGAGAGAAACCGTGAGATAAAGCACAGGCCCGTCCTGCAGCTCTCTCCCTCCGTCAGCCTCCAGGGTAACAAGAGTGTCTCCTAATTCACACCTGAGAACGGGAGGGGGCAGTGCTACCTGCCAAGCCCTATCAAACAGCCCAGCACCAGGGACCACAGCCACGACTTGGACTGCCAAGACTGGCAAACGTTTTTGAAGGAGAGCGAGCAATGGATCTTTTGTTTTCTGAGGTGATGGAAAGCTTCAGTTCTGTGTCTTAAAAAGAAAAATGCAGGGATTTTGATGTGTAATTCTGACAAGGGCAAGCCTTCCTTTTCCCTCAGCGAGGGCCTGCGTATGTATGCCAGGCCACGCCTGCCACTGAGCCGACCCCCAGGCCCTACTCCATTCTTAAATACAGTTGTTGTTCGATGGGTTTACACGGCAACTGCTTACAGTTAGAGCCACTGTATGGCTACAAGGACTCTGAGTAAGGCCGACCTCAAAGCTGGCTTCCTCACTCACTGGATGAATTCCCTCTTCACTTTTCTTTACAAGAACCACTACACGCATCTATTTTATGTGTTGTGAGTGTGTCACATACGTGGAAGGTGAGGCTTGAACCCGGGTCATCAGGCTCTACAGCAAGCCCCTCTACCCACTGACCATGTCAACAGAAGTTCTGGTCTTCTATCGTTAATCTAAGGAGCATCATTGCTGTGCTGCCTACAAAGGTAGACAGCATCTCCTGAGAGCTCTTATCCCATCCCAGCCAGCACTGATGCCCAGAACATACGCTGGGCCATGCAGTCTCTGGCCCGCGCTCAAGGCTCAGCGGCTTCTAAGGAAGTGCTTAGGAAGAAGGTCCTACTCATTCTGGCAGGCTTAGTCCCTCTGCAGCAACACCGACACCTCCGTAAAGACGTCTGCTTCCCCCCGGCCGTGACGGGCACGCTCATCTGCTAGGCAGCTCTCTTCCCACCCCACCATCCTGGTTCACCACCCTGCAGAACCGATCAATCGATCAATCGGGATCAGTCGGTCGTGCCGATTTTACTTCAACACAGAAATTCCAGTCAGGAAAGCCAGGCGGGCTCTGCCTGAGAATGCTGAGTGTTGCCTAGGAGGGCTCGTTCCATTGCAATAAGAAATAACCGTTATCAGGCAGGCCCACCTCCTGAGACAGGAACACAGGCATGAGGATTGCGGAAGGAGACAAAGCCATACTCCAGGAACAGCCGATGGTTGTCGTGGGGGCCGTAGCAGATGAACACCTCCTGGTGCTTCCGACAGCGTGAGGCTGTTCTAATCTCATAGCACCTGGTTTTCTCGTTGAATGCTGCTTTGACCTACAGGTTAAAGGTATGAGATTTCTCTTTTTACCACAGGTCTAGAAGGCTCCCCGAGTCACCATGGTAATTTCAGTGTGAGGCAGTGATGCGGGTGGCATTGAGTCTCCCACGGACGGGGAACCCGACTCCTGCGCTTCAGCCTGTGCCTCCTTCATCTCGCCTTTACCCAGGTGAAGGAGGAAGCCCTGTCACTCTGAGAATGACCAAGCGAGACATGACAGGAGCTGATCTGTCACAGTCTCAGGGAAGCAACTAGGGCAGCACCAAGACCCACTGGTTGTTGGCAGTTGCAAAGGCTGCACCAACTGTGTGGCCTTGACCATGGGTTTTATTGGTTTATAGTCCTTTAAGGCACTCAAGGCCTCTTGTAGCTCAGGACGCTCAGGCTCCCACCAACTATGGCTGCGGTTTTCTATGGTCATCTATAGAATCACTGAGGTACTAACTTCCACAAACACACCAATAAAATCCAAGTGAGGCTGCTGGGGACTGAGAGAGTCCCTACGTCCAGCCTCATGTGCTCAATGTGCCAATGTCTGCGTCAGTGACAGCATCACACGCTCTGTGTGCCCAGTGTTGCTGCCTGGGTCAGTGAAAGGCAGCGCCCAGCACAGGGGCCGCAGGCCTGGAGGGCGGCGCTGTACAGAAGCACAGCAGACGTTTGCTAGAATGACGTCAGGGCAGCACGAAGGCGGGTGGCCCGGCAGGTTACACCTCCACTACCATTCCATCCTTGACTCAAAATCCGATTCTGCACGGCGGGATCTATAACAGGACCGGACTCCACTCCGGCCTCTCACCTGGACATGTGGGCTGTGATTGAGCAGATCCAGGAACGGAGCAAGTGCACACGTGTCCGGCTCTGCGGAAAGGCACGCCTGCCTCCTGGAGCTCAGGTACACAGCTCTGGTGTTCACCGTGCACCAGGCCCACAGGAAGGCCTGGTAGCTGAAAACGCTGTCCACAGACTCTGCAAACAGAGGCTGCAGGGTAGAGAAGAAGTCTCTAGAGGAGGCAAACAGGTCCTGCACTCGGGCTCTCTGCTCGTCCGCCTTCGCCTTTAAAGGTGCGGGAAGAAGATCTACCACTTCTGGCTCCAAACACACCGGGCAGGTGTATGACTTGGGTAAAATGTCCAGGTAAGACTTCCAGAGGGACTGCCTGCCTGCATGCTTTTCTGAGACTAAAAACGTACACAAGGCCAGCAGAGGAGACACAGGCGGCTTCCACCTTGTAAAATGAGAAGACAAACCAGAAGAGTTAAAGTGTGCACTCGGACAGTGTGATTCGCCTCCGAGGGGCTGTGTTCAAGCTGCCAACTCTCCACCCAAGACACAGGCATCTTTCCTAGGGCCGTGCCTCTCCAGAACCACCACTTCCATGCCTAGTAAGTAAGATTCACTTTGGTTTAAAAAAACAAAACAAAACAACTTGTTTCCAGCCTGGTTGTCCTGTTGAAAGCTTCTGAGTTTCACGCTGTAAAGACAAAGTACTGTCAGGGTGTAGCGGGTAGAAAGATGGAGGCATGCGCCATCCAGCACAGCGAGTGCTGGCTCACGCAACCATTCCAATTTAAACAATTTACAGTTGAGCAGTGCTGGAGACTCATTCTTTAGTCACATACGGCACATCCCAGCTGCTCCACAGGCTCTGTGACTCCTGGACAGCCCAGAACAAAGCACCCCCACCATTGCTGGGGGTTCTACTGGACAGTGCCACCAAGACAGAACTGTGGAATCTTCAAGTTTCTGTTCCTAAACTCCCAGGTTCTAATACAAATTATGTAGCTGCTGAATAATTACTCACAATCCAGTCCCTAGGGCACAAACAGACTCAGAAACATCATGGTTATTCTCAAAGCCCAAATTCCCATGTTACAACACATTGTACTCCGCAATGTCTGAGTGACTCAGAGAATAAGGACCAGAGCAGAGCATCCTCACTTCTGCACAGGCACAGAGAGCCCAGGGCAAAGGGGTTCATAGAGACCTGGGGGGGGGGGGGGGCATAGAGAGCCTGGGGTAAAGGGGTTCATAGAGACCTGGGGATGGGTCATAGAGAGCCCGGGGCAAAGGGTTCATAGAGACCGGGGGGGGGGGGTCATAGAGAGCCTGGGGTAAAGGGGTTCATAGAGACCTGGGGATGGGTCATAAAGAGCCCGGGGCAAAGGGTTCATAGAGACCTGGGGGGGTGGAGTCATAGAGAGCTGGGGGCGGGGGTATCCACTTGGGTTACGGGTCAGCACCATCTCTGAACCCACTGTAGAAATAACTTCTGCTGAGGCTCCCGCACCGTCCCCGGGGATGCTCCTAAACCAAGGCTCACCGCCGTAAGCCCAGAGCACGGCTCTCAGCGGACAGCACCTATGCCCCTGCATTCCTAACCAGAGCTCTTCCCTAATGCCAAATCCTTCCTCAGGCCCTGCTCTGCAGACGGGCTGTGTGCAGCACTGGCAGGCACCAGGGGCACGGTGTGGTCACTTACTTCTTAATGTAGGGCCCTACGGAGCTTCGGATGACAGTGTCGGTGGTGAGCAGACAGCTCTCAGGCAGTGAGATGATCACCTGGCCCTCCTTGCCAAAGAGAAAGTGGAGTTTAGGACACCTCAGCTTTGCAAACGACCCGAGACTGAATCTGTAAGCCCGAATCCCATCACTACACACCAAGAGCCCCGGAGTGCAGACAGTGCCGCTCTGGCCTGCAGCATTTCATACTAGGGTCGTTCGTGTGATAGATTTCAATTTAGAATCTGTAAAGTAAAACCTCTGCTTTACCAGGACAAGCAATGATGATTAGTATGGGCTTAAAGCTTAGCTCTGATTAACAAAAGACCAGCATCATGGAGTAAAGTCTTCAGGGGGCACCTCCTCGGGGTCAGCACACAGAAGCTGGGGTCCAGTGGGGGACCCGAGGCTGCACACCGAGCTGGCAGCAGAACAATGTGTGAGTGTTGGAAGGCATGAAGGGATCGTGAACAAGAGCTAAGGCTTGGCACTAGGACCCGGGAGAGGCCATGGGTGAAGGTGCAGCCTCTGTTGCAATGGAAATGCCAGGACTGAGGGGCCACGAAAGGAGACAGGTCTGGCAGTGTCAGAGGCAGGAGAGGACACTGCAAAGGTACAGCCTCAACTGCAGAGGCGATCCCAGTATCCTGGTGATGCCAGGACCGTGAGGTGACAGCAAGGGACACCAGCAGGAGGAGTGGAGCTGGCCTCAGCCGACAAGACAAGCTGTGTGCGTTCTGGATGGCAGAGCCCAGAAGATCCCGAGTGAGCTTCAGACGCCAGACGACGCCGAGCTCCGGAATCAGGAGGGACAACCCGGGCTCCGGTTTTGATTCAGCACGACGTGTCTTATGCCTTGGTTTTTCTCTCTTGGAGTAAGAAAGCATTTGTTTTTCTAAGTCTCGAATTTTTTTTTTATTATAACAAATATTTTCATGGCATTCAATAGAACTCAGAATCTCTCTGAGCCGGGCAGTGGTGGCGCACATCTTTAATCCCAGCACTTGGGAGGCAGAGGCAGGCGGATTTCTGAGTTCGAGGCCAGCCTGGTCTATGGAGTGAGTTCCAGGACAGCCAGGTGCTACACAGAGAAACCCTGTCTCGAAAAACCAAAAAAAAAAAAAAAAAAAAAAAAGATTCTCTCTGAAACAGGTTCAAATCTATAAAACTAAATCAGTCAGCATAAAGTACTTTTAAAAAGAAAAAGGATCCAAACCAAAAGAAACGCTATATATACTCACATCGAATATAAAGATGGAAGCGACAGACGTATGAACTCCTGGGATCTGTCCACTCTCCTTTCCTTACTACACACCTCAAACAGGTCTGAGGAGTCAGAATAGTCTTGCGAGATTTACTTACAAGGCAAAGAAAGTTATTGAAAATGTGTTTAAATGTCTTATAAATAATATTAACAAAGATGGTCTCAGTATCCTGAGGACCAAGTAATCTGAAGGATTTACTTAATTACTTATTTTTGAGCCTGGGTCTCTCTATGTAGCTACCTCTGGCTGGCCTAGAATTCACTATGTGGACCAGACTGGCCTTTAACTCCTAGATTCACCTGCCTCTGCCTCCATAAGGGTGTGTGTACCCTGCCTTGCTTCAACCCTACATCACACAGATGCCAGGTCACATTCCTCACGGGAATGCCCGCTCTGAAGAACAATATTCCTTCCAATGGTTCTTCACATCCTCACACAAAGCTCCAGTTTCTTGTGAATGAGCCAACACTTCCTTATTCCACAGCATCTGTACTTGGAATTCTTCACTGGTGCAGCATCACGATGGGAAAGCACAAATATTAGGTTCGAGGCATAAGGTCTGTGACCAGGGGAAGCTGTGAAGGACTCAGCGATGGCTCACAATCAGAAGCTGTGGGGCTAATTGTCTTTGCCCAGAGCATTGGAAGGAGGGTCTGCGCTTGAGCAAACTGGAGAAGCCTTTGCTTCTGCTCGGCCGTGGAGTCCAAGGGCTGCAAGGTATCCTTCAGCAGGGAGCAGCTGGATGGGCTAGTGACCACTGCACACCATTTAAATATCTCAGCACCTCTGCACATCTGTATGGAGACAGCACATCAGGGAGATCCAGCACTTTAACTGGCAGGTCTAACGGACATTTGAAAAGCTGCCTACATCTCATTTAAATTGTCTACGGGCATTGGAAAGCAGCTGCACTTAATGACGTGTGTGCTGCATTACGGATCCAGTTGTAGATGCCTGCACCCGGGAAAGAGCTGCAGAATTCCTTCTACTCCAGTGAAAATCTGCTTCTCACAGAGACCAAAGAACCGCATCATTGGTCATTCATTCTTGGCGGCCACCCTCCCTATCTGTGACATCGGGTGACAGCAGGCCCTCGAGGGGGTGCTGCCTGGCTCTTCCTACACAGTGGAGCTGCCATGCAGAGGTGCTTGGAGGTGGGACCCAGCCATAGCAGGCCATGATCCCCCAGCTACAGAGGTTTGGGGGAGCAGCCAGGCTCAGAGACAGCTGTCACATGGTCCTGCTGTCCTTCTTCAGCAGCCAGCCGTCCGTCCGTCCATCCATCCGTCCGTCCGTCCGTCCGGTCCTCTTACACAGCCCGGTGCCCTGCCCGCCCCTGCCTCTGCAGCCGCCTCAGCTCCTGGACCTGCTTCCCAGTGGGTACCAGAGTGCCACAGAGGATGAGGATGGCCGCACGCTCCGGGCCAGCCAAGGGTCCACAGTGTAAGGGCCACCAGAGACTAGAGATGACATCTTTGTGGAGAGTCTTCACGCCCAAAGTAGAGGATGAACACCAAGGCCACAAGGGGAGAGCAGGCAAGGTCGAGGGGCAGCCGGGAAACAGGGGAGCACGTGCCAGGAGGCGGCATCTTAACCAGACTTCCAACTTTTAAAGCATCTGAATTTCTTCAAGGCTGTGAATGGTGTACTACAGCTTATACCGTGGCACTGCCATGAGATCTTAGAGATGAACAGGCAAGGAGAGTTTTGGTTTAATGGTGACATATTTTTGTGTAAGGCTGATAAAGGGTTCAACTATACTGGTGAATTTTTGTCAGCTTAAAACAAACTAGAGTTACATGGGCCAGGGAGGCCTAAATTGAGGGACTGCCTCCACCATCAGACTGGCCTGTGGGCCTATGGGTGGGACAGTCCACTGCGGTGATGCCACCCCTGGCAAGTTGTAGGGAAGGCAGGCTGAGCAAGCCGTGAAGGACAAGACCCCAGGGAGCGGCGTCTCCCATGGTCTCTGCTTCGGTCCCTGCCTCAGTTCCAGCCACACGCCCCGCCTGACTCCCTCTGTGATGTACAGTAACTCCTCCCCTCTGTGATGTACAGTAACTCCTCCCCTCTGTGATGTACAGTAACTCCTCCCCTCTGTGATGTACAGTAACTCCTCCCCTCTGTGATGTACAGTAACTCCTCCCCTCTGTGATGTACAGTAACTCCTCCCCTCTGTGATGTACAGTAACTCCTCCCCTCTGTGATGTACAGTAACTCCTCATCCCTCCTCAAGCTGCTTCTGGTTAAATCTTTTGGCAACCGAGAAAAGACTTGAACACACTTATTATAATATCTATAACTACAATATATACCAAACTATACATTAAAGACCTGTGTGCTTCTCACCACACACAGCACCCATCTCTACTTTCAAACAGTTTCATGAAAGCACATACTTCACAGCACATATGGCAGGTGCCACGGTGCACAAAAGCAACCCCAAAGGTGGGGCAGGAAGACTGAGAGTTTGAGGCTGGCCTGAGCTACTGAATTGCAGCCAGTCTGCCTTATATACAAAAAACCCTGTCAAAAACAGGTCGGAAGGCGGCTGCTGCCAGGCACTCATCTCGGCGATCGGGAGCCTCTGACTAGAGAGCTATCACACCTTGCCTTGGAAGAGGAAAAGGGAAAACATAAGAAGAAACGGCCGATTCGAAGCCCAAAGTCTTACTTCATGGACATGGAATGTCCAGGTTGCTACAAGATGACTACGGTTTTCAGCCTCGCTCACACAGCAGTTCTTCGTGTGGCTTGTTCAACTGTGTGGTGCCGGCCCCCCCGCAGGGAAAGCCAGGCTCGCAAAGGGCTGTTCATTTAGAAGAAAACAACACTAATCATCTATCTAAGTTCCTGAATTTATGTTTTTCACAGAAAGCCTTATCAACTTCAGTTACTCTACCAAGACAATGTAATTATTATTTGATCTTATAAATCTACAACAATGATCTCCTATTTTGGAGTCAGTTTTTCAATAAAGTTTTAATTGTGGGCAAAAAAAAAATGGCTGGGAGGAGGGGAAAGAGAAAAGCCATAGTCGATGTCCACTTCACGGTCTAAGCACATCAACGCCGCCGTGTGCGGCCGGCTGTGGTCAGCTCCCATGCACTGCTTTGGAGCAAAGTCACTGACGACAGCCATGAAAAACTGAGACACTCAGGGGAGCGCTTGCCTTACCAGCCTGGCACCCCGAGTTCGGTCTCCAGAGTCCCCAGAGCTGGTGTGAGGGTGGGAGACAAGAACCAACTCCAACTCCACCCAGTTGCCCTCTGACCTGCACACGTGCAGGGGCATGTGACATGCACGTCATGTGACCTGCACACGTGCACGTCACAAAAACACACACTAATAATTTATTTTAAAAGTGATTTACCTACTAAGTAGAAGTACTGTACACTAGCATGACAGCTTACTAGTACTAAACACTTAAAAGTAGTAAATACGATAAATAAAAACAAAATAGCACTATAAAATCACAGCACAGAAATGAACATTCTTTTGGCTACACATACATACAGGACTAAGTCTAAACAAATTAAGTTAAGGAATTTAAAAATAAACATAGGGGCTAGGCTGTAGCTCTGTGGTGCGATGTGTGGTTCATGTGGGTAAGACCTTGGGTATAAACACCAGCATAAAGAATTTGATGAAAAAGAAGTGTGATTTTAAAATAAAGAAATTAATTTATAACTTTTGAGAACATTGTATACTTGTTAATGTTTTAAAGTAGCACAGAAAACAAAACAAAAAAGGGTCAATGGAGGTGACCTATATCACGGATGCCACTTTCCAGGAAGGGGACGGGAGCCAGGCTCCCGACATGTGTTTCCGCTCTGACAAGAGCAGCTACTGTTGACCCCCAACACAAGCTAGGCTCTAGCGTGCTACGGCTCACGCAGTGCGCTACTGAGGCTGTCTCCACTCACGGGCACAGGGCCAGGGAGAAGACAGCACAGCCGCCTGCGCTGCCACTGGGGCTGGACCATCCTCCGAAGGAGGCAGGAAGCCTGCTCGCCTGCCGTGTCCCCTCACAGAGGCTTAGGGAGTGACAAGGAGCTGGAAGTACTCAGGCCCTCCGAGGAGAGGTCGTCTGCCTCCTCTGTGCTTGTCTAAATGTCACTTCAACTGCAGTCTGTGTCAGCAGCAGGACTTCAGGGTCTGCCACACAGCAAGCTCAAGTTCCCTGGACATAGTCCTAACCAAACACACCCATCGGTAAGTGAGAACACATTTGATTCAGTTGATGTGAGCGAGCTCGTGCGTGCACATGCACGCACGCACGCACGCTCACTCTCACACACACACACACACACACACGCACGCGCACACACGCACACACACACACGCTCACTCTCACACACACACGCACACACACACACACACACACACACACGCACACACGCTCACTCTCACACACACACACGCACGCACACACGCTCACTCTCTCTCTCACACACACACACACACACACACACGCACACGCCAAGCAGCAGGCTCCATCTTGGCCCCAGGATAAAGGAAAGGTCCTCACCTGCAGCGGTGCTCTGCTCATCAGCCCTCTTCCTGTTCCTAGAAGAAGCAACACACAGAGGGTAAATCCTACTGCACCTTGCAGATCCTGGCGACCCCTGCACTCTCGGCCTCTCCCTCCCAGGGAAGGAGGGAGCAGAAAGCTACTATGGAAAATGACCTGGCCTCTCCGTGGCTTACATTCCTTGGTGAGGCTGGTCAGACACAGGACGATGCTCACACGGCTTTCCCAGTGCCTGGTGGAGAACTCCATGGGCTAACCTAGGAACTTAACTTACTGCCCATCCTTTGGCACATGAAAACACAAAGTTAAAGATCCTGTCCTTGGCTGGCAATGCAGGTCACACTCAGAAACCAGCACAGACCTTGACATTCCTGTGAATGTTGTCAGAAACAAAAACGGGTGTTAGTCCTGACAAATGGAGCCAGGGAAGGGGAGACTCCATATTAACTGTCTTCAACAGGAACCAGCACAGAACATTCCTCAGGAACTACAAGTTTACACAGAAACACTCGTGGGGGACACCTCCAGCAATCATCTGCCCAGCACTAGACTCTCACTCATCCTCCTGTCCTGTGGACAGCTGTCCAGAGCAACGGTGCCACCCTCCCATGTCACCTTTAAACCCTCTGCCTCGCTGAACGCATCCACAGTTCACTCTGGCCAAACATTCTGCCCCTGTAATACCCTCACGACATCCAGCCTGGCGGCTCAGTCACCACGTGTGACTAACTCATGCAGAGCGTCCTCACGTGTGTAATACCCTCGTGATGTCCAGCCTGGTGGCTCAGTCGCCACATGTGACTAACTCTCGAAGAGCGTCCTCACGTGCGTCACCTCACTCAGCCAGAGACTCGCTCAGGAAATCACTTACCTTGGGAGCTGTAAGAGGTTAATTTATTCCCGATGAAGCTCCCCAGGGGCCAGAAGGAAGAGCAAATGGCACATGCTTTTAGGGCTACGATCACATGCAGCATGCCCTGTTGTGACCCAGTGTGTTCTGTAGTTACCCTCGACCCACCTGTGGCCTTGTCTGCAGGCACATGTCCATTGTACACTGCCCAAGTTCTGAGAAACTGATTCCCAACTAATGTCAATTTAGCCCCACAAGAAGCTATCAAGTTCCAGAGGAAAGTGTTAACCTGCCTCAGGTTACTTCAGATGACTGGAAGCCCACAAAGCTGCCCCTCCGCAGAGAAACAGACCCAAACGACCCAAGGGGCAGTGGTTGCTGAGGCCCCACAAGGTTTCTCTCCTGGAGCCGCATGCTCTACAGAAAAAGTAACTCAACTGGTTGGCTGGAACTCATCCTCAGAAAACTGCTTACATACTGTGCCTGAGACAACCCCATCTGCGTGGTCTCCCAAATCCTACCACCCCAAGGGATGCGGTGGAGCATTCGTTCAATCAGCACACAGCACTGTGCAGGTGAGAACTCAGGCGAGGTCTCCCCTCAGGCCGCCTTTCCAGGAAGACCCAAACTTCTGATAAGTTGATAAAGCAGGCTGCATTAACTTCAAGACTGACCACTTGGTACTGGTTAACCAATGAGAAAGCTCATCCGTGGGAGAGGCACCGTCTCCTCCCAGCAGCCTTTAGCTGTTCTTGTCCAGGGTGGGACCCACAACATCTGCCCCTTTCGTGTTGACACGTATGTTGGCACTGCTGTTGTTCCAGTCTGGTTTATGCAGCCGTGTCTAGGAGAGACTTTCCCCGCAGACATCCCGGTCTACGAGCTCCTACGTGTACATCTTCTTCTTCAGGGATGCAGATGCTGCGATGTAGATGCCCCTGTAGGGGCTGGGCTGCCACGACCTGTCCATCTCGGCACTGTGTCCAGCTGCGGCTTTCTGTGGCGGTTGGCTGTGAAGAGCAGCGGCCTTGTCCATAAGGGGTGGTAGTTACACTTACATCCACAGATGAGAAGAACACACTGTGTTCTTTTATCTTTCTGGGTCTGGGTTACCTCTCGCAACAGGGTCTTTTCAGGTTCCTCCATTTCTGTGCAAATCTTGTGCACTCACTCCCCAGCCCAGCTGAGTGACTCCCCCTGTGCACATCCACAGGTCATTGCTGAAGGACATTTGGGGTGTTTCCACTCCCTGGCTACTGTGAATAGAGCAGCAGAGAACGTGGCTGAGTCCTGTTCTGTTGAGTTCTTTGGACATATGCTGAGCGCTATAGCTCAGTCGTGTGGTGGATTCATTTTTAGCTTTCTGAGGGTTCCCCCTGCTGCCCTCCAGAGAGGCTGACCCATCTGCATTCCCACCAGCAGTAAACAGGGGGAATCTGTTTCTCCCCAAGGTCACCAGCAGTCCTTGCCAGGCGCTTTGTTGATGTTGGTCATTCTGACTGGGATGAGATGAAATCTCAATGTTGTTCTCAATTTGCTTTTCCGCAAGTGCTGATGAAGATGAACGCTTTCTAAGGTTTGTTCACAGATGCTTGGGCTGAGGTCACCGGTCCTGCCAGTCGTGTGGGAAATTTACAGATGGCTCAAATGATGCGCCCAGTCCCTGCCCCCACCCCAGGTACATAAGACTTTATGTCTTTCCCTCATAATTTTCCCTTTGTATTTTTTTATCTTTTTATGTTTTGAGACACACAGCCCTGGCGTGCCTAGAACTCACAGAGACCGGCCGCCTCCCTCAGCCTCTGCAGCGCTGGGAGATAAGGGCGTGCACTGCCACACCTGGCCCAGGGCTTCATCTCGTTTTATCTTTCTCCTTCTTCACATCTGTGTTTTTCCTCGTAGTCATTTCCATGGACCACCTCTCTGGACAGTCAGGTCAAGTACACAATGGTGCCATAGGAAGCCCAATATGCAGCAGCAGATGTGCTTCCGGAAATGACACGCCCCGCCTTCCCCGTGACTCTCACCTGGAAAGCTGGCGGGAACTAGGCCTGTGTCCTCAAACTTCCTTTCTTTCAGCCATTTTCTTAGCTCTATAAATTCGGATCTGTGGCTCTCATTCACTGATCAGGAGAGAACAGGACACAGCACAATTAGCTAGCACCACGGGATCCGCAGGCCAGCCCTTCACGGGCATACATCTGATGAAGCGGATCAGACAGGCAGATCACGAAGGGAACAAATCTCTCTAAAAAGGAAAATGACACAAGCTAGACAGAGGAGCCGTTAGCTAAACGATTACTTCAATGCATGTACAAAAACATTTGATAAATCTACTATCAGTCTGGTAAACATTACCAGCAAATGAAGACAGTTTCCTAACTTCCATACCCAGATAAAGAACATGTAACAGAAAACACAGGGCAGGGCGGGACAGGAGCAGGATGGGGTGGGGTGGGGCGGGGTGGGGCAGGGTGGGGCAGGGCAGGGTACTGCAGAGGAGCGACAGCCCAGGGCTAGAGTATCTCTAGCATATGTTCCAGTCCCAGCACAGTCATACACGCACCACAGCAACGGTGAAGGCTAAGTGATCTCCTCCTAAGACTGGGAGCAGGGCAAGGTATAATAGCTATCTATTTAACCGGCATAATAGAGGAAATAAATAAAAACATCAAACAGGAAAAAAAGCAAAATTATTCAGTACCATCAAGGAATATCTAAGAAGGCTATCAAAACAGCTACTAAAACGACAAATGAGTTTAGCAAATAAAATACAAATCAATACGTAAAAAAATTAATTGCATTTCCACATACTAGTAATAACCAAAAATTCAAATTCCAAAAATGCTAATATGAAACTCTTCACAGACCCAAATATATATATACATACACACATACATATACATACACACACACACACACACATATATATCTGTACACACAGGTACATGGTTCGTATGTATATATCAAACGCTTTAAACTCTGCTGAAGACAAGGGACAGGGATGCATCATCATGACGTCTAGATTTTGTTTCTTTTTGTTATATGCCGAAGCTCTCGTGATATGTGGAAATGGACCCTGAAGTGCATAATTGGGGTTAAAGTCACAAGGATGGCCCTTCCCTGATGGGACGGGTGGCCTCCTGAGAGGGGACATTTCTCAGTGGTACAGCACGCACAGATTTGATTGACAGCACCCCTTCCCAACAAGAGTGGAAAGAGCACAGACTTCCTCGCCATGTGAGGACGTGTGGGAACCAAGCTCACAAGGCACCACAAGCCAGGCAGACAGCCCTTTCCAGGAACCAACCTATCCAGACCTTGATGTTACATTCTCAACCTTTCTACCACAAGCTGTTCTGTTTAAGCTAGCGGGCACGCGCCATTCGGTGAACGCAGCCCACGCTCGAACCTAAACAGAAACAGATTCTGACCAAGTCGGATGAACATGGCATGGTGGCACACACCTTTATCCCCAACACTTGGGAGACAGGAGGACCAGGAGTTCAAGGCCAGCCTCAGCTACTAGTAAATGCAGGGCTTCGGTTATAGTGAGACCATGGCTCAAACTAATAAAAAACTGGATGGGTAAGACTTGAAACTATCAATAATATGGTAAAAACTGGGTGTATGTGTGCATATATTTAGTAAGCTAGGCATGGTGGCCCACACCTTTAATCCCAGCACTAAGGAGACAGAGGCAGGCAGACATCTGTTTGAGTCTAGCCTGGACTATATAAAGAGTTGAAGTGAAAGAATAAAAAATGTAAGCAAGCCCCACTGACCCTGCCTTGAGGGCAAGCATGCCTCAAGGCTAAGAATAACATAGCGTGTTCCGAGAAATGGTCTAACTGCAGACACCACAAGCCATCTGGTGTTGACAAAGTCTGACTCGGTGGTCCAGAGAAAAACAAGTATGAAGGTCGGCGTGCCCCAAAATAGGGTGGCCTGGAGTTGAATCATATCCAAAAACAGACAGAGTGTGCCAATTTAAATAAACCAATGAAATTGTTACGTGCCTGTTGCTAACTGCCAATGTAATTTTCCCTATAAATATGTCCCCCTGACTGAGTTCGGGGTCGACTCCTCCATCTCCTGCGTGAGATACGTGTCGACCTCAGAGCTCTGACTTCCCGAATAAACCTCTTGCCTGATTGCATCAAGACCGGGTCTTCGTGAGTTCTTGGGTTCTCGCTATCCCGAGACTTCAGTGAGGGGTTTCCCCATTTTGGGGGTCTTGCAGAAGCACAGCCAGGGCTACACAGTGAAACTCTATCTCCAAAAAATGTATAAAAATATATATATATATAGTGAAGGGGTGGAGAGATAGCTTGGTGGTAGAGAGTACTGGCTGGTCTTCCAGAGGACCCAGGTTCAATTCCCAGCACCCACATGGCAGCCAAAAATGTAGTTCAGCCAGTTTAGCAATTCTATTCTTCTATTCCAGGAACTGGCTGACCATTAAGAATTTATGGCCACAAGGTTAGGATGACTTTGTTCCAGGAACTAGCTGACCACAAAAGTTAACATAGAACCTTGTTAACAATCATGAGTAACTGGGAGTTTCCCCTTGTGATTTTCCTTGGTATTTTTCCTATGACGCACTCCTTCCTCCCTTGGGTTGTGGATTTTTCCTTTAAACACCCCTTCTCCCCGCTACTCAGGGTCAAACTCCTCTACCCCTGCGTGGGATATGAGTCTCAGCCCCAGTGCACTGGAAGTAAACCTCATGTGATTACCGCAAGAACAGTCTCTCGTGAGTTCTTGGGGGGGAGGGTCACGTTATCCTGAGACTTGAGTGAGGGTCTCCCCACTCCGGGGGCCTTTCACCTATAACTACGATTCTAGGAGACCCATCACCCTTGCAAGACATATATGCAAGCAAAACACCAATGTACATAAAATAAAAATAAATTAATTTAAAAAGTATATGGTGAAAGAAAAAAACAATTAGAAATTAAAATACCAATCTAATATAAACAACCAAAGGAGAAACAGAAAAACAAAAAGCAGATATTCAACACAAGACGAAAAATGGCAGATGCAAGAAATCCATGAAAAGGCAGCGTCCACCACGTGGGGGACAAGAGTATTTTATGTCATTGATCAGAGACACTTCACATTCAGAGAGAGAGAGACAGAGAGAAAGACAGACAGAGAGAGAGACAGAGAGACAGAGAGAGAGAGACGGAGAGAGAGAGAGAGACAGACAGAGATAGAGAGAGAGAGAGAGAGAGAGACCAGAGCAAGGGGATGGACAAACAGAAGGAGGCAAAGGGATGGACAGACAGAAGCAGAATCTCAGGGAAGTGTTACAGGGAATAAACTAGACACAGTGAGTAAAGCACATTCATCCTTTCACGGCATGCAGGTCCATTAGGAAGCGTTCCTTAGAAACTCCAGGCAGTGGTGGCACACGCCTTTAATCCCAGCACTTGGGAGGCAGAGGCAGGAGGATTTCTGAGTTCGAGGCCAGCCTGGTCTACAAAGTGAGTTCCAGGACAGCCAGGGATACACAGAGAAACCCTGTCTCGAAAAACCAAAAAAAAAAAAAAAAGAAAAAAAAGAAACTCCTCTCTGAGGGGCGTCCAGAGGAGCACCGTGAGCAGCCCCTCCCCCTCCCCACACACAGGGCCTGTACCTCCTCTTGAGCCAGAGCTTCGCCTCCGCCTCCTGACCCTCTCTGTTCGTCCTCTTCGTCTCTGCATGCTAACCCCGGAGCCTCTGGGTCCGTCCTGGTCAACTGAGAACAACGGGAGGTGTAGCCTTCCTTCCCTGCTGCATGAGAATCACAGACCTGGGCACCTTTGAATAGACGGATATTATTTTGGTGATTGTTTTCAGGATTTTTAAAAACTACATTTATTTATTTTACGTATATGAGCTCACTGTCGCTGTCTTCAGACACACCGGAAGAGGGCATGGGATCCTATTACAGATGGTTGTGAGCCACCATGTGGGTGCTGGGATTTGAACTCAGGACCTCTGGAAGAGCAGTCGGTGCTCTCAACCGCTGAGCCATCTCTCCAGCCCCATGTTTTCATTTTTTTCAAGGGGGAAAAAAATCCTTTTCTTAAAAGCTTTGAACACCAAACTTTTTTATCTAGTGCTCAAGTGGGATCCCCGAAGTCCCAGTGATGAGAGGGAGCCTCTAAAACAGGGGTTCTCAACATGTGGGTCACAACTCCTTTGGGGTCACCCATTAGATAGTCTTCATATCAGACATACACACTGTGATTCATAATGTAGTAAAAGTACAGTTATGAAATAGCGGCAAGATGATTTTATGGCTGGGGTCACTATATCATCAGGAATTGTATTTAAGGATAGCAGCATCAGGAAGGTTGAGAACCACGGCTCTAAAAAGAGCAAACAAAACCACCTGGAGGCCCCTGCGACCAAATTCTCACAGCTGATTTCCTAGACATATCCTCTGGTGACTTTCACAGCTCAATGCTAGTCAACATTTAGTCCAGCGCTACTTAACTGTGCTTAAGAACACGCGGGGACTGGAGACACAGCTCAGTGGGTAAGGCCACAGTACACATACAGTGCACAGAAGAAAGTGAAGGCAAAAACATCCATGCACATAAAACAATAATGAATACAAAAAAAAAAAAAAATACACGGTCATTACGAAGCACTTATCAGCTTAGAAGTCTTAGAAAAAAATAAATAAGCCCACTCAGTGTAAAGTGGATTTTTAGACGCCAGGATCTAAAGGTCAGAATAATTGAACTGTGCACTCACAGTAGACTAAAGAGAGCACAAGCCAGAGATGACCAGAAGACATGACTGCTCCACTCCACATAAGCCTCTCAAAGGCCAAAGAGGAAAGATCCAGGCAACAGACAACCGTGTAGACCAACTGCAGAAATTAACAACAGAAACAGACGCAAGCATTCTTGGAAGACATATGCTAACATTTAAAACGATACAAGAAATGCTGAGTCAAAATAAAGTTGAAGAAAATTCTAATTTAAAAGATGAGGTGGGGGAGGGGGGCAACTGGAGAGATGGCTCCGTGGTTAAGAGTACATGGGGCTCCTGCAGATCAGGGTTCAGTTCGGAATCCTCTTCTAGCCTCCCTGTACACTGCATGCACGTGGTGCGCAGACATACATGCAGGCAACATACCTACATACATAAGATAAACCCCTTTGGGTCCTGCCTCTGAGCAAAAAAGCACGACTCTAACAAAAGGCCCTAAAGAACATTATGTGAAAGCATTCTTAAGAGGAGCCTTTACTAGTTGCATCCTACCCTGCACCGTATAGACGAATATGAAAGTGACATAAGTGACTTACACCTATTTAACATGTACTATACCAATGGAAATGATTTTAAAATCCACTTCTAAGGTCAAAAAAAAAGACCGCCTACCAAGCCGCCCAGGCAGTTTTAATCTACCTCGGCAGGAAGACTTGCTTTACGAGTCAGACTGGAGCCAGACACCAGGTCGGTTCTGGAGCCCACGCGTGGTGCACAAGGACGCGCAGTTCCTCCACAGCCCTGTCTCCTGCTCGCCACTGGGGTCCAGTAATGGCCACACGCCACAGCGCTGTCCCGGGACGGACCCGCTATCAACCACTCCACACCACCCGCGCCAGCTAACAAACCCACGCCTCCAGGTCGCACACCACGCCTGCGCAGTACTCGCTTTGGTGCTAACTTCCGGTCAGGGAAAGGTTACCCAGGCGCACAGGAAATTGGGGTCTGGATCCACAAGGAACTCAGAAAAGCCAACGGAACCCCGCTCCCGTTACCCAGGCAACGCCAAGCCCACCGGAAGTGCTCCTGCTTACCCTAGGAACCGCGGCGAAGAGGGTGCGCCGGTGCAGAATGCTCCCCGCAGCAACCGAGAAGGCGGCTGCGCGCGGCGAGCCTGCGCCTCTGCCGCGCGCATGCGCAGCTCCCAGGCCTCCACAGCAACGCCGTAACGCTTTGAGCTTAGCCAGCTGACCCACGCTCCAGAGAGCCAACGGGAAGTCTCTCCTCACCTTGTCCTTTCTTCCTCCGACTTCCTGTCCCCACTACCAGGCTGGCTTACCTGGTCCCCACCTTGCCCTGCCCTCCAGCTGCCGGTATGGAAATTGCAGACCTAATAGTCACTGGTATAAAAGAGAAAAGCACAAACTGCTGAGTTATCCTGAATGACAAAGCAGTTGCCCAGACCCTGCACAGTATGACCTCACCCATGTAACACTGCTGAGCACCAAGGAGAACAGAGGGGTGTTTGCTCAAGAAAGACCAACGAGAAGGATCCTTGTGCCGATACGGTGCTCTGTGTCTTCACTGTGATGGGCATAAAACCTAAGATGCCAATGAAATCAAACAATAAATAAATATACCTGAGGTCATAAAAGAGAGGTCTGAGTAGAATTGGAAGCTTATCTTACTGATATTTTACTACAGTTTTGCAAATACGTACAATTTCAGTATTATTTCTTACATTTCCATGAGATTCTCCATGTACCGCCATAAAAATGTCAAGGGACGGATGCTAGGGATCTCTCAGTAGTTAAGAGCACTGCTTACTCTCATGCCCAGCACCCACGTGGAAGCTCACAACCTTGAGTGACTCTGTGGGATCCGATGCCTGGTGACCTTTTTTGGCCTCTGATCATACACATGGTTCGCATTAAATCGGAACACACACGGTTTTTGCCTCTCATGATTACATGGGTTCCAAGGATTGAACTCAGGTGGCTGGGTTTTCACAGTCCTCACCCTCACTTGCTAAGCCATCCCACCCTCCGCAGCACATTTTCTGATTATTAAGGCTTGTTAAACAACTGACTAGGAGCTCACATTGAATGGCAATTTACAAGCAATCTCTAGGAGGCAATAGAATCTTTTGAAATGGAAATGTCTTATACCCGTTTCCTTTATTTTATTGTATTCCTAATACAATACACATGCAGAGAGGTCTTCCTGTGCCTTCAGTATAACTAAAATGTCTAAATTGTCACTTGTTTCTAATAGCAACCTACTGAAAAGAGAGGAAATGAAACTTGACCTGGAGATCCCTATTTCCAGGGTGTTAGGAACCAGTGACGAAATATGTCTCCCACTACTGAGCCAAATTTAATTTTCAGAGCATACCGCATCATGTCATCTTAAAAGGGGACTAAAGAGTCCATCGTGGTGCTATTTTGAGCACAAAAGAGCAGCCTCCCCGGAAGGCCCACACTTCTGTACACTTCCGTACTAACATCCAGGAAAGGCAACGCAATTTAGAAGTGCCTAAAAGGATACCCCAGGCTAGTAAGGAATGTTCCCTGCCCAAGGATTACCCAATAGCTTTGCTTTGGTGTCCTAAGAGGTAAATTCAACACAAATTCCGATTCCTCATCATTTTCTTCCACTTTGTCCTACAATTCAAAACCCTACGATTTAAGTGGCATCTTTCTTTAAAAAAAAAAAAACCATAAATAATACATACAGAGGTCCAATATGCAAGTTGGAGAAACAGTACAAAATTCATACTGATGATCTAGTCCCATGGGCGTGCGATTGCTAGGTGGACAGCCTAGTACCCTCTCTCCAGGCATTTCCTGCAGTCTTGCCTGGTTGCTGGCTTCAAAACTCCCTAAGGAAAAAGCCTGAGATGTCAATCATATGATCTCGCCGTTTTCCTGGCTGGTATTTAACGCCAAACAGCACGATGCGTAATCTGAGATAACCGACAACCTGACACCTTACTTTTCATGGTAAACTTTTATAAAACAGCCGGAGTTCTGGGAAGATGAGCCACTTCCTAGATACACAACAATCTGACAAGAGGCCACTTGAAGCAAGCAAAAAAACACCGGTCTCTCGCCGAGCCACGCCCATGTAGGGTGTGGCTTAGACTGCGCATGCGTGCTAGATCCAACGCCTTCCAATTCCAAGCCCACTGGAAAGCCCTGTGTAGAACCGCTTTCCAAAGACCCCCGGGCTGCACAGTTCGCCCCTGGTTCTTTGGTTCCGACAGCCTTCCTACGCACACGCAACCATGTCTTCCAGCAAACCCGTGGCGCTGGTGACCGGTGCTAACAAAGGAATCGGATTCGCGATCACTCGTGACCTGTGTCGTAAATTCTCGGGGGACGTGGTGCTCACGGCACGGGACGAGGCGCGGGGCCACACGGCTGTGCAGAAGCTGCAGGCGGAGGGCCTGAGCCCACGTTTCCATCAGCTGGATATCGACGACCCGCAGAGCATCCACGCGCTGCGTGACTTTCTGCTCAAGGAGTACGGAGGACTGGACGTGCTGGTCAACAACGCGGGCATCGCTTTCAAGGGTGAGCCACAGGGTGTGGAGATGGAAGGGGGCTTCCCCAGAGCTGGGTACCTGGGTGCCTCTCTGAGAGCATTAGTAGGACCAGGAGCACTATGCTATAGGACACTGAAACATTACCTGGGAGAAACAGGACCAGGTACAGGGCTGCAGCAAAGACTCAATGGTCACCATCATTTCTAAGTTTCCCTCACCCAGTGGTTGAGTGACTGGGCTTGGCGATACTTGAGTGGAACTTTATCTGACAGTGACATAAACAAGAGATGGAGAGGAGAGAAAGAGAGGAGGGGAAAGGTGTTACATTAAGATCCTGATATACACCCTTCACCCAGCCTCCCCCACTGGTGGTATCTTTCAAAAACAATAGAACGATTTCACATGGCCAGTGAGACAGAGCTCTAACTAAAGGCTGAACTTACTTGGAAGTGGATCTCTAACGATCTGGGTTAGATCTTTACAGTTCCACATAGCTAACTCGGTTCTCTTTCACCCTGAAAGTTGCTGACCCCACCCCCTTCCACGTTCAAGCTGAGGTGACAATGAAAACCAACTTCTTTGGTACCCAAGATGTCTGCAAGGAGCTACTCCCTCTAATAAAACCCCAAGGTGAGTCTGTCAGGTGATTCCCAGGCCCGGATCCTCTCCCTCTCTGCACTGCCTCTCTGCCCCTTGGAGGCCTGGCTCTGCACTTTCACCCCAAGTCTTTTGTGGCCATTGATTCTCTCTTTGCAGATCTAACTCTTCTTTAACCTTCACATGTGATTCCAGAATCCATTTCTTCCACATCCTCACCCATTAGGGGTTTTGGGGATTCCAATAACCTCTAAAACATGTTGCACACATACTGACATCGCACTGGTCACAACAGCCTGTCCCCACAAGTCCTCAGATTGTACCCAAGTGCCTCCCTCAGCTCAGCTCCACACAAGTCTCAGCTGTCAAGATGCACTCCTGCAAACCCTCTGAGGAGACTCCTTTCCTGGGCTTCTATGCCTCTCTACAGAACTCCTGTCCTACCCAAAATCCTTCAGGAAGATCAGGCCTTTAGCATGGCTCACAGGACTCTATGATCTGACCCTGCCTTCCTCCAGGCTCATGTTAGCTCCCCACCAACATACATCCCCTTTCTACAAAACAAACTATCACTGTGTTTCCCATGAACTGCTCTGATACCCCAAATCTGTGGATAACACATGAAGGACCGCCCATTAAATACACACCAATAATGAAAAGAGAGACGCTTTGGAAATGTGAGTCACTGGTATAGAGTTGACTAAGTATAGCTCTCTCAGAATTCCTGTTCACTCTCCTGTCACCCTAACCTTTAAGGCAAGAAGGCAGATTCTATGCTACTTGAGTCCTGTTGTGTGCAGCCCTGTCTCAAATGGAATCTTTGTGATCAGCTGTCTCACCAAATGTCAGGTACTGCTCTTAGATATACATCTCTACATGGTGGTGTGTTTCAGGCAGAGTGGTGAATGTGTCCAGTATGTTGAGTCTCAGGGCCCTGAAGAACTGCAGCCCGGAGCTGCAGCAGAAGTTTCGAAGCGACACCATCACAGAGGAGGAGCTGGTGGGGCTCATGAACAAGTTTGTGGAGGACACAAAGAAAGGAGTCCATGCAAAAGAAGGCTGGCCTAATAGTGCATATGGGGTGACCAAGATTGGGGTGACAGTCCTCTCCAGAATCCAAGCCAGGAAGCTCAACGAGCAGAGGAGAGGGGACAAGATCCTCCTGAACGCCTGCTGCCCTGGGTGGGTCAGAACCGACATGGCAGGACCCAAAGCCACCAAAAGCCCAGAAGAAGGAGCAGAGACCCCCGTGTACTTGGCCCTTTTGCCTCCAGATGCAGAGGGGCCTCACGGGCAGTTTGTTCAAGATAAAAAAGTGGAACAATGGTGAACTCAGCACTCAGCTCCTGCCCCCTTGTGTCCTGACCTGGTGAAGGCCATGGGCATCTATAATCTAGTAACACTTCTGAAAATAAATGTAATTCTTTAAGCACGCAGATATTTTGGGTTGTTTTTAAGTTGTCCTTGATATTTATTGTACATGTGAGTGTCTTGGGTGTTGGTATGGAAGGGGGCTACATCCACATAGTGCTCTCAGAGGCCAGCAGAGGCAGAGGATACCAGGACCTGGAGATGGAGATGGCTGTAAACCTGCTCACGGGTGCTGCAAATGGAAGCCCGTCCTCTCCAAGAGCAGCAAGTGCTCCTCCCTCCGAGCTATGTCTGCAGTCCTCATTTCTACGGAGGCCTTTTATGAAAAATTGACTTCACACAGGTGTTTAATTACAGCAAAACGCAGGCCCAGAGAAGGCCCCGTATGACATTAGTTAATCAATATCTAAGGAGCCAAGTCAGATTGCAGGTGCTTATGGACCCTGCACTCTGTGCTATGAGCTTAGGCGTGTCCTTGATGACACTGTGTGTGGAAAGCTTCAGTCACGACAATGTGGACACAAGACAAAGTACTCAGAAGGAAAAGAGATCACCTATCCTGGGGGATTTGAGTGACCTTGGCCTGGGAACACAGATGTAGGTTACCCAGTTCCATGTTCCAACTCAGAAGCACTTTCACAAGTCTTACAGTTTTACAGAACAAAGAAAGTCATCAAGCAAGGCAACTTTGAAATCCTTGGATGGGCCCTGCAGAGAGGCAGGAGCAGTGAGATAGAGCTGCACTATAGGCCCGAGATGCTCCTCAGGACATACTCAGCTCCTGGATAGCTGGAAGCTGGTGTTCCACCAAGTCAGTAGCTTCTAAGAGGTTTGTATTTATTATCATGAGATGTTAGTTCAGAGTTGAGCGAGGCATCGCTTCTCGGCCTTTTGGCTAAGATCAAGTGCAGAGTTGAGCAAGGAAATGTTCTTCTAGAACCTAACCTAGTCCAAGATAAAGTCATTAATTAAGCTCTGAACCTACAGAATTCCAGTCTCTCCACAACAACCCATTCGTCAGTCTCTTAGGCACAGAACTCCTTCCAGGAGTGTGGTTCACAGCCAGACACAGCTTCTTTACGACAATTTTTGTTCACAAAGAAAGGCCACACAAGGATTGAAAAGTGAGTGGGCACGTAGAGGAAGGAAAGACATAGTGTGGGGGGTTTCTTCTTTGTGTGACATGTATATGTGCTGTGATGTGTATGTGTTTTTTGATGTTCACACACATGATGCTTATGTGTGTTTTCATGTGCACATATGTGATCTGTGTGATTTCATGGGCACATACACGATCTGTGTGGTTTCCTGTGAGCATACATGATTTGTATGTGTGTTTTCATGTACACATACATGACAGCCTCATGGGTCATATCTCAGGTTCTGGATCCTGCTCTGATCAATTTTGGGTTTTCATTTTGATTCAAAGATACATTACTTCCTAGACTGGCTGCTGGCCAACCAGCTGCAGGGATCTGCTGTCTGTCTCCGTAGTGTGGGGGTTAAAGCCAATGCCATGGGTCCTGGGCTCTGACTCAAGCCTGTAAGGCAAGCAGTTCACTGACTGACCTGACTCACTTTCCAGCCTGCATGATGTCTGCTGCAGGAAACATTAAAAAATGAACCCACCAACTCTCTGTGCTCCTGTTTCTCTCACCGTGCCAACTCTCTAGGTCCAGCTCTAATACAGGATCCACACCACTCTGTCCCAGGGGGTTCCTGCTGGCTCTTTCCCACATTCCAATAACCAAATAGATCCACCACCCTCACGGTTTGATAACGCATACCCAGTAACTAGGTAAAAACAAGACTCAGTGCTTATAGTTTACCAATCAGATTTATATATCAATGCATTCTCAATACACAAGATGCCAATACAATAATTTCAGAATCAACTGATAATGATAAAAGCTGCCCACCTAGACTAGACAAATTTTCCCAATATTCTAAACTTTATGATATCATAACAACCTGTGGCTGGTCATAGTCACTCTGATTCATGTACATTCCCATCTTCCATTCTCTCCCTTACCCCATTTCTCTACAACTCGTAGCTCCACCTACCTTTCTCTGTCCAATCACAGGCCTCCCACTGCTCTAATGTAATTGGGCAGGGAAAATCTTGCAGCAGATACCCTCTAGATGAAATTTACTCTATCACTTTTGAATCTGCTTAAATCTTTCCAGCCATGGGAGAGGCTAGGAGGCAGCTGATAATTTCTTGTTCGCCTTTTTATCTTTGGAAAGATTTCCAACCATGGGAAAAGTCTGGGATCCTGCCCAGCCATAGAGTGTAAGCCAGCATAACTGATGCCCTGGGATTGGTTCCCTAGATGAGAGGGACAGGAAGAAATTCTCTGCTTTATCTACTTAATGCATGAGCTGAAACACGATGGCCAACTGTCACTGTGCCTCTGTCACGTTGACTATCAAGTCAGGCAGATAACAACAAGACACATGCTGTCATTTAGGTGTGCAAACCTCGCCAGGTATGGGGACTTCCATGCTATATGCTGTCTTCCGACACTGCCATCAGGGATGACACAATCCCCAGAATTAAGAAAAGCACATAATCACTATCACCCAAGGAAAGTTCAGTGAGCATCAAGAACTACCCATAGCCTTCCCTTTGTCCGGAACCTGCATATAACTCATGGCCTCTGACATATTCTGACTGTGGACCAGTGATTTTCAGGCTGGCAGAGGAATAATCACCCCTGAATAGAAAGCAAGGCTTATCATAGGGGTTCACTGCACAAGTTTCCTCTTCCAACAGGCATGTTCATTTCCCCTTAGTTAGTTTGTATTTTTGTAAACAGACACCAGAACATCAAGATCCAATATCACAGTCATAGAGTTCCAAGTGACGGTCTGAAAATGTATACTCCAATCCAGAGATATGTTTCCTTAATACCTTAATAACAGCTAGCATTGTAAAGGTTTTCAAGAAATGCACTGCAAGTGGAAATCCTTGATTAACCATGGCATCTGGGAGTAGGATTATTCAATATTCCTTAAGGTCTGTTTCTTAGGCAGAAGAGAAAGGTACACAATGCTGAAATGAGAGTTTTAGAACAGGGTAAAATCGTGACTTTCACAGATATAAGATGAAGCTTCTATTAAACACATGGATGATTATTTTTATGCTAAGAGGCATCCAGACAGATGTGGAAGTGGGTCCAAAAATAAAGATTAAAGGTTCAAGTTGACTGAGTTAAAGGATGAACAGGGTCAAAACCTATTGCATCCTCACGGTATAGAGGAAGTCACTTAAATCCCTGGTACTTGGGACAGCATCTACATGTCTGTCAGGCCTTGCAATTCACAAACAGTTGCAAACACTGTGAATAGGCCAAAGTGCAGTGCTGAAATCTGCCTGGAAAACCGTCATCACACTTGAGTGAGCTTGATAAGGAACTACCATGCCCAACATAGACCAGGAGGAGGGCCTCAAGGGTGGGGGAATGGGGGGGAGACAATTACAGTCCCAATTGGCCTGCCCTCCATTGCTAAATACTTTATGAAGTTACATCCTCAGATTCCCTAAAGTAATTCCTCTGATGACTTCAACTTTCTTCTGAACTTGGTAGGCATATACATGCTACACATATATACAGGGAGGCATACATGCAGACACACACACACATTCACACTCACACACACACACACTCACACTCACACAGACATACACCTATTGAAATAAATCTTTAATGACCGGGGAAAATGAAGTATTTTTTGCCTACATGTTTCACAGCAAATCAAGGGACGACACTACAGAAGTAATTGCAAACTTACACGACCTGATGCCTTTTAGGAGGGAGAGAGAACTGTCTCAAATTAAGGACCTGTAATCTCCCAGAAATAGTAACAACAGAAGAGAAGACAGGAGAAAGGACTTCTCCACGTCCAGAGAAGAACCAAAGAGAACCACAGGAGAGCACAGAGAGAACACCTATGACACCAAGAGCCAATCCTTCACAAAAACATAGGTGACCTGCAGCAGTTTTGTAGGGAAAATAACAGAAAAGGCAGGAATTCTCACTGCCAGGACTGCAGAGACCACAGCTCTACAACTCATGGAGGAACAAGGAAGGCATGGTGTGAGCAACTTCATGTCACAGGACAAACAACAAACGGAGACATCCAAAAGTTTGAACAACATTCAAAAACAGAAACATAAGGTTTCTCCTCTGAGATGAAGCTTCAACTTCTTGCCCTGAACCAAGGTGACCCAGAAAGCCACAGCTGGTCACATGGCAAAGAATAGGTGGGCATGTGCTGCCAGCCCCAACTGATGAATCTACAGCACAAAGTCTACTCCTAGGGCTTGGGAGAAAGACTGTGCGAGCCAAAGGTCCAGAGTGCCTGCTGGTAGACGGACGGTGCCATCTAGACCAGGACACTGATACTGAACCTGTGATATCTCAACAGTATGACGGCCTGAGTAACACCCGCCTGAGGTAAGCATCGGCTGAAGGGTCAGCACAGATGGGCATTTCACAAGGACCGACCTCTAGATAGAAAGCTACAGGCAGTCAGTGAAGAGATACAGGCTAGTCTTCTGAGGGCCACGCCCACCACAGGTGACCCAATCCAAAGTGGTCAGCGCTAAACATGTGTGCACATACCCAGTACTAATGTGTTCAGTACCCTGTGAGTGTGTGTCTGTGTGTGTGTGTGTGTCTGTATGTATGTCTGCGTGTGTGTGTGTGTGTGTGTGTGTGTGTGTGTGTCTGTGGTGTCTCTAGGTTTGTGTCTTTGTGTGTGGTATCTGTATGTGTATATGTCTGTCTGTGTGTCTCTGTGTTTCTGTGTGTGTGTCTTTGTGTGTGTCTTTGTGTGTGTGGTGCGTGTTTATGTCTGTGGGGGGGGTCTATGTGTGTGTCTCTGTGTAGTGTCTGTATGTCTGTGTGTGTGGTGTCTGTATGTGTATGTCTGTCTGTGTGTGTGTGTGTTGTCTGTGTATATGTCTGTGTGTGTGCGTGGTGTCTGTATGTGTATGTCTGTGTCTGTGTGTGTGTGTGTGTGTGTGTGTGTGTGTGGTCTCTGTATATATGTCTGTGTGTGTGGTGTCTGTATGTGTGTGTCTCTCTGCTGTCTGTTTGACTCTGTGTGTGGGGTCTGTGTATGTGTGTGTGTGGTGTCTGTGTTTGTGTCTGTGTATGTGTGGTTTCTATTTGTGTGTCTGCGTGTATGGTGTCTGTATGTGTGTATCTATCTGTGTGTGTCTTTCTGTGTGTGTGGTGTCTATATGTTTGTGTATGTGTGTGTATGTGGTGTGTGTGAGTATGTGTATAAAATAATCATTATAAAAGGAGAGATTATAAACGAGAGAGAATGGGGCAGCAGGAGGAATAAGGGAAGGGGTAGGGGCAGAAATGATGTAAACACAGTACTCATATATGAAATTCTCAAAAATACTAAATCTTAAATATATAGTTCAAGTGATCCCTAAGTAAAAAACAGCAGTGTTGGCTGTTACATAAAGGCAGCTACACACACACACACACACACACACACACACACACACACACACACACACACACACGTTAATTACCTCACCATTGACTGGGTTTTACAGATGACAAGCAGAGGCAGATGGCCAAGCTCCACTTGAAAAAACCTGAGTCATGGTGAGATTGACATTATCCTAGGGAAAAACATTTGGCTTAGACCTGAGAGTGGGTGGAGGAATCTAATTGCACATGGACTCCTGGACATATCTTTGGGAGTTCCTTTCCAGTAGCGATTTGATTGGTGGACACACAATGCATCGGAGAACCCCATATATAACTTACTAACTGAACATGGACAAACACAAATGTCCGCCACAGTCCAGTGAATGCCTTAAAACAGGCTAAACTTGATAAACCGTCTCCACACAGAGGCCTGCTGGGAATCAGCCAAGAAAGGGTCCTGTCCACAGATTGTAGTTCAATTGTTATAAAGATTATTTGATTCTGCAGATCCCAATTCTGAGTATGCTCCGTGACTCTCAGTGCTTTTGGGGGACATGAACCGTTAGCTACTCAAGGGGAAAAGAGCTGGAACTCTCCTCAGAAGGGTGAGAGAGCCTGCCCAGCCAGACTACAGCACTAAGGGTGTCCAGCAGAGGATGCTGGGACAGGAAGGGGAAACACATT
The DNA here is from genome assembly GCA_036184385.1 of Tokudaia muenninki. NCBI lineage: Eukaryota > Metazoa > Chordata > Mammalia > Rodentia > Muridae > Tokudaia > Tokudaia muenninki. The sequence continues at coordinate 78,328,092 of BTHS01000015.1, forward strand.
CCACCATTAGGACTCCTAGGGCAATCCAACTGGCCCTCCCCTGTGTGCACACATTGCTTCAACACTTTTTTTTTTCCATCTGAGTCTCATTTTTACCCATTTACTTCTACCTTGCTTTGTTCTTAGCGATGTTTTTTTTTTTTAACTTTAGTGTGTTTTTTTACATTTTTAATTGTTATTCCTCTTCTAATTTTGTGAATTTTTTTCAGCTAGGATAATTTCCTTTTCTTTCCTTTAAAAAGTTTCTAAATTACATTTATTTTATGTTGTCTGCAGGTGCGCATGTGCACTTGACCCACATGTAGAAATCAGAGGTCAACTTGCAAGAGTTGGTTTTCTCCTTCCACCGTGTGGGTCCCAGGAATGAAACTCAGCTTGTCACCCTTGGCAGCAAGCACTTCTACCCGATGAGGGAACACTCCACAACAGCCCTTAACGTAAACAGCTTCAGCTCATCCATAAAGGGATACAGACTGAATGATGGGTTGGAAAAACAAAACAAAACCCACAAGGCCTAACTATGCATTGGCTCCAAGAAGCACACATCCCTGGTAAAGACACAAGTGGAGAGTCAAAGGATGGGGAACAGACCACCAGTCACTGGAGACAGGACCACATAGCTATCTTTTCATCTGATAGCCAAGACTTCAAACCAATCTAGTCAGAGGAGATAAAGACCACTACATATTAACCAAGGAATCTCTTCATCAAGATGATATAATGATGACAAACATATGCCTATGAAATATTGGGTCTCCAAATTTAATGAAATAAAACGAGTGAACACACAGGATACAAACATGTCCTGATCCCAACACAGTGGATAATTGTCCACCCTCATCTCCACAAAGGACATCTAAACTGAAAACCAACCAAGAGACCTCAGAGTTAAACTATAGCACAGATCAAACGGACTTAACAGATATGTAAGAATATGCCATGCAGAGACAGAAACCCTGCCCCTAGCATAGGAGCTGCTCACAGGCGACAGCTGCTAAGGGAGGGAGTCCCGGGTCCTTAGAGCTGTGTTGACCCTGACAGGTTGAGGATGCTACAGTGTATGGCCCTATATTCGTGCCCAGATGGGCAGCACTAACTCATTGCTAAAGAGAGGAAGGAAGGAGGAGGACAAGGAGGAGAAGAAAGAGGAGGAGTAGGAGGAAGAAGAAAAGCAAGACCTAGAGATTAAGAGGGAGATTGGAGGGCTGGAAATTGGAATACATTGGAGAGAGTCATGGGGGTGCATGAGTATAAAATTCTCAAAGGAAAAAAAAGCTGTAAAATATTTTTTAAAAAGAATATGCCAACCCACAGAAACAAACTTTCCTCAGCTTCCAGGGAACTTCTCAAAACCCAACGAGAAGGACTGGAGAGATGGTTCCGTAGTTAAGAGCACTGGCTGCTCTTCCATAAGACCTCAGTTAAGTGCCTTTAGCCACAGGAGATGACTCCTTCTTTTGGACTCCATTGGTACCAGGTATGGTCATTGTGCACAGATATTCTATGCAGGCAAAACACTCATACACATTAAAACAAACAAACAAACAAAACTAGACCACACGTGGGGCCATAAAGTAAATCCTAACAAATAAAAACTGATCTGGATAATTAGTTCAGTTAGATCGTAGTGCAGTCTCAGAAGCCATGAACATGGGCAGCTCTTGCAGAGGACCCAGTTTCAGTTGCCAGCTCCCACATGGTCCCTCACAAACTCTATAGTGTTTAACGGAGAGGAGAGAGCTATAGAGGGAGATCAGGTTTGAGGTGGGGAGGAAGGAAGATACACCACAAACTACAAGAGAGGAAGGAGAGAGGTACAGAACAGACAAGCAGGCCATGACATAAATCCCTTCTTGTCTTACTTTTGAGACCCAGTCTCTCTGGTAGTCCTAGCTATCCTGGAACTCTATAAAGAGCCTGAAAGTCTCAGAGACATCCCTGCCTCTGCCTCCTGAGTGCTGGCATTAAAGATGTGTGCCACCACTGCCCGCCCAGCCACCAACTCTAACACTAATTCTAGGGGATCCAACCCTTCCTCTGGTCTCTTCAGGCACCATGAACACACATGGAACACATATGTAAATGCAGACAAAAATACTCATATATAAAAAATAAAAATAAGTACATCTAATAGTTTTTAAAGAAAAACTACAGAAAACACCCAATTGTATAGTAGCTGAACAACAATCTCTTTACTGAACAGTGAGTCTTAGAAGAAATGAGGGAGGAAATCTTTAAATTCACAGAATCAAAGGAAAATGAAATCAGAATTTGTGGAACCCTTTAGAATACAGCTAAGGGAGTTCTAAGAGACAAATATATATGGATTAGTATTTACACCAAAAGTAGACAGATTTCAAATTGATAACCTAATGGTGTGCCACAGACCCTACAAAGACAAGAACATTATTACCCCAAAAGCAGCAATAGCAATAAATCACAACTTACTTTAGAAGAGATTAATTAATGAAGACTAAAAGAACAAGAGATAGGATCAATCAAAGGTTTGGTTCCTGAAGAAAATAAACAATTGAGAAAACACAAGCCAACTCACCAAGAAACAGAGATGACACAGTAAGATTAGAGGTGAGGGGCTATAGAGATCGCTCAGGAGGCAAGAGCGCTGATCGCTTTCCAGAGGACCTGGGTTCTATCCCCAGAACCCACATGATGGCTCACAGCAGTTGGGCATTGTAGGCATGTGATGCACAGACATGCATGTAGGCAAAACCCCCACACATAAGTAATATGTAAATCTCAAACAATTTTTAAAAGATTAGAGATGAAAGAAGAAGTGTTACTGTAAATTCCAATTAAATACAAAGACTTATTATGGAATGCTATAGCAACTTGTACACGCAAACACTGGAAAATCCAGATGACATAGGTAAATTCCAATACCCATTGTTGGGGTCCAGGCATTGCCTCACAAACCCTAAGGACACCGATCTCAGTCAGAAAAGCAGTTTACTGAGCATACACACCAGGACTGCTCACCCAGATGCAGAATCTAAACTATGACCCTGGGTTATGATTCTAAAATCTTTTTAAGCACCAAATCCACAAACATCTATGACAAATTATTCCACCAATCAAGATTTAGAGACAGGGGATTTCCTTAGGAACATGTCTGTGTTGTACACTTATCCTGCTCCCATTGGCTGGGGTATTCAAAGGTGGCAGGGGACTTGCCTTTTCTAATAATATTCATGTCCTGACTATTCTAACAGAATAGGACTTGTCTAACATTCATATCTTAAGTTACCACCTAGGATGTCAGTTACACACATACATGTCTCTTTCTGCCAAGCAGGATGTCAGCTCCCAGGAAGGTCTTGGGAACCTAAACTTTACAAGATCACTACTCAAAATGGAAGTTTTATTCCAAATAGTTTCTCTCTCTCTTATGTTGGAGTCTATCCCAGGGGCGGCTTATATCATAAAAGCTTCTACACAGGTACAGGAAATGCTGCTGCTGGTTGATTCCAGTTCAACCTTAATGTGGGTAACTACAGGGAACGGTTCTACTGACTTCTGTTGTGATTGCTTTCCATGGGCACAGACAGAACAGAATATGTAATCAATCTGAGCATTAGTAAGGGTAGTAACAGCAGAAACGTACGAGAACATTTCCTTATAACGGCAGACTAGCCAAGAAAGAGTTACCTAGACCTTAACATTTTACCTGGGTCTTAACACCCAAGACCTGCCAACATTAAATCAAAATGATTGAAACAGCTTAAACCATCAACAAGATAAGGAAGTAATTTTTCACAAAAACCTCCAAGTCAAAGGCCAAGACCACATGGATTCAAAGCTGAATTCTCCAAACATTTAGAGACATCACAGAGATTAGGGTAAAAATGAATGAGGGTGTCTCCGATCATCCTGGACACCTCAAAAGAACAAAAACAAAAACAAAAAAATATGAAACAAACAAGCAAATACCAGCCACCACAGCTGATGTGGTCTCACACTCGTGCTATACAAATAAAAGCTGATTTTATCCAAAGAAGAAAGAGTGAAAGGTTGAGTTTGTGGTCCTGCCTAGCCCACCATCCCTGACCTGGACCCTGATTTCTGCTGACAGGTTCTGCCAGAGGCCAGTCTGGTCTGCAGTAGCCCAGCACCATCCAGGTGAATGGCGGAGAGACAGACTCTCCAGACCACACATTCACAGATGCAGGACTGGTGTGAGCACAGGCGCGTTTCAAGGTTGACTCTCACATTCCCATTGATGTTAAAGTGAATGAAATTTTGAAACTGGGGGCCATCAAATTATATATAAAATTTAATAATATAATATATTATATTATAATAATAATAATGTAATAATAAATGCATATTTTTTTCTTTCAGGCAAGGTATCCCTCTATAGATGAAGCCAGCCATAGACTCACCACATTATCTAAGCTGCCCTCAAACCATCAATCCCCTGGACAGAACCCTGGCATTCCAGGCTGCTACGCCCAGCTCAAACTTATTTTCAGGAGGTCATAGGTGACTCTATTTTGCTTTTCAGTTTTGCTTGAGGAAATTCTGTGGACTGAAGCTGTATAACTAAGTCCATTTAAATTGACCCACATGGCTACACAATGGCAGATCCCACGACAGATGGTTGTGAGCCACCATGTGGTTGATGGGAATTGAACTCAGGACCTCTGGAAGAGCAGCCAGTGCTCTTAGACCTCTGAGCCATCTCTCCAGCCCTAAACTCATCTTTTTATAAGAACAACAGGTATCTTCGGTGGTAGGTGTGCACACCTGTAATCACAGCACTCACAGAGGCAAAGGCAGTGTCAGAGGAGGGAGACCTCTGAGTTCCAGACCGATCTGGTCTATAGAGTAAGTTCCAGGATAACAAGGGCTACACAAAGAAACCCTGGTGAGAGACAGACACACACACACACACACACACACACACACACACACACAAGGGATGACCTCATCCACAAAAGATACAGCATGACTGCCCTAGACTCTTCTCTCAGCGTCCTGCAAGATAACAAGGCAGCATCAATATTCCAAGATGTCATGCCATGTAGAGGCTGGTGTGGAAGGTCAGGCTGAGATTCCAACAGTGTGTCCTTCATTGTATACCCTGAATGTACTTCAAACCAGGTGACAAAGGAATTTTTCTCTGCTCTCCAAAGAAGTCCTGTCCCTAACATATCCTGCAAATACACTCTCCTGTACAAACCACCCCAGGAAAGGCTGGCTGCCTGTCTCCCAAGGTAGGATTCTTTAACCATGGTCCAAACTCTTTTTTCCATAAACGCAACGCTCTCTAATATATCCATCAGTAAACATGACACACAAATAAAAATCGTGTGTCAGGCCCTGTTCCAAACACTGGCATTGCAAAGAGGAATAAGACCTAGGTCTCCTCAGGGATTTCAGAACTCAGGGGAGGAAGGAGAGAGATCCCAGATCAGAGCAAAGCCTAGCTCTGCCACCTTCTGGACAGCAGCGGAATAGGAAAGCCAGGTGAGCCCACACCTCAACTCAGGAGCACAGCAGGACTCTGTACTCCCAAAAGCTGCCAGGGTTAGAGCTCAGAGCTTTGCAGTCCTGGACCAGAGAGGAGAGAAACAGGAGAACATAGGAAAAGAGAGCATGCCAAGAGAAGTTGGGAGGAGGGATGGGGAGAATTGATGGCTCTGAAACAGAGATCTTTAACTCCGTGAATGCACTTCTCTTCCCTGTTTTAGAAAGAGCATCTGGCACACTCACCCATGTGACTTCAAAATCAGAGTCTCAAAAGTTCTCAGCAGGAGGTCAGTGAGATAGAAAGGTTCTGACTTGACAACCTGACATTGAGCAAAGCCCTTAGAAGTCTCCAAAGGGATACCCCACACTAGCAAAGAACGTTTCCTGCCCAAGGATTATCCAATGAAGTTGTGTTACTGTCCTAAGTGGGAAATTCAACACAAATTTCAATTCCTCATCATTTTCTGCCAAGTAATCCTACAATTCAAGTTCCTACGACTTAGGTGGCAGAGTTTTTGTTTTGGTTTTGTTTTTGTTTTTTATTATTATTAAAGAACATCAGAAAGAATATGAACATAGGTACAATTTGAAGGTAGGGGAAAACAATGAAATGAAATGTATACAAACACGGAAGAAGACTGAGTCTCATGGGCAAGCTGAATGCTTGGTAGCCGGGTGGACAGGTGAGCACCTTTCGCTAGCCTTCTCCTGCAGTTTCTCGTGGCTTCAAAACTCCTTAAGGAAAAAGCCTGAGATGTCCATCCTATGACCTCGCTGTTTAACTGGCTGGTTTTTAACCTCCAACCTGCATACTCTGAGAGAACATGCAATCTGACACCTTTCCTTTTCAAGGTAAACGTTTATAAAAACAGCTGAGATCCGCAGGGGTGGGATCGGGGACTGAGCCACCACCCAGTAAATACACACCAATTTTCAGAAGAGCTTGCAAGGACAATCACCAGTGTGTGGCAACCTGGCACAGGTGTTGGCTTGGCTTAGATTACACATGCGTGCTCCACCCACAGCGCGACCCCACCCTCCACCACGCCCAACTCCAGGAACCTAGAAAAGCTCAGTCTAAAGCCACAGTCTACCTGCCTCCCGCTGCACAGATCGCCCCTGTGTCTTTGCTCTCCCTACGCACACGCAGCCATGTCGTCCTGCAAGCGCGTGGCCCTGGTTACTGGAGGTAACAAAGGTATTGGGTTTGCGATCACGCGTGACCTGTGTCGTAAATTCTCGGGGGACGTGGTGCTCACGGCACGGGACGAGGCGCGGGGCCACACGGCTGTGCAGAAGCTGCAGGCGGAGGGCCTGAGCCCACGTTTCCATCAGCTGGACATCGACGACCCGCAGAGCATCCGCGCGCTGCGTGACTTTCTGCTCAAGGAGTACGGAGGACTGGACGTGCTGGTCAACAACGCGGGCATGGCTTTCAAGGGTGAGCCACAGGGTGTGGAGGTGGAAGGTGACTTCCGCAGAGCCAGGTGCCAGGGTGGGCTGTGCTTCTCTGGGAGGAGCACTAGGACCAGGAGCACTATGCTGTGGGACTCTGAAACAGATCCCCTGGGAGAAACAGGACCAGGTCGGGGCCGCAGGAATGCAGGATGCAGAACCTCAATGATCCTTCTATTTACCTAAATAGGTCTTTTTGCCATCTTTTCAAGGTCTGCCACATGCAGTTGTAGAGTGTTTGGGCTTGGTGGTACTCGAGTGGAACTATATCTGACTTTGACATAAACAAGGGATTGAAGGAAAGAAAGAGGAGAGGGGAAATGTGTTACATTAAGACGCTGATATACAACCTTCACCCAGTCTCCCACAAAGATGGCATCTTCCAAAAACAACAGAACATAGTCAGACTGACAGTGAGACAGAGCTCTAAACACAGACTGTACTTGGAAGTGAATCTCTAACACTCTGGGTTAGGTCTTTAACTTCCAATGAGCTAACTCAGTCTTCTTTTCCCCATGAAAGTTGCTGACCCCACCCCCTGGGTTAGATCTGGGTTAGATCTTTACAGTTCCAAATAGCTAACTCGGTTCTCTTTCACCCTGAAAGTTGCTGACCCCACCCCCTTCCACGTTCAAGCTGAGGTGACAATGAAAACCAACTTCTTTGGTACCCAAGATGTCTGCAAGGAGCTACTCCCTCTAATAAAACCCCAAGGTGAGTCTGTCAGGTGATTCCCAGGCCTGGCTCCTCTCCCTCTCTGCACTGCCTCTCTGCCCCTTGGAGGCCTGGCTCTGCACTTTCACCCCAAGTCTTTTGTGGCCATTGACTCTCTCTTTGCAGATCCAACTCTTCTTTAACCTTCAAATGTGATTCCAGAATCCATTTCTTCCACATCCTCACCCATTAGGGGATTTGGGGATCTTAATAACCTCTAAAACATGTTGCTCACATACTGACATCGCACTGGTCACAACAGCCTGTCCCCACAAGTCCTCAGATTATACCCAAGTACCTCCCTCAGCTCAGCTCCACACAGGTCTCATGTAAACCCTCTGATGTACTCCTGTAAACCCTCTGAGGAGGCCTCCCTTCTGGAGCAGGCCCCATTCCTAGACTTCTATGTCTCTCTACAGAACTCCTCTCCTACCTGAAATCCTTCAGGAAGATCAGGCCTTTAGCATGGCTCATGGGACTCTATAATCTGATCCTTCCTTCTTCCAGGCTCATATTACCTACCCACCAACATGCTTCATGTTTCTACAAAACAAACTATCATATTACATTTCCGGTGAACTGCTCTAACACCCCCAAGTCTTTGGATAACACATGAAGGATCGCTCACTAAACACACACCAATAATGACAAGAGAGACGCTTTGGAAATGTGAGTCACTGGTATAGAGTTGACTAAGTATAGCTCTCTCAGGACTCCTGTTCTCTCCCCTGTCTGCCCTTCTGCACCAGACCTCATGCTCATCTGACTTCTCTACTCACCCCAATCTCAAAGGCAAGGAGGCAGATTCTATGCTACTTGAGTCCTGTTGTGTGCAGCCCTGTCTCAAATGAAATCTTTGTGATCAACTGTCTCACCGAATGTCAGATACTGCTCTTAGATATACATCTCTACATGGTGGTGTGTTTCAGGCAGAGTGGTGAATGTGTCCAGCATGATGAGTCTCAGGGCCCTGAAGAACTGCAGCCCGGAGCTGCAGCAGAAGTTTCGAAGCGACACCATCACAGAGGAGGAGTTGGTGGGGCTCATGAACAAGTTCGTGGAGGACACAAAGAAAGGAGTCCATGTAAAAGAAGGCTGGCCTGATAGTGCATATGGGGTCACCAAGATTGGGGTGACAGTCCTCTCCAGAATCCAAGCCAGGAAGCTCAACGAGCAGAGGAGAGGGGACAAGATCCTCCTGAACGCCTGCTGCCCTGGGTGGGTCAGAACTGACATGGCAGGACCAAAAGCCCCCAAAAGCCCAGAAGAAGGAGCAGAGACCCCCGTGTACTTGGCCCTTTTGCCTCCAGATGCAGAGGGGCCTCACGGGCAGTTTGTTCAAGATAAAAAAGTGGAACAATGGTGAACTCAGCACTCAGCTCCTGCCCCCTTGTGTCCTGACCTGGTGAAGGCCACGGGCATCAATAATCTAGTAACACTTCTGAAAATAAATGTAATTCTTTAAGCACGCAGATATTTTGGGTTGTTTTTAAGTTGTCCTTGATATTTATTGTACATGTGAGTGTCTTGGGTGTTGGTATGGAAGGGGGCTACATCCACATAGTGCTCTCAGAGGCCAGCAGAGGCAGAGGATGCCAGGACCTGGAGATGGACATGGCTGTAAACCTGCTCACGGGTGCTGCAAATGGAAGCCTGTCCTCTCCAAGAGCAGCAAGTGCTCCTCCCTCCGAGCTATGTCTGCAGTCCTCATTTCTACGGAGGCCTTTTATGAAAAATTGACTTCACACAGGTGTTTAATTACAGCAAAACGCAGGCCCAGAGAAGGCCCCGTATGACATTAGTTAATCAATATCTAAGGAGCCAAGTCAGATTGCAGGTGCTTATGGACCCTGCACTCTGTGCTATGAGCTTAGGCGTGTCCTTGATGACACTGTGTGTGGAAAGCTTCAGTCACGACAATGTGGACACAAGACAAAGTACTCAGAAGGAAAAGAGATCACCTATCCTGGGGGATTTGAGTGACCTTGGCCTGGGAACACAGATGTAGGTTACCCAGTTCCATGTTCCAACTCAGAAGCACTTTCACAAGTCTTACAGTTTTACAGAACAAAGAAAGTCATCAAGCAAGGCAACTTTGAAATCCTTGGATGGGCCCTGCAGAGAGGCAGGAGCAGTGAGATAGAGCTGCACTATAGGCCCGAGATGCTCCTCAGGACATACTCAGCTCCTGGATAGCTGGAAGCTGGTGTTCCACCGAGTCAGTAGCTTCTAAGAGGTTTGTATTTATTATCATGAGGTGTTAGTTCAGAGTTGAGCGAGGCATCGCTTCTCGGCCTTTTGGCTAAGATCAAGTGCAGAGTTGAGCAAGGAAATGCTCTTCTAGAACCTAACCTAGTCCAAGATAAAGTCATTAATTAAGCTCTGAACCTACAGAATTCCAGTCTCTCCACAACAACCCATTCGTCAGTCTCTTAGGCACAGAACTCCTTCCAGGAGTGTGGTTCACAGCCAGACACAGCTTCTTTTCGACAATTTTTGTTCACAAAGAAAGGCCACGCAAGGATTGAAAAGTGAGTGGGCACGTAGAGGAAGGAAACACATAGTGTGGGGGGTTTCTTCTTTGTGTGACATGTATGTGTGCTGTGATGTGTATGTGTTTTTTGATGTTCACACACATGATGCTTATGTGTGTTTTCATGTGCACATATGTGATCTGTGTGATTTCATGGGCACATACACGATCTGTGTGGTTTCCTGTGAGCATACATGATTTGTATGTGTGTTTTCATGTACACATACATGACAGCCTCATGGGTCATATCTCAGGTTCTGGATCCTGCTCTGATCAATTTTGGGTTTTCATTTTGATTCAAAGATACATTACTTCCTAGACTGGCTGCTGGCCAACCAGCTGCAGGGATCTGCTATCTGTCTCCGTAGTGTGGGGGTTAAAGCCGATGCCATGGGTCCTGGGCTCTGACTCAAGCCTGTAAGGCAAGCAGTTCACTGACTGACCTGACTCACTTTCCAGCCTGCATGATGTCTGTTGCAGGAAACATTAAAAAATGAACCCACCAACTCTCTGTGCTCTTGCTTCTCTTACCGTGCCAACTCTCTAGGTCCAGCTCTAATACAGGATCCACACCACTCTGTCCCAGGGGGTTCCTACTGGCTCTTTCCCACATTCCAATAACCAAATAGATCCACCACCCTCACATACCCAGTAACTAGGTAAAAACAAGACTCAATGCTTATAGTTTACCAATCAGATTTATATATCAATGCATTCTCAATACACAAGATGCCAATACAATAATTTCAGAATCAACTGATAATGATAAAAGCTGCCCACCTAGACTAGACAAATTATCCCAATATTCTAAACTTTATGATATCATAACAACCTGTGGCTGGTCATAGTCACTCTGATTCATGTACATTCCCATCTTCCATTCTCTCCCTTACCCCATTTCTCTACAACTCGTAGCTCCACCTCCCTTTTCCTGTACAATCATAGGCCTCCCACTGCCCTAATGTAATTGGGCAGGGAAAATCCTGCAGCAGATACCCTCTAGATGAAATTTACTCTATCACTTTTGAATCTGCTTAAATCTTTCCAGCCATGGGAGAGGCTAGGAGGCAGCTGATAATTTCTTTTCGCCTTTTTATCTTTGGAAAGATTTCCAACCATGGGAAAAGGCTGGGATCCTGCCCAGCCATAGAGTGTAAGCCAGCATAACTGATGCCCTGGGATTGGTTCCCTAGATGAGAGGGACAGGAAGAAATTCTCTGCTTTATCTACTTAATGCATGAGCTGAAACACGATGGCCAACTGTCACTGTGCCTCTGTCACGTTGACTATCAAGTCAGGCAGATAACAACAAGACACATGCTGTCATTTAGGTGTGCAAACCTCGCCAGGTATGGGGACAACCATGCTATATGCTGTCTTCCGACACTGCCATCAGGGATGACACAATCCCCAGAATTAAGAAAAGCACATATTCACTATCAACCAAGGAAAGTTCAGTGAGCATCAAGAACTACCCATAGCCTTCCCTTTGTCCGGAACCTGCATATAACTCATGGCCTCTGACATATTCTGACTGTGGACCAGTGATTTTCAGGCTGGCAGAGGAATAATCACCCCTGAATAGAAAGCAAGGCTTATCATAGGGGTTCACTGCACAAGTTTCCTCTTCCAACAGGCATGTTCATTTCCCCTTAGTTGTTTTGTATTTTTGTAAACAGACACCAGAACATCAAGATCCAATATCACAGTCATAGAGTTCCAAGTGACGGTCTGAAAATGTATACTCCAATCCAGAGATATGTTTCCTTAATACCTTAATAACAGCTAGCATTGTAAAGGTTTTCAAGAAATGCACTGCAAGTGGAAATCCTTGATTAACCATGGCATCTGGGAGTAGGATTATTCAATATTCCTTAAGGTCTGTTTCTTAGGCAAAAGAGAAAGGTACACAATGCTGAAATGAGAGTTTTAGAACAGGGTAAAATCGTGACTTTCACAGATACAAGATGAAGCTTCTATTAAACACATGGATGATTATTTTTATGCTAAGAGGCATCCAGACAGATGTGGAAGTGGGTCCAAAAATAAAGATTAAAGGTTCAAGTTGACTGAGTTAAAGGATGAACAGGGTCAAAACCTATTGCATCCTCATGGTATAGAGGAAGTCACTTAAATCCCTGGTACTTGGGACAGCATCTACATGTCTGTCAGGCCTTGCAATTCACAAGCAGTTGCAAACACTGTGAATAGGCCAAAGTGCAGTGCTGAAATCTGCCTGGAAAACCGTCATCACACTTGAGTGAGCTTGATAAGGAACTACCATGCCCAACATAGACCAGGAGGAGGGCCTCAAGGGTGGGGGAATGGGGGGGAGACAATTACAGTCCCAATTGGCCTGCTCTCCATTGCTAACTACTTTATGAAGTTACATCCTCAGATTCCCTAAAGTAATTCCTCTGATTACTTCAACTTTCTTCTGAACGTGGTAGGCATATACATGCTACACATGTATACAGGGAGGCATACATGCAGACACACATACTCACACTCACACTCACACTCACACAGACATGCACCTATTGAAATAAATCTTTAATGACCGGGGAAAATGAAGTATTTTTTGCCTACATGTTTTCACAGCAAATCAAGGGACGACACTACAGAAGTAATTGCAAACTTACACGACCTGATGCCTTTTAGGAGGGAGAGAGAACTGTCTCAAATTAAGGACCTGTAATCTCCCAGAAATAGTAACAACAGAAGAGAAGACAGGAGAAAGGACTTCTCCACGTCCAGAGAAGAACCAAAGAGAACCACAGGAGAGCACAGAGAGAACACCTATGACACCAAGAGCCAATCCTTCACAAAAACATAGGTGACCTGCAGCAGTTTGTAGGGAAAATAACAGAAAAGGCAGGAATTCTCACTGCCAGGACTGCAGAGACCACAGCTCTACAACTCATGGAGGAACAAGGAAGGCATGGTGTGAGCAACTTCATGTCACAGGACAAACAACAAACGGAGACATCCAAAAGTTTGAACAACATTCAAAAACAGTTAGAAACATAAGGTTTCTCCTCTGAGATGAAGCTTCAACTTCTTGCCCTGAACCAAGGTGACCCAGAAAGCCACAGCTGGTCACATGGCAAAGAATAGGTGGGCATGTGCTGCCAGCCCCAACTGATGAATCTACAGCACAAAGTCTACTCCTAGGGCTTGGGAGAAAGACTGTGCGAGCCAGAGGTCCAGAGTGCCTGCTGGTAGACGGACGGTGTCATCTAGACCAGGACACTGATAAAGAACCTGTGATATCTCAACAGTATGACGGCCTGAGCAACACCCGCCTAAGGTAAGCATCGGCTGAAGGGTCAGCACAGATGGGCATTTCACAAGGACCGACCTCTAGATATAAAGCTTCAGGCAGTCAGTGAAGAGATACAGGCTCGTCTTCTGTGGTGAGGTGATACACGCTCACCAGAGGTGACCCAATCCAAAGTGGTCAGCGCTAAGCATGTGTGCACATACCCAGTACTAATGTGTTCAGTACCCTGTGAGTGTGTGTCTGTGTGTGTCTGTATGTGTGTCTGCATGTGTGTGTGTGTGTGTGTGTGTGTCTGTGGTGTCTGTATGTTTGTGTCTTTGTGTGTGGTATCTGTATGTGTATATGTCTGTCTGTGTGTCTCTGTGTTTCTGTGTGTGTGTCTTTGTGTGTGTGGTGCTTGTATATGTCTGTGTGTGTGGGAGGGGGGTCTATGTGTATGTCTCTGTGTGTGGTGTCTGTGTGTCTGTGTGTGTGGTGTCTGTATGTGTATGTCTCTGTGTGTGTGTGTTGTCTGTTTATATGTCTGTGTGTGTGTGGTGTCTGTATGTGTATGTGTGTGTGTGTGTGTGTGTGTGTGTGTGTGTGTGTTGTCTGTGTATATGTCTGTGTGTGTGTGTGGTGTCTGTATGTGTGTGTCTGTGTATGTGTGTATTGTCTGTGTATATGTTTGTGTGTGTGTGGTGTCTGTATGTGTGTGTTTCTCTGCTGTCTGTTTGACTCTGTGTGTGGTGTCTGTGTATGTGTGTGTGTGGTGTCTGTGTTTGTGTCTGTGTATGTGGTTTCTATTTGTGTGTCTGCGTGTATAGTGTCTGTATGTGTGTATCTATCTGTGTGTGTCTTTCTGTGTGTGTGGTGTCTATATGTGTGTGTGTGTGTATGCATGTGGTGTGTGTGAGTATGTGTATAAAATAATCATTATAAAAGGAGAGATTATAAACTTGAGAGAGAATGGGGCAGCAGGAGGAATTAGGGAAGGGGTAGGGGCAGAAATGATGTAAACACAGTACTCATATATGAAATTCTCAAAAATACTAAATCTTAAATATATAGTTCAAGTGATCCCTAAGTAAAAAACAGCAGTGTTGGCTGTTACATAAAGGCAGCTACACACACACACACACACACACACACGTTAATTACCTCACCATTGACTGGGTTTTACAGATGACAAGCAGAGGCAGATGGCCAAGCTCCACTTGAAAAAACATGAGTCATTGTGAGATTGAAGTTATCCTAGGGAAACATACTTGGCTTAGACCTGAGAGTGGGTGGAGGAGTCTAATTGCACATGGACTCCTGGACATATCTTTGGGAGTTCCTTTCCAGTAGCTATTTGATTGGTGGACACACAATGCATCAGAGAACCCCATATATAACTTACTAACTGAACATGGACAAACACAAATGTCCGCCACAGTTCAGTGAATGCCTTAACACAGGTTAAACTTGATAAACCGTCTCCACACAGAGGCTTGCTGGGAATCAGCCAAGAAAGGGTCCTGTCCACAGATTGTAGTTCAATTGTTATAAAGATTATTTGATTCTGCAGATCCCAATTCTGAGTATGCTCCGTGACTCTCAGTGCTTTTGGGGGACATGAACCGTTAGCTACTCAAGGGGAAAAGAGCTGGAACTCTCCTCAGAAGGGTGAGAGAGCCTGCCCAGCCAGACTACAGCACTAAGGGTGTCCAACAGAGGATGCTGGGACAGGAAGGGGAAACACATTCCACCATTAGGACTCCTAGGGCAATCCAACTGGCCCTCCCCTGTGTGCACACATTGCTTCAACACTTTTTTTTTTCCATCTGAGTCTCATTTTTACCCATTTACTTCTACCTTGCTTTGTTCTTAGCGATGTTTTTTTTTTTAACTTTAGTGTGTTTTTTTACATTTTTAATTGTTATTCCTCTTCTAATTTTGTGAATTTTTTTCAGCTAGGATAATTTCCTTTTCTTTCCTTTAAAAAGTTTCTAAATTACATTTATTTTATGTTGTCTGCAGGTGCACATGTGCACTTGACCCACATGTAGAAATCAGAGGTCAACTTGCAAGAGTTGGTTTTCTCCTTCCACCGTGTGGGTCCCAGGAATGAAACTCAGCTTGTCACCCTTGGCAGCAAGCACTTCTACCCGATGAGGGAACACTCCACAACAGCCCTTAACGTAAACAGCTTCAGCTCATCCATAAAGGGATACAGACTGAATGATGGGTTGGAAAAACAAAACAAAACCCACAAGGCCTAACTATGCATTGGCTCCAAGAAGCACACATCCCTGGTAAAGACACAAGTGGAGAGTCAAAGGATGGGGAACAGACCACCAGTCACTAGAGACAGGACCACATAGCTATCTTTTCATCTGATAGCCAAGACTTCAAACCAATCTAGTCAGAGGAGATAAAGACCACTACATATTAACCAAGGAATCTCTTCATCAAGATGATATAATGATGACAAACATATGCCTATGAAATATTGGGTCTCCAAATTTAATGAAATAAAACGGTGGACACACAGGGACAAACATGTCCTGATCCCAACACAGTGGATAATTGTCCACCCTCATCTCCACAGAGGACATCTAAACTGAAAACCAACCAAGAGACCTCAGAGTTAAACTATAGCACAGATCAAACGGACTTAACAGATATGTAAGAATATGCCATGCAGAGACAGAAACCCTGCCCCTAGCATAGGAGCTGCTCACAGGCGACAGCTGCTAAGGGAGGGAGTCCCGGGTCCTTAGAGCTGTGTTGACCCTGACAGGTTGAGGATGCTACAGTGTATGGCCCTATATTCGTGCCCAGATGGGCAGCACTAACTCATTGCTAAAGAGAGGAAGGAAGGAGGAGGACAAGGAGGGGAAGAAAGAGGAGGAGTAGGAGGAAGAAGAAAAGCAAGACCTAGAGATTAGGAGAGAGATTGGAGGGCTGGAAATTGGAATACATTGGAGAGAGTCATGGGGGTGCATGAGTATAAAATTCTCAAAGGAAAAAAAAGCTGTAAAATATTTTTTAAAAAGAATATGCCAACCCACAGAAACAAACTTTCCTCAGCATCCAGGGAACTTCTCAAAACCCAATGAGAAGGACTGGAGAGATGGTTCCGTAGTTAAGAGCACTGGCTGCTCTTCCATAAGACCTCAGTTAAGTGCCTTTAGCCACAGGAGATGACTCCTTCTTTTGGACTCCATTGGTACCAGGTATGGTCATTGTGCACAGATATTCTATGCAGGCAAAACACTCATACACATTAAAACAAACAAACAAACAAAACTAGACCACACGTGGGGCCATAAAGTAAATCCTAACAAATAAAAACTGATCTGGATAATTAGTTCAGTTAGATCGTAGTGCAGTCTCAGAAGCCATGAACATGGGCAGCTCTTGCAGAGGACCCAGTTTCAGTTGCCAGCTCCCACATGGTCCCTCACAAACTCTATAGTGTTTAACGGAGAGGAGAGAGCTATAGAGGGAAATCAGGTTTGAGGTGGGGAGGAAGGAAGATACACCACAAACTACAAGAGAGGAAGGAGAGAGGTACAGAACAGACAAGCAGGCCATGACATAAATCCCTTCTTGTCTTACTTTTGAGACCCAGTCTCTCTGGTAGTCCTAGCTATCCTGGAACTCTATAAAGAGCCTGAAAGTCTCAGAGACATCCCTGCCTCTGCCTCCTGAGTGCTGGCATTAAAGATGTGTGCCACCACTGCCTGCCCAGCCACCAACTCTAACACTAATTCTAGGGGATCCAAGCCCTCCTCTGGTCTCTTCAGGCACCATGAACACACATGGAACACATATGTAAATGCAGACAAAAATACTCATATATAAAAAATAAAAATAAGTACATCTAATAGTTTTTAAAGAAAAACTACAGAAAACACCCAATTGTATAGTAGCTGAACAACAATCTCTTTACTGAACAGTGAGTCTTAGAAGAAATGAGGGAGGAAATCTTTAAATTCACAGAATCAAAGGAAAATGAAATCAGAATTTGTGAAACCCTTTAGAATACAGCTAAGGGAGTTCTAAGAGACAAATATATGTGGATTAGTATTTACACCAAAAGTAGACAGATTTCAAATTGATAACCTAATGGTGTGCCACAGACCCTACAAAGACAAGAACATTATAACCCCAAAAGCAGCAATAGCAATAAATCACAACTTACTTTAGAAGAGATTAATTAATCAAGACTAAAAGAACAAGAGATAGGATCAATCAAAGGTTTGGTTCCTGAAGAAAATAAACAATTGAGAAAACACAAGCCAACTCACCAAGAAACAAAGATGACACAGTAACATTAGAGGTGAGGGGCTATAGAGATCGCTCAGGAGGCAAGAGCGCTGATCGCTTTCCAGAGGACCTGGGTTCCATCCCCAGAACCCACATGATGGCTCACAGCAGTTGGGCATTGTAGGCATGTGATGCACAGACATGCATGTAGGCAAAACCCCCACACATGAATAATATGTAAATCTCAAACAATTTTTAAAAGATTAGAGATGAAAGAAGTGTTACTGTAAATTCCAATTAAATACAAAGACTTATTATGGAATGCTATAGCAACTTGTACACGCAAACACTACAAAATTCAGATGACATAGGTAAATTCCAATACTCATTGTTGGGGTCCAGGCATTGCCTCACAAACCCTAAGGACACCGAACTCAGTCAGAAAAGCAGTTTACTGAGCATACACACCAGGACTGCTCACCCAGATGCAGAATCTAAACTATGACCCTGAGTTATGATTCTAAAATGTTTTTAAGCACCAAATCCACAAACATCTGTGACAAATTATTCCACCAATCAAGATTTAGGACAGGGGATTTCCTTAGGAACATGTCTGTGTTGTCTGCTTATCCTGCTCCCATTGGCTGGGGTATTCAAAGGTGGCAGGGGACTTGCCTTTTCTAATAATATTCATGTCCTGACTATTCTAACAGAATAGGACTTGTCTAACATTCATGTCTTAAGTTACCAACTAGGATGTCAGTTATACACATACATGTCTCTTTCTGCCAAGCAGGATGTCAGCTCCCAGGAAGGTCTTGGGAACCTAAACTTTACAAGATCACTACTCAAAATGGAAGTTTTATTCCAAATAGTTTCTCTCTCTCTTATGTTGGAGTCTATCCCAGGGGCGGCTTATATCATAAAAGCTTCTACACAGGTACAGGAAATGCTGCTGCTGGTTGATTCCAGTTCAACCTTAATGTGGGTAACTACAGGGAACGGTTCTACTGACTTCTGTTGTGATTGCTTTCCATGGGCACAGACAGAACAGAATATGTAATCAATCTGAGCATTAGTAAGGGTAGTAACAGCAGAAACGTACGAGAACATTTCCTTATAACGGCAGACTAGCCAAGAAAGAGTTACCTAGATCTTAACATTTTACCTGGGCCTTAACACCCAAGACCTGCCAACATTAAATCAAAATGATTGAAACAGCTTAAACCATCAACAAGATAAGGAAGTAATTTTTCACAAAAACCTCCAAGTCAAAGGCCAAGACCACATGGATTCAAAGCTGAATTCTCCAAACATTTAGAGACATCACAGAGATTAGGGTAAAAATGAATGAGGGTGCCTCCGATCATCCTGGACACCTCAAAAGAACAAAAACAAAAACCAAAAAATATGAAACACACAAGCAAATACCAGCCACCACAGCTGATGTGGTCTCACACTCGTGCTATACAAATAAAAGCTGATTTTATCCAAAGAAGAAAGAGTGAAAGGTTGAGTTTGTGGTCCTGCCTAGCCCACCATCCCTGACCTGGACCCTGATTTCTGCTGACAGGTTCTGCCAGAGGCCGGTCTGGTCTGCAGTAGCCCAGCACCATCCAGGTGAATGGCGGAGAGACAGACTCTCCAGACCACACATTCACAGACGCAGGACTGGTGTGAGCACAGGCGCGTTTCAAGGTTGACTCTCACATCCCCGTTGATGTTAAAGTGAATGAAATTTTGAAACTGGGGGCCATCAAATTATATATAAAATATAATAATATAATATATTATATAATAATAATAATAATGTAATAATAAATGCATATTTTTTTCTTTCAGGCAAGGTATCCCTCTATAGCTGAGGCCAGCCATAGACTCACCACATTATCTAAGCTGCCCTCAAACCATCAATCCCCTGGACAGAACCCTGGCATTCCAGGCTGCTACGCCCAGCTCAAACTTATTTTCAGGAGGTCATAGGTGACTCTATTTTGCTTTTCAGTTTTGCTTGAGGAAATTCTGTGGACTGAAGCTGTATAACTAAGTCCATTTAAATT
The DNA here is from genome assembly GCA_036184385.1 of Tokudaia muenninki. Classification (NCBI taxonomy): domain Eukaryota; kingdom Metazoa; phylum Chordata; class Mammalia; order Rodentia; family Muridae; genus Tokudaia; species Tokudaia muenninki. The sequence goes on from BTHS01000015.1 coordinate 78,347,863, forward strand.
GACCCACATGGCTACACAATGGCAGATCCCACAACAGATGGTTGTGAGCCACAATGTGGTTGATGGGAATTGAACTCAGGACCTCTGGAAGAGCAGCCAGTGCTCTTAGACCTCTGAGCCATCTCTCCAGCCCTAAACTCATCTTTTTATAAGAACAACAGGTATCTTCGGTGGTAGGTGTGCACGCCTGTAATCACAGCACTCACAGAGGCAAAGGCAGTGTCAGAGGAGGGAGACCTCTGAGTTCCAGACCGATCTGGTCTATAGAGTAAGTTCCAGGATAACAAGGGCTACACAAAGAAACCCTGGTGAGAGACAGACAGACACACACACACACACACACACACACAAGGGATGACCTCATCCACAAAAGATACAGCATGACTGCCCTAGACTCTTCTCTCAGCGTCCTGCAAGATAACAAGGCAGCATCAATATTTCAAGATGTCATGCCATGTAGAGGCTGGTGTGGAAGGTCAGGCTGAGATTCCAACAGTGTGTCCTTCATTGTATACCCTGAATGTACTTCAAACCAGGTGACAAAGGAATTTTTCTCTGCTCTCCAAAGAAGTCCTGTCCCTAACATATCCTGCAAATACACTCTCCTGTACAAACCACCCCAGGAAAGGCTGGCTGCCTGTCTCCCAAGGTAGGATTCTTTAACCATGGTCCAAACTCTTTTTTCCATAAACGCAACACTCTCTAATATATCCATCAGTAAACATGACACACAAATAAAAATCGTGTGTCAGGCCCTGTTCCAAACACTAGCATTTCTAAGAGGAATAAGACCTAGGTCTCCTCAGGGATTTCAGAACTCAGGGGAGGAAGGAGAGAGATCCCAGATCAGAGCAAAGCCTAGCTCTGCCACCTTCTGGACAGCAGCGGAATAGGAAAGCCAGGTGAGCCCACACCTCAACTCAGGAGCACAGCAGGACTCTGTACTCCCAAAAGCTGCCAGGGTTAGAGCTCAGAGCTTTGCAGTCCTGGACCAGAGAGGAGAGAAACAGGAGAACATAGGAAAAGAGAGCATGCCAAGAGAAGTTGGGAGGAGGGATGGGGAGAATTGATGGCTCTGAAACAGAGATCTTTAACTCCCTGAATGCACTTCTCTTCCCTGTTTTAGAAAGAGCATCTGGCACAGTCACCCATGTGGCTTCAAAATCAGAGTCTCAAAAGTTCTCAGCAGGAGGTCAGTGAGATAGAAAGGTTCTGGCTTGACAACCTGACATTGAGCAAAGCCCTTAGAAGTCTCCAAAGGGATACCCCACACTAGCAAAGAACGTTTCCTGCCCAAGGATTATCCAATGAAGTTGTGTTACTGTCCTAAGTGGGAAATTCAACACAAATTTCAATTCCTCATCATTTTCTGCCAAGTAATCCTACAATTCAAGTTCCTACGACTTAGGTGGCAGAGTTTTTGTTTTGGTTTTGTTTTTGTTTTTTATTATTATTAAAGAACATCAGAAAGAATATGAACATAGGTACAATTTGAAGGTAAGGGAAAACAATGAAAAATGTATACAAACACGGAAGAAGACTGAGTCTCATGGGCAAGCTGAATGCTTGGTAGCCGGGTGGACAGGTGAGCACCTTTCGCTAGCCTTCTCCTGCAGTTTCTCCTGGCTTCAAAACTCCTTAAGGAAAAAGCCTGAGATGTCCATCCTATGACCTCGCTGTTTAACTGGCTGGTTTTTAACCTCCAACCTGCATACTCTGAGAGAACATGCAATCTGACACCTTTCCTTTTCAAGGTAAACGTTTATAAAAACAGCTGAGATCCGCAGGGGTGGGATCGGGGACTGAGCCACCACCCAGTAAATACACACCAATTTTCAGAAGAGCTTGCAAGGACAATCACCAGTGTGTGGCCACCTGGCCCACTGTTGGCTTCGCTTAGATTACACATGCGTGCTCCACCCACAGCCCGACCCCACCCTCCACCACGCCCAACTCCAGGAACCTAGAAAAGCTCAGTCTAAAGCCACAGTCTACCTGCCTCCCGCTGCACAGATCGCCCCTGTGTCTTTGCTCTCCCTACGCACGCGCAGCCATGTCGTCCTGCAAGCGCGTGGCCCTGGTAACTGGAGGTAACAAAGGTATTGGGTTTGCGATCATGCGTGACCTCTGTCGTAAATTCTCGGGGGACGTGGTGCTCACGGCACGGGACGAGGCGCGGGGCCACACGGCTGTGCAGAAGCTGCAGGCGGAGGGCCTGAGCCCACGTTTCCATCAGCTGGACATCGACGACCCGCAGAGCATCCGCGCGCTGCGTGATTTTCTGCTCAAGGAGTACGGAGGACTGGACGTGCTGGTCAACAACGCGGGCATCGCTTTCAAGGGTGAGCCACGGGGTGTGGAGATGGAAGGGGGCTTCCCCAGAGCCGGGTGATAGGGTGGGCTGTGCTTCTCTGGGAGGAGCACTAGGACCAGGAGCACTATGCTGTGGGACTCTGAAACAGATCCCCTGGGAGAAACAGGACCAGGTCGGGGCTGTAGGAATGCAGGAATCCAATAGAGCCTCAATGATTCTTGCCTTTACCTAAATAGGTCTAGTCGCCATCTTTTCCAGGTTTGCCTCACCTGGTTGTAGAGTAATCGGGCTTAGGGCTACTTGAGTGGAACTATATCTGACAGTGACATAAAAAAAAAAAAAAAAAACGATAGAGGGAGGAAAAACATGAGGGGAAAGGTTACGTTAAGATCCTGATATACAACCTTCACCCAGCCTCCCCAAACGGAGGCTTCCAAAAACAACAGAACGTTGTCAGACTGACAGTGAGGCAGAGCTCCAACTAAACACAGACTGTACTTGGAAGTGAATCTCTAACACTCCGGGTTAGGTCTTTGCATTTCCACTGAACTGATTCAGTTTTCTTAACCCCTGAAAGTTGATGACCCCACCCCCTTCCACGTTCAAGCTGAGGTGACAATGAAAACCAACTTCTTTGGTACCCAAGATGTCTGCAAGGAGCTACTCCCTCTAATAAAACCCCAAGGTGAGTCTGTCAGGTGATTCCCAGGCCCGGCTCCTCTCCCTCTCTGCACTGCCTCTCTGCCCCTTGGAGGCCTGGCTCTGTACTTTCACCCCAAGTCTTTTGTGGCCATTGACTCTCTCTTTGCAGATCCAACTCTTCTTTAACCTTCAAATGTGATTCCAGAATCCATTTCTTCCACATCCTCACCCATTAGGGGATTTGGGGATTCCAATAACCTCTAAAACATGTTGCACACATACTGACATCCCACTGGTCACAACAGCCTGTCCGCACAAGTCCTCAGTTTGTACCCAACTGCCTTCCTCAGCTCAGCTCCACACAGGTCTCATGTAAACCCTCTGAGGAGGCCTCCCTTCTGGAGCAGGCCCCGTTCCTGGGCTTCTATGCCTCTCTACAGAACTCCTCCCCTACCCGAAATCCTTCAGGAAGATCAAGCCTTTAGCATGGCTCAGAGGACTCTATGATCTGACCCTTCCTTCCTCCAGGCTCAGGTTAGCTCCCCACCAACATGCTTCATGTTTCTGCAAAACAAACTATCATATTATGTTTCCCGTGAACTGCTCTGACATCCCTAGTCTTTGGATAACACATGAAGGACTGCTCACTAAACACACACCAGTAATGAACCGCTTTGGAAATGTGAGTCTCTGGTATAGAGTTGACTAAGTATAGCTCTCTCAGGACTCCTGTTCTCTCCCCTGTCTGCCCCTCTGCACCAGACCTCATGCTCATCTGACTTCTCTACTCACCCCAATCTCAAAGGCAAGGAGGCAGATTCTATGCTACTTGAGTGCTGTTCTGTGCATCCTTATCTCAAATGAAATCTTTGAGATCTAATGTCTCAACAAATGTATAGATGGTATGCATCTCTACATGGTGGTGTGTTTCAGGCAGAGTGGTGAATGTGTCGAGCAAGGCAAGTCTCAGGACCCTGAAAAGCTGCTGCCCAGAGCTGCAGCAGAAGTTTCGAAGCGACACCATCACAGAGGAGGAGCTGGTGGAGCTCATGAACAAGTTTGTGGAGGACACAAAGAAAGGAGTTCATGCAAGTGAAGGCTGGCCTGATAGTGCATATGGGGTCACCAAGATTGGGGTGACAGTCCTCTCCAGAATCCAAGCCAGGAAGCTCAACGAGCAGAGGAGAGGGGACAAGATCCTCCTGAACGCCTGCTGCCCTGGGTGGGTCAGAACCGACATGACAGGACCCAAAGCCCCCAAAAGCCCAGAAGAAGGAGCAGAGACCCCCGTGTACTTGGCCCTTTTGCCTCCAGATGCAGAGGGGCCTCACGGGCAGTTTGTTCAAGATAAAAAAGTGGAACAATGGTGAACTCAGCACTCAGCTCCTGCCCCCTTGTGTCCTGACCTGGTGAAGGCCACGGGCATCTATAATCTAGTAACACTTCTGAAAATAAATGTAATTCTTTAAGCACGCAGATATTTTGGGTTGTTTTTAAGTTGTCCTTGATATTTATTGTACATGTGAGTGTCTTGGGTGTTGGTATGGAAGGGGGCTACATCCACATAGTGCTCTCAGAGGCCAGCAGAAGCAGAGGATGCCAGGACCTGGAGATGGACATGGCTGTAAACCTGCTCACGGGTGCTGCAAATGGAAGCCTGTCCTCTCCAAGAGCAGCAAGTGCTCCTCCCTCCGAGCTATGTCTGCAGTCCTCATTTCTACGGAGGCCTTTCAGGCTGTACTGGCTTCACCTGGGAGTTTAATTAAAGCATAACTCAGGTCAAGGGAAGGTACAGTATGAAATTCAGTCAGTGAACATCTAAGGAGCCAAGTCAGATTGCTGGTGCTTGTGGACCTTGCACTCTGTGCTATCAGCTAAGCGGAGTCCTTGATGACACTGTGTGTGGAAAGCCCAAGTCATGACAATATTGACACAAAATCAACCCCTCAAAAGGGAAAGAGAACATTTATCCTGGGGGGATTTTAAGTGACCGTGGCCTGGGAACACAGATTTCGGTTACCACAATTCCATGTTCCAACTGAGAAGCACTGTTAGGGAGGTGTTACAGTTTTACAGAACAAAGAAAGTCATCAATCAAGGCAACTTTAAAATCCATTGATGGACACAGAGAGAGGCAGGAGCAGTGAGATCGAGCTGCTCTGTAGGCACAAGATGCTACCTAATGGCATGCTTACCTCTTGGATTGCGGGAAGCTAATGTTCCACTGAGTCAGTAGCTTCTAAGAGGTTCTCATTTATTATTATGAGGTGTTAGTTCAGAGTTGGGCTAAGAAATGCTGTTCTGGAAGCTAAACCTAGTTCAATATATAGTCATTAACCTCTGAACCTACAGAATTCCAGTCTCTCTACAGCATCCCTTCCTTCAATCTCTTCAGGCACAGAAACTCCTTCCAGGATCTGGTTCACAGCCAGACACAGCGGCTCTTCAGGAATTCTCATTCATAGTTTCCCCATTCCCACATTCCGGGCAGGCAGAGGCCACAGTGACAGTTTGAAAGACTCATAGTTAGGACTCATTCCTAGGATTTGATGCTGATGGGACTTGAGTTGTGGACAGGACAGCAGTCTTCAGGAGAGGAATACTGATAGAGGCCATTGTGAACCACAGCTGACATAGTATATTTATACTCTGAATCTAACATTACTTTTATATGGGACATAGGTTAATAAAATTAAATAACCAAGGACACCACTTGGCCTAATGGGGTGAAAATTACAGATGAAGTAGATATGTAAGATAAGCAAAGTTTATGAGGCCCACAACACATTCCCCCAGGTTTACACTTATTTATGGCCGATGAATTTTGTTCATTTTATAAACAGTTAGAAAGGGAACCTGCCAGTGCAGTTACTCTAATATTGGCTCTTTTTCTGCTAAAATATTGATTAATGGATTTTTAAAATTCCAGATAATAGTACTATAGAACATTTTTTGTCAGTAATTAAATCAAGGAGTATCAGTATTTGAAGTATAAAACATCAAGAATGTTGTTGTCATACATTGGTGTCTTTTGTGTAATTTAGATAACAAGAATTAACCAAAACCTTTGGGTATCTCAAGTCAGAGTAAATAAAGAATTTTACTTAGGGTTCTCTAGAGTAACAAAAATTATAGAATGAGTGTGTGTGTCTGTGTGTGTCTGTGTGTGTGTGTGTGTGTGTGTGTGTTCCAATGCCTATCTATATATGAAAACTCCAAGAATCCAGTAGCTGTTGAGTCCAGGAGGCTGCTGTCCCAGCTGATCTTCAGTATATTTCAGAATCCCAATCAAGGAGGCTAAAATGCCGAAAGAAATGCACTTCCTAGTGAAGTATGGAGGAAGCAAGCAACAGGGGAAGCCTCCTTCTTCCATGTCTTCATGGAGGCCTCCAGTGACAGAAGACTTGGCCAAGGCTAGAGGTGGGTCTGTCTTCCCACCACGAAGACCCAGACTACACATGGATCTTCCCACTTCAGATGATTCAAGTAAAAACCTCTCACAGGTGTGCCTGGCCATGTAAGGGTTTTACTTGATTCCAGATGTGGTCAAGTAGACTACCAATAGCTGTCCCATAAAGTTAAAGTTTAACTTAAACGCTTTGTTTTACTCAAATTATACTGGATAGTGAAATATATGCACATGTTTGTAAAGACTGTGAAATACTTGAATCTTTCAAACATTAGTTTGAAGCAAGTCGTCATAAGAGAGAGTCATGGTTAATGAAAGTACATTCTGTACATTTGTAACCTCATTAAAACCAACGTAGTATTTCTTATCATTTAGAATACAAGATGGAACTTAACATCTAAATACAAAAATATTTAAGAAACTGTAATGAGCAAAGTAAGAGGTACCTCTGAGACACGTAAAAATAGCTGAGTCAGGGTCCCCTCTATACCCAAGGCTGCTCCTGATAACAAGAACTCATTGACAAAACTCTGTCAAAATAATCAGACACAAATACTCTTAGAACCCCATGCCACCCTCTGGATACTATTTATTCAGAAACCAGGAACAATGGTCTGCTCCGCACTTCTGGAGAAACACCATATTGATCTACCCTGCAAATACTAAGTCTCCCCCGGGATCCTTACCCTGGAAGGAGAGACTTCTGTTAGAGGCTGGACCTGACCCTCAGCTAAGACACATCACGTAGATGAGTAGTCTGGGGAAAGAGGCTTAGGACTGTAGTTATGAACTTAGAGTGTGGGCAGCCTGTGATGACCCTCAACCTAATAAAATACAAATTTTGTTATACTAACTATAAATATCTACCTTGCACGTGATAGCCATGCTGGCATTGAATTCACAGGGATCCTCCTGCCTCAGCCTCACAAGAGCTGAGGTTAAAAGTGCTTTTATTTATCAGCAGGTGTTAACACTCCCAGTTAAAATTTCTCAGGATTATAGTATAAGTACTATAAATACAGAACTAGGCTTCTCTTTTGAGGAGAGAAGTCAGGAGACAAAGACCACATGCTAATAAATCAAAACATTTTAAAGGTAAGGAAAACCAAAACAAACAAAACGATACCCAAAATGGCTTCAAAGTTTCTGAAGTAAACAGTTACCTGAAAACCAGCTAAGAACCAGATTCCTAAATGCCTTTACAGATCCCCAAGCAAGCAGGCAAACAAAACCAAATGTCTAGACCAAAACTCTTCCAAAGAAAACATACAAACCAGATACCTAAAACCAAATGCTTTGAAAACAGATAGAAACGGTATCTATAGAAGTAGGATCTTTCTTAACCAGCTCAGAATAAACACAATGGACTGTATCAGAACCAAAGAATGTCGGGAGTCCCAAACAGAACTCAGCAAGAATTCACTTGAGGAAATAATACCCAGTGGCCTGGGCTTGGTGGGTTAAAGCAGGCCTCTGGCAGTCAGGTGTGATTCCTCCATTCAAAATGGATCTTCCTTGGAGTCCAGGTTGAGGTGTCATTGCGGTCGATGTAAAAGTCAAAGCTTTATCTTCAAGAGAAGAAGAGATAATTTATTCTGAAGTCATTTTCAGTGACCATAGTGCAAGAATACAAAATTAGGTTACCCCAACCCCATGTTTCAACTCAGAAGCACTTTCAGGAAGGTTTTATACTTTTACAGAACTAAGAAAGTCATAAATTAAGGCAACTTAGAAATCCATTGATGGGCCTTGCAGAGAAGCAGGTACAGTGAAATAGAGCTGCTCTATAGGCCCAAAATACTACCTCAGGACATTCTTAGCTCCTGGATTGCTGGAAGCTAGCAGTCCACTGAGTCAGTAGCTTCTAAGAGGTTTTTATTTATTACTTTAGAGTTTGACAAGGAGTGTTCCAGAAGCTAAACCTAGCTTCTTTATTACAAGATAAATTTAGTAATTAAACTCTGAACCTACAGAATTCCAGTCTCTTCAGAGCAACCCATCTGTCAGTCTCTTCGGGCATAGAACTCCTTCCAGGACTCTCGTTCACAGCCAGATACAGCTTCTTTTCAAGAATTTTGTTCACAATGAAGAGCCACACAAGTGAAAAGTGAGTGGGCACGTACAGGAAATAAATACATAGGGTGGGGTTAGGGGTATCTTTTTTTATGTGATGTGTATGTGTGCTTTCATGTACACATACGTGACAACCTCAATGGTCATTCCTCAGGTGCTAGGCCCCGCTCTGATTGATTTTGTGTTTTTTATTTTGTTTCAAAGATAGGTTACTTGCTAGACTAGCTGGCAAACTAGCTCCAGGGATCTGCTGTATCTGCCTCCCCAGAGTTTGGGTGTGATTGTTTGTATATGCTTGGGCCAGGGAGTGGCAGTTTTAGGAGATGTGGCCTTGTTGGAGTAGGTGTGTCACTGTGGGTGTGGGCTTTAAGACCCTCATCCTAGCTGCCTAGAAGTGAGTCTTCTACTAGCAGCCTTCAGATGAAGATGTAGAACTCTCAGCTCCTTCTGCACCGTGCCTGCCTAGATGCTGTGGGGTGGAGATGATTCGGCAGTTAAAAGCACAGGCTACTGCTTTCCAGAGGACCTGGGTTCAAGTCTCTACACTTACAATAGTGTACGCCCCCCTTCGTGGGTCCTGCACATGTGTTATACACAGACATGTATTCAAGCAAAATGACCATGCACATAAAGTGAATCTTAAAAGAAAACTAAAAACATGTACGCTGGCACATGTGTATACACACAGACCATACATATGGACAAGTCATATATACCCAGGGGTTTCTAGAGGAATTTTTCTGTCTCATGCTAAATTGTCAAACAACTAAAATAAAATCGTGACTGTCACAGATACAAGATGAAGCTTCTATTAAACACATGGATGATTGTTTATATGATAAGAGGGATCCAGACAGATGTGGAAGTGGGTCCAAAAATAAAGATTAAAGGTTCAAGTTGACTGAGTTAAAGGATGAACAGGGACAAAAACCAGCGTGTCCTTGGTGTAGAAGAAGTCACTTAAATCCCTAGTAATTAGGACATCATTTACATGTCTGTCAGAAGCTGTTGCAAATAGAGTGAATAGGGCAAAAGCAGAATTCTGAAATCTTCCTGGATAACAGTCGTCACTTGTGAATGAACTTGATAAGGATCTAAGAGACCTCAGAGTTAAACTATAGCACAGATCAAACGGACTTAACAGATATGTAAGAATATGCCATGCAGAGACAGAAACCCTGCCCCTAGCCAAGGAGCTGCTCACAGGCGACAGCTCCTAAGGGAGGGAATCCCGGTTCCTTAGAGCTGTGTTGATCCTGACAGGTTGAGGATGCTCCAGTGTATGGCCCCATATTTGTGTCCAGATGGGCAGCACTAACTCATGGTTCAAGAGAGAAAGGAAGGAGGAGGAATAGGAGGGAGAAGAGGAGAAGGAAGAGGAAGAGGAGGAAAAGAGAGTGAGGAAATTTTTACATTTACAGAATCAAATGAAAATGAAATCAGAACTTGTAAAAAAACTTTTGTAATACAGCTAAGGGAGTTCTAAAAGTAAAATATATAACTATAAGTATTTGCATTAAAATTAGACAGATGTCAAATGCTGTGCTATAGAGATCGCTCAGGAGGCAAGAGCGCTGATCGCTTTCCAGAGGACCTGGGTTCCATCCCCAGAACCCACATGATGGCTCACAGCAGTTGGGCATTGTAGGCATGTGATGCACAGACATGCATGTAGGCAAAACCCCCACACATGAATAATATGTAAATCTCAAACAATTTTTAAAAGATTAGAGATGAAAGAGGAGTTGTTAGTATAGATTCCAATTAAATACAAAAATTTATTATGGAATGTTATAACTTGTACTCCCAAACACTGGTAAATCCAGATAACATAGATAAATTCCAATACCCATTGTTGGGGTCCAGGAATTGCTACACAAACCACATGGACACCAATCTTAGTGAGACAGGGAGTTTGCTGAGCATACACACCAGGACTGGTCCACCAGGGCCATGGTCCAGATAAAGAAACTGAACCTTGACCCTGAGTTAAGATTCTACAAATTTTTTAAGCCCAAACTTCACAATCATCTGTGGCAAGTTATTGCACCAATCGGGATTTAGGAATAGGGGATTTCCTTAGAAACATGTCTTTGTTGTACACTTATCCTGCTCCCATTGGTTGGGGTATTCACAGGTGGGAGGGGACTTGCCTTTTATAATAATACGCATGTGCTAACTTATATAACAGAATAGGACTTGTCTAATATTCAAGTCTTAACTTGCCAACTAGGATGTCAGTTATATATGTACATGTCTCTTTCTACCAAGTAGGATGTCAATTCCCAGGAAGGTCTTGGGAACCTAAATTTTACTAGACCACTACTCAAAATGGAAGTCTTAGTCCAAATAGTTTGACTCTCTCTTATGTTGGGGCTGATCTCAGGAGCAGCTTATATCATAAAATCTTATGCATAGGTACAGGAAGTAATGCTGGGTGGTTGGTTTGGGTCCAAGTTTATGGTGGTAAACTATACAGAACAGCTCTATTGACTTCCGTCATGATTGGTTTTCAAGGGCACAGAAGAGAATATGTAATCAATCTTGGCATTAGTAAGGTTCCTAGTATCAGAAAAAAACATATGAGAAAGTTTCCTTGTAATGGCAGGCTATTTGGATAATAGTTCCTTTGGCCTTAACACCCATGACCTGCCAACATTAAATCAAAATTATTGAAACAACTTAAGCCATCAAAAAGGTAAGAAAGTAATTTTTCACAAAAACCTCTGACAAGACAAAGGCCCAAACCACATGGATTCAAAGCTGAATTCTCCAAACTTCTAGAGACATCACAGAGATTAGGGAAAAAGTAAATGAGGGTGTCTCCGGTCATCTTGGACACCTCAAAAGAACAAAAAACAAAAACAAAAAAATGAAACAAACAAACAAAAACCAGCCACCACTGCTGATGTGGTCTCACACTCGTGCTGCACAATATAAAAGCTGATTTTATCCAAAGAAGAAAGAGTGAAAGGTTGAGTTTGTGGTCCTGTCTAGCCCCCATCCCTGACCAGGACCCTGATTTCTGCTGACAGGATCTGCTAGAGGCCAGTCTGGTCTGCAGTAGCCCAGCGCCATCCAGGTGGATGACGGAGAGACAGACTCGCTCCAGACCACACATCCACAGGTGCAGGACTGGTGTGAGCACAGGCGCGTTTCAAGCCTGACTCTCACATTCCCAAACAAGTGTTTCCCCCTCTTTCAGTCTCTACAACACCAAGCACAGCTTTACTGCACACAGTGAGAACTTACTAAATGCCTCTAAAATAATGTCAGGAATTGTCACATCGATGTAAACTCTGCATTTCTCTGTACTTGTGTGTGTCATGTGTTCATGTGCACATATGTACGTGTGTGCATGTGTGTGTGCCTATGTGTGTATGTGTGCATATGTGTGCATTGTGCATGTGTGCATGCATGTGTGCATTTTATGAATGTGTATGTCACATCTGCATATGTACATGTATATATTATATGTATGTCTATAAATGTGTGTGTGAGGGTGCACTTGCCCATGTGGGTGCATATGAAGACCAGAGATTGATCCTTTGGTGTCTTTCTCAATCTCTTCTCCTCTTTACTTTTTAAAGTTTTGTTTTCAATTGTGTGTGTGTGTGTGTGTGTGTGTGTGTGTGTGTGTAGTCGTGATAACTTATATCCAGGTCTGGAGGCCCAGCCAACCGGCTTCTCAAGAGGCCATATGCTATAGTGTCAAGGTTTCTAAGTGAACGTGGAGTTTGCCATTTCTGCTGCACTGTCCTGATCTCCTGGCACTGGAGCAAGAACCTGGTTGCTGGGAATCTGAACGAAGGTCCTCATACTTATGTACCAAGCACTTTATCTACTGACTCATCTTCCCAGCTCATAGAAATTTCCTGAAGGAATAATTTCAACATAGAAAAACACCCTGTAAAGCCAGGATGCTTTAAAGTTGAAATATCTTTTGTGTATTTGCTCATCTGATGAAAGAGAATATTTAACAAGAATCTCTTCACTAAGAAGAAGAGGGAAAAGTGAGGTGGCTCAGTGGGCAAAGGTGCTTGTCTCCATCCTGACAACCTGAGTTCAATCCAAGAACTCATGGGGGAAAAGGAAAAAATAACCCTGTAAGCTGTTCTCTGAGCTCCACACACATAAACACTCACACTCACAAGCATACACATGAATGAGCAAATAAGTAAATAACTGTGAAGGAGAGAAAGCAAAGGATGAGCTAGGGATGTGACTCGGTGGAAGAGCAAGGGCCTAGACTATACAAAGTCCTGGCTTTGATTCCCAGTGCAGGAAAAAAGGGGGAGGGGAGACAGGGAGTTAAAAGCAGACAGAATTTAGAATAAGCAAGTCTTCCCTTTCCCTCAGGTCACTTTCCATCCATTAGCCACACTGTATAACCAAGAGTGTCTCCTAATTCACTCTCAATGTCCTCTTCAGAGCAACTCACAGAAACCTCTTGTGATTGCCATTTCCAGTTCTCACTTTGACCGCATCTGGAATGAACTACAATCTAGAATTGGAGGGCACAGATCTTGAAGCATAGTGTCCATGAAAAGCTTGGGCCCAGGCAAGTTGGTTCATGCCTTTAATCTGGTCCACGCCTTCTGCTGGAGACCTACATAAGGACATCAGAAGAAGGAAGACTCACTCTTCTCTGCGTGCACTTACTTGGCCGCACATCTGTTGGAATCTACTTCTGTGGGATTCCAGCTTATACAGAAGACCAGGTGAATCAACCAGCCTCGTGGGACTGAGCAACTACTAGATTCTTGGACTTCCCACCCACAACTGCCCACTGTTGGGTTAGTTGGACTGCAAACTGTAAGTCATTCCAATAATTTCCTTTAATATATAGAAACATTCCATAAGTTCTGTGACTCCAGAGAAGCCTCACTAATACATCTCAGGTTATTGTGAGGTTTCTAAGGCTGAGTATGGAAGTGAGGTTCAGGTTCTCACTAAGCACATCAACAGCCTACAAGGAACATGGAGAACAGCCAAAGGCTGCTTAAGTACATGGTAAGGATGTTTTACAAGCAGATTCAAAGCAGTCCAAGCCCCAGAGTGAGCACGTGACGGCTGTCAACACTATTTGGAAGGAAAAGAGCACTAAATTACTCTCCTGGGGCTGAAGTGATGACTCTATGGGTACAGCACTTGCTGTGCTGTGTTAGGCCCAGAATACAGGCTGGAAGATGCAGCACATTGAAAGGAAGCCTGACAGAAGAAACCCAGGAAGCCCTGCAGCCAGCTAAACTGGCAAGCACAGCTGGAAAAAAAAAAGAGTCTTTTCCTCAAAAACAAGGTGTGGGGTGGAGAGATGATTCCGCAGTTAAGAGCACAGGCTACTGCTTTCCAGAGGACCTGGGTTCCCTGCACTCACAATAGTGTACACCCCCTCTGTGGACCCTGCACATGTGTTATACCCAGACACGTATTCAAACAAAATGACCATACACATAAAGTAAACCTTAAAAGAAAACTAAAAACAGGTACACTGGCACATGTGTATACACACAGACCATACATATGGACAAGTCATATATACCCAGGGGTTTCTAGAGGAATATTTCTGCCTCATCCTAAATTGTAAAACAACTAAAATAAAATTTGTTTTCAAATTTATTTGACAACTTATATTTACATACCCACTAATATTAAAGTTCATGAGATTGTAAAACTGAGGCCTGAATGGAACAGTGACATTCCAGGCCACTATACCTGGCTCAAACTTACTTTTCCAGAAGCTTCTAGAAGGCTCTATTTTTCTTTTCAGTTTTGCTTGAGGAAATTCTGCAGGCTGAAGTGGTATAACTAAGTTCATTTAAACTTACCTATAACAACTATACATGGGAAATCTTAGACCTTTTTTTCCCATGGAATAAAAACTACTTCTCCACATAGTCTCAGCCAGTTTTATTTGAAGATATGCCTTGTAAAAACAAAAACAAAACACGTCCTTAGTTCAAGGCCCTTGAATCTTATGCCCATGAGTTATGTTTTATATTCTTCCTACAGCAGCTTACAGAGCCACTGTTTTTCCTCCTGGATGCACAGAAGCATCAATAGACAAAGAGGCCAGTGGGAACCAATCATGCCCTGCTGCCCACTATTGTCCTACACATGCCTGGCATCATTCACCAATCTTAACAGCAGACCCTCTCAATTAACCCTGGGCTGGCTCCCCAACCTTGTACTGGGATAAACTCATCTTTTTATAAGAGTAACATGTCTTCGGTGGTAGGTGTGCATGCCTGTAATCACAGCACTCATGGAGGCAGAGGCAGAGGCAGAGGCAGAGGCAGAGAGGCAGAGGCAGATCTCTGAGTTCAAGACCAGTCTGGTCTACAGTGTAAGTTCCAGGACAGTCAAGGCTATACAGAAAAAAAACACCATCAAGAGACAGAGGGGGGAGGAGAGAGAGAAAGAGAGAGAGAGAGAGAGAGAGAGAGAGAGAGAGAGAGAGAGAGAGAGAGAAACAGAGAGAGACAGAAAGAGAAACAGAGAGAGACAGAGAGAGACAGAGAGAGACAGAGACAGAGGGGGGAGGAGAGACAGACAGAGACAGAGACAGAAAGACACAGAGAGACAGAGAGAGACACACGGAGAGAGACACAGAGAGAGAGAGAGAGAGAGAGAGGATAACCTCAGTCACAGAAGACACAGCAAGACTGCCCTAGGCAGTAAGTATGAGTGTGTGTGAGTATGTATGAGTGTGTGTGTATGTGTATGAGTTGTGTAATCATGTGTGTGGGTAAGAGTGTGACTGTGTGTATGTGTGTGTGTATGTGTGTGTGTGAATATATGTGTGAAGAGACCAACAGGCAGAGAACTCCCAACTGTCCCAGGAGCCTCGTGTTGAATTGGTCTCTGTTGCTAACACAGCCTACCTGAATTCCCATCTATCTGCCTGTTTCCCATCTGTATCTGTTATCCATTTGTTCATGTGAAACCTGACTTGCCCTTTGTATGTACAGCTTCTATAGCCCTGAGCCTCACTTCTGAAGCTTAAGTTATCAAAGGGTCAGTTCAGCTCTGACTCTGAGACTTGACTCTGCTCGGATACAGAGTGTAGCTAGTCTGTGAAGAGACCCTTGTGGCCCCTCTTTCATCCTGTAGTGAGGCACTTGTGTCCCTCTCTTTGGTCATCAAACTATTAAAACAATGATCACCAAAAAATCCTAAAACTTCCCCTAGGAATTTCGTGCTGAGAAAAGGAGCTGACTACAGCCAGGTGCCAGCCAGAGCAATGGGAAGAGACTTCACATGTCCAGGGAATTGAACTCAGGTTGTCACTGTTAGCAACCAGGCATCTCCACCACCTTCCCCCAAGAACCCAAGTGACAGCATGATATGTCATCCCTAGCTGCCAAGATGTGACATAGTCCCACCGTTGCCACAGGTCACAGAACCTCTCCCTGCTCATAAGCTACATCCCTTATAAAAGGCCAGTTCCTCCTCTCCAAACTTTCTGTATACCACTCCCTAGTAAACCTCCCATATGAGATCTGCTCCATTCTCTGACTTTATGGTATCTATCACTTAAATTGTAATAGCCATCTTGGCAACAAGTACCTTTACTAGCTGAGCCATCCCTCCTGCCTGAATTATCCTTTTAAATGAAAGATTTTCAAGTGAGTCTTCATTTTTATACCCTGGAGATTTCTCTATAGGTAATGTCTTGTCATCAAGACCTTTTATCTGTGCTTAGCTTCTCTTTAGTGTCACTGTTATGAGGACCCCACCAGAGATCACCACTTAGACACAGTCAATAGCCAATTGAAAAGCTTTATTCCAGCTGGCTGGGATTATACTCAGGTATCTGGGGCCCATGTGTAGCCCCAAGCAATTAAAGCAAGGAACTTTCAAGGGCCCAAACCACATCTTGCTACCCGGCTCAGCTGCTGGAGGGAAGTTTCTGCACAAGCAAGCAGTTGAACAAAAAGCTAAGTTGTTAGCTGGGGTTGAGACTTGTGCAAGGCTAGTTTCTGACAGATTAGCAGAAGTTTAGAAAAGTTGTTAGCTGCAGGGAGAGGTTTTGCGCCAACAGATGAGTAGTAGCTAATTTACCTGGGGGTATCTTGGTTCCTAGAATAGAGTTGGGTAATTTTCCACAGAACTCCCCATCAAGGATGTCAAATCCTAATTAAATCTAAATGGCCTAAGCGATAGTTCAAAATGAAGAGACTACATGCTTTGCTCCATCACATCACCAATCTCTTTAACAATTATGAGTCCTCCCTTCACGCCCACCCTGAGACTTTACATGGCATACTCCTGCAGCCAGTTGCACATTTTTATATCTTCTGTCATGCTTTTGCTCTGAATTCTTATTAGACACTGTGGTGGTATAAATATACTTAGCCAGTGGGAAATGACACTATTAGGAGATTTTGCCTTGGAGAAAGTATGTCACTGTGTAGACGGGTTTTAATGTCTCATATATATGCTCAAGTGTGATCTAGTCCATCCTCCTGGCTACCTGTGGAAGACAGTCTTCTCCTAGTTGCCTTCAGATCAAGATATTTCTCAGCTTCTCAAGCATCATATATGCCTGTACATTGCCATGCTTCCCACCATGATAATAATGGACTGAACCTCTGAAACTGTAAGTCAGCCTCAATGAAATGTTTTCCTTTGTAAGAGTTGCCTTGATACATAGTGTCTCTTCACTGCAATGAAACCCTAGCTAACACACTGATCATGGGTTTATCATTTCCTTGTTTAATGAATATTAAAGTTGCATTCATATGGCCTACTAAAACAGAGTAAACCATTTAACAGCTCTATAATAAGAAACAAGACTGAAGCAATAATTTTGAAAAACCTCCAAATTAAAAACAAAATTGTCCAGGTCTAGATGGATTCTCTGGTGAATTTTACCAGGCCTTTGAATTGACACCAATGCTTCTCAAACTATTTCATATACTAGAAATAAAAAGAATGCTACCTAACTCTTCTTACAAAGTCAGTATTACCCTTAAACCCAAGTCAGCTAAAGACAATAATAGTAGCTAAAGAAAAATTCTGAAGAGACTTAAGAAGGAAGGGAACACATCTCAACAAAGCTATGCAAGACAAATCTATAGCTTGCTTCAGGCTAAGTGAAGAAACACTTGTATTTACACTAAGACTGTATAGATCAATGAGCTTAATATAAGCCCTGAGGCATCACCATGTACAGTGTGAATCTCAGAACTCTGGAGGCAGAGGCAGACAGATCTCTGTGAGTGTGAAGCCAGCCTGTTCTACAAAGTGAGTTTCAGGACAGCCAGAACTACATAGAGAAACACTGTCTCGAAAAACAAACAAAAAAAACTGAGACTCTGAAATTAAGAAAGAAAAGACAAACACTTGAAGACATAGAGAGGTAAGAGACTGGAAATCACTGAAGGAAGTCCCCACCTTCCTTCCAGACTCAGATAGTGTGCAAAAACAAAGAGCATTTATTCTGTAGAAATAACCACCATGCAGGGGTCAAACATTCTATAAAATGATGATGCCCAGACAAAGGCATGCAGGCCTTCTTATAAGGAACCAGGGGAACTCTCTAGACTTATGGTCTATTCCTGAAGCTGGTACCTTCTAGCCTTTTTTGAAATTAGGCCTGGTCCTTAAATAGGGACAAATGGGATTTATGTTGCGCTTTTAGACATAGGTCAGAACTTTCTGGATAGGACTCTGGACGTTCAAGAGATAAGGTCAGTGGATAAATGGAAGCTCATGAAGTTACAAAGCTTTTGCACAGTGGAGAAAACAATGGAGGAGTGAAGAGACAGAAACAGAACGGGAGAACATCTTTCCTTAGTGTATATCCAATCAAGGATTAATATCTATAATACATAAAGAACTCAAAAGTCTACACAACACAAAATCTAACAACCCAATCAATAAAAAAGGGACAGAAAATTCTCAAAAGATGAAATATGTTGGGATGGCCCACAGATATTGTATTTACTAGCTATGAAAATGTGTGCCCCTTGTCAGTTCCTGGGGCAGTGGTGTGAGAATGACAGGATGTGTAGCTGTTTGTCACTTCGTCAGCTGCCCAAAAAGAAAGACAAGCTGACATGGAGAAGGTCATGTAGCGCCCCCCCAATGCCAACTGGATGAGTAAGGAGTGTGGCTTTGTGCATAATAAAGAGATGGCAGCCAGAGCCTGGACAGGAGAGACTCAGGAGACAGAAGGAAGACCGGACAAGGCAGGGAGGCAGAACTGTGACAGCCACATGGAGGGACACGATGGCAGAGAAGTTAGGTTTAGTTAGAAGCTGGCTGAGAGAGTGCCCCAGCAAAAGCCCAACAGTTTTGTACTATACAGATGTCTCTACTAGGGATGTGGCCTTGTTGGAGGAGGTATGGCCTTGTCGGAGGTGCTGAGGGTGGGATTTGAGGTGTCAGATGCTTAAGCCAGACCCAGGAACTCTCCCTTCCTGCAACCTGTCTATCTGGATGTAGAGTTGTCAGCTACTCTCCAATACCATGTGCCACCATGCTTCCTACCATGATGACAATGAACTAAACATCTAAACTGTAAACCAGCCTCAGTGAAATGCTTACCTTTCTAAGAGTTGCCATGGTCATGATGTCTCTTCACAGCAATGAAAACCTAACTAACACAAGAGGTTTCTCAAAAAAAGAAATCAGTCTCTCCTATAACTCTGCTATTGCAAGCCTGAGCTTCGCCCAGAGCATTGAAGGTTATTTTAGAGACACTTGCATATCACTGCTTCCTGAGACACACTTCACAGTGCTAAGTTATGGAACCAACCTGGGTGTCTGTCAACAGAGGGACAGGTAGAGGAATGCACACACACAACAGATGTTTTCAAATATAAAGTTTTGTGGTCTGCAGGAAAATGGGTGCAACTGGAGGTAACACTATTAAGCAGCAGTTAACCCTACCATTTATGTAAAAATCTAGACAAGAATTAGCCAGCAGGCTTTCCTTCATTTGAGCAGCAAGTGGCCACCAGGTCCCCACTCATTCCTTACAGCTCATTCTATACTAGCCATAAAGACTTCATTTGCAGGGGTAAAAAGGTTTAGACCAGTTCCCATTTCTTGAAGCAACATAGAAAGCTGAGAGTCTCAGGAGGTAAAGAGCAGAAAGGTCAGACTTAACTACAATGCCAACTGAATGATTCTTGACTACAAGGTGGGCAGATGCCACCTGGAGCTCTAAGGTCTGTTTTGGTGAAGTCCAGGCTTCCCATTTTGAGCATTTCCTTTCCAGGGCAGCTGACCATGACCATTCTGTTCTCTAAGATCTGGACTCACCTTTCTTCCTTGTTTTAACTGTCTATTAACATGTTCCACATCCTGGCTATTATAAACTATCGAGTTTCTCTTGTGTTAAGCTGTTATAAACCTGAGTCCATGCACAGTGCCAGCACACATGTATACCATCACTGGTTAAATACTCAGCAGTTAAGACAATTAACCACTGAGAGACTAAGATGTCTTGCTGTGAGGTGGACACTTCTGCCATCACAACTTGTCTTGTTTGCTCTAAAGACACTGAGTGCCCAAGACTGCTCCGGTGTCTGGGCTCTGGGTCTAAAGTCCCCAGACACATGATGCTTCAGATATTCACACAGACAACCTCAAGTCCAGCAACATCTTAGTAGCCCAACATTGACTGAGTTAGTTCTTCTGGCAGGTGCCTTTCACTGCCCACTTAGCCATGTCACCCTGGAGCCGCGTTGCACTGGTGACTGGAGCTAACAAGGGCATTGGCTTTGTGATCACGCGTGACCTCTGTTGGAAATTCTCCGGGGATGTGGTGCTCACTGCATGGGATGAGGTGCAGGGCCAATGCAGCAGTGCAGCAGCTGCAGGCAGAGGGCCTGAGCCCACGCTTTCACCAGCTGGACATCGACAATCCGCAGAGCATCCGTGTGCTTTGAGACTTTCTGCTCAAGGAGTACGGGGACTGGACATGCTGGTCAACAATGCAGGCATTGGCACCTGGCCCAAAAATAAGCCACCAGGACAAAGGGACTTCTTCAAGGAACCCCAGCCAGGTGGTTCTGGTCTTGTCCTGGTAGTGCAGGGGTACGGGATGAGGACCCTTTGGTTTGTGGGAATCACAGCTGGTTCCTGGAGAAAAACAAGATAGGTTGGGAGCTTCAGTAAGGACAGGATGAATATTCCAGTGTTAGGGGTGCCTGAAGAACTCCCTTGAGCCTTAGTAAGATGGAGGGAGTCTTTACTAACTGCTACTGTGTCGGGAGCCATCTAGTATAGGCGAAGGCTAGCAGATGGCCTTCCTGGAGGTGGCCCACCACTTTTGTATGGTCTTTGATGGGTGAGCTCAATTGCAAGGCCCAAAGAGACTTCACCTCAGGATTGCTTCTTGCAGCTGGTATGCCTTTTCTGTCATTATTAAATTAATATGATAATCCCTAGGTATTAGCCCACCCTGTTGATCAGATTTCCTGCAGATCAACATAAAGATGAACTTTTATGAATTAATGATTCTATAGAATTCCTGATTTGATTCAAATAATTTTAGAAAGAACGCTTTTAGAGATGGTCTTAGTTGCTCTGCTAGAAAGATATAATAAAGTTAGAATCAAGAATAGAATGTGCCCACTCCTCATATAGTAAGTAAAGGCTGCATAATAATAAATACAATGAGCTTTCATAATCATACTAAAAAGAGAAATAGACTTGGGACAGATTTTTGTGTAATGAAAAACATTCAGGTCCAAGGACAGAACCATAGGTATGCACTATAATAAGGCAAGGCCATAGGAAACTGTTGCTTTGAACTTATAATGAGCATATTAATTAGAATGAAACACTGCTTTGAACTCAATATCAATATCCTTCTGTAACTCCAATTTTGTGTAACATTTTATCTATGAGGTAATTTTCCAAAGAACATTTTGTCTAAGAAGGTATAAAAAGTCCAGTTAAAAGAAATAAAGTTGGATGTGAGGGCAATCTGACTGTGACATTTGTCACCCTATTGATCACCAGGGTTGATTAGGCTGATCTGGCTGGCTAGGCGGATGTCCCCTTCCTCTCTCACTGCTCCATGTACATTCCTCCGGAAGTTGCATACTCAATCAAAGAGGATGACCTTCCCTGAATAGAGGAGGACCAGTCTTTGGTCAAGGGTATATGAGTAGCTGCGATCCCCTGCTAGAACCTCCAAACAAGCTCTCAAGAAATAAAGTTGTTTGGATGGTTTGGCTTGGAAAGCTCTGTGCCAACTACCCATCCACCCATCCACCCATCCACCCATCCACCCATCCACCCATCCACCCATCCACCCATCCACCCATCCACCCATCCACCCATCCACCCATCCATCCCTGCTTGTTTATATGTATATATGTAGGTATATATGTGTGTAAGCATACATAAATACTTGTGGAGTTGATTGAGACAGACGGTCAGGCCTGGCCAGAGTGTGGGTGTATGAATGTATATGTGTCTGTGTATATTTGCCTGTATAGAGCATTGTAATTCTTTTCCTTTCCATTTTCTCTGGTTCACAAAGAGTTAACCAGCCTAGTCAGGGAGTCTTCTGGCTGCCCCAATAGAGAAGGGAGAGATAGCAATAAATATTTTACAAAATCCCACGCTGCTAGGCAACAGTGTTAGTTGCCCAAACCAGCTTTTTTTTAACCACAGAATAAGGAAGAAAGTTTTTAGGATTTTTTTTAGAAGTTATCAGCAACCACTCAGCATAGTTAGAGAGCTAGAAGGCCAGAAACGATCAGTATCAGTCTTTAAACCTACGTCTATGTCCAATGCTGTGTCCCATGTCAAACCATTCCAAGCCAAGCTGGCTCCAAGCACTAATGGAAGTGTCCCAAGCAGATTAGCAGGAAGCTGGCTTGAGTTTTTAACATCAAAAATTCACCTCTGACATATGATGAAAATCAGCCCTGAACACCTACAACAAGCATTATTTACAGAGGCAGAGAAATAACAGGTAAGTGGTCTTGCAGTTCACCTCAACTCCAAGATGTCATGTGATAAAATGCAGCATTATCAAATGAGGAACCCCTCAAAGGCACAACAATTGCATATCAGCAGGTGTCTTGGTGTTCTGTGATGAAGAGACACAATGCCCAAGATAATTTATAAACGGAGGCATTTCACTTGGAATTTACTTACATTTTTTGAGGGGTGGTCCATAATCACCATGTAAAGAAGCAGACAGGCATGATGCCAGAGCACTAACTGAGAATTTTATATCCTGATCTGCAGGTAGTAGGGAGAGAGAGAGAGAGAGAGAGAGAGAGAGAGAGAGAGAGAGAGAGAGGACCTGGTGTGGGTTTTTGAAACCCCAAAGTCCACTTGCAATGCCACACCTACTCTAACAAGACCACACATCCTAATCCTTCCCAAACAGTTCCACACCGTTGCGACTAAGCAATGAAACAAACACCACAGTATTTGTTGTGTATCTTAGGCAGAGTCGTGAATGTATCCAGCCTAATAAGTCTTGAGGCTCTGAAAAGCTGCTGCCCAGAGCTGCAGCAGAAGTTTCGAAGCAACACCATCACAGAGGAGGAGCTGGTGGGGCTCATGAACAAGTTTGTCGAGGACACAAAGAAAGGAGTCCATGCAAAAGAAGGCTGGCCTGATAGTGCATATGGGGTCACCAAGATTGGGGTGACAGTCCTGTACAGAATCCAAGCCAGGAAGCTCAACAAGCAGAGAAGAGGGGACAAGATCCTCCTGAATGTCTGCTGCCCTGGGTGGGTCAGAACCGACATGGC
Source organism: Tokudaia muenninki (assembly GCA_036184385.1). Taxonomy (NCBI): domain Eukaryota; kingdom Metazoa; phylum Chordata; class Mammalia; order Rodentia; family Muridae; genus Tokudaia; species Tokudaia muenninki. The sequence continues at coordinate 78,371,039 of BTHS01000015.1, forward strand.
AGGACCAAAAGGCACCAAAAGCCCAGAAGAAGGAGCAGAGACTCCCGTGTACTTGGCCATTTTGCCCCCAGATGCAGAGGGTCCTCACGGGCAGTATGTTCAAGATAAAAAAAGTTGAACGATGGTGAACTCAGCCCTTTGCACAACTCCCATTTGTAGCCTGTCCATAAAGGGGACATATAACCTTAATTCTATGATGTCTTGTAATTTCCGCAGGGATGAAACTATGAATGAAAATCAAGATGGAGTAAATGACTCTTTATGTTCATTCATTTATTGTGTTTGTGTGTGTATATTAGACATGTAGATGCATGAATGCACAACATGTGCATGTTAGACACATGGACGCATATATGCATGGTGTGAGCATAGGAGTTAGAAGAAAACCTTAGACCTGGATGCTCAGGCCATTTCCTCCTTGTTTTCAATTTTTGAGATAAGGTTGTGATAGCTTTTAAAATATTTGTATTAATTCGCATGTGAGACCATCATACAGGCATACCATGTCTTTTGATCATATTCATCTTCTGCTTTTCCCCCTTCCTCCCCAGTTTTTCCACCATGTCTGTCCGCTCTCTGCCTGCAGGTGCAGGCTGAGAGGAGAGAACCTAGTCCAGCCGTCTCTCCAGGGGATAAGTGGGATGGTGAGTGCTGCAGCTCAGAAAATAACCACCCCGAGTCTGTGTTGTATCAGTCTTTTTTTTTTTTTTTTTTTATATAGGGCTGAGGAAGGAGGTGGGGATTTCTGGTGGGGTGAGATAACATAGGAGGCGGGGAAGGGTGATGGAGGGTATGGAGTGACTGACAGAGCCAATGAAGTTATTCAACATCAGAGGTAGGTAGGCAAAGGCGGGCTTAAGCAGGTTGTGCTGAGTCACTCCAGTATGGAAGTGACCGAGACAGGTCTCTAAACTCAAGCAAAGGCTCAGGCTTCCTCACTAGGCTTCAGTATCTGGCTGAATAAGGCCTAATATCTCCCCCGCCCCTTTTTTTAATAGTAGGTCACATGGCTCCTTTCTTAGGTTGTCCCCCCGCCTGGGGATCTTATCTCTGAATACCATGTATCATACTTGCTAGTGGGTCTGCTCCACAACCTATCTTAGGTTGTCTCAGAGCATCTGAGATCTTACCCGTCATTCGTCGGGTAAGCTGTGGAGGGTTGCTCATACTCTGAGGGCCAATTGTATGTGGATCTTGGCTCTCAGGACATGAGCCTTTGGTAATGGACCTTGACCTGATGAACCCTTATTGCCTCTAAACTCTGTTGGACGAATTGTGTGACCTTATTAAGTAAACATGGCCCCACTGTGAGAGGAAGAAGGAAGAAGGGACCAAGGAGGGGAAGCAGGTAGGGCAGGAAGCTATGAAGGCCAGTCCAGGAAGCCGTGAGGGCAGTCCACAGTGGGTTGTCTTGAAATTCTCTCCTTCTCTTCTCTAATTTTTCTTGGAGCAGATCGTTGAATCCCCCATCAATCTTTTGGAGGAACTTCATTGTTGCTGACAGGGGAATCTTCGTTCTTTTTTCTTGATTAATCTGTGGAGGAAGCAGGAGGGCTCTCAGGGATGGAAATTTCCCTGGAGTGATTATCATCATCATCCCCTGCTGGGGCAAGTATTTTATGTCTCTGGACGGTATCTAGATTAGTCTTTTTTCATTTTGGGGGAAAACGGAGCCAAACTCTCTTCAGGTTGTCAAGAGAGGGTTTGGCCCTCTCTAAGCTCCGGTCAGTGGGTCTCTCCATCTGACCCAAATTGAGCTATAGGAAATGGAAGAGGGAGATATATGGGGACCTTCTTTTGAAAAGTTTAAAATATTTAAAGTTAATAATGTCTTTTTCAATTGACCATGTCGGGGTAGAGACCCCCTTCCCTTTGTTTTTGTAATTGAGTCTTAAGGATTTGGTTCAAATATTCCAGGATGTGTTCTCCATAAAAAGGAACACCAAGGAAAAATAAAAATCCATAATTATTTTTGCACCAGTATGTTGCACAAACCTGGAGATCTCAGAAATTAGGACAGGCTGGGTGGGGGGTGTTGGGGAAGGAGTTTCTGAGGCCTGACCTTGGAAGGCCTCTTTACATCCATCTAATCTGCACTTCGTGGCTATTGGTGAGGAGAATGAGGTCAGGGACTGGGAGATTCATGTCTGAGTGGATCTGAGTTAGGTCATAGATATTTAGTATTGGTTCCTTCAAGAACTATCAAGTTCTAGTAAATTCTTTCGGAAAAAAAATTGCCACCAAGTCTTCTGCCTCACTGGAGATCCACTCCCTGAAAAAAATTGACCTTGAGCTTCACTTTCTGATCCACCTCCAGCAATGAGACCATGGCCGGGCCAGGCTGTGTCCACTCCGCTGGGTGCCAGAAGTGTTGTGGTCTCCAGGGAGGGTACTGGAGGGGCCTGAGGAATCTCCGCTGCCCTCGGGTTCCAGGCGCCCTCGTTCGTTTGTTCACTACTTGCTGTTTCGTCCCTCTGTGCTGGTCTGCTACCTACCTGCCTGTTGTCTGCTAGCTCTCTCACTAGCCCTCCAGGCTTTCCAGCTGAGGAACATCCGTAGGGAGAACTTGTTGACACCCCACTGCAGGAAAGCCCTGACTTGGCACTGCAAAAAGCTAGCCTGGCTGCCATGCAGCTCTTCTAGCTGCATTCGCCCCACCAAGGCCAGCAGCTTGGCCAGCGCAGCCTCCAGCACCCTCCTTGCTTCTGTGTCACCCATGCCCTGCAACCCACACCCTGCAGGGACAGATCTAGCTGCACTGTGAGCAGGCGGTAGGCCACGTGGCTCGCCACCTCTGCGCAACAGGTCTGCACGGCCAGCCACCTCACACTGTGGCCAGGAGCATTGGGGGCGACCGCAGCAGACTTGGTGTGGGCTGGGGTTTGCCAGCTGCCTGTGTGCACCTCTGGACAGCTGGGGAATGTTCCCTCGGTCGCCTGGCTCCACCTCTAATGGGTGCAGGCGGCGCTTGCTTTGGGCATGTTCCGCAAATGGGAACACCACGCGCTCACTCGAGCTCCATGGAGCGCTCGATGGCGGTGGATCCTCGAGGATCCACGACCGGTTCTGCGCCTGGATCCAGTAGGGGCCGCGCCATGTTGCTGTCTCCCTGTTCGCAGGCACGGAGCAGTAGCAAACCCTCGCCCATCGCTGGCCGCCCACTCCACACTGCTGCCCGCTCCCACCCTGGGTACTGGTCCGTTGGGCAGTCAGCATCCGCCAGGACCTCCTGGTGTTGTCGGTGCTGAAGCTCCTGCTTCAGCAAGGACATAGGAGAGTAGTGATCGGTGGCCCGTGTTCAGGCCAGCGCCCCCAGCAGCAGGAGCAGCGGCTGCACCACCTCGGCACCCAAGCTGCCCAAACAGCAATAATTGCAGCCATAGACGGCAGATGCCATCTTTGTGGCAGCTGCGACAGCCCGCCCTGTGGACAAGCTGACTTTTGGGCAAGGCCCGCGCCGTGCTGTGCTCTTGATAACTGTGCTCCTTCGCAGGAGGAGCACTACAGGGGTGAGGTGCGCATGTGGCCCTGGCCCCTGGTCTTCCCGCCGCCCGGGTGAGGGGCTCCACATCCCCGAGCTTTTGGGCTGCACGTGCCCGAAGGCAGCAGCTGCCAGCCCTGCCAGCTCTGCCAACCCCACCAGCGCCATGGCCAGCCAGATCCCCAGCTAGGACCCCAGTCAGGAACTGACTCTAGCTGAGGGGTCGTAGGTGGATACTAGCTGTGTCAGGCAGCTGGCAGACATGGACCGACGCTGCTTGGGGACGTGATGCACAGATGTCCATAGTCGCCTCGAGCCAGGTCATGCATCTGAGCTTGCAGCTGAGGCGGGAAGGCGCTGCTGGGCCACAGTCACTGCAGCCCAGAGCGTAGTCCCAGTACGCTGCCAAGCTTCCCACCAATGATGATAATGGACTAAATCTCTGAAACTGTAAGCCAGCCCCGATTAAAAGTTTATAAGAGTTGCCTTGGTCATGGTGTCTCTTCACAGCAATGAGACCCTAAGTAAGACATCCTGGATCTTTCCTCATTCTAACAGTGCCACTCCCTGAGACTAAGCATTCCAATCTATGAGCCCATTATTTAATCCACCACAATCTCCCTTCCCATTATGTCCCCTTTCCCATTCATATCACCTGAATTCTGATATGTCCCCTTCATGAAGACCTTTCTTTCCCATCCCCAACAACAGTCCTTTTTTAGTTTCCTGGATTCCACAGGTGCTCCAAGTTAAACACACAAGTCTAAAGATTTGATGCCAAAATCTACATATTAATGAGAACACATAACATTTGTCTTCTGGGTCTGGCTCACTCACTCAGTATAATGTTTTCGGTTCCATCAATTTGCCTGCCAATTTTATAACTTCATTTGATGGTTAGCAGTAGCTGTCAACATGACAGAACTTAGAGTTGCCTGAGAAGGAAGACTCAAGATGAGATTACCTACTTTGGCTTGGCCTGCAGCTGGGGGGTCTAGTTGTAAGTTATCTGATGAGAAATGACCCAGGGCATGCTAGCTGTCAACATTCCCTAAGCAAGGGGTCCTAAACTATGTGAGAATGGAGAGATCCAGCTGAGTACAAGCACATATACATTCATTCCTCTTTCCTCTTCATTGTGGACCTGTTATAAATTGCTATTTGAATTTTCTGCCTTGATTTTTTTTTATTCATGATAATGGATTCATGATACCTGGAATTGTAAGATGAAAAAGCCTCATTCTCCCTTAAAGTTCTGGTTTGGTTTGGTTTGGTTGTTGTGGTTGTCAGAGTATTTATAACAGCGACACAAATGAAATCAGAATGAGGGTTTCCTTGGCCTAGAATTTCACCATGTGTTGCAGGCTGGTTGGCCAATTCACTTCCAGAAGTGTACTTGTCTTTATTCATTATTGGGATGGCCCACCTCATGCCCAGCCTTTTTCCATGCTGCCTTGGAATGTGATCTCAGATCTCTACCCGTGGGGGCAAATGCTTTATGCACCAAACCATCTTTCTACTCTATATGTATCTGCTCTGCAGATATTGTCTTCAACCTACCCTATAGCTATCCAATCCTACAGATTATCTTCAAGGGTTTAATAATGCAAAGGTTAGGTCAGAGGAAGAGGCAATGTGTTTCAAGGCTGGGTGGACACAGAAAGAGCCAAATAGTAATACCTTGTTTTGTTTTAGTTTTTTTTTTAATTGGCACCAAAAATAATGAGCATTGTTAGGGGTTACCATCCACACGCATCATGTATTGTATTAGAGTCAACCCCCCCTTTCAGACATTTGTATCTTTTAATCTTGAATCCGCAAATAAGAGAACATGTGTGATATGTCTTTCTGAACCCAGCTTATTTGGCTTAACAAAATAAGTTCCAACCATTTCCTTACAAATGACATCATTTCATATTTCTTTTTTTTTCCAAAAGATTTATTTATTATTATATGTAAGTACACTGTAGCTGTCTTCGGACACACCAGAAGAGGGCATCAGATCTCATTATGGATGGTTGTGAAGTACCATGTGGTTGCTGGGATTTGAACTCAGGACCTTCAGAAGAGCAAGCAGTCAGTGCTCTTACCTGCTGAGTCATCTCATCAGCCCCTTCATATTTCTTTATGGCCAAATAAAACTCCATTGTGAATGCATAGCACATTGGAATTATCAATTCATCTGCTCATTGATTTCTAGACTAACTACACGTATCTCAGATGCTGTGACTAGCCATGATTAGTGTGAATGTACAGATACAGATAACTCGTGGTTCATTTTCTTTGATCCCCTCAGCCCAGGGTTGATACAGCTAACACATATGGTAATTTTATTTTTAGTTTTAAAAAGTGATTTTCATACTTACTTTCATGGTAAGGGCACACCATAGAAGGTTCATTTTCCCTCAATAAAACTGTTTTCTTGGTGATAGCCATGTTGACTTGGGGGGGAGGACGGGGTGGGGGAGAGATCAATTCAACTTCAATGCTGCTGTTTTTAAGAGCAGCTCTGCCTAAGGTAAAATGAATCTCACATTCCACGATGCTAAGGACAGTGAACATTTTTTTGATGTATTTATTGGTTATTTGTGCTTTATTGAGAACTGTCTGCTCAATTCATTTGCCTGTGTGTTGATTGCATTAGTTTGGTATTTGTGTTTTGATTGATTGTGTTTTAAGTTCTGAGTCCATTATGTATTGATTTCCTTTGCTGCTGTTTCTTTCATTCTCTTGCAGATGCTTGGAATTGTTTTCCGATCTACTGGAGCCCTTTTCAGAAAATCTTTACCTATCCCTGTGTCTTAAACTGTGTGTCTTTTGCTTTTCCTAACAGCTTTAAAGTTTCCAGCGTTATTATTGAAGTCTTTGATACATTTTAACTGATTTTAATTAATATTTTTGTTTTGTTTTCAACTCAAAAAAATCAAATCAGTGAATCAGTGATCATGTAAGGGTTTAGTGCTGGTTACAGTGACAAAGGTCAAACAATCTAACACACACACACACACACACACACACACAATATTTTAGAAAATACATTTCATTTTGTGCTATGCTCAAAGGAAATGTAAGTTTGGAAGGTACTGGAAAGACTTGATACTTGCTTCTTGCTTAGTGATTTGGAGAATTTGCTCTGTGTCTAAGTTTTCCATTTCATTTATATGTGTATACATGTTCATTTCTATTTCTAAAGTTTTAACTTAATTTTAACTGTAATAGAATATCTTGATCATATCCAACACAAACTACCTATTCTTAGTACTCAGGCTTCTCTAACACGTTTCCCTTCCCATGACATGTCTTTTTTTTTTTTTTAAACCCACTGGGTTCATCTAGTACTGCCAATGGAAATATTAACTGTTCTTTATGGCTTGACTTTGTGCAAGTCTTGTGCCTGTGACCATAGCTACAGAGAGTTCATCAATATGACAGCCTTGTCATGTCCAGGAGACAGGATCTCCTAACATTCCTCTTCCTCCTTCAGCTTGTACATTCTCCTCCTCTTCCAGGTGCTTCCTGAGACTGTGATAGGCCAGGGGGAGGGGAGAGATACAGAGTCGGGGAGGGGCAGGGTGGGGATTGCCCCTTATTCTGAGACTGGGGGTGGGAGGGGTTGGAATAAGGGGTGGTAGTGGATAAGGGTGGTGTATGGGGGGGGGAAATTGGGGGGAATGGGGGAACAGAGTTAAAGTGGAAACTCATGCCTCAAGTTGGCTGACACTTTCTTCCAAATCTTTCCTTGCACCGACCATGGAACTGTATGCTTTAAAACAAGCAATGGTTTTAAACCAGTAGATAGTAAAGATGCAGGTCTACTCCACAGATTAGTGATGGAATCACTTGGCAGCCCAGGTGGTCTCAGAACACTGACTCTGTGAATGGTAAAGAAAATTTATTCAACACTGGGGGAAAAGAGGTTCCATTGACCCCCACATCTGTCACCAGGCCTCCATTTTAAAAGAAAAAGGGTCTGAGAATTTGACCTGCAGCTGAACCCAAGTTGCACCCAAGTTCAGGAAGACCACATAGCTTGCCTCTGGCCCATACCCCAGAGTTGCTCCCTAGCTACGCCTGAGCAACAGCCAACCAGGATTAGCCTGGCAGTTCCAGTTATACTTTCAGACCGTTTGTGATTGTTCATAGTTTTGCCACCTCTCTTACAATAGTCATTCAATTAGATGCTTGCCAGGTTAGAACCCCCCTAGCTTACTCACCATTTCCTATAAAACCTTGTCCCACTGAGGGCTTGGGCCTCAACCTCCCACTCTGTTGCATCAGTGATGGTGGTGAGTCCAAACTCAAGCTTGAATAAAGACCCTAGTGCGATTGCATCAAATTGACTCCTTGGTGGTCTTTTGGGGTTCATGAATGCTTCCTGAACAGGCACAACACTATAAAGATGTATTAAAGTTAGAATAAAGAATAGAATGTACCCACTCTTCATTATAGTAAGTAAAGGCTGCATAATAAGGAATAACAGTGAGAGCTTTCATAATTACACTAAAAAGAGAAATAGACTTGGGACATATTTGTGTCCAAGGAGAAACATGTAGGTCCAAGGATAAAGCAATAGCTATGCACTATGATAAGGTAAGGCCATGAAAAAACTTTTGCTTTGATCTTATAATGATCACATAAAATGAAACACTGCTTTGAACTTGTTATTGATATTCTTCTGTAACTCCCATTTTGTGTAACATTTTATCTCTGAGGTAATTTTCTAAAGAACTTTTTGTCTAAGAAGTTATAAAAAGACCAGAGAAAAGAAATACAGTTGCTGGTTTGGCTTGGGGAGCTCTGCCCCATCCATCCATCCATCCATCATCCATCCATCCATCCATCCATCATCCATCCATCCATCCATCCATCCATTCATCTATCCATTCATCCATCCATTCATTCATCCATCCAAATGTATATGTCTGTTTGTCTATATGTATGTGTGTAGGTATACTTGCATACTTACATGTATGTAAGCATACATGAATACTTGTGGAGCTGATTGTGACAATCAGGCCAGGACAGTGTGTGTGTGTGTGTGTGTGTGTGTGTGTGTGTGTGTGTGTGAATGTATCTGTGATTGTGCATCTTTGCCTGTATAGAATATTTTCATTCTTTTCCCTACTTCCTCTCTGGTTCACAAAATGTTAGCCAGCCTAGCCATACAGGCTTCTGGCTGCCTGGAAGAGAAGGGAGGCTAGCAATAAATCCTTTACCTAATCACCCACAAGCAACAATTGTCAATAGATCCAGAGGCCTGCAGCTTCTAGTCTCAGAGTAACTTAAGTCAAAAATAGGCATAAGTTATTATAGAAAGCAACCTTACTCTCTTTCAAAACCAAGTCTTGCACCCACCTACACTCTTCCCCCTCAGTTGCTTCAGGGAGGACTCAGCCCAAGGCTAAGCTCTCCTGGCATGAACACATGAACATATTAAATTATATTGAGAAAACCAGGTCTGAGACTTTACCAAATACACGCCTCTGAACAAAGGGTACAACACCCTTGCCAGAACCCCACAAAGAGAAAGATATCTAAGAGTGTAACAGTGACAGCCCCACTGACCTGTTGTCTGAGAGTATGTGTGTGTGCACATGTGCATATGTGTGTGTGAGAGCCAGAGCGCACATGAATGTATATGTGTGTCACATGTATGTACATGTGTATATGAGTGCATCTGTGTGTGAGAGCACATGTGAGTATTTGTGTGTATGTGTGCACGTGTGCAAATGTGTGTGTGAGAAAGCACATGTGAATGTGTATGTGTGTCACATGTATGAGTGCATCTGCATGTGAGAGCACATGTGAATGTGTGTGTGTGTATGTGTTTGTGAGTATGAATCTGTGTGAGTGTGATTGTGATTAACTGTGCCAGGGCCATACTGGGGTTGGCATCTCCCCCTTTCTGTTTTAACTCAAGGGTGTAAACGTTGATCATGAGTGTAGTTACTGAGTACTCAACTTGGCTTTGATGCAGACTGGAAGGAGAAACAAAACCAGTAAGAATAAACCAACTGTGATTCCTCCATTCATCAGCAAAGTTATCATCCAGGAGGATGAAGAAGTGAACTCATGCACAGCAGAGGCAAAGGTTGCAGACACTTCCTCAATAGAAGTGGATCCTACTCTAGAATTACTAATATCCATGATCTTATGATGTAGGGAATCCATATCCTGGGCCCAATTATAATTGTTCCAAAGCCCCTTTAAATGAGTCTGAATTTTAGACCAGTGATGTTCAGCGGTATCGTACTCCAGGGAGGTTACACAGACCCAATGGAACAGTGAGTGGCATTGCACTGAGAGCCTGATCTTAATATTTTGAATTTGATTTTTCATAAATAGGACTGCTTCCTCTGAAGCATTAAGCCTATCCTGAAGTCCCCTGTCAATATTTTCCTGGATCATGGGTGCTACTGACACATTTTTGGATAACTGGTCTACATGATGTGCTGTGTGAATTTCTTTAACTAAGAATGTAGTGGATTAGGCAAAACTAGAAATCATGCCTGTTAAGCCTGTGATTCCCCAATATCAAGGCTGCAATGTACTTGTCTGCGTTCCCCTGCTGTACGTGTTGTTGATAGGGAAAATTAACATTACTATGTATGGCTTTAGATTCATTGTAACTTTCTACAACTGTAACTTGACTGTGTATCTGACATTGTACAAGGAATTTCTGTTATGGTACTTCATCAACCTTCATTTGTTAAGCTTCCAGTTAATGTTTCAGAAACCTTGGCATGCAAATAGAGGCTTGCTAATTCAATTGCATCAAGAAATTTTGAATCTAAAAGATGCTAAACCCCTACAATTCGATTCTGCAAAAGTTGCCTCTGAATGGTTAGAGCAGTTAAGAAAGAGCATGCCTTCCTGGTTTGGTTTATTCATTTGGCCTTCTCAGTACTTGTCTTGGGTACTCTAATGGTTATAGGATCATGCCAGTTACCACTTGCGATTAAGTGTGCTCTCCATTCCTTTCTGACCATCTGTGCAGATCTCCATCTGCTGGAAGGCTGTAACCTAATAGGTTTCATCTCCCATCGCAGATGCTGGTGGTCAAAGACGGGAAAGATTCTCTCAGAGATGTATCAACCTAAGATAGAGCATAAATGCCAGGATTCATGTTCTGATGACAGGTACAATTCACAGTTCTTGAGGGGATGCCTAAGACAGACACGGTCTTTCTGCACCAATAGCTGAGATAGCTTTGGCTTGTATAAAATAAAAAAGGGAGAGATGTTGGGAGCCATTTTTTTGCCTGCTTCTGTGGAAGGCTGCCTGTCAAGCAGAGTCAAGGCAGGCCACGGTCTGCTGGCAGATTTCCTGGCCTGCTGACACATGGATCAATAAAATGAACCACACTTGAAGGTGACAAGGCGAGGGGCTGAACATTCTGTTAATCTTGGTGGAAGGAGCAGGGAGATCTCTGCATGGGAACAGATATCCAATGTGTGTCAGCCATTGTCTCTGCTAGCTTGTGACATTGTTTCTCACAATACTGTAAAGTATATAGACGTTATAAGAATTACATTCAGGGCTGTCATGGTATAGACCTGCAGCCCTCCCTATTTCTAACTTTTGTCTCTGAGTCTTCTTTCCATCTTTCCTACAATCATCCTCACTCCCCGCTCAGGGGACTGTTCAACTTTGCACTAGCAGGACCAGTACGCAAGAGACATCTACTCCGGTATCCAAAAGCCCTTTGATAACTGTAGTGGCTATTCCTGGTTGTCAACTTGACTATATCTGGAATGAACTACAATCCAGAATTGGAAGGTTCACCTGTGATCCTAATCTGGAGGCTGGGAGATACAAGTTTCTGACCTGGATCTTGGTTTGGAGATCTTGAGGCATAGTGGGTATGAATCCCAGAAGATTAAGACAGGGAGATCTCTGAGTTCAAGGTCATCTGGGACAAAGCAAGTCCCAGATTCAGGCATGGTGGGACACACCTTTAATCTGGGCCACACTGTCTGCTGGAGACCTACATAAGGACATTGGAAGAAGGAAGATTCACTCTCTCTTCTTCGCCTGCTTGCCTTGTGGGACTGAGCAACTGCTAGATCCTTGGACTTCCATCCACAGCTGCTGCTGACCATTGTTGGGGAGTTGGACCACAGACTGTAAGTCATCAACAAATCCCCTTACTATGTAGAGATTACCCATAAGTTCTGTGACTCTAGAGAATCCTAATACATTTCCTTTTATTGTTATCGCCTTAAAAGGACCGTTTTTCTTTACCTCACCCACCAAATACACTAAATTACTTGAACAAAAGCTTCTCTCTCCTCTTGCCTGAATTTGTATTGATTGAACCCTAACACGCAATGGTAACAACAACATTTGAGCAACCCTCTGTTCTGTACAAATCTCTACTGTTTTTGAGGGTGGCTACAACATGAGTTTTATCTCTCCTGTGTAGTAAGAATCAATAAATCCTGGAATTACATGTACCCCTTGTAGGAAGGTAGAGCTTCTACCTAAATTTAACCCCCCTTGCTTGTGGACAATACACCATGTATCCCTATGGGCATGGTCAATGATAGAGAAGCAGAGAAGCAGGAGTTAACATGACTGAGATGGTGGGATTGAGGTCCAATCCTGTGCTCCCTGGAGTGGCCCAACATAAGAAGTCAACTGACACTCTTGGTTGACAGGGGCAAAAGAATTCCTGCTGGCCCCCTGTCTTAGTTAGGGATTTACTGCTGTGAACAGACACCACAACCAAGGCAATGTTTGTTGTTGTTGTTGTTTTTGTTTTTCGAGACAGGGTTTCTCTGTGTAGCCCTGGCTGTCCTGGAACTCACTCTGTAGACCAGGCTGGCCTTGAACTCAGGAGGCAACTCTTATAAGGACAACATTTAATTGGGGCTGGATTACAGGTTCAGAGGTTCAGTCCATTATCAAGACGGGAACATGGCAGCAACCAAGCAGGCATGATACAGCTGTTGCTGAGAGTTCTACATCTTCATCTGAAGGCTGCTAGCAAAATAGTGACTTCAGGCAGCTAGGATCAGTCTTGAAGCCTACACCCATAGTAACACACCTACTCCAACAGGGCTACACTCTCTAATAGTGCCACTCCCTGGGCCAAGCATATACAAACCATCACACACCCCATTATTTAAGGAATCTGTGGCTGGGCTCACCGAAAGACTCCCTGCTGAGGACAATTCCCTTTAACAGGGAATGGTGTGCCATTTTTGTGAAATTTAGATCTACACTCTTTCTGTCAGTGGTAATCTCTCTGGAAATGTGGGCATAATGTAGTCGGAGGGGCACCCCCTGCTTGACCCATAGCACTCTGCACCAATAATTTTCTCCTCTGGTCTTGAGGGAATTGGCAGCTTGTGTGCCCAGGCTGTCCGCTTGGATCTTTACTTTTCAGCCTCCCTTTTTGAGATGGAGAAATCACCTGGAAAGCTGCTGCCCTTGCAAGCCCTTGCACCGAATAAGAGTGTAAATTCAGCACAGAGGCCGACAAAATTCATAATATTTCCAGAACACCACGCAGGCTTTATTAGCATTTCATAAGCTAATTGCTTCAACAAGACTCCTGCTGTCTCTTCATTAGGACTTATTTTTGTGACTGTGTCTGTTAGATACAGCATAAGGCTCTTCTCCACCCTGGCTGATGTCCACCAAAACCAAGATGTATGACGCAGAAAGAGGGTGACTTCCTCCAGGCATTAATAGCAAGATTTGAGACAGCAAGCAAAATTTCTTTTGATATTCTCAACTGTGCCCTAGGGTCCCAGAACGCCCCTGTTCCAGTCAATACCTGATATGTAGCCTCCCTATTTTTCTCTTTTTTGAAAAATAATTATTTTCCGATCGCCTCCTCATACTCTGTTTTCCACAACAAAATTGTCCTCCTGAGACAGAAGCCCTTGCTACCCATTGCCAGTTCAATTACCAGCAACCCCATGGTGGCTCACAACCATCTATACTAGGATCTGATGCCCTCTTCTGGTATGGAAGTGTACATGCATGCAGAAAATACACGTGCATAAATAAATAAATCTTTAAGGTACGTAAATACCTATGCTGTAAATGTCTATTCTGTTATTGTACTAAGATTTCAAATTTCAGTTTTAACATTGGTTGATGTTCTGACACACTGGTAAAGCACTGACTACTATTATCAGTCACAAGCTCAAGATTTCAATTTTGCTCTGGTTGTCCTCTCAATATAGACTTAAAGATGCTTCTCATCATGCTAGAAACATCTCTGTGAAATCTATATATTTAGCCCTCTCGACCAAAAGAAAAAAAAAAGAAGATTCACACTTTCTAACCCAAAGTCATAGCTTTTGCTGTGACTCAAAGGTATGATCATACTCCAACTGTTTTACAGATACCTGTTGACTGGCTTTCCTACATTGTGGCTTTCAATGCAGTTTACATAAAATAGTAATATAAGCTTCAGAGAGTCGAGAAAGTCCTAAGACTCATTAGCCGCCCCTCCTTCACAGGTCAAATGGATTCAGATAAGTTCTCCTATCAACTGACGACTGAGATTTCCTACCTATTGCTTATTCCTGAGGTGGAAGGTCTAAATATAAAAGTTTCCTTTAAGTTCTTTAACCTTAACTTTGGTCCTTAGTCATTCTCTGTCTTGGCGGAGTTCCACTTGCCAGGTAAACACCATACAGAAATCATCTGTGAACTACAAACTGCTCCAAAGATGATCTATACCACACAAACCCCAGGTAGTCTGCTAACACCAGAAAGCCCTGGACTTGCTAAGACTGAAGTGATTGCTCCTTGCCTCTTCATCTGGGTCATCAAACCAGATGTTTCTGATGAAAGGCCCATTGCCTGAATCCCCTCCAAGCCTTTGGCTATCATTCCAGGCTTCCTGGGGACTAACAAAGACATCCAAATTTCAGCAGAACGTAGAGGAAAGTGTGCCAACCCTTCTCCTCAACAAACACCTAGAATATTAGGTCCAAGGAAAACTCCCTGGCAAAGGGAACAAAAAGGTTACCTACCATACCTGTTAGCATATCAAGATTATATAGCCTTGAAAAATATGTTCTTACTGTGCTAACCTGCCAGTGTTTTTTGAGTTATAAGAAAGACGCACTGCAGGACTTATTTATGACTTCTGGTGAACAGAATGCCTAGGAGTTTTCTTAAGGAACCATTACCTGAGCAAATTCAGTCATTATAAGAATTCCAGGTTTGCCAGGAATATCTTTCTAAAATCATGCTAAGGCTCTGAAACTCCCAAGGAATAGCAACCCTAAGAGTCTCAGCTAACAATCACTGGTTATTGATTATTGACAAGAGATGACTACAAAGCTAAGTGGCCGTCACTCCAGAGTAAATGCCAGGTGCAAGGACTCTTCTATAATTCTGCTACATTGACCAAACAGATATAGTTTATAAATAGTCCATGCATCTTTTGCTGCATTACAAATTTTGTCCTCCTGACCCCTCCTATCAAGGATTTGACCGGGACACATAAGACAAGGGGGAGAAATAATCAACCAACCTCCCTCCATCTTGGACTAAAGATAAATGGTTTATGATTAAACCTCTGTTTCTCATGATTGGGCTATACCCCATCTGTAACTTTAGCTACAAATGTGTAGGAGGAACAGAAAGGCCTTGTTGCCGGGGCAGTGGCCACTTCTGCATAAGCATCAATAAACAGCGAGTGGGGTGCACAACCACAGAGGCAACTTCCATATGAGGGCCAGACTGAAGGCTGCCTGAGATCCTAGAGATCAGTGGCGCAGATTATGACAGTTGCTATGACTACCTGTTGTTATGACCGCCTTGTTAAAACCACCTTGAAATGATGTCTTTGCTTCAGGAGGTCATTATAACTAACTTATTATGCTTATATTCTGCTTCTGTCTAATTTTTTTCTTAATGCATGAATGTTGTCTGCATGTACACCTGCATGCCAGAAGAGGGCATCAGATCCCTATATAGATGGTTGTGAGCCACCATGTAGTTACTGGGAATTGAAATCAAGACCTCTGGTTGAGTGCTCTTAACCGATGAGCCATCTCACCAGCCTCAAAGCCCATCTATTTTACCCACCAAATCCTGCATTTGGAAACCCCTTACCCCTGAGCCTTGTTTCCTCATATCCAATGCATCTTTTTAAACCCCATCTGCACTGGCTGGTTTTGTGTGTCAACTTGACACAGGCTGGAGTTAACACAGAGAAAGGAGCTTCAGTTGGGGAAAGGCCTCCATGAGATCCAGCTGTGGGACATTTTCTCAATTAGTGATCAAGGGGGGAGGGCCCATGGTGGGTGGTGCCATTCCTGGGCTGGTAGTATTCGGTTCTATAAGAAAGCAAGCTGAGCAAGCCAGGGGAATCAAGCCAGTAAGAAACATCCCTCCATGGCCTCTATATCAGTTCTGGCTTCCTGACCTGCTTGAGTTCCAGTACTGACTTCCTTTGGTGATGAACAGCAATGTGGAAGTGTAAGCTGAATAAACCCTTTCCTCGCCAACTTGCTTCTTGGTCATGATGTTTGTGCAGGAATAGAAACCCTGACTAAGATATCACCTTAGGGAGAAGCAGCCTGTGTACATGAATAACAAAGCTTGTCCTAATTAATTGCTTGCTTTAATTTAATTAATTGTTTGGCCATGATGATTTGCATCAGTAGTCTTTCTCCTTGAATTATCTCCGAGATTAACACAAGAGCAAAAGGTTACAGGACAATGACATCAGCTGAAGTGGAGGGTGCTCTCCTGAGCTACAGAGGGAATTGTCTGGTGGTTAAGATGAACTCAAGTCCGATGCTAGCACATCCAGTGGAGTTGGTCCTGGGGCATTTCAAGGGAATGAAGAAAGGACAGAAACACATACGGACAAGCTGGGACCTGATGGAGCATGCCTCTTATGTAACAACCGGAAGCTACTCAAGTTCATCACTTACAGCACGGGAGGAGTTAGCTGGTCTCCAAAAGCAGCCTGTAGGTTGGCAGTCTAGCGGACTCAGGCTGTGAGCATCCCAGACGGGGGAGCTTCAGTTGCTAGTTTTGTGCATACAGCCATCTGCACTGGGACCTGAGAAAGTTTTACCATCCTCTGAGCTGGTCTGGCGGGAGGGGATTTACCATGAGTTTACTTTGGTTCTTGTCATGGCCACACGAATATTAAACACTACGTATTCACTCTAGGCTTCCTCAGATCTGCACGGAGAGTGCTAGCATTGTCCACAGCTGGTAGTGGTGGCCTTCTTGCTGGTTTCGGCATTCCAGGACACAAAGCACCCCACAGTGGGGTGGTTATGAGCAGAGCGGTGCACATGTATGAAACGTGTGGATGATACACATTGTTTTGGACGATGACAAAAAGGGAGATTTCATCAAACCACAAGAACCCGTCACTACCCGGAAAATACGCATTGCATGTGAGAGTGTCCGTCTGTCGTGGTAGGGCTGTACGTCTGTCCCACAGCTTCCCCTCCCCTGTTCAGTAGACAGGAACCCAGCCAGCCAAGGTTTCCATAGGACACCTGGATTCGGGCAGCATTGTCTTCCCACGCGCTCTGTTCTCCACTTGTTCTGTCTCCACTAATGTGTGCCTTCCCCTGAGACGATTATCGTTACATAAAAACACCTTAGCATCGCTCAGCTTTTGAAACTGTTTTTAAGAGACGGGTTTTTCCAGGCAAGATAGCACAGACTTGTGAGCTCCTCGAGAGCGTGGGAGACTGAGACAGGAGGATGACTACCCCAGAGCATACCGGGGGCATAGCGAGGGGCTCGGGAAGAGGAAGAAAGAAAATACTGCCTTACTGAATTGCCCAGGCTTGAACACTTGATCTGAAGCCACTCCCCTGCCTCATCCTCCTCCTTTGACAATCCACTACTGTGTCCCGGTGTGTTTGAAACTCTTTGTAAAAGATGCCATTAGAGTTTATTCTCTGCCTTCAATGGAACTGTTAGAGTGCAACAGCAAGGTCGTCGGAGAACCTTAACTAAATAGTTGGAATTAAAAAGAAAAATTTTTTTAATAACATTGGTCCAAAAAGATATCAAAAGGTAAGTCGGAAGGAGCTAATGGTGTACTTCGGCAGCTAACCATGTCTGCAGTGCACCCTGGTTCAAGACCCAGCACCAAACCCCAAAATCAATATTTAAATGCCACCAGGATCCGGGCAGTGGTGGCGCACGCCTTTAATCCCAGCACTTGAGAGGCAGAGGCAGGTGGATTTCTGAGTTCGAGGCCAGCCTGGTCTACAGAGTGAGTTCCAGGACAGCCAGGGCTACACAGAGAAACCCTGTCTTGGAAAAAAAAAAAAAAAAAAACCTAAATAAATAAATAAATAAATACCACCAGGTAGCACTTTAAAGGAAATGTGTAAACTGTACTGCCTGCACTAGAAAAGAGGAAATATCTCAAACCAGCAACCTTGGCTTCCAATTCAAGAGACTAATGAGCAAATTAAGCCCAAAGTGGGCCAAAAAAAGGAAATAAAAATCAGAAAATAAATTAAAATAATCAGGGGAAATGGAGAAAAGAGGATCAAGAAGAGTAAATGTTGGTTGCTTGGGGAATTTTATAAAGGTGTTAAATCTCTACCAGACTTGTTAGGGGGACAGAGGAATGAAAAGCCAGATAGTGGCATTTGCCTGTGGACCCAGTTCCCTCCCCCCCCCCCCCCCGCCCCAGGCTGAGACTGAAGGATTGTTAGAGCCAGGAGTTCAAGACCAACCTGGGCAACACAGTGAGATCTCATCTCCCAAACAAAACACCAGGGTTGTGTCAAAAATTAGAAAGCTTGGAAAAAAAACAAGACAAAAGTGCCTATAATTCCAGCAGGAGGTGGAAGGGAGTTCAAGGTCATCCTTAGCCGAACTCAAGGTCAGTCTGGCCATCAAAAGAGAGCGCATGTCTTAGTAGGGAGGAAGGGAGACTGGGAGGGAAGGAGGGAAGGAGGAAGAGAGGGCAAGAGGGAAGGAGGGGGGGAAAAACTGAATAGTAGTACTTTGTTCCTTAAAAAAAATATTTTGTTTTATTTCATGTCTGTGTGTGCTTGTGTGTGTGTACTTGTGTGTGTGTGTGTGTGTGTGTGTGTGCTTATGGGTGCTTATGTGTGTGTGCATGTGTGTATATGTGTGTGCGTGTGCATTTGCATGTATGTGTGCTTGTGTGTGTCTGTGTGTGCTTATGTGTGTGTGCATGTGTGTGTACGTGTGTGCATGTGCATTTATGTGTGTGTATGCTTGTGTGTGTTCTTGTGTACGTGTGTCTGTGTGTACACCTGTGTGTATGCGTGCATGCGTGTGTGTGTGTGTGTGTGTGTGTGTGTGTGTGTGTTATGGACCACTTGCAAGAGTCAATTTTTTCCTTCTACCTTGTTGACCTCAGGGATCAAACTCAAGTCATCAGGCTTGGTGACAAGTGCCTTCGCCCTTTGTTTAATAATCACAGAGTAAGAACCACGCCCTCACCAACAACTCCATACTTGAGAGGTGTCCTTTGAAATCCCTGCAGCTATCTATGGAACTGGATGTCCACAACACAGCCATCTCACTGGCCCCAGAGTATGTAGTTGACACAGGTTTCCATTTTCCTCCTAAGCATTGACAGAAAAACCACAGTTCTCATCTTTTTTGTTTGTTTGGTTTTGGTTTTGGTTGTTTGTTTGTTTGTTTGTTGTTTTTTTTTCCCCAGGCAGGATTTCTCTGTGTAAACCCTGCTGTCCTGGAACTCATTTGTAGACTAGGCCAACCTTGAACTCAGAGATCTGCCTGTCCATGCCTCCCAATTTCTGGGATTAAAGGTCTGCACCGCTGCCGCCACCTCCTCCTGCCCTCAACTCTCATTGTAAAGAAATTTTTCCTGGAGCCATTTCGAGTGGCCACGGCCTGGGAACACAGAATTACGTTACCCCAACCTTATGTTCCAACTCAGAAGCACTTTCATGAAGGTGTTATAGTTTTACCGAACAAAAAAAAGTTATCAATCAAGGCAACTTTGAAATCCATTGGTGGGCCCTGCAGAGAGGCAGGTACAGTGAGTCAGAGCTGCTCTGTAGGCCCGAGATGCTACCTCAGGACTTTCTCAGCTCCAGGGTTGGTGGAAGCTTGTGTTCCACTGAGTCAGAAGCTTCTAAGCGGTTCTTATTCATTATTATGAGATGTTAGCTTAGAGTAAGGCAAGGAATGGCTGTCCAGAAGCTAAACCTAGTCCAATATAAAGTGATTAACTTCTGAACCTACAAAATTCCAATCTCTCCACGGCACTGAAATTTCAACCTGTCCTTCAGTCTCTGCAGACAGAGAAACTCCTTCCAGGAGTCTTGTTCACAGCCGGATGCAGCTTCTTCTCAGGAGTTCTCATTCACAAGGATATGCTAGGCAAGTGCTCCATCACTGAACGACACTCTGAACTCCCCACTGGTCTTTAAGAGAGAATGCAGAAGATAGTTGCCCCAAGCTCTGTAGTTGTTAACTTTCATTGTTGCAAAGCAATGTAAGAGCGGGTTTATCCTGGCTCACAGTTCGAGAGTCGGCCACTGTGGGATCCTAACCACATGTGCAGAAGACATATGGTCAAACTGTGTGTGGGGGCTGGAGGGGGCGGGGAGACGCGGGGGGGGTGCGTTGGTGGGGGGGGCTGGTGGGGGGACGGCAGGGTGCCCGTGTGCGCAGAGGCTAGAGGTTGGCCAATGCCTTCCGCCATTCATCTCTTCCTGATTCTTTGAGGCAGGGTATCTCACTTGAACGCAGACCTCGCAGATTTCGCTAATCAGCTTGCCTCCGGAATCCTGCTTCTGGGATTACACCACCCACCCTGCCCCACACTGTGTGGACCTTGGGGATTTGAACTCTAGTCCTCGTGACCTTCACCCACTGAGCCAGCTCCACAGCCTCGGCTCAGCTCTCTTTCTCCTTTTTATTCAGTCCAGCATCCCAGCCCCTGGAATGGGGCCGAGCTTAGAGTGGGCCTCCCTAACCGAGAAACTCCCTCATAGACTTGCTGAGAGGTCTTGTCTCCTAGGTGGTACCAGATCCTCTCAAATTAACCAATCACAGGCGTGCTCGGCCCTAGCTCATCTTCCTGACCTCGGGATCATTTGAATCAGAAGGTGGAGTCAGTCACAAGAGGGCTAAGGCGGTTTGACCGGACCGGCTTGGGAAACGCTGAATCACTGTGAGGACTTAATTGGCTTTAAACCTCAGAATCACTAGCCAAGTAGGATCAACACAGACGGGATTCCACTCAAGAAGGGAGGAGGTCTGACTGCATGCCCACACTTAGATGCGCCTGGAAGTTTGCTCGCAGGTTCAAAATCTCCTTGGGAGATGAATCACATAGGCCTGGACCCATACCTGCATGCCCACGTACACTTGGAATCAACCAAAAACCGGCACTGGGGGCTCCTGTACTACACACACAGCCCGGTAAACATGAGCCTTCTCTCCACGTGGGGGCGCACCGAGACCTCCAGACGCGCAGAGCTCGCCCACACCTGTTCAGTGTACTCCCAGGCACTGTTCCCTAAAGTCCTGAGCAAGCTGCGGGGTGTGTTAAGTAATCTCAGGGCGAGTTCCGCAGAAGCAAACATTTGCATTTTGCAGAGAAACGACGGGCTCTCGCCCAAGAAAATTAAGGAGCATCTGTTTTCCTTCTTTTGAGGTTTCCCCCAAAATAGTTGCTTCAATCCGACTGCCACGAGTCCTGCTGACCCCTTTTTTGGGGAGCAGCGCTTGTCGCTGACTAAGGCTCAGCTCTGAACCAGGATCTCTACCCTGGCGGGCGGGCGGGAGGAGGCGGACCCTTGGGGAACAGACGGCTCCTCCTCGGAGGGGAGGGACAGACTTCTCAAGGCCTTGTTCTCTAGCAGTCGCAGCGCCGGGTCCCAGAACCTAGTCCTACGCCACGGTTCTGACCACGCGTGACCCGCTGCCCAGCCGGCCCGGCCGTCAGGTGGTCCGTGTGTCCCCCTGACATGACGTCTTGCAGCCGCGTGGCCCTGGTAACCGGGGCTAACAAAGGCATCGGTTTTGCGATCACGCGTGACCTGTGTCGGAAATTCTCCGGGGACGTGGTGCTCACGGCGCGGGACGAGGCGCGGGGCCGCGCGGCGGTGCAGCAACTGCAGGCGGAGGGCCTGAGCCCACGTTTCCATCAACTGGACATCGACGACCCGCAGAGCATCCGGGCGTTGCGCGACTTTTTGCGCAAGGAATACGGGGGACTTAACGTGCTGGTCAACAACGCGGGCATCGCCTTTAGAAGTAGGTATGGGGCTCCAGGAGGTGTCCGGGTTCTCCGAGGGTGCTGGGCAGCGAGTCTCTGGGATCCGGAGGCTGCGCCATCCCGCCTGGGTGCGCCCGGCTCACGCCCCGCGAGGCGGGTTCCCGCGTGCGGTGACTCGGACGCGGGCCCGCCCAGGCGCCCCACTCCACGCCCCACCCGGCCGGCGGCCTGTGCCGGCCTGTGCTCTGCCTGAGGCCCTCCTTGGAACTTTCAGCTTGCGCCTGTTTGGAAGAAAACCGGTCTCTTGGGAGGGGACCACGCCTTGCCAAGCTCATCGGCTTTCTGTCCCATGCACGAAGGCTTTTCTCAGAGAAGGGTCTTCCAAAAAACGGTTGGAGCTTTCGCTTCTCGTGAAACAAGGGCGCATTTATAGATGCCAGGAGACATCTGCTGAGGACAGGAAATGGGTCGCCCGGACACAATTAGCGCGCGCTGGCACGATAGTGGGTTTCCTACCCGCTTTAATGGAGCGTTTGAGAGGCTCTAGCAAAAAGGAAGAGAGCCCTGCTTCCCTCCTCCCGGGGGAACTAGGTTTGTTATTAAACTTGCAAGTGGAAATCATTTTCCTTTAGGGGAAAAAAAAATCAAGATCGCTCACTCTAACAAATGTTCAATTGGCAAAATTATCCGGTTGCCATGTGCTGGAACTGAAACAAACAGTCCAGCTTTACTTATAATGCTGAGAGAACCGGAAACTGACAAGGGAGGGCGACGATTGTGGAGTAGAAATCTCTATCTGGTTGGCCCTGGACATCCATAGGCTCCTTGTGTGAGATCCAAGGGCTTTGGGGAAGGGGAGGGGAGAGTTCACCACCTGACGGAAGGTTTGGTGAATTACAGCCCTGGTAGTTCATGCTTCTTAAGCGTGGGCCATGTGTACTCAAACCTGAGCAGCAGCTTCATGCTCCCCACACACACACAAACACACACACACACACACACACACACACACACAAGCTGAGCTCTTACACCAGCCACACCAGAGTCTGCGTCTTTACCCAACCTCCAGGAACTGTATTCAAGCTTGAGATGGGAAGATCAGAACTGGGTGTTCTTGCGAAGCGGCACGAGAGTGGCTGGTGAGAAACTTGGGGTGTGGACCAGAAAGTTCTTTCCTTATGCTCACAAGAGCTTTAGAATGATCAAGTTCTAGTTTAAAGGTGTGTGTGTGTGTGTAGTTTACAGATGTGTGTATCACCATGCTCAGCAAGACTGTTCTAAAGTTAGCACGCTTTTCCTTTCGCTGTTATGTGATGAGATCCAACTTCTCACACAAGTTTCAGAGGAAAATGTAATTCCTCTTTTTTTTCTTTTGTGCTTTCTCAAAGTGGATGATCCAACAGCCTTCGACGTTCAAGCTGAGGTGACACTGAAGACGAACTTTTTTGCCACTAGAAATGTCTGCACTGAGTTACTGCCCATAATGAAACCACATGGTAAGTCCAAAGTAGGACTACTGTTCCTCAGGAAGCGGCCACCAGTCCCTCAAATAGGTTCTGAGGGAAAGCTCTGTGGCTGTTGTTTTGTTGTTGGGTTTTTGTTTTAAAGATTCATTTCCTAATTTTATGTATATGTGTGCTCTATCTATATGTGCACCTATTCGTCAGAAGAGGCCATCATATCCGGTTATAGATGGTCGTGAGCCACCATGTGGTTACTGGGAATTGAACTCAGGACCTCTGGAAGAACAGTCAGTGCTCCTAACCACTGAGCCACCTCTCCAGCCCCCAGCTATTGTTTTTTAAATGTAATTTTCAGGGCTAGAGCGATAGTTCGGCAACTAAGAGCACTTGTTGCTCTTGCAGAAGACACAGGTTCAGTTCCCATAGTTCCTGCACCTACATAGCTCACAGCCCTTGGTAACTCCAGTTCCAGAGGCTCCAACACCCTATTCTAACCTCTTTGGGCACAAGGCAAGCACACGATACACATACATACATTCAGGCAAAACACTCATACATACACATAAAATAAATAGATCTTTAAAAATTCAATTTTCTTAACATTTTGAATGAGAATTAACTCAAGATGTAAGAATTGCCTTTTTCCTCTTAAAAAAACAAAACAAAAAAAAAACAGGATCCAACCATAGTGTTGTCTGGCCTGGAATTTGCCGTGTAGACCAGGTTGGCCTTGAACTCCTGATGCCTCCTCCTGCGTTTGCTTCCTGGATGCTGGGATTCCAGACGTGCATCCCTATACCCAGCTTAGCTGTAAGAAATTTTCAATCTGAAAAAAGTGTGGTAAGAGCTGAGCTTGAATCCCTGCCTACCGCCTTTTCATTCTTCCAACATTTCCTACTGGGATGGGTTCACAGGGAGTCTCTAGGCCCCCTGTACACCTTCAATCCCTGAACTCGGAAGGCCAGCTTGGCCTACACCACCCGATCAAATATACCTCATTCTATTGAAATGAGAATCACAGCATCTAGTGTGAGCCAAGCCATTTTGAAAGTTAAAGGAAAGCTCTGGGGGGAATAGGGAGGGGGCAAGAACCAGGTGAACCGTGTCTTTAATCAAGTCTGAGACTTCCTGCCCTGAAGGAACTCTGATTTACAGTATGCCTAGAATATGGGACAAGAGACACAGTGCCTACTATCACGGCCTTGTACTTTCTGTTTAGCTTTTAGCACCTTACTTTCTAGGAACCTAGGTCTTGCTTACTTGCCCAAGACAAAAATAGCTTAAACAAACAATTAAGTCACTAGAGAGAGCTACTTGCCTGTTCTTTATTTAAAAAAAAAAAAAAGAAGTTGGAAGTTGTTTCTGTATGCATGGAGACATGCACAGGCACACACATGCACAAGCACACCTGTGTACACACACGCACACACATGCACACATGCATGTGCCCAACAATGTTGCTGCTAGTGGTTGGAGTGATGTAGACCCTCTTAGAGCTAGCTGGTTGGACCATCTGGTTAATAGGATGACCTTTGATCACCCCCCCCCCCCCCAGCATCTCCCACACAAGTTCCCACAGATCAAAGAGGACACAAGATAACTTCCCCCTATAGTAAGGATTTAGAATTTCCTCCAAGGCTCCCAGCAGCTCCTACAGTTAGTGTTTATTGTCTTCCTTACCCCCCTCCCTCCCTCCCCTCCCCTCTCCCTCCCCCCTCCCTCCTTCCCTCCCTCCCTCCTTTCTCTATACACTTTGCAGACCTGAAACTGCATAGCTCAAGTTGGCCTTGAACTCACAGCCTCCCAATGGCCACAATTATATTATGAACCCTACTGCCTCTTTAGTAGCTATGAATTTTTGCCAATGTGAATATTGAGTCATAGTCATGAATTGGTTCATTATCATGTTACTGGTAACTTAGATTAATGAAATTGGAACGAGGGTGGAGAATAGGCCTCCCTCCAGTATGCATGAGGTTATCACTAAGGATACACTTCTTGGAGAGGCTGATTCCAGTGTAGGGGCTCAGGGATGGAGGTGGCTGCCTACAGTCCTAGCCAACTGTGCAACCTAGGGAATTGAGAGCTTCATCCTGAAGGAGAAAGGCTCTGTCCCTTGGGATGCAAATGATAGATAGGTGGATTACGTGTGTTAAAGGAAGAGGTTTTTGTTTTGTTTTGTTTTTTTGTTTTTTTTTTTTAATAAAACTGCCTTATGATTCAATAGTTGCAATAGGTGTGCCAGGTCTGGTCTCAGAGGAGTATGTACAATTGAGGCTTCTCTGTGACGACAATTGCTTAAAAACGCACACAGACACAATGACAACTAAAGGGTGTATCTGCTCAAGCTAGGTGGAATATAGTTCTGAACAAGGGAAAACGTGGGTAGCTAATACAGGAAGAACTGAGGATATCGATTCGCATAGTACATCCCATCCTGACTGAGCAAGTTCTTAGGAGGCTGGACCTGGCCTGCGAGTGGGATGCCTTTGCCCCTGTGGTATCTGTTTTGTAGCTTTCCTGTGAAAACATAAAACAGATGTGATCCCGAGGCCTCCTCCCTGAGCAGCACTTCAGTTTCCTTTTGGGTGGTCTACCCACCCAAAGCTGCCACAGATCTACAGACCCATGAGTCCACCATCTTTAAAAGCAAGGCTTCTTAAACTTTTTCCACTCGTGATCTTTTTACTCTGGGGGAAATTTAATGCAACTCAAAGTATATGAAATTGGTATATAAGCCAACATTTTTCTGATAATGAACCATCAAGATGTTTATTTTAAAATTTTTTTAAATTATTTTAGAGCCGGGGGGTGTAGCTCAGTTGTTACAGTGCTCGCCTAGCACACAGGAGGTCCTGGGTTTAATTCCTAGTAATAATATAAACTGGAGATGGCAGCACATGTCCGTACTCCAAAGGTGGAGGCAGGAGGATCCAAGGTTACCCTCAGCTGCCTATGGAGAGTTTGAAGTACCACCTGAGCTACATGAGACTCTGTCAAAAAAAAAAAAGCACATAGAATTTTACCAAGTTAAGATTAAAGCAAATTTGCATACTAATAAGATGGATGTGCTTCTTTATTTGCATAGAAGTTTAGATCGTGGTTGAGTAATTAATGCTGCAGGACATAACAAATCTTCGACATTTTCCTAAAATCAGTCAATATTTTTATTTTACAACCATTAGTGCCAAGAACGCCTCTTCCCATGAATACATATTACAGAACATTGGAAGTATGTTAGGGCCATCTCAAAAGGACTTGGAGATTCTGTCCTAAACTCAAGCCAAAATTCATTTCACTAATCTGTTGAAACTTAACACCTCCAGCAATAGTCTTTAGAATGAAACATTCTAACATAATACAGCCCAAAGGTACACTAACCTGATGCTCACAGACTGGGGAATGATGGTAGGAAAATGTCAATGTCAGTTGGTTTTATCAACTGCTCTATTATTTTTCTGTAAGAGCAGAAAAGCTGGTTTGTGCAGTAACAAGCCACTGCAGGTGCCCACATGCAAGTTCCAGACTTGAAGAGAAATGTGCGTCTCTGCATTAGTGGTAAGAGGTATCTAAAGTGCACATGCTTAGAACCAAGGCTGCAGTGAAGTCCCGTGATGCAGCACCGTTGAACGATGCCAGAAAAGACCTCAGAATCGTTATGCATTTGGTTTTGGAATTCATTTTCAGACGCTGCACATTTAGAAACTTCTTAATGTTACATATATGCAGACATATATACATGTGCGTACATATACATGTAATAGTAAAAGGGTTTTCAAATATATATATTGGACCCACACACTTAGTTACACAGCTCTGTATAGGGTACAAACCCCACAGCATAAGAAGTTGGGTCATAGAGAATTGTTGTGGAAGGAAAGCCTGGTCAGTGGTAGAGATGTGTTTGTCCCCTTGGAGTAGAAGACACAGACAGACAGACAGACAGACAGACAGACAGACAGACAGACAGACAGACAGACAGGCTGACACACACACACACACACACGGATCGTGTGTCTTCTAGACTTGCTTTCTATTTGTTTGTGTATTGTTTATTTATCTGGAGGGGAATGCGTGTTTGTATGCATTTTGTGTAGATGTCAGAGGACAAACCACGGGAATCAGTTCTCTCCTTCGACTTTGAAGCCTTAAAATGGAACTCGGGTCATCCAGCTTGGAGGCAAGAGCCTTTACTTGCTGAGTTGTCTCTGGGACTCCACCTTCTATTTTTTTATCAGCAATGAATCCCAAACCGCACCGAGACTGTGGTGCACACCGGACCCTGTGAAATTCCCTTTGTGATGCGTTTTCCTGGCGGTGTCTGTTGCAGGTAGAGTGGTGAACATCAGCAGTTTGCAGGGGTTAAAAGCCCTTGAGAACTGCAGCGAAGATCTTCAGGAAAGGTTCCGATGTGACGCACTTACCGAGGGGGACCTGGTCGACCTCATGAAAAAGTTTGTGGAGGACACAAAAAACGAAGTCCACGAGAGGGAAGGTTGGCCAGACTCAGCTTACGGGGTGTCCAAGCTGGGGGTGACGGTCCTTACGAGAATCCTGGCCCGGCAGCTGGATGAGAAGAGGAAAGCGGACAGGATTCTGCTGAATGCCTGCTGCCCGGGATGGGTGAAGACAGACATGGCGAGGGACCAGGGCTCCCGGACCGTGGAAGAGGGGGCGGAAACCCCCGTTTATTTGGCGCTCCTGCCTCCAGATGCCACCGAGCCTCACGGCCAGCTGATCCGTGACAAAGTTGTGCAAACATGGTGAACGTCTGCTCTGGGGCTTAACGGTTTGATAAACATTAGCGGGAGGATGAATGCAGGCTGGTGTGGTTTGGCTCTTTCTCACACGGAGGAGGAAGGGTCGGTTCCTATCTGTGGCGCTAAAAGCTCAATCTGAACGATTCATTCCACAATGTCCAAACTCTCTTCGCTCATCGTGTTTTCATCTTGTTGGTGTGCCTGCTTTGTTTTTCAAATTAAAAAGATTTATTTGTTTTATTTTATGTATTATTTGTTTTTTGGGTGTGTGTGTGTGTGTGTGTGTGTGTGTGTGTGTGTGTGTCTATGTACCATGTGTATTCCGGGTGCCCAGCGAGGCCTGGAGGAGGGTGTTGGATCCCTTGGAACTGAAGTCATAGTTGCTTATGAAGGCCTTTGCCAGAATGGCAAGTGCTCCAAACAGCCAGCCTGTCTCTCCTTCCCCTCAGCCTGCCTTTATTTCATTAACTAAACCCAACATTCATTGCGCCAGGCTGTGGGCCCTACAATATTAATGGTCTCAGCAAGCTTCTTAGCAGCTTCCACAGGCAAGTGTCCCCTGCAGCCAACCTCCAGAGTCCCGCTGCTGGGAGTTGCGGTTTTGGGGAGACGCACACCACACCGAGGAATCACCAAGCATTGCTGTTCAGCTTAAACACAGACAGGAAGTGGAGAAGTCAAGTGCCTGGCCTTCTCATTTCAACTTCCTCCTCTATCAGGAGCCAATCACAGCTTCCAACACGGATCCCTCCGATTCGCCGCCCCTCCTCTGAGTCCCCATGGCTGAGTGACAAGTGGGTGACTTGACCTTGCTCTAATGAAAGCAGGACCGATTGAACTGTTTTAGGGCTAGAACTGTGAGCGGCCACACCCCAACAGTGGTGCTCATAGGGACAGATCTAGGCAGACCATGACCGGAGTGGGGGTGTGGAGGGAGGGACAGGTCAGCCCCCCAGAGTTGCCTTTACAGAGTGGTCCAAGGACTAACCTGGCCTCAGACAGGTCCTGAGAGCATGAGCATCTAAGATGCTCTCTACGCTTGAAATTCCTCTTTTCCTTAACTAGGTTGAATCGAACTGTGGCTGGCAGTCCAGCGGAACTTGAATAATAGAGATGCATTAAATGTACCGTGGCATGTTGTAGAGAAACTATCATCAGGCCGGGAATCCAAAGCAAAGCAAAATCATGAACTAAATAAAGATCTGCTGCTTACCAGACACTGCCATGCTGGTGATTACCAACACGACTCTGTGGAATCAGGGCAGTTACTCTGGAATGCCGGGGACATTGTCATTTTCCTTCCGTTCTTTGGGTTGTGGGGTTTTTTAGGAGGGGACATTGCATATAGAAAGTAAGTTTCATGGTAACATCGCCATTCATTATATTTTGTTCTCTTAAACATTTTTTTTTATTTTTTATTATGGATGCATGTGTGTGCACATGTATGCATGTGCATGTATATGTCCGTGCCATGTCGTTAAGTACTGTGACATCTGCATGCCGCAGATGCGGAAGTCACAGGACAACATTCAGGAATTGGTTCTCGCCACCGAGAAGAGGATGATTTTTTGGCTTTTGTTTTTTTGTTTTGTTTTGTTTTGTTTTGTTTTTGAGATAGGGACTTACTGTATAGTCCAGGTTGGCCTAGAATTTGTATCAGTCCCCCTCTCCAGCCTCTTGTGCTATGATTTCAGGCATGAGCTACTGTGCCTGCATTCACTCTCATTTTTTCACATGCGGACATAAAATCCCAGGGTTGTTAATTAACTTGTCCTGGATCGCACATCTATGGAGAGCCAAGGCTGTCCAGGGCTGTCTGAGTGAAAAGCCCCTGGTCTCTGACCACGGCCACATCCTGTTTCTGCTATGGTTCTAGAAGCTGTGGGTAGCTTTGTTGATGTAAAAATTTAAGGAAAATTTCAGAGGTTTCTGCAAACTTCAAAGACTGTAGAGAGACAGGCCCCGGGAGTTCAGCTCAACACTCAGTAGCTAGTATTAGTTCAGCTTCTGACATTTGGCCTTCAATGGTTTATTTAAAGCATCTTTAAGCATGACACAATTTGGTGAACATTATTATTCTGGTGACTATTAGCTCAATCCCATATGGGCAATAAAGTAAAATAAATACAGACCAGACATGACTACAGCAAAACTGTTGTGTTTGATAAAACTCGGAAGTCTAGTGCAGCAGGAGGGAGCATTTCTGCAGGTTCTGCCAAGGTGTCCCCCGAGGAATCAGCCATGTGACAGACCTACTATAAAGGTTATTGGTAGGATGGGAAGGGGACCTGGAAAAGGGGTAGAAGCAGAGAAAGGAGGGAGACAGAGAAGATCAGAAAGAGAGAGGAGAGAGAAAGGGAGAAAGAGGGGAAGAGGCCAGCTGGGGACATGTGGAGTGGGGGAGGGGAGGGGAGGAGGAGGAGGAGGAGGAGGAGGAGGAGGAGGAGAGAGAGAGAGAGAGAGAGAGAGAGAGAGAGAGAGAGAGAGAGAGAGAGAGAGAGAGAGAGAGAGATTATATGCCTGGCTCCTGGCTTGTACCTGGTGGTTGGAGATGCAAACTGTTGCTAGGTAACTGTTAGGCAGAGCCTAGAGGAATTGCTAACAAAAACCCTCATAAAGTTCACGAAGATAGGCTCTGTAGACTGAGAAAGGAATTATGATAAGGGTCAGAGGGAGGGATACAGCGCTGGAGAAGTCTCTATCTACCCAGATAGAACAAAGTTCCCTAAGCTAGAATACATGTCTGCTCCAGCCTTCTGGGTGGATAACAGGTATTGTAGAGCGAACATCGTGTGTATTGTATGGATACATCACCTGTCAATTAAAAAGCCTATGGCCTATGACTTGGGCAGGAAATGGAAGGTGGGACATCTGTGAGGAGAAAGAATTCTGGGATAGAGCCAGGAGGGAAAGCTGCCAGGGAAGATGTGAGGAGAAGGACGCAGGATACCTGAGCACAGGTCAGAATGTAGGTCAAAATAATTGGGTTATCTAAGATGATCTAGTCAGAGAAGAGCCTAGATATATGGCAAAGGTATTTGTAAATTTACTTTGAGTGTGAGTCTTATTTCTGGGAGCATAGGACTGGGAAGACGGATGGGACGTTAACTTCAACAAGGCATTGCGTTCCTTCCCTTGAAGGAACAACCCCGTGTGTTCAGCATTCCAGGTTCCTGAGGTGCTTCTCTGTGAGCGTGGAGACCTCCGCACCACCTACTGAGGATGGCGCACCTCATCTGAGTAACTTGCAAGCTCTATGATCATTATGCCCACAGATTGGCTATATTTCCCACCGAGAAGAGGATGATTTAAATGCATCGTATTTCAAATAAATCACATCTTTTGATATTTATTTCTGTGAGGGAGATGGAGCTGTTGGGTTTTCTAGATCAGCGTTTGGATGGGAACCCCACATACACCATGCCAGCTTTAGACCTGGCCTTTTGACTTCTCCTTCTGCAGACTTTCAGCAGCAGGAACCAGGGTGGACTGAAAATCTGCAGGGTAACAGTGTGTGGATATAATATATGTGATGATAAGCAGGACAGAGACCCACTTTAGAGACAAGCAGCCTAAAAGTACGCTCAGCATCGGTATAGAGCTGCATCTGGCTCCTCTGGGAAGAGGAACACAGAGAGAGGAAGGAATAGATTCTGTCCCGCAGAGGCAGAGCCTAAGTGGGGAGGGGCACAGTGGTTACTCTCCAGAGATTGGAACTAGGCTCTTAAAGAATCACCAACATCTGTATATCCAAACTCAGTGCGCCCAACCAGCCAGTGTCTGATGGGTGGATTTGCCTGAGCTACAAAATGCAGTAGGTTCTGCTGTCTGATGGCGCTTTCTTTTCTGAGACAGGGTCTCTCTAGGTAGCTCTGGGTAGCCTAGAACTCACTATGTAGATCAGGCTGGCCACAAACTTACAGAGATCTGCCCATCTTTGCCTCTGCTTCTTGGGTGCTGGGTTCTAAACGTGTCCTTAAAAGTCAACAGGAGGGGGATTGAAGTTTAGCTTAACTCTGTCCCAGAATGAATAATGTGTTGGAGCTCTAAAGTTCAGATGAATGCTAAATTTGAAATTCTCTAATTAGTCTGGCTTATCTTGTAAGGAACCTTCATTATTTGCAGATGGCCAAGTGTGAAGTATAACGATACAATCTGACCCAAGAAGACGCTTTTAAAATTAATTAGACATGTTTTAAATTAACTAAGTTTTGGCTGTAATAGGAACCGAATACAGAGGCCGCGCGTGCGTGCGTGCGTGTGGTTGGCAAGCGGCCGGACACTGAGCTCGATCCTCCGCCTAGGTTTCCTTGTTCATTGGTTTTGTTTAAGGTAGTGTCCTACGACTGTTTGAATGAGTATGACCCCCATTATATAGACTTATGTATTTGAATACTTGGTCCCCAGCTGGTGGAACTGTTTGGGAAAGATTAGGAAGTGTGTGTGCATCGATGTTTCGAAAGCCCATACCTGTTCTATACTCCGACCCTGGTCTTGTGTTTATAGATCAGAGGCAAGCTCGGCTACTGCCTGCCTGCCTGTCGCCATGCTTTCTGGTATGATGGACTCTGTCTCAAACAGTAAGCCCCGCCCCCATTAAATGCCTTTTTTTAAAATTAGTTGCCTTGGTCATGATGTTTTGCCATGGCGATAGAAAAACAACTAAGACAGAAGCCAAGGCAAGCATGGCAGGAGAAACCTCGAAGGAACACTGCTTGCTAGCTTACCCCCCATGGCTTGCTCAGCCTGCTTTCTAATTATAGCTGCTCAGGGATGGCACCGCCCACAGTGGGCTGGGCCCTCCCACATCAACCATTAGCAACCTATAGGCCAGTCTAATGGAGGAGGCAATACCTCCTTTGAGGTTCCCCTTTCCCAAGTGTCTCTAGTTTGGGTCAAGTTGACAAAAACTAGCTAACCAGTATAGACAGGTTCTCATGTAACTCAAGGTGGTGTCAAACTTGAGATACTCCTGTTTCAGCCTTAGCTAAATTTTCCCTTCCTTTTTTTTTCTTTTCCTTTTGCCAACAGTCTCATATAGCACAGGCTAGCCTCAGACTAGCCTTGGGGCTATGGCTGGAGGTGAATTCCTGATGCCCCTGACTCTGGCCACCAAGTACTTGGATTACAACTGTGCAACACTCTCAGTTCATATTTTTCTGAGTGTGAGGGGTGTCTCATGTAGCCCAGGCTAGCTCCAATGCTCCCACCTCCCAAGTGCTAGGATTTATAGCCATGGACAACCACACTCAGTTCAATTTTTCATGTGCATGTATGTGTATGCATGTTCACATGGGTATGTGTAAGTATACATGCATATGCATATGTGGGGGGGTCGCATGTTGACATCAACTCTCTTGATCATTTTCCTCCATTTATACCTCAAGGCGGGATTTTATTATTTGAACCCAGCTTACCATCAACTAGCTAGCTGACTTGCTTGAAGATTCTGTCTCCACCTCCTGACTACTGGCATTCCATGGGTGCTGGGGATTTGAACTCGGGTCCTTATGCTTTTTCATCAAGTGCTTTTACCTGCTGATCTATCACCCCGGCCACCATCCCATTTCTTTTTTTGGCAGGGAGGGGCTGAGGCAGGTGTGTGTGTGTGTGTAGTCTTAGCTGTCCTGGAACTTGGTCTGCAGACTTAGAACTAATAGACATCCTCCTGCCTCTGCCTCTGAGTGCTGGGATTAAAGACACGTGCCACTCATCTGTCAGTTCTTCATATTGTATATTTATTGCCAATCTTGATTATAAATTCAGTTGTTCTTTTTTTTTAATAGTTTACAAATTTTGAGTCTGTCAAGCTTTAACCCCTTTACAGCTGGATATAAACACTAGACATGTGGATGATTTTAACAGCATGCGCTGGTTACACAAACTTCAGTGTATCTGGGAAAGAGGAACTCGTCTAAGAAAAGCCTCCATTAGATTGCCTGTAGGCAGGTCTGTGGGCATTTTCTTGATTAATAATTGATTCGGGTGGGCCCAGCTCACTGGGGGTGGCACCATCCCTGGGCAGGTGGTCCTGGAAAATTTAAGAAAGGCAACTGACCAAGCCAGTAAGCAGTATTCCTCCGTAGCCTCTGCTTCAGTTTCTGTCTCCAAATTCCTGCCTGGCCTCAATTCATGGTAGTCTGTGCTAGGGACTTGTAAGCAAAGTAAACCCCTTTCTTCCAAGATTTCTTTTGGCCACAGTGTTTTATCATAGCAACAGAAACCGAGCTAGGACATTGTGTTGGGACAAATTTGTATCTGTTAGGTTTGGCACAAATGGTGGGCTTTCTTGTTATTGCTATAAAGAAGCAATCCCCTCTGTTCAGTGGGCTATGAGCTGGTTAAACCTTGAAGACTGTCAGGAAAAAAACAGAAAAAACCAGCTGAGTGCGGTGGTGAACGCCTTTAATCCCAGCACTCGGAGGCAGACGCTAGTGGATCTTTATGAGTTCAAGGTCAGCCTGCTTTACAGAGCTACTTCCAGGTCGGTCAGAACTACAGAGAAACCTTGTCTCAAAAAAGCCAAAACAAAACGAACAACGGAACCTGCCTATTGTTGTTTTGCCATTTTGTCCGAGCTCTGAGATGAGAGTTTATCAAATCTTCACTAGAATGTTAACTTTCCTGAAATTAACATTTTCCTGTTAAGTTGGCTCAGTTCTTTGCTTCCCCACTCTCTCCATCTCAAGACCAAGCCTTAAAACCATTCCTGAGAAGACTAGAACACTTGGTAGCCAGCAGATGGATGGAATAAAAGTCGGTGTCCCGGACTTTAGTCATTTCATAACCTTTCCTGTTTGGGGTTATCATCTGGGTTTTGTTTTTTTACATTTTTTACACACACACACACCACACACACACACACACACACACACACAAAATCACTGAGAATTATAAATGATTACTAAATAGATTTGGATGGTGTCTTAGTTACTATTGCTCTGATAAAACCCCACAACTAAAAGCAACTTGGGGAGGAAAGGGTTACTCTTCCATATCTTTGTTTACAATTGAAGGAGTCTGGGCAGGAACTCAAGCAGGGCAGGAACCTGGATCCAGGAGCTGATGCAGAGGCCATGGAGGGTGCTGCCTACTGGCTAGCTCAGCTTGCTTTTTTTATAGAACCCAGAACCACCAGCCCAGGTATGCCCTCACCCACCATGGGCTGGGCTCTCTCCATTAATCACTAATTGAGAAAATGCTCTAAGGTTTGTCTGCTTATAGCCCGATCTTATGGAGGCATTTTCTCCATTGAGGTTCTCTCCTTTCAGCTGACTCTAGCTTGTGTCAAGTTGGCATAAAACTAGCCAGCACAGATAGTCTTTCTAAAATTTTCATGGATTGGAACTAAAACCAAGGAACAGGTTAAACAGGAAAAGGCCATCACTGAAATAACCTTAGTCAGTAGAAGGCGCTGTTTCAGCTAGCAAGGATGCTGCTGGCGTCATCAAGACGAGGTCAATGCGAGTGAATTCGGCCAGCTCCCAGACCCCACCACTCCTCATGTTCCGTAGCTGTCAAGCAAGCCATGTTCGATAGGTCCAGAGATATCAATGTTCCAAGGATGAAGGGACACCTTAACCCGGGATCCCCAAGCCTTCTGTTCCTGGCACCTGGGATTCATTCTGCCTCCTCCCTGCGGTGGAGGTTGTGGGTGTGGTCCTGATGCAAAGCCCAAGGGTGGACGACTCAGGGTAGACCCTGCTGCGTCTGGAAAGCCCAGGGTTACCTACCTATTTATGTGAGACCTTCCCGGACTGCATCGCAAGGCCACGCCCACAACGGGCCCCCCTCCCCCAGGCAGCTGGGATGCCAGCTTAGTTTAGACACGCCTCCGGCCTCCAATGCCCCGCCCTCAGAGACCCCACCCACCATCGGTCCAGCGGAATCTCCACGCAACTCCTTGAGAACTGAGGCCCCACCCACCCTGCCAAACGAACTCCCCATCCGCCTCCAAGTTTCCTCTTTCGGTCTCTGTCCTATGTGACCAGGGCGCGGCTCCACTCCGCAAAGGCCAAACCAACCCCGCCACCAAGGCCCCGCCCACACGCCTAGAGCCCCGCCCACGAGGAGAGAGGCGCCGCCAAACCGTAAAGGCTCCGCCCCCGGTCGCAGACACGTCATGGCCCCGCCCAGCCACTGCCAAGGACCCCGCCCCATGCTGAGGACCTGCCTCCAGGTCCCGCCCCTCCCGAGGCCCCGCCTTCCGGTCCCGCCCCCAGCCGCCTAGTTCCCGGGAGTGGCGGCGGCTGGGCTGAGGCGCAGCGCTTCCTCCGCGTTCGCGTTCTCTGCCGAAGCGCTGAGCTGCCGTGTCCCGCAGGTTACGGGCTCCGTCCCACGCCCGCCGCCGAGGTCCGCGGCCGCCGGTAAGTGTGGTCCCCGCGGGCCCGGAGCAGCGGAGGAGCCGCGTGCGGGCGGCGGCGCGTCTGCTGCAGTGCGGGTAAGACCGCGCGTGGGTGTGGGCTTCAGACCCGGCCTTCCGCGCCTGGCAGGGTCCGTGCGAGCGGGCCTCGGGCCGCAGGTGGAGGTCGAATGGCCACCCCTGTCCGCCCAGCCGGCCCAGGGCGGTTCTGGAAGCTCAGCCTTTGTTGGGCAGGGCTTCCAGGTTCCCTAATGGGGTCCCAGCCGTGCGTGCACCCGCCAGCCTGGCCCAGCGCCGGCGGGTGAGCCACGGAGGAGGTGCCCACCCAGCGACAGCACCCCCGGTCTCGGGAAACCTGTGTAGGGTTGTTGAGGACACCCCCACATTTAAAGGCTATTTCTGCGAGGCGTCAGGTGTCTTGCTTTTTTTCCCCCAAGTGCCATTTGATCTCAGTGTAGAAGACCGAATTCAAAACTGGGCCCGTTGGTGATGAGGGTTGATGCGCTGTAGGAGCGGGGACATTATCTGCAGGTAAATGGGAAGGCTGCTGATTGTCGGCTTTTACTGCCATCATCGTACTCCTCCCTTGTAAGCATGTTTACAACCGACTTCCGGATCCAGCAGCTGGCTTTCGGGTCCTCAGCTGAGAAATTAGGAATGGGTAGGGCGAGAGAGCTCCTACGGGTGCTTTCTGTTTTAAGGTAAAGGTGTCAGGTGCACGTGTGCATACAGCCATCCCTTTGTGAGTTATCTAGCCTCCATAGCCTATCAGCCACTGAACTGCGGTTGTATCTGGCAAAAAAAAAAAAAAAAAAAAAGGTGTCAGAGATAGCTTGTGAGCGGAGCTGTTTAGAGGCTGACCTGGCCATTCTTGCTCTTGTGTAACAGAGATTACCACAGAACTGAGCCGGATCCTACGCCTACCACTAATCCCTAATATCCCTATCTTTCGGGCAGTAATGTCCCTCATGGGACTCCAGTGTGTTTCATAAGCGAAATCTGTGTAGATCTGACACAGAATTGGTGTAGCAGTGTAATTCCCCATGCCCATGTTTTGAAGGGGTTTGCTTGAATTATTTCTGAGCTGCTTAGCCGCGCGGTTGTGCCAGCTCGCACTTTCCAGCATTGGGCTGGCACAGAGAAAGAGCTGCACCTGCTGCCTGTGCATACCTGGCAGTCAGCCTCCTTGCCAGGGGCAGCCAGGCGCCCGTCCTGGACACGTCTCATCAGTGATGCAGCTCTTCCTGGTGGCAGGAGAGTCCACACCTGTGGACTCTGGGACTCCTTTGCTGATAGCTGGGTTTCCTCTTTCCTCTCGTGCTCAAATCAGACTCAGATAGCTGTGTGTGTGTGTAAGTGTGTGTGTGTGTAAGAGAAAGAGTATGTGAGAGTGTGTATGAGAGAGAGTGTGTGAGAAGGAGAATGTATGTGTGAGACAGAGAGAGCGCAAGAGAGAAGAGTGTATGTGTGTGTGTGTGTGTGTAAGAGAGTGTGGGAGTGTGTGTGTGTGTGTGTGTGTGTAAAAGAAAGAGTATGTGAGAGTGGGTATGAGAGAGTGTGTGTGAGAAGGAGAGTGTATGTGTGTGTGTGAGAGAGAGAGCAAAAGAGAGAAGAGTGTGTGTGTGTGTGTATGTGTAAGAGAAAGAGTGTATGTGAGAGTGTGTATGAGAGAGAGTGTGTGAGAAGAAGAATGTATGTGTGAGACAGAGAGAGCGCAAGAGAGAAGAGAGTGTGTGTGTGTGTGTGTAAGAGAGTGTGGGAGTGTGTGTGTGTAAAAGAAAGAGTATGTGAGAATGTGTGTAAGAAGGAGAATGTATGTGTGTGTGAGAGAGAGAGCAAAAGAGAGAAGAGTGTGTGTGTATGTGTGTGAGAGTGTGTATGTGTGTGTGTACGAGAGAGTGAGTGTGAGAAAGAGAATGTATGTGTGTGTGAGAGCGCAAGAGAGAAGAGTGTGTGTGTAAGAAAGTGTGAGAGTGTGTATGAGAGTGTATGAAAGAATATGTATGTGTGTGTGTGTGAGAGAGAAAGAGAGAGAGAGAGAGAAAGTGAGTGAGTTGGAGCCAAACTTTGGGCTTCCTTTCTCAGGAAAGACATGCTTTTTATTTTGAGGCAAAGTCTCTCCTTGAGCCTGGAGCCCAGGTTAGGCCAGGCTGGTGGACAGAGCCCCATGCTAGGTTACAAGGGTGTACCCAGCACATCTGGCCTTTCTATCTGGGTTGTGGGGATGGTTCAGAACTTACCTGACTGAACCACCTGCCCAGTCCAGGCACAGTCAGTATTCCAGCCTACCCGCCCGTCACCTCATGTCAGCCTAATTCAGCTGCAGTTATTTAAGTAGTTGCTCAAGTTAGACTGGAGACCTAGTCCTGCCCGAGATTCTTTGTTCTGGGACACTTTATAAACAAACTGTGCGTGGGATATTTCAGGAGTTCAGATTGAAAATTCCTTAGAGGGAACGAAGGGAGGGGGGCAGGGAACTCATAGACTTTGTGGCTATAGCAACTCTGTAGACTTGATGGAATAAAAGCTGCTCTGACCACCACCTTTCCCTGGTGTTCTCACAAAGCAGGAAGCCTGTCATTTCAGGAACAGCTTACAGGTCCTCCTGACAGTGGATCCTGGGGGTTCGTCTGCATACTGCAGCAGCACTGTGGCAGGATGAGCCTCTCTTGGAGCACACCCAGTACAGTGAAGGGAGCAGAGGGTGGAGCCTCGTAGAATGAGGGAGGCATTGGTAATGGGGAGAGCTTTACATGGGGCAGCAAGAGGATTCTGGGAGTGCCACGTGAGAACATGGAGGGGAGAAGAATGAGAGTGGGAGAATGGACATCTGCAGGACAGAGGGACGGGCAGAGGCAGCGGGACAAAGGGACAGGCAGAGAAGCAGCAGGACAGAGTGACGGGCAGAGGGATAGGCACAGGCAGCAGGACAGACAGATGGGCACAGGCAGCAGGACAGGGGGACAGGCAGAGAGGCAGCAGGACAGAGGGATGGACACAGGCAGCGGGACAAAGGGACAGGCAGAGAAGCAGCGGGACAGAGTGACGGGCAGAGGGATAGGCAGAGACAGCAGGACAGAGGGACAGGCAGAGGCAGCAGGACAGAGGGACAGGCAGAGGCAGCGGGACAGAGGGACAAGCAGAGGCAGTGGGATAGAGGGACGGGCAGAGGCAGTGGGATAGAGGGACGGGCAGAGGCAGCAGGACAGAGGGACAGGCAGAGGCAGCAGGACAGAGAGACAGACAGAGGCAGTGGGATAGAGGGCCGGGCAGAGGCAGCAGGACAGAGGGACAGGCAGAGGCAGCGGGACAGAGGGACGGGCAGAGGCAGCGGGATAGAGGGCCGGGCAGAGGCAGCAGGACAGAGGGACAGGCAGAGGCAGCGGGACAGAGGGACAGAGGGACAGGCAGAGGCAGCGGGACCTAGTTTGAGTGTGGCAGGTGAAAGGAAGGAGGGGTCTAGAATCACAGACGAGCCACTTTGTACAAAGTGGGAAATGAGAGAAGAAAATGCTGAGTGGGTGGAATTCAGGGTTT
Organism: Tokudaia muenninki; assembly: GCA_036184385.1. Classification (NCBI taxonomy): domain Eukaryota; kingdom Metazoa; phylum Chordata; class Mammalia; order Rodentia; family Muridae; genus Tokudaia; species Tokudaia muenninki. The sequence continues at coordinate 78,410,835 of BTHS01000015.1, forward strand.
AGTTGAGGTTTTTTTTTTTTTTTTTTTTTTAAGTGTTAATTTGGGTGTAATTTACAGACCATGAAATTCACCAGGTATATAATTCAGTGATTTTCAATGGAGTTACAGAGCAGTGATTGCCATAATCACATTTCCATGACCTCAAAATGACCCTGTCTGTCTGTTTCTGGTCCATCCAGGCAACCGCTACCTGCTTACCATCATGAGAGACTTGCCTACCTTGGGCATTTCATCCAAATGGAGTCATAAAATATATGATCTTGCTTGGCTGGCCATTTTCACTAAGCTCATGTTTTCTTTCTCCCACCATCCTCCATCCCACAGAATCTTGTGACCCCTCCCCTCACTCTACCTATGTCTGTCTGTCTCTGTCATGATCCTCAGAATCTCATACATCTTAGGTTGGTCTTGAACTTCCCATGTCTCAGAGGATAACCTTGAACTCTTAGTTCAAGTGAATTCTCTTGCCTAACTGCCTAGTGCCATGATTATAGGCATGCTTACCACATCTGGCCAGAACTCCTGTAACAAGTACTCTACCCACTGAACCATCCTGCCAGTCCTCTTACTTGGTTTTGTGGAAAGTATTTCCAGTCTCTTAGTCTACTCACAGAGGATTGAATTGCTAAGTGGACCTCTTAGGTTGAAAGCACACACTTGGGTTTGGTAAAGGCCCATTGATGGGGAGGGGCCTTGTGCATGCAGAATTCCTAGCCAGCAGTGGGATGTAATTTTGTTGGTTTCTCTCCTAGTATTAGTTTTGTCCATTAGGCAGATTCAGCATCCTTGCTTTTCTCTGCCCAGTGCACTTTTGCGTCCCTCAGAATCCATGAGAGTGGGAACTCTTTATCTTTATTTACCCAGTGCCTGGCCTAGGAACCTTGCTAAATATTTGAATTGGATTGCCCAGTAAGCCCAGTTTGTGGACACAGGTCTCCCGTGCTCTGAGTTGGGGAGGATTTCTCCTTGGGAGTGGTGCCCTCATGTGTTTTCTAATTTCACGTCTAGATCCCTCCTTCACCGTGAGAATGTAAGATGGACCCAGAGGAACAGGATCTACTGAACGATTACAGATACAGAAGTTACTCATCAGTTATCGAGAAGGCTTTAAGAAACTTCGAGTCCTCCAGCGAATGGGCAGATCTCATATCTTCGCTCGGCAAGCTCAACAAGGTGCCGGGGCACTTCCTGTGGGAGGGCGGCGGTGTAGACGGAGTTGTCTTCTTATGGAAGGGAATTTGCGGTGCTTAGAACAGCTCGAAAGACAGAAAAGAAAGAACCACCAGGGGTTCTGTCGCTCAGACTCACCCTCACCTAGTTCATGTCACTACACATAACTTCCAGTGTCTTTGGAGCACGGAAGACGGAGAGATACTGTGCTGGTATTTTATAGTGTTTTATAGTGTTGGTATGGTGCAATGGTCTTCTCTTTTTGCGTTTTGATTTTTTGAGTCAAGGTTTCTCTGGGTGTCCTGAGACTCTGTAGACCAGGCTGCCCTCAAACTCAGAGATGTACCTAACTCTGCCTCCAGGTACTGGGATTAAAGATGTGTACCACCACACCACCACACCTGACTGTGAGTGGCTTTTTCCTTAAGTCTGTGTACTGACAGAATGTAAAATTGTCAGTATTATTCAATTATTCAAAGATTATTCTGCGTCAGATGAGGATTTTTCTGTTTGTTTTGTGCTGTACTTATTGTAGAGTTGACTGGTGACTTCTAGAAGAACAGAAAGCAAAATAATTGCACGTGTGAGTACATATGTGAGTGTGGGAGTTGTGTGTGTGTGTGAGAGAGAGAGAGAGATTGTGTGTGTGAGGGAGTTGTGTGTGAGAGAGAGTGTATGTCTGTGTGTGAGAGAGTGTGTATGTGAGAGTGTGTGTGAGAGAGAAAATGTGTGAGAGAGAATGTGTGAGAGGGAATGTGTATATGAGAGAGTTGTGTGAGTGTGTGAGAGAGAGAGAATGTGTGCGTGTGAGAGAGTGTGTGTGTGAGAGAGAAAATGTATGTGTGTGAGAGAGAGTGTGTGAGAGTGTGTGTGTGAGAGAGTGTGTGTGAGAGAGAATGTATATGTGTGTGTGAGAGATGTGTATGTGTGAGAAAAAGTGTATGTGTGTGTGTATGTGAGAGAGAGAGAGTATGTGTGTATATACGAGAGAAAGTGTGTATTTGGGAGAGATAGTGAGTATGTATGAAAGAGAGTGTGTGAGTGTATGTGTGAGAGTGTGTGTGAGAAAGAGTGTATGTGTGTGAGAGAGAATGTGTGTGTGTGAGAGAGTGTGTGTGTGAGAAAGAGAGAATGTGTGTGTGTGAGAGAGTCTATGTGAGAGAGTGTGTATGCGAGAGAGTGTATGTGTATGTATGAGAGAGTATGTGTGTGAGAGAGAATGTATATGTGAGAAAGTGTGTGTGTATGTGAGAGATAGTGAGTGTGTGTATGTATGAAAGAGTGTGTGAGAGAGTATGTGTGTGTGTGTGAGAGAGAGAGAGAGAGTGAGAGTGTGTATGTGTGTGTGTGTGTGTGTGTGTGTGTGTAGAATTGTGCTCTGGGAATATCCAAACAGATCAAAGGGGGCTCCAGCTATCTCTTTCCGACCTTCCTGTCCTGCCCAAAGGGAAGACACTGCAGGGACTCTCAGTGACCATTGTGGTATGTAGTGGACAACCACTGTGGGGGAAGAAGAGCTCGTGCCCTCTCAGGCTGTCTGGCCAACCCTTGGGTTTGGAGCATGAGGATCAGGTGGGAGTTGGAAGATCCCCATCTCTGTTCAGGTCAGGGAACTCCAGCAAGCCCCACTGAGGAGAGAGTGCCTCCCTTTATCTGTCCCAGGTATAGGGTAGGGGTGGTGAAGTGTGGGAAGAGTGAGTCGGGTTCACTGCCTGGGCAGCTGTTACATCTGCTCCCATGTGCCCATCTCAACACCTTCCCTCTGAGGCCAGAAAGCAGCTCTCTAGTCCCAGCATCGGAGTGGGGGTGGGGCAGGCATCTCAGCCTGGCAGATGGCTGTCCTGGGCTTGGTGAGATAGGAGGTTGGTACTCATTGGCCAGGAAACCCCTTGGCTCCTGGAAGGGATGTTTACATGGAAATGTCACAGGCAGGTGCTCAATAGGAGAAACAAATTTCTACTCCTGAGGTCTTCTAGATAGGATCTAGAAGCCCGAGGCTCCCTGGTTGGACAGTTCCAGCTGTGCTCAGGTGAAAGTCACAGCCGGAGACCAAGGCACATCTGAGTCCTGCTGGGTGCTTACCCAGAGCCTGACCTCCCTGGTGTCTAAGAGCACATGCATTGTGCTGTCTCGAAAACTAACAAAAGATAGAAAAGAACACTGTGCCTGTTTATCTCAGAAAAAGCAGTTGTGTTCCTCATTTCTGCCTTTTAAAAAGAATATTTATTTTTAATTTAAAGCGTGTGTGTGTGTGTGTGTGTGTGTGTGTGTGTGTGTGTGTGTGTGTTGGGGGTTGTGTACAGACGAAGAGGTCAGAGGTGGCAGGTCCTCCCTGTGCTGGGATACAGGTAGTTGTGAGCCACATGGTGTGGTTGCTGTAACCAGACTCCGTAAGAGCAGTGAACACCCTGAACCACAAGCCCCTCTTCTGTGGGTTTTTAAGACAGGGTCTCACATAGCTCAGGCTGGCTTTGAACTCCTCATATTGCCAAGGTTAACCTTGAACTCCAACTGCTTCTGCCTCCTCTCCCAAGTGCTGGGATTACAGGTGTTTATCACTACATCTGGCTGTTTTTCTTAATTGAGATAAAATACATTTGGTCCACTTTAAAGTATGCAGTAAGCGGTTTTTTGGTACATTTTACAGTGTCCTGCCGCCATGGAATTTCTCATTCTAGGAAAATGCCGTCTTCCAGAAGGAAGCTGCCACTGAACCGCCTCTCCACCAGCACGCTTTATTCTGCTGTCTCTCCCTAGGGCCCTTGCACATGAATCAAATTACGCAGTGTTCAGTCTTGAGCATCTGGCTTTTTCATGCAGCCTAGCATCCCAGAGGCTAGCCCATGTATTGATAGATTATTGCCATGAGTATCAGATCTTCTGGTCTTACAAGGCTGAAGGTCTTACTAGCCTATCTTTTGACAGGTATTTTGGCTATTGTGAGTAGTGATATTGTGCTTATTTCTGTATTTGCTTTGTCGTTTTCTTTTTTACAGTCATGCCTCTGTATGGGTGAGCCTGTGCCACTGTGTGTGTGTGTGTGTGAGAGTGAGTGAGTGTAGGTCAGTGGTGTGGGTGAGCCTGTGCCACTGTGTGTGTGTGTGGCGGGGGGAGTGTCAGCGTAGGTCAGTGGACAACTCATAGGAATCCATTACCTTCTTTTACCGTATGGGTCCTGTGTTGAACTCAGGTCATCAGGCTTAGTGGAAAGCACTGATTGACTCAAGGAGTTCCAGACTGTTTATCTGATAACTGTGTCACTGCTCACGGCTCCCAGTAATGCACCAGGACTCCAGCTTCTCATCCTTATGATACTGACCTTCATGGTTTTTTATAATAGCCCTCCTACTGTATATGAAATTATAACTCATTTTGGCTTAAAAACATTTATTTGTTTATGTGCGTGCACAGGGCTGTATGTATGCCACAGGACATGTGTAGAGGTCAGAGGACAAGCTGAAGGAGTCATTTTTCCCTTTTACCATGTGAGTCCTAAGGACATCAGGTTTGGAGTCAGGAACCTTTATTCATTGAACTATCTCTCTAGTCCCCGGAGAGGGAGAGGGAACAAACAGCGAGCTGTCAAACGTGTGCAGTTTTGCTGGCATGTATTCTGGGCACTGTGCGCGCACAGAGGTCTTGGCAGCAGGAGTGTGCCCAGTGGGTAACGCAGCCTCTGTGTTGTAGAAACAGAGAGATGGGCAGTGGTGCTCAGCTGACCTTCTCCTTACGCAGCCTATCGTGGCTCTTCTTGCCCCAGTTATCCCAATCTAGAAACTCTCACAGATGTGCCCAGAGGTTTGCCTCTTATCAAGTTAACAGTTGATATTAACATCCCATCTCATGTAGCTAATGCGGACCCGGGAGCTAGGCTGTTGTCAGGCTCTCCTACCTTTTCCTGTCGGTGTTGTGCAGTGGAGAGCAGGGTGTGCCCTCTCACTGCCAAGGAGCCTTACTCTTTGCCCAGGTGAGGCTGGTGTGGCTCTGCTGCCAGGAGCTGTTGTCTTACTCGCTTAGGTCGGATTGTACTTACCAGTCCTCACTGCTGGTCCCTCCGAATGTAACTGTCTTTGCAGATCGACTGTTTACAGAGATGCTGCCGCTGAAGTGATGTGATTAGGTGTGGCTGGAGCCCACCGTGATGGCTATCCTCATGCCGAAGGGCTTTGTTTTCTTGTTTTGTGTTTTTGAGACAGTCTTATTATGTTTCCCTGGCTGGCCTCAAACGTGCTATACAGACCAGGATGCTCTCAGACTCACGGAGGTCCACCTGCCTCTGCCTCCCTAGCGTGAGAATAAAGGTGAGCTCCACCACAGAAGGGGGCGTTAGAGCTCAGGCCGAGCGAGGCAAGAGGACAGCAGGTTCGGGCTGCCTGGGCTACAGAGAGTCCAGTGCCAGGCTGGGCAATTTAGTGAGACTTCAACCTGATAAATTAGAAGGAAGTTGGGGGCTGTGGCTTGTCCACTGCTCTTAAGACTCTGGGATCAGCCCCTAGTCCTACAAAAAAGAGAAAAAAGGAGGAGGGGACTTAGATACAGGTGTAGACATCATGAGTGATGACACGTCTCAGGACAACACACCTGCTGTCCAGGGAACACCACAGACACGGCCGACTTCCAGAGCTGCTGGGAGGAGCTGTTCTCTTAGGAGGAGCCACTGCGCTGACGCCTGAAGTGTCAGTGGAGAGAGTGACTTCCACGGCTTTCTGTTTCAGAACATCGGTTAAGCCACTCTGTGCACAGTATACATTGTAGCGGATCCCTCAAAGGATGTCAGATGCCACAATAGACTGACCATCTGGGGTGGCGGGGCTGTGGCAGCAACATAAAACCTCTGTTCATGTGGAATAGGAGGCTTTACTGCTGGGACAGTGACCAGTGTGATATTGAGTCCTGACTACTACAAAAGGGAGCTAAATACGGGCAGTGGGGGGCAGGGGGCAGTGACTGTTTTTAGACAGAGATGGCTCTCTTTTAACATGACATTTGAACAGAGGCCTGAGTGGGCAGGCAGACAGGCTGTAAGTGATGCGGGCCTGAGTCCTGGCACAGTAAAGGGATAGGTGTGGGCTGGTTTAGAAACAGAGTATTAGAGGAAAGAGAGATCCCTGTGACTCAGTCCTTTGGTTATGGGGGACACTGGGTTCTTATAGGGGGAAATTAGGAGCAGAGCAGGAAGGCAGCCTCTGGACTTGACTGACAGAGGCCATCAGACATTCTGGTGTATCTGAATCTAAAGAAAGTTCCTTTGGTAGTTTACGTTTTAACCAGCTAGGAGGGGCATCTCTATTGTAGTCTTGAGACGGGGTCTTGCTACATAGACTAGGCTCTTGCAGTTCTCCCTGCTCAGCCTCCTGGGTGCTGGGCCTGAAGGTGTGTACCACCATGCCTGGCTTTAGGTGGAGAACTCTTTTAGCAGAGATAGAGAAAAGCAAAGGAGGGGGCGGCCCTGTCGCAGCCTGGTTGTCCCATGGGTATGTTGGAAACCCCTCCTTCAAGTGTCGAAGGCAGTGGAAACCGGACCCCTGCAGCAGCCTGAGGACTTTGTGCTGAGACCTGTACTCAGGTGAAGCCAGGATTCTTGGCTTTGGGGCAGAAGAGAATTTCAGGATGAATCCGTATGCTGCAGGGACAGAGATTATTAAGAAAAGTTTTTTAACACATATTTCAGCTGGGCATTAGGGAGAGAAAGGGGAGCACCGGGAACAGGACAGTTTATACTCAAGGGTGTGTGAGCCTCTCAGGAGAGAGTTGTGTTCAAGTGTCTTGGTGATGACTGTGTGTATGATTTGGTGACTTGAAGTTAGATGGTCCCACAGGTTTCTAAGGAGCTGCTTTTTTAAATTTTCCTTTTTAGGAAATGGGATCAGAATGAGGCTCCTGAGGTGTGTAGCACAGGATTTCGGGGTGATAAGACAAAAACCCAAGGTTACAGGAATGCAAGGAGTCCTTACTGTAGTGAGACAAATGGGTTGAGACATGCGTGGGCCGTAAGCTAGCTTCACAATTGAGTTTGTGGGATTCTCAGAAAGTTGGGGGTTTGCAGTTAAGAGGAGTAAGGTTCAAGGTTGCGTTCACTCTGGCCTTAGGCATGGGTCAATGCCATGCTAACGTTCCTGCAGGAAACTCTCCACGGGGAGAGAACTGTTCCCAGGTCGGCAGCCTCCACAGTGAACGGTCAGTTGTGTCAAAGTTCTCTATCCAACTGGCTCAAGACTGCAGCCAGACTCTGAGGTGGGGGCGCCTTCCCCTTCCCACACCCCTCTTTTCATTTTCCCTGTCTTCTGTCCTATCTCATAAGGACACCAATGAGACTCCCTGGAGTAAGCGTACCCCACATGCCTCACCGTATCCTAATTAACTCTGAAAGGGTTTGTTTCCTCATGCAGTCCATTTGAAGGTATTGGGTGTTAGGACTCTGCTCAGACAGCGATTAGTAGGTCTGACAGTCCAGATGACTGACCACATCACAGTTCAAAAGCTCCTTCTCACAGATACCCCACCAATAGAGGCTACGGTGTTATTTCTTCAAACCTTTGCACTGCCCAGGAGCCTCGTGGAAACCTTTGCCTGTGTAGTGACACTGAGGACTTCCTGGTCTGGCAGTGACTGAGGTGACTTAGGGCAGGCTCCACTGCTCCCTACAGGCAGCCCTCCTGATGACTTGAGGCCTAGCTATCACACCTCAGAACTCCGCACCCACTCCTTTAAGAAGGGGTGACACTGTGGGGTGTCCTTCAAATGTGTATGAGCATCCTCGCAGGGTGGGGTCTCTCTTCCCAGCCCTGACCAGCTAACCCAGCATTCCTCACTCCCACTGCCCGGCCCTAATAAGGAGGGTGACGAGATGCTCCTTCAGCTGTACGGCACTCCCAGTTCTCCGTGGCACCTGGGTTCGGAGCTGTGGTGCTAGCTGCTCGCTGGCAACCTTCTAATGCTCTCCACTGACAGTGATCAGCTCGAACCCCTGCTTCCAACGTGTGGCAGCAGCTGCTCAGTTCTGGTGTGTTTGCCCAGTACGGGGTTCGGATGACGTCACGGCCCTTACCCTGGATTGTGAGGGCCTTGCTGACTCAGTTGTCCATTGCGAGCCACTCAAACATGACAAGGTCGAGGCGGGTCTCTGGGACGACCCTTCTGTCTGCAGAGGAGTCTGCCGCACTTGTAATATTTTGTAACCAGGATAGTCTTAATTATTTTGTGTTTGAGTGAAAGAATTTGTAGTTCATCCTTTCCAGTCTGCTGGAGGAATAGAAGGTAACCAAGTTCATGCAGACAATTACCTCTCCAGTGACCAGTAGCCAAAGGACAGCAGCATGCCGTCCAGCAGAATAGAGGTCTAGAGCAGGAGGAAGCAGCTAGTGACCCGTTAGGTCGCTCTGCTGAAGACTCAACCCCCCAGGTGACTCTGGAGAAAGTGTCATTAGTAGACAACTTGATGAGGTCATAAGGTGAGTCTTTATCTGATAGGACTGTGCCCTTGAAAGGAAAAAGAGGCATCCTCCCTCTCTCTACCCTCCAAACACCCGCGTAAAAGACACAGCCAGAAGACACTTATCTGCAAGCCTCGAAGAGACCTGAGCCAGCCGTCCCTGGATTGTGGCCTCTGGTACTGTGAGGTAAATGTGTGCTGTTTAAAGCACACAGTCTATAGTATTTTTTAAAAGACAGCCAAAGAGACTAGTGCAGAAGGTTGGAGTTAGAGCTGGCTGCTTTTCAATCCATACAACTGTTTGGACGTGAGCACCAACCTTCAAACTGGCATTTGAGTCTATTATAGGCGTTCCCATTTGTCCTTTTTATGGGCCCCACCCCCCACCAAGCTTTATTGACACACAGTAACTTGAACATCGTTATACAAACCCAAGTCCTCACAAAGTCTACCACTGAGCCACGACACCAGCCCTGCACATACTGAGTGTGATTTGAGACCCTCACCACCGTGAAGACTGTGTGTCTGTCCCCTCCAGAGGTTCCCTCTTGGTATATTTCATGTCCACATCCCCAGACAACTGTCTGTCACCCTCCTTTCTGTCACTGTAAATGAGTTTGCTTTTTAAGAAGCTTTATATAAACAGAGCCAGGTGTAAAGGCTTGTATTCCCAGCAGCTGAGCAATAAATGCAGGAAACTTAAGAGTTCAAGTCCATCCTCTAGCTACATAGTGAGTTTGAGGTTAGCCTGGGCTACCCAAGACTGTCCTCACAGTAAACGAAATGAAGCTTTGTATAAATGGGTTTGTCTTCTGTTACTCCTGCTCTGGCCTTTCCCACTCATCCCGGCTATTCTGAAGGTCAGCCAAGAGGTAGATACTGATAATTCGTGTACCTTGTACTGCTGAGTAAGATACACAGATACACAGGATCCATTTCCTGGTCATGGACAGTTGAGTTCCTTCCAGTAGATGTGTTTTAATTTTTTTTAATGATTTGTTTGTGTGTCTTTGTGAGGATCCCCTGGAACTGTCACAGACAGTTGTGAGCTGCCATATGGGTGCTGGGAATTGGACCTGGGTCCTCTGGAAAAACATCCTGTGCTCTTAACCACTGAGTTATCTCTCCAGCCTATGTCTTAATTTTGTAAAGATTTATTTGTGTGTGTGTGTACATGTGCGTGTGTATGTGCATGTACCTGTGCTTGTATGAAGGCCAGAGGAGGAGCTGGACTGGCTTGGAGTTACAGGCTTGTTTATGAGGGTTCTGAGCTCCAGACCCTCCCCGTTCCTCAGAATTGCGAGCAATCTCAACTGCTGCGCTGTCTCAGGACCCCCACAGTCAATGTCTTTGGAGGCCACAGTTTGCAGCATGATCGATGCTCCATTCTACATCCTGCCATGTATGGGAGCTGCAGCCCTTCCCTATCTTCAACTCTTGGTGTGGGCAGAGCTGAGCCACTATTCAGAGGGAAGGGAAGAAAAGCTCATGGTGACTTTTGCATTTCCCACATGATAGACGATTACAATATTAACATGGGACACTGTAAATTTACTTTAATCCCATGGACATAAAATACAAAGGCAGTTGGAAGAGCCGTCCTTGTTGTATATGGTAACAAATAATTGTTACCCAATGGTCAGGGAGCGCCTCAAAGTAAATCATGATGTGACAGTAAAATGACCTATGTGCCCTTCAGATGTCGGAGACCTGTGGTCTCACAGGAGAATGTACTCGTGATAAAGTGAAGGAACAGAAAAACAAAGTAACAGTTTCTACAAAGCTCTCTCAGTCCTGCATATATGTGCACACATGTGTGCGTGTAAAGTGCAGGCGCCTGCAAGAGGTTGTTAGATCTCTTGGAACTGATGTCCCCAGCAGTTATGAGCTACCCAACATGGATGCCGGGAACAGAACTCAGGTCCTCTGTAAGAATAGAACAGGCTCTTAGCTACTGGGCATCTCTTCAGCCCCAGCACATTCAGTAAATTTTAATGGCACATATTCCCTCTACTTACAACTTCCAGACACACTGGAAAATGTCCTCTGGCTGAGCCAATGGCCCGACAAGCCTCTACTGCGGGAGAACAGGCAGGTCCACATCACACAGTCATGCTAGTGCAGGGCCTCAGGTGTTTCTCAGTCTCATTAGGAATCTGTTTGTGTCTTTGTTACTGTGTCTCACTTCATTAGCTGATCGATATGTGAAGTGTTGGGCTGGAGAGATGCCTCAGCAGTTAAGAGTACACAGTGTTCTTGCTTCAGAGGACAAAAATTCAGTTCCCAGCACCTACGCCAGGCAGCTCATAACCACCAGCTCCAACTCCAGGGGATCCAGGGTCCCTGGGCTTTGCAGACACCTATAGTCACATACGTATTCCCACACATATACATTTTTTTTTATGATAAAGTAAGTCCTTAAACATGTGTGTGTGCATGTGAATGATAGTTAACGTGTTTCTTTTTATGCAAGTGACAGGTCCTTTCTTACTAGTGCTTCTGGTGACTCCCCAGCAGGGTGCCTTGGTGTGTTGGAGACAGTCTGGTTGGATTGCTGGGGAAGGCAGGAGCACTGAACATGGCGTGGGGGCAACTGGTTCAACGGTGTGGGGCGAGACCCCTGCTGTGTACAGAGGTCGGTGGGAGTGTGCTCTGAGGTAGCCAAGGCATAACATTCTGGTTCTCAGATTTAATCCTCCATTTTCAGTGGTACAGATTGCTTCAGATGTGGCCTTGTGACTTCTTGGACCGCTGAGAAGTGGCAGGAAGGCTGCAGGTCAGCTTCAGGAAGGGATTTCCTCTCCTACAAAGATAACAAAAGGACCAAGCACTTACTCTGTGGTTATTTTTGTTCCACTGAGAATGGGCAGTTTTTTGTTGTGGTATTCTTTGTATTTGTGTAAGAATTTAATGCCTGAGCCTGGGGCAGACATCCTAGCCCTTGACAGGAAAAGATAGGTTGAGAGTCAACTCACTCTGTGCTCCGTCACTAGGAAAGCTGTGTCTTTGGAGGTGTCTTTCCTTTGCATAAGCCAGAGACAGAATCCTGCTCCTCTACATGGGAGAGCCTCGGCCTTAGTAGTGGGCATCTGGGTCGTCTGATCTGTGCACTGCAAGGTGTTTGTTGACATCCTGGCCTCTTGTTCACTACATACCAGTATACTCTCTCCCCTCCTCTACCCCCAAAAAGAAAAATTTATAAATGTCTCCAGAGACTCCTGAATGTCCCCTGAGGGACAGCATTGCCCTAGACTTTTGGTTTTGTAAGTTACATTATGTTTTCTTTATTTAAAATGTCATGGTTGGATAGTCTGTGTCCATATAGCTAAGTATGTCCCACCAAGCCCATCTTCTCCCCTTATCCAAGTGGGAGCCTGGGCCTGTGCAGACAGATTTGACCACTGACAGGAAAAGCGTTTGTGTGTCCTTCAAAGCTGCAGCATGGGGCTGAGCGTGAGCTGAGTTTGCCTGGTACACACCAGGCCAGGTCCATTCCCCAACCCCCTCCATGCTGCCAAAAGGGAAAGGAAGGAGTGAGGTTTGCTGAGAGTGTAGCTCAGGGGCAGAGCCCTTGCCTCGAATGTCAGAGGTCCTGGGTTCAAACCTCCAAATAAAATATTAAAACAAGTAAGTCTTCCTGTGACTCGAGAGAGTAAAAAAGGCACAGGATGCCTGGTGACGGTCTCCGGGCTTTGTCTGCATTAAGTGCGGCTGGCTGGCAGCCTGGCAGGCCGGACGGGCCAGGGCTTTGCCTGAGTCACTGCAGAGGCTAAGCACAGAGCCTTGTTGTGTTTCTGAGGATCCATGTTCTTTCAGTGCCCTGTACACCAACCACAGTGTCCTGCTCTTTGTCCTGAATGTCTCGGGACGAGTTTCAGAGAGAACAGAGCTGGGGCCTTTGCTCTGCATAGAGCAAGCCGGGCTCACATGACGTCATCGTCCTCTGCAGCGCACTCCTCTGCTCTGGTACTGTCTCTTCCACCCAGCCAAGAGCTTTTCTTTAACAGACTCCTGACCCCGTGCAGGCCGCTTATTTCTGAACCAGGAAAGCAAACGGCAGAGAGAAGGAAGACCAGGAGAGGATCAAACCAGACCAAAGCTGATGAAATCAAATCCCCGATGTGTCCACGGAGAGCTGTGACCTTCACTCCAGTCTGAGACTCTGAATTATATCCCTTGACATTCTTGCCCCAACCTGGTGCTGGGCTGCAGTGATCTCTGGAAGGTAGTGTGAGGGAAGAGCTGACACTCAGTCCCTCTGACAGTGCCAGCTGCACTCTCCTGTGTGACTTCCGGAGAGCTCTGTGTTCTCCCAGTGAGGAGTGCTTTGGGGACTAACGCCTAGTTAGGATTTGTAACAGCTCTGTCCCCAGGGTGTTCTTTCTTCTCTCCTGGCTCAGCCTTAACAAATTGATACACATAAGCCTTGCTGCTGGTCTGTTACACATGCCATTTGTATGTAGATGACAGTATGTTTAAAAAGAAAAATGGTAACTCCAGATGCCACGCAGGAAGCATGCAACTGCATGCAAGTTGCTCTCCGGCATGCAGCATGCAGCATGCGGTTCTTCAATACTTCCCAGTTCTCGGCATCGCGTGTAGTGCAAGCTTTAGGTCACACCTTCCTTCCCAATTTCTTCCCTCCTGGTAGAACTCAGAAGCCTAGCTTCTGCCCAGCATGGCCGTCTCAGTTCTGAGTCTGTGAGCTCTTGGCCCCAGAAGAGTGAATGCCTCTGTAAGCTCCTGTGGCTTTCTTGAAGTTTCCTCTTGTGTAGACAGTTTCCTTAACAGCAGAGTTTTTGTATTTAGTGAAATCCATGTCCCCTGCTGGCTGTCAAGTGGCCAGAGTATGAGGTGCTGTTGAAAAGAATAGAACCCAAGTCTAGGAAATTGGGAGAGCCCTACAGAGCACCATAGCTGTTCCGAGCTCCTCTGTGGGGAGGCAAGGAAAATAGAGATTAGTGTCCAGATGGAGAAGTTAAAGAATCTTAACAGGGGCTGGGGAAGGCAGCTCCAGATGTAAAGTACTTGGTATATGAGTCTCAGGACCAGAGGTGAAATCCCTAGAACCCATGTAAAATGGTACATGCCTGTAGTCCCAGGACTGAGGAGGTTCACTGATCAGCCAGTCTAGCTGCATCTCTGAGTTCCAAGTTCAGTCAGAGACTTTGTCCCAACAGATAAGGTGGAAGGTGATAGAGGAAACACCTGACGTCAGCCTCTGGCTGCACATAGGCATATAAGACACACACACACACACACACATGCATATAAGCCACACACACACACACGCATATAAGCTACACACACACACACACACACACACACACACACACACTTGGAGAGGAATCCAAATGAGACAAACTCAGAAGGGGAAAGCAGTGTTCACACATGTGTCATGTTCCTGCTTGAGCTCAGTGTGTTAGTGTGTTTCTTGTATGGGGTCCATCCTGGGAGATACACCTGCAGTCCCAGCACCCAGAGGACTGAGGCAGGAGGATCGAGGTGAAATCTTGTCTCAAAAAATTATAAAAGTTTTCTGTCCTGGCACATTGATTCCTGTGTCATCATAACCAAGAGATTGGGGTGCCCCATGTAGTTTAAGACCTTGTTACTCGTGATGCATATGTGTGCGTGCATGTGTATGTCTGTGGTGGGAGGGGAGGTGTTTTAACGTGGGAAAGGATACCAGTGTGTGCATGTGCAGGGGTGTGTGAGATGTCACTGTGTATTGTATGCCGGTAATCCTGTATAGAGTGTATGCAGAAATAGAGGGTCACCTGTGTGTGCATGTACACAAGCAGAAGTGTGTCTATGCATGTAGGTTGTATGTCTGTGTGTGTATATGTGCCTGCACACTATGTGTTAAGGTACTGTGGCGTGAGATGGAGACACTGTGTCTCAGCTCCTTTCAGTGTTTAACATCCATGACCCGCCCCTGAGGAGGTAGCAACACATTCTGTGTGAGGAAAGCCTTGGGGAGCCCCGTAGCCTGTGACAGCCTGGCAGCCAGTGAGAGGAGGAGCCTGTCTCAGACCCAGTCCGGGTCGTGTAGAGCCCTGGCCTCACCGGCTTCCTGAACTCTTTATGGGAGCATTGGTTTCCTGACAGAGCCCACTCTGGCTTGATAAAAAGTATTGCGTCTGTGCCCAGCCACGAGCTGTGCTTGGCCCCTGGGCCTGGCCTGCACCAGCCAGTTCCCTTCATCTCTCTGTCTCTACTTTTGTGACTGTTCTAGTCCAAATCCTTAGTCCATGGATTCTCACCACCTAGCAGCAGCTCCGAAAGCCCTAGCTAGAACGAATCCCTCTGGCCTTGAACTCATGGCGATCCTCCTGCTTCTGCCTTGAAAGTGCTAGGATTATAGGCCTTTGTCACTGCAGCTGACTTAAGAGAAATACTCATTCATTCACTCACTCACATTGGTTTTGGTTTTGGGCTTTTCAAAACAGGGTTTCTCTATGTAACAGCCTGGCTGTCTGGAAATCACCAGACTAACCTCAAACTCACAGAGATCTGCCCGACTCTGTGTTCCCAAGTATTTTATTTATTTATTTGTTTTTTTTTATTTATTTAGGTTGGTTGTTTGTTTGAGACAGAGCTTCTCTGTGTAGCCTTGGTTGTCCTGAAACTCACTCTGTAGACCAGGCTGGCTTCAAATTCAAGGATCTGCCTGTCTCTGCCTCACAAGTGCTGGGACTAAGGACGTGCGCCACCACACCTGGCTTACGAACTTTAAAAGAGAAAATCTTAGTCTTCTAACGTATGTCACGACTTGAGATGGCTGGCTTAACCTGTACAGGTCTTCTCCCGCAGCTCTACTGGGTAAGGATGGCGGCCGTGGGTGTTGGAGGCCTCATTGCGAGCTGACTCATCCTGGCATCACAGGGTTAGAGTTCAGTGAGGGAGTGCAGCCTGGTGCTGCTCATCCTCTGACCTTTTGAGGAGGCTTCTTATTTACACAGAAGCTGAAACCATGTCACTCTCCAGTGAAACTCTGGAGTCTCACTGTTTAACCTGTGAGGTCTCAGCGCCCTGCAGTGACTCTGCTCACTATGGGGTCTCAGCACCCTGCAGTGACTCTGCTCACTATGGGGTCTCAGTGCCCTGCAGTGACTCTGCTCACTATGGGGTCTCAGTGACCTGCAGTCTCAGTGCTCTGCAGTGACTCTGCTCACTGTGGGGTCTCAGCGCCCTGCAGTGACTCTGCTCACTATGGGGTCTCAGTGCCCTGCAGTGACTCTGCTCACTATGGGGTCTCAGCGCCCTGCAGTGACTCTGCTCACTATGGGGTCTCAGCGCCCTGCAGTGACTCTGCTCACTATGGGGGTCTCAGCGCCCTGCAGTGACTCTGCTCACTGTGGGGTCTCAGCGCCCTGCAGTGACTCTGCTCACTGTGGGGTCTCAGCGCCCTGCAGTGACTCTGCTCACTGTGGGGTCTCAGCGCCCTGCAGTGACTCTGCTCACTGTGGGGTCTCAGCGCCCTGCAGTGACTCTGCTCACTGTGGGGTCTCAGCGCCCTGCAGTGACTCTGCTCACTGTGGGGTCTCAGTGCCCTGCAGTGACTCTGCTCACTATGGTGTCTCAGTGCCCTGAAGTGACCCAGGGGAGGCCATAGGCCCCATCTCCATTTCGTCTCATGCAGCCACCCTCCCATGTCACTGCTATCTGTCACAGCAGTTAGTGCTGGGAGTCCCTGGCTTGCCTTAAGCAGAAGTCACATCTGTTCTCCACCTGTCTGGTCTAAAGGGCACTGTTATGCCCATGGCGAGGCTGCAGGCAAGTGCTGAAGCTGGGTGACCTGGCCAGCCTGGCTCACTGCGTTGTTGCTTGGTAAAATGGGCGTCCCCGTAAAGATGGCAGGCTTTCAGAGGAAAGCTTGTAGTGTTTTACTGCGGTGGCCGTTGTGCCGTGTTGGCTTGATGAGAGACATATGTTAAGTTGGCTTGTTTACATTTTGGACAGGCAGCATGTGGCCTGCTCTCTGCAGTAAACATAGGCTTCTGCAGGGGCACTCTGGACTGTGGCTTCTGGGAACTTGTGGGAGTGTTTGTGTGCACGTGTGTGCATGTCTGTATATGTGTGTGTGTGTGTGTGTGGTGTATGAAGCATTCATAGCATACACACACACACACACTGAGATCAGAGGGGAGATGTTGAGTCAGGGTCTCCCACTGAACCTAGAGCTAAGCTGATGGCCAACAGGTCTCTGTCCCCCCACCTACTACCCCACCCGGGGCTGGGGCTATGGTGTGTGTGTGGCCACATCCAGCTCTACACGTCACGTAGGGCTCACTCTCTGCTCTCAGGTCCTCCTGCCTGAGCAACACTGGGGGAACCTTGTGAGCTCACTGTCCGAGCTTTCAGATACTGAGTCCTGGAGAAGATCCTGCAGTCAGACTGTGTTGTGTTGGGAGGAACCAAAGTGAGGTGCAGAGCTGCCCTTGGGTGGACAAAATGACTCTTTCTTTCTTCTAGCCATGAAGCTGGGCTGTAACTCAACCCCCACCCCTTTTTTATTTGTGGGGACCGGGGATCCAGCCCAGGCCTTCTGCATGCTAAGCAGATAGTATACTACTTAGGGATAAGACATTACACCTTCAGCTCCTGTTAGTTTAAGGTCGTGCTGTGCCTGTGGATGTAATGAGGTCAAGAATATTGTAATTATATCCTAATTGTAGTTCCAGGTATTCTTTCAGGATTATATAGTTCCTGAGTGAAATAAGGAACTTACCTTCCTGTTTAATCGTAGTTTTTCCTTTCCATGGAGCTGACTGAAAATGGTTTTGAAAACTGTTTTCCCTTCCCAGCTCCCCTGCCTCTCCGAGTTTATACCTGTAGACTGTCTCTCATGAATTGTGTATGTTAGGCACGGTGCCTACCCAGTCTGGATTCCAGTTTCCTGAAAATAAACCCCCCTGTGACCTGCTCAGCCGTGACCTGCCCGGGAGGATTTGCCAAGCCTTCTTCACTGAGTGACCTGTTCCGCAGCAGCAGCAGCGACGGCGGCATTCTCACGCAGGCGGAAAGAGTGGCAGAACGGAGGGGCCCTCCTCAGCTGGCCAGATGCAGCTGATGTGAGGGATGGCTCTGAGCTAGCAAGGGGAAGTCCCCAGGACTTGCCTGCACATGTCCTTTACTTTTTTACCACGCAGGCGTCACAAGAAGTGTGAGCACCATAAGGCACTGACTTTTTTTTACAGGGCGCTATTATAGTTGTCCTCTTACAGTTCGGTCAGCTTTGTTTGCTTGCTTGGTTTTCTCAAGACATGGTTTCTACGTCTGTGTAGCCCTGGCTGTCCTAGTAGAACTCACTCTGTAGACTAGGCTAGCCGATCTCACAGCACTCTCCCTGCCTCTGCCTTCCATGCGCTGGGACTAAAGCTTTCTCCAGCGTTGCCTGACTGTGTTGTCGGCTCTTTACAGAGCCTAATTCGTAAGGCGGGTTTTATCTGGGTGTGTGTGGGATACCCAGGGCCTGGTACTAATGTCTCTCAGGCGTCCATAGAGATCTTAGATCCTGGGGATAAGGGGCACCTATGAGAAGAGGTTTGTCAGTCAAGATAGGGAAGGTTGGCAACAGATAGGCCCCACGTCCCAGTGGCTCCTCAGTGCGGTTTGTTCCTCTATCAGCTGGTGCTTTTCAGGGTCCTGGGATGGATTATGACCCTAAAGGCAGGAGTAAGTGCCTGAAGATCTTCAAGTTGGCTTTTGAATCCTATCCCAGAAAACCCACACAATTCCACAGACCGTCTCGGCTTGAGTATATCACAAGGCCTGTTGTATGCACATGCGGATGAATCCCAGGTGCCTGGGTTGTTGTAGAGCGCCTTTAGTGAAACCACAAACAGCAGGCGTCCTTAAGACACATTGCACACGCAGGAGACTTGGTGTGGACTTGAGAAGATCACGCATTGAGCTCATTGCCGTTCTCAGTCAGGCACTGGTCTCAGAGAACGTCTAAGGGCTGTGTCTTTAGGACTGGACCTCAGTTGACCTGCCAACAGGGTGATGGCCACCTGGTCTTCTGCCTGTTCTGTGTGTTTGAGAATGACCCACATAAGGTGTGCT
Source organism: Tokudaia muenninki (assembly GCA_036184385.1). Taxonomy (NCBI): domain Eukaryota; kingdom Metazoa; phylum Chordata; class Mammalia; order Rodentia; family Muridae; genus Tokudaia; species Tokudaia muenninki. Next base: position 78,429,508 of record BTHS01000015.1, read on the forward strand.
ATTTCCTGTTCACTGCCCACATGTGTCCTGTCTGCTTTATCTGTTGGTGTTCCTATCCTCTCGTCACAGCTTGTGACTTAGTGGCTGCTGAGATTACTTTTGTTTTTAAATAAACGTATGATTTATTTTGGGGGACTTCTCTTAGTTTTAGACTATTAGACCCTTCCTAAACAATGTATCAAGATCTAAACAATGTATCAAGATACTCTTGTTCCCCATGAGGGAGGATGGCCTTAAACTGGTTTGGAGCTCTCTCTGTAGTCTAGGTTATCTTGCCCTTTTGATCCTCTTGGGATCACAGGCATGTGTCACCATGCCTGCTGTATCCATTGCAGGGGACTGAACCTAGGGCCTCATGCATATGAGGCGTTTGCACCCAAGCAGCTGAGCTACAGCCCCAGCCTCTTAAGATACTTCTTGATGGTCTCCAGAGCAAGTTCGAGGACAGTCAGGGCTACACAGGGAAACCCTATTTTGACACCCGCTCCCCCCCTCCACTCCTGCAAAAGAAAAGATACTTCTATACTTCTTGATAATCTCTAGTTTGTCCTTTACCTCTCACCTAATCTGAGTTCATTGTAGAGGTAGAAGCAGTGTCTTTGTGTATAAGAGAAGCCTGCCACGGCCCTGAGGATGCATGGCCCAGGGCCAGCCATCCTGACCTGGGCTGCAACACACCTGGTACAGCAAGGGTTCCAGGCCACTCTGGTTTCGGTCAAGCTCTGCTGTCTGGAATGCTGAAGTCTGCAGAGATGGATGAGATGGTCTTCACCCCAGAGTTGGCCGCAGGAAGTGCCCTGTGTGGGGACCCTGCTGCCTCCCTAGGAGGGGACTGAACTGAGTCCCAGGTGGGCAGAGGAGTGCTCTGGTGAGGGAGATGCTATATAGACAGAAAGCAAAGACTGCCATGTTGGGACAGTTTGGTGTAAGAAGTGAGGTAACAGGCCAGGGAGGTGGCTCCATTGGTAAAGGGCTTGCAGTGCCAGCCTGTGGGCCTGGAGTGACCCCAGAACCCATGTGAAAATGTAGGGTATAGCAATGCACCCATGTAACCCCCATGTCAGCGAGGTGAATGAGGGCCATTGCAGGAGCTTGCTGGCCAGCCAGCCAAGTGAATTAGCAAACTCCAGGTTCGTGTTCGAGAGAGCCTGTCTCAGGAAATAAGATGGAAGGCTGGTGAGAGGGATCAGAGGATAAAGGTACTTGTCATGCACTCCTGACTGCCCGAGTTTGACCCTGGAACCTTCCCGTGGAAGGAGACAACTCTTGCAAGTTGTCTTGTGATGATCTCACACTCATTATAGAATGTGCACCCCACACACTTGAGTGAATGGATGTTCCTGTTTGTTCGTTTTTAAAAGGTAGAGAATGATTGAGGAAAATGCCTAATGTTGACCTTTGCCTACACACATTTGTGCAAATACACGCACACACTTGTGCAAATACACACGCACACACACCCAAGAAAGAAAAAGCAATAGAAATGGGGTAGGCGAAGCAGACTACATTCGTGCTGGGGCCTTTGAGTGGCTCTCAGAGAACTTGGAGTTCACCTGCATGCTCTCAGTACAGATAAGTGTGTGCAAATAACCCGTGTCAGGTGGTATTATAGGACAGAGTCTCTGGGAACCTTGTTTTCTTGTTTGTTTTCAGTGCCCAGGGCCTTGCACACACTAAGCATATTTTCTAGGACTAAACTATTCCCAGCTTGAAAAACTGGTATAAAGAAGGTTCTGGGTCCTGCGTGCTTGGGGATACTATAACTCATCATCTCAGTGGGGTTGCAATGTGTTTTTCCTTTTCCTAACACAATCCCTAGTTGGTAGAGATGCCAGAAACTGCTGTCTCCCCATGTATAAGCCCCACACAAAACTGCATGGCTGGGTAGCTGAGCCGAAGATCATGGGATGAATGAGACCCCCCCTTCTTCCTGAGCCAACAACATCCAAAGCTTCTGTGCGCACAGTAGGCTCCTCATAGGGAAGGGAGGTTGTCTGTGCTGGTTCCTGCCAGTGAGTGCCCCTTCATCCCTATGGGACTGCTGCTCTCCTGGGGTGGAGATGTCCACAACCCTTGTCTGTCTGGGGTGCCATGGTATCATCAAGAAGCTGTCTGGGCCTTTCCAGACATTCCAGGCTCCAAAGAGCCTGGCTTTTGAGTCTCTGGAGCCTTCACACACGCTTGTCCATGTGACTGGTCGGTCTATCTGTCCGTCTGTCTGTCTCACTGCCCTCTGACCTCCACAGGTTTGCTCTTGTCTGGAAGCGGCATAGCTGCCCTCTCTCTCACTTGCCTTTGCTGTGTTGCAGGCTCTCCAGAGCAACCTGAAGTATTCCCTGCTACCACGGCGGCTCATCATCAGCAAGAGGCTAGCTCAGTGCTTGCACCCCGCCCTGCCCAGTGGTGTTCACCTAAAAGCCCTAGAAACCTACGAGATCATCTTCAAGATTGTGGGAACCAGATGGCTGGCCAAGGACTTGTTCTTATACAGGTACATCTGCCTGCTCTAGCGCTCTCGTCAGCAGCGCAAAGCCTCGGCAGTTCAGTTGGAAAATGGCAGACCAGGGTCGGGGCTTGTCAGTTGGCAGAGGGCTTGCCTAGCGTACACGAGGCCCTGGGATCAGTCACAGCAATGATCAGCCCAGTGTTGTGGTGCATGCTTTTATTTCTGGGCAGAAAGAGCAGAAGCTCCGTGGAATTCCCAAAAAATTTTAAAGGAAAATAGCAAGTAAAGTATGCATGGGGGAAAAAACCTCACAGCAGTTAGTCATCAAGGTCACCAGGAGATGGCCACCTTCAGAAACACCTGCCCCGCAGTCTCCATGTATGCAGTGTATACTGAGAACCCGGATGTTGTCTGCTTCCTACTCAATGGTGTCATGTGACCATCCCATCTCAAATGTGCCTCTGTCTGTCTCCAGTTAAACGGTTCCGATTGCTCTTTAAAACTCCCATCTGGGACTAGGCCCTGGGTTTCATCTCTAGCAACTAAATGTAAACAAAGCCACACCCCAGACCTTCCCCCTGCCAGCTGTCCCTGTGGCATCTTGGACAAGGTTTCTGACCGCTCTGACCTGCCCTTCTTGTCTTTCTCAAAGCTGTGGCCTGTTCCCCCTCCTGGCCTATGCCGCCATGTCGGTCCGGCCAGTGCTGCTCGGCCTGTATGAGAAGTACTTCCTCCCGCTGCAGAAGCTGCTCCTGCCCAGTCTTCAGGCCTTCCTCGTGGGCCTGCTGCCGGGCCTGGAAGAAGGCTCGGAGATCTATGAAAGGTCGGTGGATATCATGTCTGGGGTACAGGCTCTATCTGTACGGGAACTTGTTCTGTAGATTGACCTTGAACTCAGAGATCTGCATGGCTGTGTCCTGAATACGGGAGACAATGTACACTTAAAGGCATGTACTACCACTCTTAACTTGAACCTTCCGTTACCTGGAACTTGCTCTGTACCAGACTGGCCTTGAACTCGGAGATCTGATTGTCTCTGCCTCCTGGGATTGAAGGCATGAGCCACCACGCCTGGGCCTAAGCTTCTCATAGCCACTGCTCCTCAAGATCCAGACCAAAAGCCTGTGCCCTCCATTTCTGGATTGTAGCTCACTCCAGATTAAAAGTCCAAGTGAAAGCAATAACCAGATAATAATAATGCCTGAATATAACCATTCCTTGGTCAACAGCAAACCCAAACAGTGAGCTTAGCTGGGTGAGAGGTCACCACTCCCTTAAATCTGCTTGTCTCCTTGAACACAGGACACAGCTCCATTCTACTTCCTGGTGCCCCTTTACCCTCCGAGCCATCCATACATTTTGTACTGTTCCTTTGAATGCTTGCTACACCTGATCAAAATGCTCTTCATGAGACAAACCAGAGAATAAAGTCTATGCTGGGATTTTTTGAGACTTTCTCTTGTCAATGCAGTTAAACTCAGGTAAACTCGTCAGACAAGGGCAAAAAGCAGCCACATTTTTCACCAAAATATCACAAGAACAGTCTCTAGGCCACATACTAAAATTCTTCTTCTCTGAAACCTCTGGGGCCAGGTCTGCACAGTTCAAATCACCCTCAGCAGCACCGTCTTCCATATTCCCATTGGGATGGCCCATTAAGCCCCAGTTAAACCATTCCACCGCTTTACAAATCCAAAGTCCACATTCCTCCAAACAAAGCATGGTCAGGACTATCACAGCCATCCATATCCCACTCTTGTACCAACTTCTGTCTTAGGGTTTTACTGCTGTGGACAGACACCATGACCAAGGCAAGTCTTATAAGAACAACATTTAGTCGGGGCTGGCTTACAGGTTCAGAGGTCCAGTCCATTATCATCAAGGTGGGAGCATGGCAGTGTCCAGGCAGGCACGGTGCAGGAGGACCTGAGAACTCTACATCTTGTTCCAAAGGCCAACAGGAGAAGACTGGCTCCTGAGTGACTAGAAGGGTCTCAACGCCCACCCCCACAGTGACACACTTCCTGTAACAAGGCCAGACCTCCTAATACTGTCATTCCCTGGGCCAAGCGTATTCAAATCCTCACAGACCCTGACCTTGAGAGGAGTCCTAGATGGAAGTACAGGGCACCCATCATCCCCTGCCCTTTAGGCCTTAGTTCGTGGGCACACACAGGTGAGCATCCACACCTCCTCTGGTGGATGAAGCATCTAATGAGTGCCCCCATTCACAGGGAGGGAGGGAGGGATGGTGGGCAGGGTTTTCAGATCTGAGTGATAGGCAAAGCCAGGTTCTTCAGTAGGCAGGACTTGAAGGGGCAGATCAGTAGGGTACAAGGCAGTGTCTCATTCCTGCATTTATTTATTATTTGTTTGTTTGTTTGGGGTTTTTGAGGCAAGAGTCTCTCTGTGTATTCCTGGCTGTCCTGAAACTTGCTCTGTAGACCAAGCTGGCCTTAAACTCAGAGATCCCCCTGCCTCTGCCTCCCGAGTGCTGGGATCAAAGGTGTGCACCACTACATGCCTGTCTTATCTTTTTGACACAGGGGTCTTGCTACATTATATAGGCCAACTGGTATCAAACTACCTGCAATCCTCCTGCCTCAACCTCAGCCTGCTAAGTACTAGGATCACAGGTGTGTGCCACCACATGTGACCAGAGCAGAACCTCAGCACAGTTTTGGCAGGACCTGAACATGTGCTTAAAGCTCTTAAGTTTTTCACTGGCTCTGGGGACAGCTCAGAAGTTGAAGAAGCTGTATGGCCACGTAAACCATGCATATGCATAAAGCCCTTTTAAATTTCTTTATTTATTTTTATTTGGGAGAATTATAAAGAATCCCTGTCCATACTGACCGTCCTGAGCAATGCTGCCATCATTAGCCACTGGTGATTGGGCCCGTGTGACACGCACCTGCGATGACTGTTCACCCCATGCGCTGGCACCATGCTCTTCCTGCCTCTCCTGTTCCCAGGCCTGGCCACATCACCCTCACATGCATTTCCTCAGTGCCTGGACCCCGTGTGGGATCAAGGAGTCAACCCCAGCTGTACTTGGAGTGTCCCCCAAGCTGCAGAGAACGGGGAATTCCGGTGGCTTGGAGTGTTGTGTCCACGGAGGGGGACCAGGCTGCATTTGCCTCTGTACTGGGGTTGGACAAACTGTGCCAGGGGTTTGCATGAGGAACACTCGGGATGGATTCACCTAGCTTAGTCCTCGATCTCCCGCATTACAGTCACGCGTGTGAGGAAGATCCGATGCTGGCTGGCCTGTGTGGAGGCTCTGGCTATGTGGACTTGGTAGTCATGGTGGCACAGAAGGCAGCAGTGAGGCCAGTACCAGACTTCTGCAAGTTCTGGTACATTCACGGTCTGATAACAGGTCCCAGTGTATACGTGTGTGTGTGTGTGTGTGTGTGTGTGTGTGTCTGTGTCTGTGTGTCTGTCTGTGTCTGTGTGTACATTCTCTGACAGATTAACACCTGACAGATTAACACGTTGATTACTTCCCCAAAGTCCCTTGCCGTCCTTTGAATCTCTGTTACTCACACTAGGAACATGCTAAAAGTTGGAGTGTTCTTGTTTGCTCTTTTAGTTGATAAGTGAGAGTTTGTTTGAGCAGTTGTTAATATTGTTTAATATTAATGATTTTTCCCCTAACATTGTGATTTTTTTGACATTGAACCAAGAGCTGGGTAGCTGCATGAATCACTGAATAGATTTAGCTGCCACTGGAAGCCAAGCCAGTGTCCCAACACCGGGAAGTGGTGATCAGCTTCCCAAGGTAGCTGGTCAAGTTCTAGTAATCCCTGAGTGTGTGACAGGCACAGTGAGTGAGCTGGCTGTACAAATGGTTTTCTACTGTTTCTGCTGTAGTCTGAGGAAGTCTTGAGAACCAGACCCCCGAGTCCTTAGGATTAGAGCAACATACCCCAGCCAATAATTCTCACGCACAGATAGGAAGAGGAGGATGCCAAGGTCACAGCATCCATGCTGGGAGATGTTGCGAAGGGCTGGGTGGTGAGGTAACCTACTGCTTTCCTGTAGGTGGGGACTCTTCCGTCTGCGCTTCTCAGAAAACGCAAACACACGGGCCTCTGGGCCAGTGTGTGATGGTGTCATCATCCTAGCTGTCTCTACTTCACTGTGCCAAGAGATCAGGATTAGAAGGAGAAAATATGCCGTTCCCGGAGCAGAGGGAGGTGAGCGCCTTGATGGCCATGAGAAAGCAGAACTTGAGGCCAGGCGTGGGTGGTGACACACTTGTGTGATCCTGACTCTAGCTGGGCTGAAGCAGAACCAGCCAGCATTGCAGAGCAACTCCAGGCCAGCTTCGGCTGTACAGAGTGGATCCTGCCTCGGAAAGCCACAGGGAGTGGGACGAGGGGGAAGGAAGGAGACGTGACCTACTAGAAACAACTGTTTAAATCAGTGCTCTTGAGTGTACACAGGTAATCCCAATATTGAGAACGTAGAGGCAAGAGGATCACCCTGAGTTTGAAAATAGCCCCAACTGCATAGTGAGATCCTGTCCCCACAACAGGGGCATCACAGTGAATAGCTCTTCACCTGGAGGGAAAGCTCAGCAGGCCCTGGGACTGCCTCTGGGTGGGGAGGGCCCGAGAGGGCTGCTGCTGGGACCTGCAGTGCGGCAGCCCTGGGATGGAGCCAGCCCGAGTCAGCGGTGCCAGGTTGAGAGCCCCGATTCCCCTGCTTTAGAGACTGTTTACTGTGTTTCCCCAGTGGTCTTCAGTCCCCGGGATCCTGTGGTCCTCTCAGTAGCTGTGAACCACTCGCTGGGATCACAGGGTTGCTCCTGCACTTAGTCAAAAATGCTAATTCGAATACCTGATTGCAGCCCGGTCAGTCAGAACACAGATGGGCTGCTGACCTCTTACTGTTCTGTGGAGAGAAGCTGATGGCAATAACTCCTGCTGCACTGTTGGAGAAGCTAGTCAGCCTCATAACTTTTATTATTATAACAAGCCTTAATCAGCCCTAGAGCTGTGCAGACATTTACCCTCTACCTTTTAGAATCTGTTTCCCCATCAATAGCTCCACTTTATAATTTGCCATGTTCCATGTGGGCAGTTCTTAACTCCAGCTGGCTAGCCCCGTGGCTCACCTACCCCATGGCGGCTCCCTCCTCTCTCCACCTTCCTCTCCTCCTCGTGCTCCATCTTAGACCCCAGGCCCTGGAACCCCAAACCCCAAACCCCGCCTGTGTCTCTTCTGCCCAGCTGCTGTCCTGAGTTTTTGATGGCGGACCCTGCCTTGGGTGGAAGCCATGCAGAGAGCAGCATCTGTGGTCTGTACCTTGGGGATGGTCTGCTGCAAATCAAAGGGCTCAGTGGCAGTAAGGAGAGTGTGTGTGTGTGTGTGTGTGTGTGTGTGTGTGTGTGTGTGTGTGTGCGTGCGTGTGCATGCGTGTGTGTGTGTGTGTGTGTGTGTTCGTTCTTGGGCTCGGTGGGTTTTATCTAGGTAGGGGTAGGGAAATCCTCAAGCAGTCCTGTGGTGAGGAGTCTCTTCCTCTCTGAGGAGCCTCACCTCCCAGTGCAGAGGCTGCCACAGGTCTGCGTCCCAGGCACACACGGCTCCTCTGACCAGTTAATCATGTAATGTAGCTGCTGGGCGCTGCTTCTGCCTGACACCACGGTTCTTGCTACGTTTCTCAGAGCTGAGCAAAGCCAAGCTCTGTTTGGTGAGCTTTTAATGGAAGACCAATCAGTACCTTCAGCCACAAAGCCATTCTGTGTACTTTCCCTGAGCCCCCAGCTTGACTTACACCTCCTCGTACTTGTTTCTGTAAGATCCGATCATCAGTCCCTACAAATATTTTATGAGACAATAAGGTTTAGGCTCATTGAAAACTTGTACTATCTTTTCATCTTCGGCAGTTTCACATATGTAAAATGAATTTTAATTCTTCTTGTGCCCTTTGGCCCTCTCAGCCCCCATCCCAGTCAGACCCTTCCTACATTCATGTCTTCCTCATGTGTGACCCGTGGAGTTTGGACAGGGCTTCCTGAGGAGCATAGGCACATGGTTATTTGCTGGAATACAGGCAACTTAGGAATGGCCACACCCATGTAGATCAGCAGTCTTAATTATTGGTAGCCCCTCACAGAGGGGGGCCGCATGAGCCTTCCCTTCTCCGATGAACTGTCGGTAGCTCCACCTATTGCCTGTCTTGTGCAGGTGACCACGGGTACAGCTCGAGTTTGTGAGTTCATAGGCCATGTCACACCCAGAAGACACTACCCAGCTCTCCTCCCACCCTCAGGCTCTCACAGTCCTTCCACCTCCTGAGCCTCAGGGGAGGAGGGTGATACAGGGGCTCTGTGTGGGGCAAGCACTTGACAGCCATTTATTCTACATTTTGATCAGTCATGAGTCTCTGTATTAGTTGCCCAGACTCATTTTTAAGGAGAACAGAGTCAGTTTTTAATGTATAAATGTAGTATATATTTAGAGCAAGTATTTTTTTCCCTTTATTTGTTTTAGAAATAAAAAAGCAAACTCAAGGTGGTTTGTGTGCTGTGGTCTTCACAGTGTGAACTGTGTGTCACAATCACCTGGCACTTGGGACACCACACGGGGACTGGGGCACTCTTGGGGATACCCAGCACTGCAGCCTGTGTACACACTCTGCTGCCCTCTGCTGACCTTAACGTGGGTACCCCCATCCCACCTCTGCAAGGGGCAGGGACTCTTGACTCCATCTCATGGCCGAGTGTAGATTCATGCTGGGGTCAAGCCTGTCCCAGGTCCCACAGCCAGGATTTGAACACAAAAGGGCTGAGCTGAGAAACCCGTGAGCTGCTCTTCAGAGTGAGCTGGCCCTGGCCTTCCTCCCCCCCCCGCCCCCCCACTCCTTTGCAGGTAGGAAGCGTATGAGAAATGCTAAGCGATGAGTCAGCTAGCATGAGGTGACCTCTCTGCAGTCCCCAGCCCGCATGTGGTTTTCAGTACCCGCACTGCAGAGCAGGGCCCTGCTTTAGTATCCGTGGAAAAACAGGCCTGATCCGCTGATGGAGGCGCATCATGACCTGCTGACTGCGTCACGTCACGGGAGGATTGAGTGAAGATAAGAGGTGTGCCAAGCTGGATGGCTGACACCTGTGACCCCAGCACTCAGGAGGCTGGGGCAGGTCCAGAAATAAAGGGGGCTGGCAAGTGGCCCAGCAGTTAGGGTGACTACCACCAGGCCTGGTGTCCTGAGGTTAATGCCCAGGACCCATGTGGTGGAAGAAGAGGAACAGCTTCTCCAAAGGAGAGAACCAGCTCTTTCAGATTGTCCTCTGACCTGACCGTGCCTGCTGTGCATGAGTGCACATATATATACCGCCACACACATACTACACACACACTACATGCATACACACATGCACACAGATGCACTAATTAAATATGTGGGGCTGGAGGGATGGCTCAGCAGTTAAGAGCACTTGTTACTTTAAGAGTCCTAGAGTTTAGTTCTCTAGGGTATCCAGTGCCCTCTTCTGGCCTGCACAGGCACCTGCAAACACATGCACATACATAATAGTCATAACTAAAAATAAGTCTATTTATAATGTAATAAAGAGACAGTGAGTCACTGAGTAAAGGCACTTGCTGTCAGGCCCAGCAACCTGAATTCCATCCGTAGATCCTCAGAGATGGTCTGTGTGCCACATTTGTGACTGGTCACACTGCATGTTGGGTAGGAAGCTGCACCTCTGGGTGACATGATTGTGTTAGCAAGTCTGGATCCACCAGCGTGACGGCTGGTAGATGAGAATCACAGCAGTGTAGAGATGACAGCAATCTGGAGTGACGGGAAGACAGGGTTTCCTGGCCAGGGCGCTCTTCCTCAGGACGGACCTCATGGCTGGTGCTCACACGGTACAGAAGGTGGGAGGAACCCTGAAACCTTGTCATCTTTCACCAACAGAACCGACGCCCTGCTCCTGAGACTGTCCGTAGTTGTGGGCCGAGAGGTGTTCTATGCCGCCCTGTGGGGGAGCGTTCTGACAAGCCCTTCCATCCGCCTCCCTGCCTCCTTGTTTGTGGTGAACCACATCAGCAGGGACTCACCAGGCAAGGAGCAGAAGTACATGCTGGGTACTGATTACCAGCTCACGGTAGGTGCCTTGCTCCCAGAGAGATGTGGGTGTGGCTTCTCCATCAGGGAGAAAGGGGCAGTGGAGACATTCCAAGACTGAATGTGTGTGATGGTGAGCTGCCAAGCAGGCTGAGGGGCAGCTGCCATACCCAAGGATAGCTTGCTTTCCCTTTAATATTTTATACTTATTTGTGTGTGTATGGGAGAGACAGACAGACAGACGTGTCCTGATGACTCCTGACCCTGTTTTCTGCCCTGGTCAGTCCTCTTTGACTGCTCTCACACCTAAAGGTCGGGGTTCCCCAGCCTCCTTTTCCAGGCCCTGGAAGGTAATCTGTCTTCCCTGGCAGCTACAAACCGTCTCATAAATTTTGTAATGTGAGCATCCCAGACCTTTATCTTTCCCAACCGGGATCCTGTGCTTGAAGGCATGCCGCCTATTGCCACCTGGTAGTGGACCCACACTTTAAACAATGTTTCCAGATTAAATCAATGAATTACAAAGTCTGGAGCCAGTAGGCATTGCTGTCTGTTGAGGGTTGGTAGAACTTTCCCACCGGATCTTTCTCAGGACCACGTGATAGAGCTGAAGAGCCCTCAGGCTGTGGTTGGATATCAGAGATCCCTGTGTGCTTGTCTCCCTCTTCCCTGCCCTGTGGGTCTGGCCTGTTTGTTTGACCTGCCTAAGTCTCTCTTGGGCCAGCAGTCCTCGCACGTGCAACCTCCACCCCACTCTCACCGCGTTTGTAAAGTGTGACTTTGCGCACACCTGTCTTGTGCTTGTGTGCTCTGTGGCTCACACAGCCCCAGTTCAGGACTTTCTAGTTGTGGGCTCCCAGCCGATCGCTCACCTGTTCTCTTGTGAGACTGCTCGTATCCTTGTACCTTCCCACAAGCCTGTATGTGTGGCTTTCAGCCTCAGTGCACCTGTCCCTCCTGAGAGAGGACACTTGGTCGGTACTGCCTTGACTTAGGGTCCACCGGACCTTGTGTCTTCCATGGGTTTACATGAGGTCCCTGTTGTTATATAGCCCCGTAGTCCCTAGAGCTCCAAGCCCTGTTCTCATCTCCTGTGTGGCCTGGATGCCACATCACGACTCGATGCCTGAGCTACCTGTGTTCATGGCTGCGTAGCAGAGACGCAGAGAGTATCAGGTGTCTTTGGAACAAGCACTGTGATTTGTCATTTCAGGTGAGATCCCTGTGTGCTTCACTACTGGACACCAATGTTCTTGTGCAAAGAAATAATCTGGAAATCATTTTGTTTTTCTTCCCATTTTACACCTGTCTGGTGAGTCGTGTTTGCCCTTCTGGACACTTCCTTGTTACTTCAAAGGCAAAGGTGGATGCTGGTGTCCCTAACCGTTTAGTCACGGAGACTGCTCAGCCACGTGGCAGTCTCTGCTCGCCTCAGCCCGTCACGGCCTTTTCTCACCTTGTGGGCATTGAGTGACTTCTCCTGGGAAGAGATGAACAGATGTCCCTCTGTGCCAGATGGGGCGGCAGCGAACAGCTAGAGGGTGATGTCACCTAGACCCAGCTTGGTGGGGCGGGTGAGGCAATGGTTTTGTTAGGGTCACTAACAGGAATGTGGGTGACTCAGGGAGCTGCATTATCATGGAAGGGCCTACCCTGGCATTTCAGAGACACAAAGGCTCCCCTGGGTACCCCTCTGAGACTCATCACCTTCATGGAAGAGTCTCTCCCCCCCAACCCCCCCAGGCAGCTAGTCTGCTTATATAGCACTGGGAAGGGACCTTGAGAATCCTAACTCCTGGAAAGTTCCCTCAGCGCCCTGCACCTTAGTCTGTCCTCCAGAAGGACCGCCAACAGACGGGCATTGACTGACTCCTTTGGTGGGCTGCGTGGGGACAGCCAGCCTCTTGGCAGCTATATTTTGGGAATGAATGGTTAAGTAAAGCCACATGTCGAAAGTTAGAGGCCTGCTCAGCATTCCCTGAGGTAATGCTTTCTCCATCCTTCTGATAGGACCCTGATGAGCGAGCCATCCCTCTACTCAGACAGGACATTGTACACATTCTCTCAGCTGCCACCCAGACACTACTGAGAAGGGACATGTCTCTCAACAGAAGACTCTACGCCTGGTTACTAGGTACTGAGCAGTGTGTGAGCATGTGCCTCGGTGCTGGTTGGTGGACTAAATGATGCCCTTAGCGATGTCTCTGAACTGTGGAAAGACAGCAATGGCTAATGCTGCCCTGGTCATCGAGGATTGAGGCTGGATTCCTACAGGAGCTATGGTTATCTGCAGCCTTTGTGTGTGTGTGTGTGTGTGTGTGTGTGTGTGTGTGTGTGTGTGTGTGTGTGTTTTAAGAAAAGGTTTTAAAATTCCAGATGAGTTTCAATTTCAGAGCCAGACAGAAATACCAGAGCTCCGTAGCTAAGTTATACTGAATGAGAAGCCAGGCGTGATGGAACACATGTATTAACAAAAGGGTAAGGGGAAGGCTGAGGCAGGAGGGTGACAGATCTGGAGCTGAGCTGCATAGTAAGACCCTATCTCAAAATCAGATTTAAAAACAGGGCTGTAGCGGAGCAGTAGGAGCTTCCTTGGCGTGTACCGAGCCTGGGTCCGAACCTCCGAACCGAGGGGAGAGCAGAGGAGACTGAAGCCTGTGCTCCGTGCTCCGTGGGGAAGGTTCACGAGGAGGAACACAGCACATAGTGACATCCGTGTGCGGGTGGGGGAGGGGGAGCATGCACGACAAGATCAGGAGAACCCCTGGACGGCATCTCCGTGCAGGGTTTATGTGGACAACTTGTGAACTTGCAGGCAGCCCTTGGCTGTTGGTTCGAAGACTCCCAGGAACAGAGCTCAGGGAATTAGAGGCCAAAGGAAAGCATTTTTATATATACTTTCCCATATTTATGTGTGTTAGAAAAAGAAAGCAGTGTGGACAGAACGAGGCTTCAAGCGTGCTCAGCAGGTTTGCAGCCGAGCCTCCCTCACCCCGGCCCCTCCACAGCCTTCCATAAACTCCAGGGTAGGTGTGGGTCTCACCACACTGATCCCAGGACCCACCTCCTCAGTGCTCCTAGTCACTGTAAGGAAGTGTCCGCGAGCGCTCATTTCAAGAGGAGCAACTGCAGGCTCAGGATGGACTTTTTTTTTTAAAGATTTATTTATTATTATATGTAAGTACACTGTCTTCAGACACACCAGAAGAGGGCATCAGAACTCATTGAGGATGGTTGTGAGCCACCATGTGGTTGCTGGGATTTGAACTCAGGACCTCTGGAAGAGCAGTCAGTGCTCCTAACCACTGAGCCATCTCTCCAGCCCCTTGGCCAGGATTTCTTGTATCTCAGGTTGGCCTTGAATTTACAGTAGAGCCTTCGACCTTGTACTTCTGGTCCCCCAAGCCTCCACCTCCCAAGTGCTGTGATTACAAGCATCAAGACAGCGTGTACAGCACTGGGGGGGGGGGGGTGGGCGATGCAGGGCTTCATACACCCCCAGGTCTCTTGGGAAATATTAGACTTTTTAAAAATGGTGTTCGTGTGCGCGCACATGCTAGTGTTGACTGTATGTGTGCGTGTAAGTGCGGTGCCTGCAGAGGCCAGAAGAAGCTGCCAGATTCCCTGGAGCTGGAGTTACAGGCTGTCCTGAGCCTCTTACCGCGGGCGCTGGGAGCTGATCTCAGGTCTCTGCAAAACCAATGTGTGCTCTCAACCACTGAGGCATGGCTCTAGGCCCCTTTTAAGGATTTTTTTTTTTTAAAGGATGAGTTTGTGAGCACATTTGGTAGAACATGGGAGTCTAGCTGGTGGTAGTACATGCCTTTAATACCCCGCAATCAGGAGGCAGAGGCAGGTAGATTGAAGCCAGCTTGGTCTATAGAACAGCCACCGCTGCACAAAGAAACTCTGTCTCAAAGAGGAGGAGGAGGAGGAAGAGGAGGAGGAGGAGGAGGAGGCGGCAATCTGTGTATAGAGAAAGTGCCAGGCCTTGCTTATCTGTGACTGAGAACCTCAGGTTTCTTCTTAATCCACAAAGATGATCTTCCTTACCCTGAAGATCCACTAACTGATCCAGAGCCCAAAATGGGAGCAGGCAGGCAGGCAGGCAGGCAGCAGGCAGCAGGCAGGCAGTCTGCCTTGATTTTGTGCAGTATGAAAATGACCTTTGTTCCAGTCCTTATAAACATGCTGCAGAGGGCAGTGAGTGGTTGGGCAAACTGGGCTGATGCCCACTGGGATGGGATTCTCCCTGCCTGCTCCTTAGCCAGGACATCACTGTCAGATGTGGGCTCAGTGGAGGGCACTTCCTAGTACATGTTCCTCCCTGGGAAGGGAGAAGTGACTGGATCTCACTTCGCTTGTCTGTTGAAGGAATTGTACTTATTAAAATACCACAGCAGGAAGATTTTGTACAATACAGTATCTTTTTACAGCCTGTGGTGTTTATTCTTTTATAGGTTCAGACATTAAAGGAAAGACCATTGTGCCAAAATCTGAAATCTCAAATTCTTATGAAGACCAGTGCTCATACTTTTTTGATAAATACTCCAAGGATCTTTTAGTTGAGGTAAGAACATTTCTAAAAATGAGATTTGACCATAATTAGGACATTTCCCATTACAGTCTTTTTCCTTTTTCTTCCTTTGTGTTTTTTGGGTTAGGTTGGGGTTTTTTTGTTTTGTTTTGTTTTGTTTTGTTTTTGTTGTTATTGGTGGTGATGGTGGTGATAGTGTTATTTGCTTAAGTCAAGGTGTCAGATTTCCCACATTGACCTCAAACTCACTACATAGCCTAGGATGACTATGAACTTCTAATCCTCCAGCCTGTCTCCGAAGCATTGGTGTGTGCCAGTGTGTCTAGTTTATACCGTGCTATGCATTGAACCCAGGACCTCACATGTGCCCGGCAGGCACTCACTCCACCCACTGAGCCTCATATCTTCAGGGAATTTCTTTGAGTCCTCAAAGCAGACACTGGGTGTAATCCCTGGAGGACCAACATGCATGTGTTTCGGGCTGCGGCTGGTCTTCATTTTCTTCCAGAGTGTTTAACCAATAATGCTGTACCCTACCATATATATTCTAACCCTAACTCTGCCACATACAGTCCCCTGATGTGTGCTTTGTGAACAAACATGCAGGCTCTGGCCGAGATACTGCACCAGAAGTTCTTAGACGCTGACTTAGAGGAGCGCCACCATGCCTATCTGAAGCCTTTCCGAATCCTTGTCAGTCTGCTGGACAAGCCGGAAATAGGTAACGTGGGAAAGCCACTGCCTTGGGACAGATCTGCACCACCATTCTTAGCGAATCCCTCACCCCTCTTACACACACCATGACCCCTGACCCTGAGAACCTGTTGAGGGAAGTGACCCCTCCCTCCGTTGCTCTTCACTATTAGATCTGATGTGCAGTCACCAGAGCCCCATAACAGGATAGAGACCCATGATCCCCCATCCGCCTGCTGCATTGCTCAAGGGTATTGTCCAAGAGGCCAGGGTATGTGCACCTTCTGGCCAGAACAGAGCCAAGGCCATTCTCAGGCCCTGAAACCCTTTGGTTGCTAACCAGAGTGCGGCACTGAACATCTGTTGTGTGGCGTGGGCTCTAGGGCAGTGAGAGAGGACAGTGGTTCCTCGTGAAGATGGAAGGGACACCCCAGGTGCTGGTCTGTACCCTTCAGGCTAGCCTTCTCCTCCCCTCCCACCTCCGTCAGCTAACAGTGGCTCACGACAGATTCCTAACAGTGACTCTGTACCTCGATTCCTCTGTGCCTGGAAGTGACTCTGGCTCTGCAAAGTCACGCTTTCGCCTGTGAATCAGTGCCGTTAGCATGTTTGGAGCTTGCTTTGTGGTTCAGGAGGTATTCAGAGAAGACATAGGGCTTAGCATTAGGAGATGTGTGTTCTGTGTCAGAGCTGTTCTGCGGAGAACCAAAACGGCTATGCCTTCAGCTTGGCTCCAGGTCATACTTTCTAGACAAGGGAGAGTGGTAAGCTACGTTTCAGAAGGCTGTTAGGTTTGCCCTTCTGGCTGGCTTAGTTGTCTAAGGGATGTACCGTAGCTAGACAGGTTGATGATACAGAAACAGGAGCACAAGGCAGTCACTCTCCTAGGTCCTGTCCATTCTTCAAACAGGCAGGCTTTAGCTGTGTCCTGTCCCCCATGGGGAGGGCAGCAGAACTGCCTGTGTAGGAAGGGAGCCCTCGGCCCTTCCAGGAAAACAGAGCTTCTGAAAATGGCTCTCTCAGAGGCTCTCTCAGAGGCACACTGTGGTTCTCTGACAAGCACCACAGTGCAGGCCAGTGGCAGAGCAGCTGCTTGGTGAGGCCACAGGTTTGGTCTCAGCATGGAAAAGCAAACCCATGGAAAATGAATGTGCTGTTGCCACTGCACGGCAGAAAGCAGAGTATTCTTTGCGGAGAGTGGATGGGCTCCCATCCTTCTGGGCATGCTCATGAGAAGTCAGCTTTGAAAACTCCTGCCCTATGTTCTACCCAGCGGGCCAGGACACTGCTCCGGCGTGCGGCTGGTACAGTTCCGTGGCTCCTTGTGAGCATCTCAGTATTGAGGTTGCTTTGTGTTCTCGCTCTGGGTTGAAAGAGCGGAGAGCAGGGCAGTGGCTCCCTCTCTGTGGATGTCTGTCTCTCCATAGTGATGTTGGCCAAGCACCTCACAGGTTTGGAACACTCCATACTCAACGGCCTTCACCCAGTGGAAGTGAGCTTGAGCGTCCACTCAAGCCCCTTTACCTGACACCTTGTGTAGTCAGGGAGAGCAGCACAGGCCCTGCTCGGCGTGTCTCACACACAGTGGCGCTATTCTGCTGCCGCTGCCTTCGCCCATGGTCACATCTGTGGGTCGTGGAAGCCTGTGTGCATGGAGGTGCTCCATGTGCTTTGTGTGTGTCCTCATTGGTTTAAATTTTGATGTTAAGGCTTGGGAACCTAGCTCACTTGGAAGCGTGCCTACCTTCCATGCAGGAAACAGCGTGCCTACCTTCCATGCAGGAAACATTAGTTCCACCCAGCCTCTTACTGCACAAGTTGGGCGTGGTGGCAAAAGCCTGGTTTTTGCAGCACTCGGGAGGTAGAGACGGGAGGATCAGAAGTTCACAGTAATCCTTGGCTATGTAGTGAGTTTGAGGCCAGCCTGGGCTAGAGACCACATCTCAAACAACACCAAAGTCTATTATTATCCTTCTCTAACTGGTTTCTACTGATTGCAGGACCTCAAGTGGTTGAGCATTTATTTCTGGAAGTCATCAGGGCCTTTTATTCTTACTGCCACGATGTCCTCGGTGCTGACCTTAAGCTTAGCTACACTCAGAGTGGGAATCCGCTAACAAGGTACGCACTCAGCTTCCACATCCTGTCACCCTCGCCCGGGGTCCTTCTCCTCTGCACGAGTCATGCAGTGTTGAGAGGGGGGGCAGGCCACAGGTCAGAGCACCCAGGTCTGTACGTGAGGAGAGCTTAGCCTGGCCCCTCCTAGGCCGCAACAGTGACTGTCGTCCAGCAAAGGCCATTCAATCCATGATACGCAAGTGGTGAGGCCCAGGGAGAGGAGATTGGAAGATGGGAGGGCGGGAGGTCAGAAATAAGGGGGAGAAGAGACCACAGCACGATGCTGAGGGCTGGTCTTTAGGAGCCATTAGGCAGATCGAACCATTAGCTCAGGGTCATCCTTGACTACATAGTGAGTTTGAGGCTAGCCTGGGCCACTTGAGACCTTGTCTTTAAATAGATTAGATAGGTAGACAGACAGACAGACAGACAGAGCAAGCCACCTCTTTACACTTCACTGTTAAACGTGTGTGTTAAATGAGCAGTGTGTTATGCTGGTTTTTTTCGTCTCTCAGAAAATAAGTGGGTTTTCTTTCCTTTCTTTCTTTTTAAACATAAATCAATAGATGTTTATGTAGAATAGCCTGATATTTGAAGCTATCAAAAAAAAAAAACCACAAAGACATTGTCTTCCATAGTCCTTCCATCCTTCAAGGAAAAATAAAAGGTTCTCACTTCTTTCTAGATCCCTCCTACACGTTTAAACATATCAACCCCACCTTCCAGCCCAAAGACAGGGTTGCATGGTGTCTTTAAGTACAGCCATGGCTAGCTCTCTGCTGTTTGCTGTGGAATGTGCTGACCAGAGGGCCCTCACCAGGAACCTGTCATTAAATAAATCCTGAGGGAATGAACAGACTCTTACTGATAGACACTACCTTTCACGGGGTTTCCACTGAACAGACTCTTACTGATAGACACTACCTTTCATGGGGTTTCCACCTCTCTGTTATCAAATAGTCTTGTATCTCTGTGCATCCATGTGAAGATTTCTGTAGCACTCCCTAGAGTGCTTCCCTGAGCCACAGAAACACGTTTAAAATGTCAGCAATGTGCTGGGGATGTAGCTCGGTGGTGGAACACTTGGCTACTGTGTCCCAGGCCCTGAGTTTGACATCCAGCATCATAGTAAGTGAGGATAAAAAATGGTTGCCAAATCTCCCCGCTGAACCTGCAGGTGGGCTGGGAGCTGTAATGTAACATTGTGCTGAATGTTACATTCTTCCCACCGGAACTCTTTCTTCTGTTTCTAAGGGGCTCCATGAGTAAGGACACTGTTTAGCAGGAAGTGGTTTTCTTCAGAGTCGTAGCTGCCCGCAGGTTGCCCCCATTCACACAGTGATAATTGGACTCAGCGGATTATTTACAGAAAGAAAAAAGAGA
The DNA here is from genome assembly GCA_036184385.1 of Tokudaia muenninki. NCBI lineage: Eukaryota > Metazoa > Chordata > Mammalia > Rodentia > Muridae > Tokudaia > Tokudaia muenninki. Next base: position 78,448,768 of record BTHS01000015.1, read on the forward strand.
AAATAGTACACGCTGGTGGGAGGGGATGAGTTAGGGGCAGGAGGGGGGGGCAGGGCAGGCTTGATTGTGCTACATTTCATGTATGTATAAAATGGTCAAAGGATAGGTAGAAAGGTTCTAAACGCTGTGGTTTAGGAGTGAGGGCACTGTGGAAATGCTGAGTCTGTCAGAGGCGAGAGCAGAGCCGGTGGAGGCTCCTTCAGACTCCGCGCTCTGTAACGTGGACCCTCCCTTGGTGTGTTCAGCACAATCAAAGAAAACAGACATGCCTCCGAGACTGTGAAGACGGTCAACTTGCTGGTCTCCTCACTCAGCTCGGACTTCCTGTGGGATTACATGGCACGGTGTTTCGAGGAGTGCTTCAGGTGAGACCCGGTGTATGAACAGGGAGCGGGTGGATGGCTCCGTGGCTGGGTGGAGGCGGGGGCCTCACCCCAAGTGAATCCCAGTGGTCTCTCCTGACCTTCAGAGTCCAGTGGACACAGGGCTGGAAGGAAGTCACGTAGGACTTGAATCATAGGACAGAGGCTGTCCCAGGATCCTGGGCCACTTTATTATTCACTAAGGCCTAACTTTAGAAGGCCCTCTGCCTGTTCTCTAGCGTTGATCAACGCACTTCTGCAAGCCCCAGGATTTGCTTGGCTTGGGCACAGGCTCCATTGCTACACTGTACTCTTCGGTCTTAACTCCTTCCTGCAGTTAGGGAGTGATGGGTCAGAGTGCTCATGTTTTAGGCTCTTGTGACGAGCCTTGTGCCACTGTTAATCCTGTGTGAATCCTGCATGGGCCCCTGACTCCTACCCGTGTAACCTGTGGCCACCGTGTCTGTGGCTACAGAGCCTGCCATGAACTCCTGGGAACCTCTTAAGAAGTGGCATTTGTTTTCTTGATGTGGATCTGAGATAGCTGGAGCCCAGAGACATGCAGGGAGAGTCTTACCCAGCACCGTAGCACAGATGAGTAACAGCGAAAATCAGAACCATGCCCAGTGTGGGCATCCGACTCCTCAAATGCCCCTTAGTACCTCTCTGCCACCCTGAAACCTGGCGCGGTGGCCTGCCTCCGTCTGAGGGGATTGTCGCCTCAGCTGGAGCCGACCGCAGGGCAGCAGAGGGCTGGAGGCGCCTGCCTCAGCTCCTTCTTTCCTTCGTCAGAGTTAGGGTCGGTCGGACTGGAGGCCTCGTGCTCGGCCTCTAAGCCACACCCCTGCCCGTGTTTTGTTTAATGCATTTTGAAACAGATCTCACTCTGTAGACCAGGCTGGCCTTGAACTCACAGAGCTCTACCTGCCTCCGCTTCCTGAGTGCTGGGGTTAAGGTTGATACCACCCCTGCCCTGCTGCTTGTTTGGTTTTTTGAGACAGAGTCTCACTGGGCTGCCCAGGCTGGCCTGGGACTTGCCACTCCCCTGCTACAGCCTCTTAAATATTTGGGATTACAGACTGTACCACTAGTGTGGGTTAGTATATGTGCATGTGTACCTATGTGCATGTGAGCGTGTGTGTGTGTGTGTGTGTGTGTGTGTGTGTGTGTGTGTGTCTGTGCGCGCGTGCACGTGAGCCTGTGTCCATGTGCCACAGCGCTCTGTGGCTGTCAGAGGACAGCTTGGTGCAGTCCTCCATCCACTTCTGCAGCAGGTCTGGTTTGTGTTGTTGCTCCTGCTTATTCCAGGCTCCTGGCCTGGAGCTTCTGGAGATCCTCCTGTCTCCACCTCCCATTGTGATAAAATGCTGTGACCAAAAGCAAGTTATGGGAGAGTTTGGCTTGTGGTTCCAGAGGGTGAGAGAGCACTACGGCCGGGAGTCATGGTACACGAGCCATGTTGGCAGGACAGGAAGCTGAGAGTGTAAAGCGGAGAGTGAACTGCATCAGCCTCAGTGATGTTCTTCCCCCCAGCCAGGCTGTGTGACGCTGTCTGCCCAGACCTAAACCTGCGCGCAGACAGCACCACCACATGCCCAAGACTAAGGGAGGTGAGCGTCATTCAAACCACCACTGCCTGTTCCTGCATATTTAGAAACAACACTGGACTGCAGAGACCAGCGCCCAGCAGTAGGTCGGTCAGTGAAGCCGGCCGTGCTTCTCCGGGGGTCACAGCTCAGAGCCTGTGACCTCATGGGTGTCTCGTGGAGGAGTCCCAAAAAAAGAATAATCCAAATGTGGTGGTGCACACCTTTAGCTCTAGCACTCAGGAAACAGATCTTTGTGAGTTCAAGGCCAGCCTGGTCTGCATACCAAGTTCCAGTGTCAGCCAGGCCTATGTAATGAGACCGTTTTTCAAAAGCAAACAAACAAAAAGTGTCCTCTGGCCCATGTTGTATGACATAGGCTGGTCCCTGTTCCCTCAGATGGGTCTTTGATTTGGTGCTGGGGACTTGAGCCACACACCGTGACATCGCTGTGTGTCTGCTGGGTGATGGATTCACACCCAGGGACACCTGAAGGGACAAAGTTCAGGTCAAACAATTTGCTTCTGAGACATATTCAACGGGACACTCGCAATACTTCCACACATTAGTCAATCATTGACGTGTCAGACCCACAAATACTGTCCCCCACTGTGTTTAAAACAGAATAATTGAGGGAATCATAAGGTGTTTGAAATCGAGCCAGTCATGTTTGCTTCTACCTGCAACTTCAGAACCTGTGAGGCTATCAGGGAGCTCCTGACTCAAAACAAAACCAACCTTTGATCCCAGCACAGAGAGGTAGAGGCAGGCAGAGCTCTGAATTCCAGGATAGCAGGACCACACAAAGAAAACCTGTCTTGAAAAAAAAAGGGGTTGGGGAACAAAGTTTGCAGTGACTGTGGACTGTGGAGGGGTTAACTCTCTCTCCTGTGGTTAACGCAGACCAGTGCCGAGGACCACGGCTGTTGGAGAAGCCATCAGCCCTCCCCCCACAGTCTCGGAGCTCTGCACCCTCCTCGTGTTCCTCCTGGATGTGATTCCCTTGGTAGGTGCGCTCGACGCCTGCTCTTGGTTTCTCTCCCAGCTCTCCTCAGTCCTTCCTGTCTGTTCTGTTAGTCCTGGGTTTATGGGCGAGTGGCTCCACACACACAGGACTGTCTCTAGGCTAATTTTGTTGTGTGGTGCAGACGGGTAGCCTCCCAGTTCTTTTTCATCGCGCTCTCCCACCTCAAGCACACGTTTGCCGTGGAGTTGTGCTCCCAGGCTTCTTGCGTTCTTGCTGGTTTTGTTTTTTGTTCTGTTTTCGTTAGGTTTGGGTTTTCAAGTTAAATGTCGGTGCCACTCTCTACAGTGGGCTCATTTTTGCTATTTTAATGAAAAGGACTAATTTCTGGGCTAAAGTATGGCAGCGAGTTGGTGGACTGGGCTGCAGTTTTAGAGGTGACAATGAACACATTTAGTGTAGACTGCATGTGGCCGCTTTAGTGTTTTATCCAGGGGATAACCTCAGTGAAGGAGAGATTGATGTGAACTGAGATCCAGGCAGTCTGAGGTGCTTACTTTTTCTGTGTGGCCGGCCATGGTGGGTAACTGCTACTTCTGTGTTCCAGGAACTCTACTCAGAGGTGCAGACTCAGTACCTCCCACAGGTGCTTGGCTGCCTGCTGCAGCCTCTCGCTGAGGAGGTGGAGGCCCTGAGCTTACCTGAGCTCACACACGCCTTGAAGACATGTTTCAAGGTGCTTAGCAAAGTCCAGATGCCACCCTCCTACCTAGACATGGAGCCCACCAGCGGGAACTCGGTATGTGCTCCAGGATGCAGACATTGTTGGTGTCTCCGAGGAGTGGGAGGTAATTAGCACGGAGAGGACTGTGGACAAGAAGATGTATAGCCACCGAGTTCAGGATGCTGAAGGTTTAGTGCAGATGATCTTCATTTCACCCTCTCCCGGATAGTGTAGGCTGCACGTGCTAATGACTAGAGCAGCCCTTCCATTGTGAGTTTGTGTGACTCACGTAAAGTGCAGACCAGAGTTTGCCTCCGTCGGCAGGGTGGCTCCAGAACAGAAATCAGCCTTCTCAGTGTGAAGCTCAAAGCTCCTTTCTCTCAGTGCTGTGTGACTGAAAGCTCTACCCGACCCTTCACAGCTTCTCCTGGGTTTGCTGGCCGTCTGTGGTACTTCAGGCTTGTCAGAATTGTATGGCCTCCGCCCCATCTCTGCATTTGCATGTACATGGTGTTCTGTGTGGGCAGTCTGTGCCTAAGTTCCCCTCTTTTCATGAAGACACAGCCTGTTTGGATTTAGGCCACCCAGATGCCCCCCCAGTTACCAGCTGCTAACAGCCTTTCCTCAGATCAGGCCCCACTCTGGGCTGTGGAGGTTAGGGTTTGAATGCCTATCTGAGCGGCACATTCATCATGACCTGCACTGTATGGCACTCTGTCTGTTTTTCTGACTGTGCCATGGGTACATCCTTGTATGTTTGCTATAGCAGTATCTAGCTTGTAATTTCTGCATACCTCCCTGTGTGTGTGGACTTGTACTGTAACCATTTCCCGTGGCCAAGGTTGAGAAGGTTTGCAGTCAGCATCCTCATATCACGAGTAGGTGAGTGCCATTTTCTCCAAAGGATGCAACTGAAGGGCCATGATTACTTCCTTGAAATCGTGAGAGGTGCTGCCACACCAGATGAACGCTTGGTGCTTGAGGCTCAAGGGGAGTATTGAGGCAGACTGCTCCTTAGGGATAAGAGTTCTGAGGAAAGTTATTAGTGCTACAGATAGACAGGTGGACAGCAGCAGCATGTGGTGGTCTGAGGAGAGATCAGGCCACAGTGATCATGCGCAGTGGCGTCTTCTAGTTCTCACTGGAGAGTGGGTGGGAAGGAGATGGAAAAGCTCCTGGGTTTAGTGGTTGGTTGGTTTTTCAAGACAGGCTTTCTCTCTGTAGTCCTGGCTGTCCTAGAACTAACTCACTCTGTAGACCAGGCTGGCCTCAAGCTCACAGAGAGCTGCCTAACTCTGCCTCCCAAGTGCTAGGATAAAGGCATGTGCTACCACCGAGTGGCTACGTAAACTCCTGGTTCTAGTCTGCAGTTGGCCACTGCTAGATGTGACCCGTGAGTCCATGTGTTAAATGATCCGTAAGTGTCCTTCCAGGCTGGCCATCACTGGAGGCTTGATAGGGCAGGGAAGGCAGAAATCTAGAGAAACAACCAAATTACTGTGGTAACTGGCACCGGCATGGTTCCTTCACAGTGGAGGAGCCTACGGGATGAGAGATGGGGCTTTCCTTGTCTTTCACAGAGTCCAGTAAAAGGAGGAAGCAGTGGCATCGCTTTGGAAACGGAGGCCATGGTTGCAGGTGATGAAGAGCCTTCCTTTCCCCCACTGAGATCTGAAGACAGTGGGATCGGGCTCAGCGCCTCATCCCCAGAGCTCTCTGAGCACCTCAGGGTGCCTCGGGTGTCTGCGGAAAGAGACGACATCTGGAAGAAGGACGGGACTATGCAGGTGACGTTTCTTTGCATCCAGGAGCTCATTGCAAACTTTGCCAGCAAGAACATCTTTGCAGCGTCTCTGACCGTGTCTGGGGAAGAAAATAAGCCTGAAGAGTCCCCAGGGAAGAGCAACAAGAGCCAGACTCAGAGCACCGAGCCCTCCATCAGGAAGAGCTCGTGGGACCCCAAGCCCATCACTGTGCCCCAGTTTAAGCAGATGCTTTCGGACTTGTTCACGGCTCGAGGGTCTCCCTTTAAGACCAGAAGCTCAGAGTCACTGTCATCCGTGCCCAGCAGCCCACACAGGAAGACAGGGACAGAATGGGGTGTTGACCAGGTGGCCATTGAGTTGGTGGGCTCCAAGGAGGACTGCAGAGAGGCCCTGGCTGCCGCCTGCCACCTGCTGCTGGACTGTGCCACCTTCCCTGTGTATCTGTCTGAGGAGGAGACTGAGCAGCTGTGTGAGGCGCTCTTCCAGACTCCAGGTGAGAGGGTGGTGCTCCCAGCGCATGGTCAGTCGGTCAGGAATCCTGTGATGGGCTTGATGTTCCACTACACAGTCATGTCCACCCAGAGCGGGGAAGGAAAACCCTCCCGGTCCAAATGATCAGAGATCCAAACCTTTTGACACTGGTACACGCTTTTGGGTCATTTTAGATCAGGGAAGATCACCCAGTAACTCTGTAAACACCCCCAAATCAGAAAACTCTGGAATCAGAAGCATGTTGGACGCCAAACCTGTGGTTAGGGGCTTTGTGCTAGCCAGCCCATTTCCTTCTGTTCTGTAGCCAGCTGCATCAGTGGCTTGTGTCTGCTTCTGACTCCTGTGTCAACTGTGTCTGTCTTGACCAGAGAGTCCATGTGTCAAATGATCTGTAAGTGTCCTTCCAGGATGGCCGTTGCTGGAAGGGCAATAGGGCAGGGAAGGCAGGAATCTAGAGAAACAACCAAACTACTGTGGTTACTGCCATCATCATCATTCCTCCACATGAGGAGCCTATGGGATAAGAGATGGGGGGATGTGCAGGTAAGCCTGCCTGGTCCCCCCGGAGGTCTGACTCGTGAGAGATACCCAGTATTGCTAGAGCCATAGCTGTATGTCTGCCATGACTACCATCAAATCTGAGTGCTTTCAACCACAGAAACATACTGTCTCTACTCAGAACCAGAAGTCCCAGAGCAAGATGTCGGCAGAGACACGCTCCATCTGTCTGAGCCTGGGTGCAGTCCTTCCTTGGTCTTCAGCAGTCCTTGGACCACACTCCAGTCTGTCTGCACAGAGACTCCTCCCTCAGTGAGGACCCAGGCACAGTGGGCTAGAGATATATTACTTTTTTTTTACTATGACAAATTGTCTGACAGAAGCAACCTGAGGGAAGAGAGCTCTATTCTCTCTGAGGGTTTCAGGAGATTGTCTCTGGTAACAGGAAAGCGACAGCAGCTGGGACAGCTGCCTCCTGTGATGGGACGAGAGGTGGCAGATCAGGAAGCAGGAAGAGAGACAGTAGAGGCAGCCTCCGGCCTTAGCAGGCTGACCTGCTTCCAGCATCCTGGCCTCAAAGCTTTCCAGAACAGCGCCAACAGCTGGGGGATGAGGTGTTCCAACATGAGCCTGTCGGACAGTGAGCTCCAAAGCATAGCAAAGGTCCACTCTGAAGAGGCTTGTCCTAAGCTGGTTGTATGTAGGAAGACCTTGTCAAGCAAGTCTCCCCCTGTAGTTCATCTCCAGATGAGCACCGGGCTGTCCAGATGCCTCGTGTCACTGCCCCGAGTGGGTTCCGTGGTTCCGTGGCATCTGAGTGGGGAGCCACACTCACCAGCTTGCCTCTTTTTTCTGCCTGGTGTCCTTTTAGGAGCCAGTGATTGCAGTTTTCCGCCATGGCTGAAATCCCTCATGACTATTTGCTGCTGTGTGAACGACTGCTCCCTCCAGAACATAGCCATCGCCACACTGCTGGAAGTAATAAACCACTCCCAGTCCCTCGCTCTTGTCATCGAAGACAAGATGAAGCGCTACAAAACCTCTGGGAACAACCCATTTTTTGGCAAGTTACAGATGGTGACAGTTCCTCCCATTGCTCCTGGGATACTGAAAGTCATTGCTGAGAAAACAGACTTCTACCAGGTATCTCCCCCAGGAATGTGTGTGTAGGTTCATGGCCTTTTCCTCAGACCAAAGTTGCTGACTGGCAAAGGGGTTGAGCAAGTCCAGTGTCATCCAAGGGGTTGGAGGGACCTGAGACCATCTGGTCTGTCTCCAGATCCCAGCTCCTGACAGTCTGTGCCTCTCAGCAGGCCGGGGCAGTAGCTTCTGGTCTCTCTCAGCATGTAGCTTTTATCCTATAAGCAGCCTCCGATAGGACAGTTGGGGCCCAGCACTGTGCTGTGCCCAGGTTATGAGGCAGTTAGGGTCTCGACTGGGAAACTCCTGGGGGGGCTTTTCCTTTGTCCCAGCTGTGTTTTGTGACGGGATGATGGGTCTCATGCAGTAAATGTGAATAGAAGCCAGGCTCTAAGGCGGATATAGTGGGGGAAAAGGCACATGTGTCTCTGTGCCTGCGTGGTCTCCGCTCCCTTTTCCCTGCAGAGGGTAGCTCGTGTGCTCTGGAACCAGCTGAACAAGGAGACCCGTGAACATCACGTCACCTGTGTAGAGCTTTTCTACCGCCTGCACTGCCTGGCCCCGACCGCCAACATCTGTGAGGACATCATCTGCCACGCGCTCCTGGACCCCGACAAGGTGAGCCCTGGTGAGCCCTGCGTCTGCATCCTCAGTGCTGTGGTCAGCGGGCTGCTGAGTCTGCCCCATTTCTCATGCCCAAGGCAGATGGTTCCCACCCAAGCTTAGTCCCTGCTGGGCTCAGTAGATATCCCGATGCACAGGGGTGGCCGGAAAGCAGGCTGGCAGATTCCTGGGAGCTCGAGTCATCGCTTTTGAGGTCCTGATAGTGCAGTTGTGTCCATATTGAGGTTCACCATAGAATTTTGCCCTGATTCCCTGAAAGTCAGGACTTTGCAAGCCTCTGGAGCTGTTTGTAAGATCCCTAGTTGTGGAGAGTTATTGGCCTCCTGAGAGCTTTCTGCCAATTGATTGTCCCTGTTCTTTAAGGCCCATGGGCCCTGATATTTTGAGGGGGCATGAAGAAACTGTATTCTGTGTTTTCTTTGGACCCCAGCACTTAGATGTGATTCTGGACATTGACTAATGCCAAGTCCTTTTTAAAAAGATTTATTTTTATTTTATGTGTATCTTTTGCTTGTATGCATGCATGCATGTATATATGTATACCGTGTGTGTGTGTGTGTGTGTGTGTGTGTGTGTGTGTGTGTGTGACCACGGAGGTCAAAATAGGACCTGGTTGATTCCCCTTGAAATGGAGTTGCAAATGGTCATGAGCACCCGGTAGCTGCTAGGAAATGAACCTGCGTCCTCCCTGTCTCCAGCCCTGGGTGTCAGATCTTAAACGCTTACTTCACTAAGCACACATCTAAAGCCAGGAGAGCCGGGGCACTCCTTTAATCCCAGCACTTGGCGGCAGCGTCTCTGTGAGTTCCAGGACAGCCATGCGGTGCAGAGAGAGCAAGGGTGGGTCGTGGGAGGAGGCAGCGCTTTCTCTTCTGGCCGAGGCTGCTCTGCTGACTGCTTTTGTTATTCGTGTATTTTCACATTTATGAGTCTGTGCGTGTGTATGTACCCATGTGTGTGCCCTGTGTGGAGGCCGAAGGTCAACTTGGAGGAGTCAGTTTTCTCCTACCCTTGTAGATCCCTGAGATTGGACTCAGGCTCGAAGGCAGCGAGCACTCTTTACCCCAGTCTCTCCGGCCCTGCACTCCTTATTTAAATGACACTTGGAGCTGAGTCTGGTGTGGGCGGGAGTATGATTCCCTCATGGGAAGCTGGAGCAGGAGGATTCCAGGTTCAAGACCAGCCTGCACAACTTAGTGAGACCTTGTGTCGGAATTATTTACAAATAAATAAATAAATAAAGCAAGCAAAGCGGGTAAGGCAGAACAGTCGCTGGGCATATTCAAGGGCTCAACCACTCACACTACAAAAAAACAAAAACAAGACAGAAGCCTTATGGTGACTCACACAGCATTAGGATGAAACCAAGTTCTTCCCGTTTATCTCTTGATCAAGGGAACAAGATTGGAAGCTCTGTTCAGGTTTTCCGTGATCTGGCACCTGACACGAGAAATCCAGGGTAGTCGTGTGACATCCCACAACCGCTCCTTTGACAGGTAAGACAGTTCTTCATTGTGACCCACCACTCTCAGTCAAGGGAATACTGCAAAGACCCCTAGACATGTGTTAGGCTCCAGAGGGAGGGGCAGCAGAGCTGCCAGCAGGATCATACATGGGAGTCCATGCTGCACAGGACAGGGTACCCACATAGCCCAATGTGAGACTCTTATGGGGGCTTCAGTGTGGTGGGAAGGAGGATGCCCACCCTCCTCAGAATCACTGTGAGGCTTTGCAGCCTGCCCAGATGAGAGAGCACCCAGGGGGACAAGTCTGGCCTAGGCCTCAGGACACCTGTGCCCGGTTTCACTGTGACATCGCCCCCGTGCTTAAGATGTAGCCTTTGGTATGTTAGACTGCTTTGTCTTTGTCTTTGCCATGTGCACACATGTGTGTCTCTAAAAGCACAGCCATGAAGTTAGCACGCAGCCTGTCACTCACTGGGTATGTAAGGCCAGCATGGTAAAGCTCCCAGGAGCTCACTGCAGGCCATGATGCCTGGCGTCCAGTGGCAGCAGAGGGGGGGACTCGGTGGCATCTCTCCCCACAGGTCCTTGTTTGTCGTCCTGGATAGCCTGGCTTGCACAGACGGTGCTATCAGTGCAGCGGCCCAGGGCTGGCTGGTGCGAGCGCTCTCCCTCGGGGATGTGGCGCGCATCCTCGAACCCATGCTCCTGCTGCTGCTCCAGCCCAAAACCCAGAGGACCTCCATCCATTGCCTCAAGCAGGAGAACTCAGCCGGTGAGCCAGCAAGCAAGCGGCCTCACGGTCCCGGCAGGGAGGGAGGGGGAGAGGGCAGCAGGTGCTGGGCCACACTGCTGTGGGTGCACTCCGCTCACACAGTGACTGGGCCTTGGAAGCTGACGGGGACTTGGACATTTTAAGAGCCACAGGGACTAGCACTTTGAACCAGTAGGTGTGGGTTGCTGTTTTCACCGAAAAGTCAGTGCTTTGTTAGAGGAAATATTTGGGTTTTTTGGGTTTTTTGTTCTGTTTTGTTTTGTTTTGTGAGACAGGATTTCTCTGTGTAACCCTGGCTGTCTTGGAACTCACTCTGTAGACCAGGCTGGCCTCGAACTCAGAAATCCACCTGCCTCTGCCTCCCAAGTGCTGGGATTAAAGGCGTGCGCCACCACCGCCCGGCTAGAGGAAATATTTGGAATATGCAGTATATTATTACTAGCTATGGTCACCTTGCTGAAACTGAAGACTCACCGCTCTCAGGTCAGCGTCTTCATACCCTCCGGCCAGCCTGTCCCCTTGCCGTCCTCACACGGCCTCTGGCAGCTGCCTCTGTTCTTGCTTCACCTCTGAGGGAGTAGATTCTAAATGTTGTCACTATGAAAGAGATGTGAGGTGTGTTATGCGAGTGGTTTGTTTAACCACTCATGGTACACATGCACATTGTAAAAACCACACTGCATCCCGTCAGGATGTGAACCTGTTACCTCCCAGTGAGGCCTCTTCTCAGGTTAGCAGCCCACATTTAAATAAGCACAGAGATGCTCGACTGTTTCACCGGAGTAAACAATCCGTGTGTGTCCCTAGTGCACAGTAGAGCACCCTTACCCGGGTCCCCCGCTCAGTAGAGGGGCAGTGCCGTGTGTAAGCACCATTGTTAATTGAAGTTCCCTAAGCCTCTCTGCGTAGATTTGTACCCCAAATCTGGGATGGTTTTAGGTGACTAAAGATGTCACATTGTTATGGAATCTGGTCAGTTGTCCTTTATGTTTGTCCTGGTCTTACAGAGAGAAACAGTGCCACCCTGAGGTGGGTGGAGGGAAAGGAAACAGCCTCCTCTGAGCAAGGTTCTTCTGAACCTTCGAGGAAAAGCTGGTCAGTTGCCTTCTCAAGGAAAAAGAATTATTCCACATCCTAGAAAAGGGATAATTAGAGAACTATATACTACACACCTTCTCCATTACACTCTGCACAGCAGCTCTATGCTTTAGTATTTCTTTAGTATACATGTTTTACATGTATGTGTGTGAGAGTAGATGTGTGCCACACACACACATACTATATGAGCACATGCATGCCATGGCACCTGTGCAGATGTGTGCCTACACACACACACACACACACAAATACACACACACACTCACACATACACACTCACATTCATACACACATTCACACACATACACACACACTCTCACACACATACACTCACACTATATGGGCACATACATGCCATGGCACCTGTGCAGATGTGTGCCTACACACACACATACACACACACACACACACACAGTGTGGGTACATGCGTGCCATGGCACCTATACAGGTTCCAAGGATAGAACTCAAGCCATCAGGCTTTGTGGCAAGCAAGTTATCCTGCCAGCCAGCTCCCTGCCAGCCAGCTCCCTGCCAGCCAGCTCCCACCCCTCCTCTTCCTCCTTTAAAACACAGACGCCCCACTGTGTGGTTCTTCAGATTCTGTCTCCGCACTGCCTCATTACTTCTGGTGCCAGGCAGCTGCTCCCCGGCAGTACAGAGAGAGTGAAGAGAGGGAGGTGCCATCTGCCCCGCCATGTCTGCGCGGCCGTGCACTGTGTGCTCGCAGGCTGCCCATCTCTGGTTAGTGCTTCTCCTTCCTCTTCTCACCCTGCAAGTGTTCATGGCATAGACTTGTTGAAAGCTACTTCACCAAGAATTTTCATAGTGTCAAAATCTTCGGATTTTTCACCTCTTTTAAAAAGAAAATTGAGGCTGGGCCGTGGTGGCGCACGCCTTTAATCCCAGCACTTGGGAGGCAGAGGCAGGCAGATTTCTGAGGTCGAGGCCAGTCTGGTCTACAGAGTGAGTTCCAGGACAGCCAGGGCTACACAGAGAAACCCTGTCTTGAAAATCCAGAGAGAGAGAGAGAGAGAGAGAGAGAGAGTATGAATGAGACTTGAGGGGCTGGAGAGATTGCTCAGGGGCTGAGAGCACTGGTTGCACTTCTGAAAGACCCAGGTTTAAGTCCCAGCACCCACGTGGCAGTTTGAAATTGTCTGTAATTCCAGTTCCAAGAGACTGATACCCTCACACAGACATACATGGAGGCAAAACACCAGTGTAAATCAGATTGTAAAAAGAGAGTTGATATTTAAAAGTGCTGTACATTTTCTTATTGCAGAAGTGTCACTGTGTCTATCTTAAAATGTAGGTAGTGGCATAGCAGCTCACACCTATAATTCCAGCACTCAAAGGTGGGCTTGGACAGGAGGAGCATCACCTTGAGACAGTCTGGGTCGTTTAGCAAGTTCCTGTTTAAAATGATAACAGAAGTGAAGAAAGCCGGCACAGGGCTGGGGGGCTGGCGTGCACCTGCAGGAATGCCGAATGGGCGGCAGCACTGAGGAGGCAGTCCCTGGGCTGTCAGACAGATGCCTGGGCAGACCAGCCATAGCTGAGAGTGCTGAGCTCAGCCAGACACCAGCCTCAGGCCCCCACACATGCACACACACATGTACCCACACACACCTGAGCATACAGTACGTATGCACACATGCAGAAACACGTGAATGCACACATACACGTGTGGGAAAAAAAAAGATAAGAAAAGAAAAATATCCTCCAAAATATTCAGAAGTAAAGGCATTACATGGAGGTCCTGAGGGTGAGCTGGGCACTGCTGGCAGGGGGCAGATGCCCTCCCCAGTCTTGTCTGAAGCTACACTGAGTGCTTTCTCCAGTGAACTCATGTGTACAGATGTTGTGTACCTGGATGTCCCTTTTGCTTCTCCTGTACATGCCTCATATCCGTGGGCCTTGACACATGTTTTATAGCCCAGCAGCGTGTCTGTTACAGGCGTGCACCTAACCGTCCCTGCACCTTTTCTATGGCTCTAGGGCCCACTCCCCATTTTCTCCACATACTGTTCCAGCGCATGCCCTGTCCTCATAGCTTTGAAACCTGCTGATGTTTCTGTGGAATGCATTTCCAAAGAGGGAATTCCTAGGAAAAAAAAATCAATTTTATATTTTTCCAAAGTGCCTCCTCCCAAAATTATGATTAAAAACAAAAATGAGCCTATGGTGACCTATAATTCGGGCCCCAGCCCTCATAGGGATCGGTAATTAGAGGACAGGCTGAGCTGTATAACAGGACCTTGTCTCAAGAAAGATAAAAAACAGAAGTTGATATAACAAGCACATGCCAGTGTAACTAATACAGCCCCTGACTATCCCTAAGAGCGAGCATGGTGCCCACGTGCGCCAACACCAAGCGTTATGCAGTGTGGGGATCAGTCCTAGGGAACCTGACGCTCTCCCACCTGAGATAACCCTCCCAGCTGAGGACATATTTACATTGCTGTGTCTCTGTTTTGCCCATGATGTAATCTAGACTTGGGTGCAGTTCCAGTGGGCATTGTCTCCTTTAAGCCAAAGATCACCTCAGAGCCAGTTTGTCATGTCTAGCAATTCTGGTCTAAAGTCCTTTGTCATTTTGTTTCCAGAGGACTTACACCGTTGGTTTAACAGGAAGAAGCCCACAGTCAAAGAGGCGTGTGGTGAGTCCGAGCTGCAGGAGGGCACCCCCGAGGGACGCCTGCCCCGAGGCCAGTTCACCACCGTGGATCGGGAAGCCATCTGGGCTGAAGTAGAGAAGGAACCAGAGAAATGCCCACCAAGAAGTGATCTGAGCGAGGAAGACCTGCCCTACTACGTGCACCTTCCAGACAGGATGACCTCTGGTGGCGGGGACAGCAGTGAGCACACGGAGTCCGCAGACACCAGTTCTGGCCACACGGACAGTGAGAACACATCCACATTCTCATCTCCCTCCCATGACCTGCAGGACCTGAGCCACGAGGAGAACTGCTGTGCTCCCCTCCCCATCGGGGGCAGGGCATACTCCAAGCGAGCAGCCTTGCTGTCAGCCTTCCAGCCAGAAAGCCCCGGGTCCAATGCCAGGTTAAGCCTAGTGCGAGCCGACTCGGACAGGACACAGGCTTCCGAGTCGTTTTCCAGCGACGAGGAGGCCGACGTGGAGCTCCAGGCCATCACCACGTCCAGGCTGCTGAGGCAGCAGAGGGAGAAGCAGGAGACAGTGGAGGCCCTGTTCAAGCACATCCTGCTCTATCTGCAGCCCTACGACTCCCAGAGGGTCCTGTACGCCTTCTCTGTGCTGGAGGCCGTGCTGAAGACCAACCCCAAGGAGTTCATTGAGGCTGTGTCCAGGACAGGCATAGACACCAGCTCCACTGCGCACCTCAACCTCATCTCCAACCTCCTCGCACGCCACCAGGAGGCCCTCATTGGCCAGAGCTTTTATGGCAAGCTGCAGACGCAGGCCCCCAATGTCTGCCCCCACTCCCTGCTCATCGAACTCCTTACCTACCTCTGCCTGAGCTTCCTCCGGTCCTACTACCCCTGCTACCTGAAGGTGTGCCACAGGGACATCCTTGGCAACCGGGACGTGCAGGTCAAGAGCGTGGAGGTCCTCATCAGAATAACAACCCAGCTGGTCTCCATGGCCACATCCTCGGAAGGGAAGAACGTGGAGTTCATCCACAGCCTGCTGCAGAGGTGCAAGGTCCAGGAGTTTGTCCTGCTCTCGCTGTCCGCATCCATGTACACCAGCCAGAAGCGCTACGGCCTGGCCACCGCTGCCCGGGGGGGCAGGGTCCTCATGGAGGACAGCCTCTTTGAGGAGAGCCTCATCAACCTGGGGCAGGACCAGATCTGGAGCGAGCACCCACTGCAGATCGAGCTGCTCAAGCTTCTGCAGGCCCTCATCGTCCTGGAGCACCACCTGGGCCAGGGTCAGGAGGCAGCCGAGAGCCAGCCGGGCCTGTCCCGAGAGTGGCAGAGGGTGCTGAACTTCCAGCAGGCCATCGGTGCCATGCAGTATGTGCAGCCGCACCCTCTCACCTCCCAGGGCCTTCTGGTCTCAGCAGTGGTAAGAGGACTGCAGCCTGCCTACGGCTACGGCATGCACCCCGCCTGGGTGAGCCTCGTCACGCATTCCTTGCCATACTTTGGAAAGTCTCTGGGCTGGACGGTGACACCCTTTGTTATCCAGATTTGCAAAAATTTGGACGACCTGGTCAAGCAGTATGAAAGCGAATCTGTCAAGTTCACCGTCAGGTATGCTGAACTTGTGCCTCTGTTGGCAGATTTTGTAATTAATGTTTCTGTGGCTAAGTCTACTAATGGAAAGATAATCCAAGCCCCTCAGAAGGAGCGTACGTGTTTGCATCCTGTGGCTCTAACCCCACATGTCTGGTAGAGTGCTTGCCTGCCTGCTAGCTTTCATAAACCCACGGGTCCAGTCCCCAGCACTGCATAAAATAAAAACAGTCCTCAAGGCCAGCTTGGCTGCATGGTGGGTGGGCTCTGTGCTAATTGATACCCTGTGTAAATGAACCCACACAGCGACCCAGGCCTCCTCAGAGGTGCCAAACCAGAATCAGCTTTAGAGTAACTCTAAAACACCTTAAATCTTTTTTCAGTAGTGACTTTATAATGTAAAGCAACACCCAACATGCCTGTGCTTTTAGGAGCCCAGCCAATCAAACACAGCGAATCTGTGTTTGCATGTCAGACTGAAACCTTCACGGCCTTACATTCTTTTACATCTCAAAACCAGTTTCTCGTTTTTTTAAGTATTCTTTTAATACTTATTAGTGCGTGTGTGTGTTGTGTATGTTTTAAAGGACAAGTTGAGAAGCCGATCTTTTCTTCTAAATTGGTTCCGGGAACAAACTCAGGTCACCACCCTCCGTTATTTTATTTAACAATTTCTCATTTCTTCTCCACAGCACAACCTCAAAGAAAGAAAACATTTCTCCAGATTACCCGCTCACTCTTCTGGAAGGTCTTACGACCATTAGCCATTTTTGTCTTTTGGAACAGCCTACCCAACATAAAAAGGTACATTTTCCCGCTAGAATCTGAGGCAAATTGCTTGTTTTGTCTTTACTGGGCTGTGACTTCATTAAGTATATAATGATGTGTGAATGATGCAAATGTTATGCAAATATATATGAGTCACAAATGAGACTATAAATATATGAGTTCTACATGTGTGCAATATGCAAATATATGCAAGATATGCAAATGTGTACTCAAACATAGGTGTGTATACACAAGAAACTGATGTCGGTGAGTTCCCTCAACCTTTGCCCACTGCCCCCTCAGCTGGCAATAGTGTAAGACAGAAAGCAGACTGATTGATTATAGGCTTGCTGCGTGTGTGTGTGTGTGTGTGTGTGTGTGTGTGTGTGTGTGTGTGCGCGCGCGTATGTGTGTGCGTGCGTGAGTGTGTGTGTGTGTGTGCATGTGCATGCGTGTGTGTTGCACACACACAGGCACATTCGTAAGCCTGTGTACATGCATATGGAGACCAGAGGAAGATTTGGGTTCTTCTTCTCTTGCTCTCTACCTTTTTGCCTTAAGATAAGGTCTCACTGAGCCCAAAGCTAGTCTGACCCCAGGATCTGCCTGTTCCTCTCCAGTACTGAAAGGTACAAACATACAAAACTGTGCCCAGCTTTTTAAGTGTATGCTAGGGATTCGAACACACGTCCTCAGGCTTGCACACAGACACTTCTTGCTTATTAAACCATCCCTTGCTCTGCACTCATATTAGTCTGAGTGGGTTTTGGGGGTTTTTTTGTTTGTTTGTTTTGGGTTTTTTTGTTTTTTGTTTTGTTTTGTTTTACCTCCTGACGCCATGATAAGATGCTTGTGAAATCTGAGATGGCTGCTCCACCGTGGCAAGCTAAGTCTTAGGACAAAAGCTGGGCCTGTGGTGGAGGGAAGAGGATCAGAGTTCAGGGTCATCTTTGGCTAAGTTAAATAACAAGTAAGTTTGAGGCCGGACTGCGTGAGACCCTCTCTTACAAAACAAAACAAAGCACAACCTTAAAGTCTACCCACTGTTTCGATTGATTTTAAAAAGTTTATTTTAGCTGGACATAGTGGCCACACCTTTACTCCTAGTCCTCCAGAGGCAGAGGCAGGTAGATCTCTGTGAGTTCGAGGCCAGCCTGGTCTACATATCAAGTTCTAGGACAGCCAGAACTATATAATAGGGAGTACCTATCTCAAAAAAGTTTGTAATGTGAAGCTTCATGTCAGCTCAGTCTGAAAACAAGCAGTGGGTTGATACATACAGGGACAGATGTCACTTCCAGACTGCCACATGGGCGGTGGCCCCACCCTGTGTCCGTCAGCAGCACCATCCCCTGGGAGAGGGGACTTGGCTGGGGCAGTGAGCCTCATGCGCCCATTTGAACTTTCAGACTGCTGCCGTAAGCGACCCGATCAACTTGAGAAATGCCAAGAACGCCATCTTGGAAGAGCTGCCTCGAATAGTGAGCACCATGGCCCTCATCTGGGATGTTCTCAGAAAGGAGGAAACTCAGAAGAGACCAGTGGATCTCCTGGGAGCCACCAAAGGATCCTCCTCCGTTTACTTTAAAACCACCAAGGTGAGGCCTGGGTGTGTCTGTTGGTCTGTGTGTTTACAGAAACTCTGCCTGCACCCACCTCAGCCTCCTGAGTGCTGGGATGTCAGCTGAGCGTCCCCTTGCTGCCTCCCCTGCCTGCACCATTTCCCGTGTCTCTGTAAGCCAGGTTTGGTAGTACGTGCCTACACTCCCAGCACTCAGAAGAACCACGTTGGTGCAAGTGGAAACCAGATGGATCTGCACAATGAGTTCCAGGCCAGTCAGGGCTACATAGCCAGACCTTGCCTCAGTAAACAAGAAAAAGGTGTACATATGGAAACATGCATGCAAATAATAATAAAAAACACTTAATGGGACCCACAGTCCAAATCAGTCAGAAAAATCTCCCCTTAAGATAACTATGATGGCACATGCCTGTAATTTTCAGCGTGTTAGATGTGAATGCAGGAAGATCAGGAGTTCAGGACTAGCCTCATCTGCAAACTAGGTTTGCAGCCATCTTGAGATACATGAGACCCTTTATCGTTAAAAACCAACAAACCTTCTCTGTGTTTATACAGAGCAGAGGAATGAGTAGTTTCAGCCTTTCTTGGAAAACACTGTTGATATAAGTAAAGCCTGATGATTAGACTAGTCCTCACAGGAGTGTCTGCGGACTCTCCGCTTAACCATGGCTCGAGTCTCAGGAGGGCCTCTGCAGCCTGGGGTATGGTGGGCCTGTGAGAGCTTCTTTATCTTATTAGGCAAACACCCCCAAAACATTGAGTCTCCTAGTTTTTTATCTCTGCCTCAGAAGGCTGCCGGCACATGAGCTGGTCTGCGGTTATCTGATACCGTTTGCGGTGGCTCACAATTATCGTGTGCAGGAGTTGTGTGGCCCTGGGCACCAGGCTAGGCTTTGGGTTCACACTGACCAGTGATGGACAGGTACACGCAGAACATCCCATCAGGTCCAGACATGCTAGACAGAGTGCTGTCCTCTGGGCACGACATGGCCATTGCTGTCTTGAAATCAGAGCAGCTGTGAACCGTCCTACAAGACTCTGATGCCTGCCTTTGTGTGGGGGAGGGAACACGCACCAGAGACCCAGAAGCCTGTGGAGCCCCACCCCTCCCGTGTTCCTGTAGGTAACCCCAGTAAGCTCTGGGGGCGGGGGGCAGGGGAGGCAGTCGGTGTGACAGCTCAGTGGGTAGATCTCCTGCCTTTGAAGCCTGGTGACCTGAGTCTGGTTCTCCAAACCCACACAAAGGCTGAAGGGGGACTGACGCCTGAGGATTGTCCCGTAACCTCCATACATGTGCTGTGGCACATGCATGTGTACACACATACACATCACATCCCTCTCATGAATTATACATAAAAATCGGAGTTACTGAATTCTTAAAAAATGAATAAGCTGGGTATGGTGGCGCACATAATTAATCTCAGCACTCGGGAGATAGAGTCAGATGGATCTCTATGAGGTTAAGCTTACCCTGGTCTCCACAGTAAGCTCCAGGCTACATAGTGAGACTCTGTCTTAAACAAACTCTTGATGTTCCCAAGCTGGACATCATTGCTTTGGTCTGTCATTAGTGCCCTTCCCTGGAGAGTGGATACTCCGTCTCTGCAGGGAGATTGAACTCAGTAGGTTATGTGTAAAGGGACGCCCACACGAGCTCACGCTGCTTGTGCAAAGCCTTTGCCCTGCTCTCCTGTCTGAACTTCAGGTTCCCCATCTGTAAGAAGAGCCTGTTACCAAGTTTGTCTGCTCCGTCTGAGCAGATGGCACGATTTCGATAAAGGAAAATGCCTTCGTCTACTGTGAAGCGTGAGCTGAGGACACAGCTCAAGGCCTCTTCAGGGCACCAGACCCTGCTCGCTCCTGTGGGCCGGCCAGACAAGGCCCCGCCCTCACGGCAGGGGCAGCAGTGAGGAGAGGAGAGCCTCATGCTGAGATAGTGCACCAGGGCGCTACCTGGGCTGTGCGCTTGCTGTCGGGTGCACTGCTGGGCACAGTGGCAGATCTGAGACCACGGTGGGGCACTGAGCCAGAGCAGAGCGGTTGGGGCAGGGACAGCCACAGGCTAAGGGCAGGGAGGATGGCTGCTTGCCGGAGTCTGGGGAAGCCAAAGGCAAGGATAGAGATGGCTAGGGCCAGGTTTATCCAGCTTTATCCTGAATTGCTTAACTAATACAGTTTGGTAAGTGCTACATACTTTTAGAACCTGAAAATTAACTTTTGTAATGATTCTAAGCTCGCTCCCTGCTGCTGTAGGCAAACCTAGGCTGTGGGAATTCTGTGGGACTTCCGTGTAGATAGTGAAGCTCAGTGGGAAAGCTCTGGCCAAGCTTGCATGCTCCAGACCCTGGGTCTCAGCTCCTGTGCTGCAGAAGAATGCACACAGACAGGCGCTTACATAGGTACACATGCACACACACAGGTGTACACACAGAGGCATACACACAAGTACACCGACGGGTATACACAGTAGTACATACACAGGTACACATGCAAGTATACACACTCGCACAGGCACATACAGACATACACACAACACAGGTATACGCAGTGGTACACACACACAAGTATACACACTCATACTGGTGCACACACAAGAATACACACACAGGTACACACACAAGTATACAGAGGCATACACAGAGGTACACACACAGGCACACACAGGAATACACATACAGTGGAATACATACAAGTACACACAGAACTATATACACACACAGGTACACTCACAGAGGTATACACACACAGGTACACACACAAACACCGGTGGCCAAGTTTAATCACCTCTCAGTAATATTTACCATCTCAAGACTCTGTCAAGCAACTCACCTAGCTGTGTCTCCATCCTGGCCACTCATTGTACCTTCCCTCTGCCAGGGGTGGCATGACCCATCTCACAAGAGTCCAGCCCTCGAGAGGGGACTCTGCCCCAGTCCCCGCAGCAGTGCTGGGAAGCACTCCTCTGCAATTCTGAGTCGTCCGAATGAGGGTGAGGGCCTGAGGCTACTCGGTGAAGACTTTTTTTTTTAATTAACACTTGCTTTTCTTTTCACCAGACCATAAGACAAAAAATTTTAGACTTGCTGAACCCCTTGACAGGCCATCTGGGGGTTCAGCTGATAGCTGCGGTTGCTACAGTGTGGAGCAGAAAGCAGGCGCGGCGCCACAGCAAGACCAAGGTAAGATGAAGACGGAGAGGGCTTGCTCCGTGGGCTCGGGGCCGACTCCCACAGACTGACCTCCGCACCCGCACTCACAAGATAAAAACATGGAAGAAGAAAGGTGGAAGACCGTCGTGAGGACAGGCAGCGCCAACCTCGGGCCTCCACACACATGCACACACTCACACAGACGTGGACATACCTCTGTGCACACCACGATCACATCAGGCTTCCTTCTGCAGGGACAGCCACCGGGGAAGGCTGTGTGTGTGTGTGTGTGTGTGTGTGTGTGTGCGTGTGCGTGTGCGTGTGCGTGTGCGCGTGCGCGTGCGCGTGCGTGTGTGTGTGTGTGTGCGCGCGCGCGCGCGCGCGCGCTGTCTTGCTTTTACCTTCTCCTGTAAGGTTTGAAGGAACTCTCTTCTTCTGGACAGATGGTCCCCGAGGCAAGCGCGTCCCAGCATACCCTTGTCGACCTAGTCTGTGCTCTCAGCACCCTGCAGACAGACTCAGTGCTGCAGCTGGTGAAGGAGGTGGTGAAGAGGCCTGCGCAGATCAAAGGAGACGAGGTGAGGTGCCCTGGGGAGGGGGCACACCCGGGAGACCCTAGGCGGGTGGCAGGCCTCCTTCTGCTTCCTCCCATTATTTGTGACCTGGTGGGAAAGAAAGAATTCTTTGGGTTGTAAAGAAGCGCTGTGTGTTGAAGGATGCCTACAGAATTCGGGAGCTGCTGTTAGTGAGAGCTACCTGAGGTCATCTTGCCTGTCCCTGACGTCACACACCCTGCCTGGTGCTCAACTCTTAGCACCTTCTAGAAAGAGGAAATGGCGCCTGCCTTCAGGAACTCCTCAGCCAGAGAGGTGCAGAGAATAAACAAAGCCAGAGCCTGTCAGGGGAGCAGGCGGGGTGGGGGGGGGGGTGTGGGGGGGTGTGGTCAGCTCAGGGGAGATGGGAGGTCACAGGGGAGCAGGCGGGGGGGGGGGGGGTCAGCTCAGGGGAGGTGGGAGGTCACAGGGGAGCAGGCGGTGGGGGGGGGTGGTCAGCTCAGGGGAGGTGGGAGGTCACAGGGGAGCAGGCGGGGGGGGGGGGGTCAGCTCAGGGGAGGTGGGAGGTCACAGGGGAGCAGGCAGGGGGTTTAGCTCAGGGGATTAGGCTGGACTTGTTCTCTGTGTTCATAGAAGTCGGCATGACTTTCCCACAGAGAAGTAGGGGCCAGCTTCCCAGTGGTCAGACTTCAAAAGGGGTAGCCATATGTCTACACCTCTGAGTAGAAGGCACACAGTAGGGAGCGCTCACAGTCCTCAGCTCTTAAGAGAAAGTGCCATAGGAAAGCCAGGTATGGAGCTGGGGTTGGAGGCCACCAGGGAGAGACACGGATTCGTTGGGCAACCCCGAGCTTTCTTTGCAGGCGCTTACAGGAGCTTCAGAATCATCCTAGCGACACAGCTTGGCCAGTGGCGACTCAGGTTTCCTGTGTGTGTGTGAGAGAGGGGTACAAGAGACTGTTGTGCTGACGGCCCTGTTGTACAAAGTCAACAGCTGGTCACAAGAGTCTGCCAAGGGTCAGTTACAAGCAGTCAGAAGACAGAACTTACCCAAACCGTCAGGGAAGGAAGAGATGGATTGCACGGGCTGCGGTGAAGCAGGCAGCTTTAGAGTGCGGCTGCAGATCTGTCTGCTTGGAAGGAAACATGAAAGCAGTTTGTCCGGGTCAAATTTGAGTGACCACAGTCTGAGAAGACAAATTGAAATTATCCTGAGGGACATGTCCTGCTGTGGAAAGGTTCCATGGTTATATAGTTACAGGACAGAGAGAAGTCACGAAGCCGTGTATTTGCAGATTCAGTGGTGTGGCCAGCAGCTAGGAGCTGGGACTTCTCTAGTTCAGATGATGTCTGTATGGAGTTGCCAGCTCTGGGGTTGGAGACCTGAGTTCCGAGGCTAGCAGGTCAGATCCAGCGACTTGCTTATGCGCCTATTAAAGGAGCTAAAGTGAGCTCCAGGCCACGGGTTCCTTCTCAGCCACTGTCCCTCCCTCTGAGGTGAGACTGTAGCTCTCAGGAGTGCAGAGTGGCAAGATTGAACTGGGGAGCTCGTGACGGGTCTGGCAAGATTCCACCTCACAATCTAATGAGTCCTTATCAAGACCATCTTTAGTCATGCACACGAACTGCACACACAGGCTGCACACACACGGACTGCACATATATGAACTCAGAGTCACAGTAAAGATACTTGAGAGGTAGATTAGAGAATCAGCCTTGAGGCACAAGGTCTGAGAACACAGGCCGCTTCCCTGTTTGTTGGAGCTCTCCTGTGGATCTCCCAGTACATTGGTTGTCAATCTTCACCCGCTGCTGTACCTAGATGTTAACGTAGGCTGGCCAGGAAGCGGGGCGAGGAGATAGCCCTTCCTAGGGGCCCTTGTCAGACTAGCTCTACATCCATAAATGCCAGGGCCGCGCCCTGGAGACAGCACGTGCACCTTGCAGCCAGTGGGGCCTCTTTGGGTTGCGTTTTTTCAAGTGACTAGAAAGTCTGTAGAAAACTGTAACTCCGTGTTTAGAGGGTGTGATAAAGGTTGTATCCGTCTGGTTGAAGTTTGGTATTTCTCTGCTTGTTTTAGTTGAACTTCTATAAATAGCTTCCTAAGAGGACAAGTGTATTTGTGATGTTTCTTTTCTCCTATAACTCCAGCTAGTCAGGACTTAGGGAACTCTGAGACAGGCAGGGCATGCTCTTACACTAAGGACTCGACCCATGCCTTGCCAAGAGGCCGTTCCGTGCGCTTATGAGGATCCAGATTCACCCCGGCTTTCTTTCTGTTCCGGAAGTTGGGGCCTCACAAGCGTGGTTGTCCAGGTATATGCTGGTGTTGCTAGTGCGTGTTTACACAAGAGTCTTTGGCTCAAACCTATGTCACTTAACCACAGTTCCTGTCAGAAGAGACAGACGACTCGAGGAAGGGAAGACTTACGTCTCTGCTGATGGCTTCTGAGGCTCTGTCCGTTGTGGTAGGGGAGGCATGGCAGAGCCTCAGCTCATGTGGCAGCAGGAGCATGTGTGGAGACTGTTCATGTCACAGCAGACCAGGAAAGGAGACCAGGGAGGCCTATCCAGGGGCCAGGATATGACCTCCAAAGGGCTTCCCCCAGTGAGAGGCCTCATCCACCCCCCAAGGTCACACAGGCTCCCAAACAGCACTTCACTTCTGGGAACCAGTGTGTGTAGCATGGGCTTGTGGGAGATGTTTCAGATTCAAACCTTAGCAGCTGCAGCCCTGTTGAGTTTTCTGTTGAGTTCTTTGACAGCCTCCCTTCCTACCCACTTGCACTGAGTGGTGTTACCCTCTTCACCTTCCTACCAGCCTGCAGTGAGTGTACTGTTACAGTTCTCTCCCTTCCTACCAGCCTGCAGTGAGCGGTGTTACCTTCTTTCCCTTCCTACCAGTCTGCAGTGAGCAGTGTTACCTTCTTTCCCTTCCTACCAGCCTGCAGTGAGTGGTGTTGCCTTCTTTCCCTTCCTCCCACCTGCAGTGAGTGGTGTTACCCTCTTCACCTTCCTCCCACCTGCAGTGAGTGGTGTTGCCTTCTTTCCCTTCCTCCCACCTGCAGTGAGTGGCGTTACTCTCTTCACCTTCCTCCCACCTGCAGTGAGTGGTGTTGCCTTCTTTCCCTTCCTCCCACCTGCAATGAGTGGTGTTGCCTTCTTTCCCTTCCTCCCACCTGCAGTGAGTGGCGTTGCCTTCTTTCCCTTCCTCCCACCTGCAGTGAGTGGCGTTGCCTTCTTTCCCTTCCTCCCACCTGCAGTGAGTGGCGTTGCCTTCTTTCCCTTCCTCCCACCTGCAGTGAGTGGTGTTGCCTTCTTTCCCTTCCTCCCACCTGCAGTGAGTGGTGTTGCCTTCTTTCCCTTCCTCCCACCCGCAGTGACTCATGTTGCCCTCCCTCCTTTTTTCAGAAGTCTCCCCTGGTGGACATTCCTGTGTTGCAGTTCTGCTATGCCTTCATCCAAAGGTAATGGCGTCTCCTGCATTGGCAGGGACTGTGAGGAATAACTTAGCTTTAGTTCAGAGAGCTGACGTGTCTTCACGCCCTCCCAGCACGGGCGTGGCCTCGGTATCTGTACTCTTCTTTCTCTGAAGAGCTGAGCTGACATTTTTAAAGTCCACACGCTGCACATCGAAGGCTTCGGCCTTTAAGCTTTGAAAGGTTCAGGTTTATATGAAATTAGCTAAAAGACTGGCAAGTAGGAAAGTGTAAAGGCCCCTTGTAGGGAAAGGAGGAATGGCGTGGTTTACCCAGCAGACTCTCAGTCTGGTGGACAGGGGATTCCCCAGCAGAGAGCACCTGGCTGGGCCCCTGTCACAGCTTGGATGGGGCCATTTGTGTTGGGGTAAGTGGACGGGGCACACGCACCTCAGGCAGCCATGCCTCCTACCCCACAATTCCACAGCCTCCCCAAACAGCACCACCACCTGGAGGCCATGTGCTTGACACCCATCGGGGTTGCTGGGTTGGGGGTTGGAGTTGAGGCTCACAGTAAATGATTCCGACAACCCTTGAAGTCTCCTTGGTTCACACAGTTGACATCTCAGCTACTCCTCCTCTTCAAAGTCTGCAGCCACAGACAGTAAACCGAGGACTGTAATCCCAGCAGTCACCGGGCTGACGTTAAATTCAAACTAGTGTCAGTCTTCACTCAGGAGCATCTTTGCAGTCCTCTGGGCTAGTCATGTCACTCTCTGGGACAGCCAGTGCTATTGTGACACCAGCTGACCTCTGTGGCTTTTACGGGCTCTGAGCTGCCCAGCAGCTTCATGGCAGGTTTTTATCATCCTTCTGCTGCAGAGGAGGAACCACCAAGGTGGAACAGGAGGCAGGAAGGTAGGCACCAGGGTGCGGCCCTGGGGCCCTCTGACGGCATCTGCGCTTTAGCAATTTGTGCCGCAGTGCCTGGCTACACAGCCGAGATGTCAGCGCCCTCCTCGCTGCCGTAGAGCCCTGACCGAGAGCTGCCCGGGGCAGTGGTCACTGCCTGTTTCACCTTCCTCTACACTGCATCCTCACCACCCATGATGCATGCTGTCCTCATATGCAAGCATGGCCGAAAGTGAAAGTGGGACAGCCGGCTGAGGCTTCTATTTACAGACAGTGAAGCCCAGAGCACCCCACATGTCAGAGCTGTATCCCAGGTTCCCTGACTGCAGATGCTTGCCCCATGCTAACCCTGGCTTACAGACATGGTGATAAACTAAAGCAGGCAACCACAGCACCAGCCAGGTGTGCTCTTCTCCCACGTGCTCCCCGCATCTGCCCTGTGCGTCTAAGAACAAGCACCGAGTGCTTCCACGTGTCGGCTGAGCGCCTGTTCCCCTGGTTTTGTTCAAACAGGCTCTCCGTACCAGACTTGCAGGAGGCCTTCCCTTCGCTCCTGGGCGTCCTGAAGGAGGCCGTGCAGCTGAACCTGGCTCCCCCTGGATACTTTCTGCTTCTCAGGTATGGATTCTCCACATTCACACAGATGCAGTGTTTTCTATAGGAATCCATTTCATTTGATTTCTGTAACATTTGACCAGAAGCTGATTGTCTCTCAACAGCATGCTGAATGACTTTGTGACAAGGACACCCAGCCTGGAAAGCAAGAAGGACCAGAAAGACCTGCAGGTGTGTATGTGACCCTGTTGGGAAAGATCATAGTCCTGTCGTCTGTGAGAGTGCCACTGTTGCTAATAAACCTTACCCAGGATTGCATCTTAACTTCGCCTGGGTTCTGAGCCTCCTCCACTAGAGATCGAGCAGGCTTGGGCAGGGTTCATTGCGAGAGTCACTGTGAGACGCCATCCTGATGCTGGACATGGATAGCTCTAAAGCACGCTTCTTTCTCCTCCCAGGAAGCTTTCCTTAAAACCTTCTCTTTGCCCCAATATAAAAGGAAAGCATGTTCATAGGAAAATTCAAAAATTCAGTCAGTCAGTCTTACCCAGATGCACTGGCCCATGCTTATAATCCCAGCACTCGAGGATCAGAATACTAAAATCAGGGTGCTGAGGCAGGGGGATTGCTATGAGTTCCAGGCCACATAGTGAATTTCATGGCTACTTAATAAGGCTCCATCTCAAAAAAAACAAAAAGCAAAAAGTCATGAAACACTTAGGGCATCACTGTTCTAAAGTTAATATTGAGTAAGTCTGTGGCTATTCTTTTTAACCAAAGGCTTCAGTTTAAACATAAATGTACAGTATCCCCTGGCTCCAGAGATGACAACTCAGACGCTTATAGTCACCTGGACGTCTATTCCAGCGGCCGGTACTACACTCAGGCATTCAGGGCTTCAGTGTAGCCTGGAGCATTTAGACCGAGGGGCTTTAAAGGCAAAAGCTGCATCCTGTTGTCTCACTGCGGCTGCAGGGGAGGTTTACACAAGCAAGTAGTTAAAGAGCAGCTAAGGTAAGTTAGCTGGGGGCATCATGCCCTCTGGTCCTGGAATAGAGTTGGGCAGTTTTCCACAGGATTCTCCATCAAGGAGATCAAATTCTAGTTAAACCTAATGTGACCTGAGCAAGAATACAAGATGGAGGAAGCTCTGCCCTGTCCTTCCCTGTCACACTCACATGTAAGATGGAGGAAGCTCTGCCCTGTCACACTCACATGTAAGATGGAGGAAGCTCTGCCCTGTCACACTCACATGTAAGATGGAGGAAGGTCTGCCCTGTCCTGCCCTGTCACACTCACATGTAAGATGGAAGAACCTCTGCCCTGTCACACTCATATGTGAGATGCTGCAATCCAAGAATGCATCTTCCTTTCCATCTCCCACCTCCCTTAGGATTGTGTCTGACCCTCTCACAATCTCATTCTGGCTTCATGACACGCACACACACACACACACACATGCACATTCACGTACACGTATACACACATAGTTGCATGCATACAGATAGAAAGCTCACAATATCTGTCTTATTTTGCTAACATGATGATTTCCAGTTGCCTCTATCTTCCTGCAAAAGTCATCATTTATCTTTCCTTATGGCTATGATTTTTACAGCATTTTTCTTTATCTACCTGGCTGTTGATGGATATCTAACTGGTTCTCTTTCCTCCTGGCTCCTGTTTTCTGAGAAAGGGTCTGGGTGTGTAGCTCAGGTTAGCGTTACACTCAGAACTTGGGTCACAGGCCTATGCCACCATGCCCAGGACGGTTTCAGTGTTTCTGTGCTGCTGGTGACTAGCCAGGACTACTGAGCTATATACCAAGTTACTTTAAGATTCTTATTTTGAGACAAGGTCTTGCTGAGTTTCCCAGAATAGCTTTGAGCCTCTGCTCTTCGTGCTTTCACCTCTTAGTTGAGCTCAAGAGATGTCTCAGTGATTGCGAGCACCCAGCGGCTCCTGCAGAGGGCTGGGTTCAGTTCCCGCACCCACATGGCAGCTCACAACCATCTGTAACTCCAGCTCCAGAGGATCTGGCGCCTTCCTATGGACTCCAGTGGTACTGCATACATTTGGTGCACAGACTTACTTGCAGACAAAGCACCCTAAAATAAAAATAAGTAAATCTTAAAGCTTTTATTGGGTCTAAACAGGCAACATTTTGTTCCAGTATTCCAGTAGACCTGCGTGGAAGCAGCTTTTCTAGTTCAAGGAGACTGAGGAATCAAACAGTGGCCAACAGGATTATGAGTTGTTCTGCGTTAGGAACCGAGGGCTAAGCACATGAGCACACACTTCAGAACCCGTCATTGAGCATCAGAACTCGTTGAGCATCAGGTTACTCCTCCTCAGGGTTTAAGCAGAGACCCACCGGTTAGCACAGCCATTCACACAGTCCCTGCGGGGAGTTTGCAGGTGTCTTCTTGCTTTCCAGGAAGGCATGGTAAGCAGCCTGCAGGTTGGTGACCGAACTACCATGGAGCCCTCTGCCAGCAATGCTTGGCTGTGACACCTACCACTATGGGGATTAAAAGAAGACAGTTTTATACATTCTTGGGTTTATTTACAGCTTAGATCAAAACCCGAGGGGAAAGCAATTTCTCTTCTGCGTCTGTCTTCCCCAAACCAAGCTACCAGGTTTAGAAAGGACAGAACAAAGGCCAGGAAATAGCGTGTGCAGATTTACCCACGGACCCTAAGTGAAAGGCAGGTTTATTCGGGGTTAATTATGGGAGTGGGGGATGGAGGAAGGTGGTTGGGGGTCTCACAGCAGGGGATCCATGAAATTGCCAGGGTGGCTGGGTTTGGGGTCTGGTAGATGTGTCCTGGGTCTAGTGGTCACTTTGGGATCCGGAGCTAAGTGTGCGCTTTGTCCAGTGTTTTGTGCGGGCTTTCGTAGGCATGGCAACCTGGCAGGAATCTCTTTGTTCTGTTCTTGGAGTCCTACAAGCGCTGGCTTCTTGCTGGTGGAAGTGGGGCAACTGAGGTATTTAAAAAGGATCTAAGCTGCTTGCTTGCTCTAGAGGGTCTCAGCAGAGCTGAGCACAGCAGGAGCCAGCGTTGGAACTCGTGAACATTGCCACCTACTGGAGCGATGCATAGCGGGCGGAGAGCAATTGCACACTGTCAGTTACAGCATTTCCACCTCCACAGCTCTCCAGTGTCTGAAGGCATTACTGATGACCTGTTCTGGGTTCCAGTCTGTCCTGGTGACAGGGAGTAAAGAGGTGGCCATGGAGTTTCCTTGGAGTCCACCTAACGTGACAGCATCCTAGAACAAAGTTACACTCCTGTGGAATGATAGACGGGGCATAGTTAAATTTTAAATTACTCTAAAACAAGCAGCCAATGCAAAACACAGCTCTTGCTTCAAAGGGAATTAGAGTTTATTCTGAGCCAAATATGAGTAGCCATGGCCCGAAACACAGGGTTTGGGTTGCTGTGAATGACATGTTCCAACACCAGAAGCAATTGGATGGGCTTTCATTGTCACAGAACAAGAAAGCCATAGAGCAAGGCACGTTCAGTAGTCAGTGGGAGCACAGGGAGCCAGGTGATGGCCGGCCAAGATGTCCACCAAGGTTAGAGGCTATCAGATGGTGTCTTAGCTTTTCTGGTTTTTGCCTGATAGTTGAAAGGATGTTAGGTCAGTCAGAAGTGAGGAGATGGATTCTGATACTGAACTATAAAGGCAGTCCCGTGAGACTCAGCTCTGTCTGCAGCATTCTAAGTCTCCACAGTCCTTAGTGTCTAACATAGTGTGCTAGCTTTTTTCTGGGATCGTCAGTTCACAAAGCTCGGTTCCCTCAGAATACATTTAAGAGTGTTGAGGACTGG
Organism: Tokudaia muenninki; assembly: GCA_036184385.1. Classification (NCBI taxonomy): domain Eukaryota; kingdom Metazoa; phylum Chordata; class Mammalia; order Rodentia; family Muridae; genus Tokudaia; species Tokudaia muenninki. The sequence continues at coordinate 78,479,258 of BTHS01000015.1, forward strand.
AGAGCTGGGTCAGTGGCCAAGAAGACTCGCTCCTCTTGCAGGGGACCCAAGTTTGGCTCCCGACGCCCACATCGTTATAAAATATAATGGGATGAGGAAGGTACCTTTGGCGTGCCTATGCCAGAGTGTGTCCCTGAGAAATTATGCCATGAAACAGATCCATGTAAAATGCTTTGGGATGGGGGAGGACTGTGCAGATGGCAGACAGATGGGAGCAGAGCCCTGAGGGTAGAGAGAGGATGGAGAGAGAAAGGGCGTGCCTGCAGAAAACAGGACGCTGAGAACAGACAGAGCTGTTGAGTGCCCAGTGGATCCTTTTGTACGCAGCACATGCCTGTGCCCCTCGTGGCAGCAGGTCATGTCGCAATTGGCAGGTCCTAGAGGGCAGGCTGGCAGAACGCCTGTACACTAACACACAGTAGTGCCTCATGATCATTTCTAACCACAGATCCAGGGAATCTAATGCCCTTTTATGTCGCCATGGGTTAGAAATCAGGCATTTCCTCCAGTGTACCTTCAGCACCTCAGCACCAGTCCCCAAATGCCCTTTAAAAGGTCCCTGCCACCACAGATCACGCTCTTCTCTCTCTTCCTCTTCCTCTGCCTTTCTCTCTCCCTCCCTCTCTTCCTCTCTTCCTCTGCCTTTCTCTCTCCATCCCTCTCTTCCTCTGCCTTTCTCTCTCCATCCCTCTCTTCCTCTGCCTTTCTCTCTCCCTCCCTCTCTTCCTCTCTTCCTCTGCCTTTCTCTCTCCATCCCTCTCTTCCTCTGCCTTTCTCTCTCCCTTTCTCTCTCTCTCCCTCCCTCCATCCCTCCCTCCCTCCATCCCTCCCTCCCTGCCCCACCCTCTCATGTCCCACTCTGAGTGGCCTTTTGATCCACGGCCCTCCCAATGAATCTCTGTGTGAACTCTATTGCATGGTGTAGCTTTTATGGCATACCTTGGCCCGGAGCTGTTGAAGGGCCCTGTCACTGAGGAGTTCTAACACCATGGGTGTCAGGCACACAGGCATACATGTAGGCAAAACACTCATGCACATAAAAAAAGTAAATTAAAATAAAACTTTTCTTTTTAAAGTATTATCTGTTAAGAGCCCTTTTAGCCGGGCAGTGGTGACACAGTCCTGTGATCCCAGCACTTGGGAGGCAGAGGCAGACAGATCTCTGAGTTTGAGGCCAGCAGTGAGTTCCAGGACAGCCAGGGCTAAACAGAGAAACCCTGACTTGAAAAACAAAGAGTCCTTTTATATAAAAGAGGGTGGAAGTGCTGCTTGGGTTTTTCAAAAAAGCACATCACAGTTAACAAAAATCAGGTAGGAAATGGGTCTAGCATAGCAAAGTTACAGGTTCTTTAGGGTTTAGTCTCTCTAAACTTTAAGTTTAGATAACTGATAAGGTAGACTTTTCAGATGCTCACAAGAGACAACCACTCGGATCCAGCTGCACTGGCACCCCTGCTCACCCCTGTGAGCATCTCCCCCACACAGACACGTAAATGATTACTTACTAAGTGTGCCTTGCAATTTAGTGTTCGGGTGATTACCAACAGTAAAGAAAGGCATTAAAAGTGATCCACTATGCTAGATGAGCTTGCGCAGGCTGGCTCAGACCAACCTGTTATACTTGATACCAGAGGGAGTGGGGGGAGAGGGAGACGGAGGAGAGGGGGTCAGAGAGGTGGGAGAGGAAGAGAGAGATTGATTTCAAGCCAGTCTTTAAAAAGCAGATACTTAAATATAGTGGTTTATTTGTTTGTTTTAGATCTGTTTATTTTATTTTATTTTATTTTTTGAGTACACTGTAGCTGTCTTCAGACAGATCAGAAGAGGTCATCAGATCCCATTACATATGGTTGTGAGCTACTACGTGGTTGCTGGGAATTGAACACAGGACCTCTGGAAGAGCAGTCCGTGTCTTAACTGCTGAGCCATATCTCCAGGCCCAATATAGTGATTTTCTTAAGATTTAATTTCTCTAAGGAAAAAAAAAAACAGAGAAACCCACAAAGGCTTTTCTTACTCTGTAAAAGCCTTTGTTCTTTAATTTAAATCCAAGGTGTGTGTGTGTGTGTGTGTGTGTGTGTGTGTGTGTGTGTGTGTGTGTGTGTGTGTGTGTGTTAAGAGAAGGCCAGTTTCTATCTTTTCAAAAAAATATGTCTTTGATATTTTCATAGGATGTTTTGATGGAATTCATTTCCCAATACCCTCTCACCCCCCTCCTGCTCCTGCTGCACTCCCTTCTCCCCACAGGTCCTACTTGCCTGTGTGTACAAGTCGCCGAGCTTGATGAGCGCTGTGGGCATAGGTGGGCACGGACAGCCTAACTGTGCTTTACTCCACCGGGGACGCTGTCTCCCTCTGCCATGACCGTCTAAGAAAGCTTTGTTCTACGCATAAAGTTCTAGATTCTCGTTTCCTGCATGTGCATCAATTTTGTTCTTAGAATAAAAATAGTCTCCTCTTTTGTTTATAGCCAGCTATAAATTAGATATAAATCCTATTTCATAACACATCAGTTTACAGACCCCCCCCCCCCCAGTATGGCTTAGAGCTTTTATAACCGCTCAGGGCTTCAGTGACAGCACACTTGTATGTTCTTTGTGCTTTTTAAGGGAATGTATTTGTGCCTACTTTAGGCTGGGCACAAGGAAAAAAAAAACCCAAAATTATATTTCTTGAGTTTAAAAGTTCTGGAAAGTATAAATAGCACTTAATTATAATCCTCTAGAATCCAGTTTATGTCTATACTTAACATATAGTCTGTCGTGTGACACAGTTTCTGAGGAGGTGTGAACACACATTAACTCACCCCAGATAGGAACCAACGACAGACTGAAGGAAGAATCCCACCAGGGTCCAACCTGGCGAGTCAGTGAGTTTTATTGTGGTTACTTACAGAGCAGAAGTTACTCAGAGACCAAAGCCCACCCTAGCATGAGTGACAGCTCACAAAAGCTAGGAACCCGGAGTGCACTGCACAGTCTGCACGCAGCTCAAGTGTTGTTGAGAGTCTCTTTCCTGGCAGCTCAGTTGATCTAAGCCTCTTCCAGGCCCCTTGGCTGGTCTCTGGCTGTTCCAGGCCCCTTGGCTGGTCTCTGGCTGTTTCAGGCCCCTTGGCTGGTCTCTGGCTGTTCCAGGCCCCTTGGCTGGTCTCTGGCTGTTCCAGGCCCCTTGGCTGGTCTCTGGCTGTTCCAGGCCCCTTGGCTGGTCTCTGGCTGTTCCAGGCCGCTTGGCTGGTCTCTGGCTGTTCCAGGCCGCTTGGCTGGTCTCTGGCTGTTCCAGGCCCCTTGGCTGGTCTCTGGCTGTTCCAGGCCCCTTGGCTGGTCTCTGGCTGTTCCAGGCCCCTTGGCTGGTCTCTGGCTGTTCCAGGCCCCTTGGCTGGTCTCTGGCTGTTCCAGGCCCCTTGGCTGGTCTCTGGCTCTTCCAGGCCCCTTGGCTGGTCTCTGGCTCTTCCAGGCCCCTTGGCTGGTCTCTGGCTCTTCCAGGCCCCTTGGCTGGTCTCTGGCTCTTCCAGGCCCCTTGGCTGGTCTCTGGCTGTTCCAGGCCGCTTGGCTGGTCTCTGGCTGTTCCAGGCCGCTTGGCTGGCTCAATAATCTTCTAGGCAGATCATTTTTCCGTCTCCTGACACCCCATTGTCCAAGGCCAGTAAGCCATTTAGCATCAACTCTAGAAGTGACACATCCAAGTGACCCCTCAAGAATTGTCCATTCGTGGATAGAATCTTCCCAGAGGACCCTGCCACACAGCCTGACTTGGGGTTAGAACACTTGCCCACAGTAAGAGAAAAATAAAGTAATATATTTATGTAAAGAGGAAAGTAGATTTAGTTACAATTTTGGCTAAAACTAAGTAGAAATCCTTAGTTGCCTCTGCTTCGCCTTCTAGAAAGGATGGAGCCACAGCCAGCAAACCCACCTGAGACTGAGCTGTGGGTCTCAGTTACGGAGATCAGTCTCGGCACAGGGCAGGGTGTGGGTTTTGGAGGTGTCCCACTTTTGCTTCTAGCATGATAAACCACAGGAAGCCCAAACTAGAAAAGACCATTTTTTAATAGCAGATCGAAATGTTAGGGGGTTGATCACAGCACTGTGGAATAACTGGTTGTTGTTTCGTTAGTATTTTTGCTTTGCAGTGTGGTGGGAGGTGTAAAATCCAGGGCCTTCTGTGTGGCGGGAGAAAGCACTCCTGGTCCAGGAGTGTAATTTTTGCTTTAACAACTATTAACAAATAAGCTGGGTGTTCTCCAGCTTCGTTCAGGATGACTGATGACTTAGAGTGGTGTTCCTAGAGTTTCAGGCAGAAAACGTGTGCGTGTGTGCATGCATGTGTGTACATGTGTGTGGTGTGTGTGCACACACATGCACGTGTGTGTGTGTGTCTGTCTGTGTGTGCCTATGTGTGTTCTGTGTGTTCTTAAACATGGGGTCCTGGCTGGTGACACTGTTGGGGGAATATGGAACCATTAGGAGTGTGAGTCTAGGGGAAGTATGTAATTGACAGAACCTTAAGGCTTTATAGCCAGGCCCCACTTCCTGTTTGCTCGCTGCTTCCTGCCCACTTCCTCCTTGCTCTCTGCTTCCTGCCCCACTTCCTCCTTGCTCTGCTTCCTGCCCACTTCCTCCTTGCTCTCCGCTTCCTGCCCCACTTCCTCCTTGCTCTCCGCTTCCTGCCCCACTTCCTCCTTGCTCTCCGCTTCCTGAGGTGAATGCAGTATTTCCAGCTAGTCCCTGCTGAGAATTATCGTTTCAGAATGTAGGCCAGAATTACCAACACCCCCTACCCCCACCTCCCCATTCACCCTCCCTCCCCACCCCCCACCCTGCCTTTCAGATTTTTGGTCACAGCAACAAGAAAAGAAACTACTAGAAGCCCCATCAGGCTAAGCTCGACTACTGGTCCAGTGCTCCAGTGACCCCAGTCCCTCCTCAGAGCCCTAACAAGCCTTCTAGGTTTACACTGAGCAGTAATTGAGGCCCAGGCAGGAGATGCTCATGGCTGGTCTGGCTGGGGTGTCAGTGCTGCATCTGCAGTGGCCTCACATGAGGACTCAGGCCGAGGTGATGGCCTGTATGACAGTTGGCATTGCTGAGGGGTAGTTTTAGCACATGTCATAAAGATGTTTATCCACTGGCACCTTGAGGAAAAATTGAGTCTCCTGCTCAGCCAGAGAGCAAGATGGAGAGGTGCAGTGGTGACCAGTGTTCTCCTCGTTGTTGGGAGCAAGATAGAGGGGAAGAGTGGGGTGACTGGTGGTCTCTGTCCTCATTGTCACCTGGCACAGTTTATTACTCATAACTGTTAGGGTTCTGTCTAAGCTCCTCCCCACAATTACCTAGCAACAGCCAGGTATGCCCCTCCCCACAGTTACCTGGCAACAGTCAGGTAGGCCTGGCCCCCTATAAAAGGGGCTGCTTGCCCCTCCTCTCTCTCTTACCTCGCTTACTCTCAGCTTCTCTCTTGCCCCCTCTTGGGCTCTCCTACCCTCCCCCCTCTCTCCACGTGGTCATGGCCGGCCTCTACTTCTCTACCCTCTACTCACTCTGCCTTTCTCTGCCTCCACTACCCCATTAACTCCCATCTTCTGCCCTGAACAAACTCTATACTATGTGTGCGTCTGGTCCCTCGGGGGAAGAGGTGCCTTAGTATGGGCCCGCTGGGGCACCCCCTTCCCCCACACCACCGTATACCTGTCTCTCTAAACCACCTCCTCTTTTTATGATCATCACATTGGCGAGCCAGCCAGGAGGATCACAAGGGCACTGTGTGAGGATCATCAATAACTGTCCCGTAGATACCCGGCACAAGCCCCAGGTTGTCGGTGTGGGTGTGGTTTTCGTCTTGGGGCGGGGCATTGTTGGCTGGTGTTGCTGCTGCTGTTTCCATTCCCCCTCATCTTAAAGGAGTGAGAGGTAGTTCATTCTGGAGCCTTTCAGGAGACCCGTGGCCCAGGAACACAGATTTAGGCTACCCCAAAATCCATGTCCTAATGTGGAAGTCGTCTCACAGAATTTTTAGTTTTACGGAACAAAGTCATAAATCAAGGCAACATTGGTGGCACAGCAGAAAGACAGGCCTGAAGAGACGGAAGCAGCTGTGTTTCTAGGGCTAAGATGCTGTCTGATGACATTCCCAGCTCTTGGTTTAGCGGAGTTAGTTCAGAAGTTCAGATATAGAGTTGGGCCAGCGGTGGCTGTTCCAGAAGTTAAAGTTAGCCCGGTGTGTGGGGGGCACTTTTGGGGTCCCACTTGGGGTTTAATAATAAAGACACTGAGACATCTGCATAGTACAAGCCTGTTAGCCTTTTTGCTGGGCTCATGCCTTCAGCTAGCCAACCAGATGCAACCGACTCCCCTGCCAGCGACTCCATGGTGTGGCTCTCTCTGTGCCACCTCTCAGCTTTCTGTGTTCTCCCTCCAGCACCAGCCTCTAGCTCTCTATTCATCCAAAGCCCCTTCCTTCCCGATACAAAAAAAGGCTTATCCTCTGGCTCCCTCGATCTTCAACATGACAATCTCAAAGAATCTTTAATCACTCTGTTTACTTCGCTTCGGGCGGGTGAGGAGGGGACAAGCATTTACATACAGAAAGCCAGCCCTGTGGGCTATAGAAATGACAACAGGTATCCTGCCAGCACCTGCTGGGACGGCAGTGAACACCTGAGAATACAGCAAAGCCACCTTCATAGCCAGCGATAGAACGTGTGTGCAGGGAAGCAATTCCCCTCAGAACCTACAAAATCCCGACCTCTCCACAGCTCCAAAGTTCACACAGCTTCTTTGCAGGACTTCTCACTCCCAGGGGTTCTAGGAACTCCTGTTCCTGGGTCACTTTTGCCCTAAGTAAGTCAACACAATATATGCTAACATATACTACTGACATCGTTATTTGAGATATTTGATGTGTAGCACGACGGGTACAGCCTCTTCAGGCAATCTCCCTCTCATCAGTGCTGAGATTCCCTGTCAGCAGGACAGGCAAGCCATTGTCACCGGCTGAGACCGGTGCCTCCCCGGCTCCCTGCACTTTTCCGTCTCGGTGGTAGAGCGGTCTCCTGTGCCTCTTATGATGTGCGAGCTTTAGTAGAACTAAAGTGTTCAGTTCGTATGTCCCCTGACAGCCATAGAGATGCTGGGTAAGACACAAAGCGGGCAATAAGTGACTGTCGAGGGAAGCAAGGACAACCCTGTCCACTGTCACAGGGTTGTCATCAGTCCCGTGGACAGCCATTCTTCCCCGAGGCCCTGGGGAAAGTTCTGGGAGCCCACTCCATGTGGTGATTCCATGTTAGGATTCTGTCCAAGCTCCTCCCTGGTTTCCTGGCAACAGCCTGGTAGGCCTGGCCCGCTATAAGAGGGACTGCTTGCCCCTCCTCCCTCTCTTACTCTCTTACTCGTTTCCTGCTTGCTTCTCTCTTGTCCTCTTGGGCTCTTCTCCCTCCCCCCCTCCCCCTCCCCCGGCTCCACGTGGCCGTGGCCGGCCTCTACTTCTCTACTCTTTCCCTCTCTCTCTCTCTACTACCCTCTTAACCCCCCTCCCCATGCCCTGAATAACTATTCTATGCTATACCATCGTGTGTCTGGTCCCTCAGGGGGAAGGGATGCCTCGGCATGGGGCCACTGAGGCACCCCCTTCCCCCACACCTCAACACACGTCCATAGAACATATTCTAATACCCTTTAACTTTTTATAATCACAACGTTGGTACCTTAACTTCGAACTTCTCCTGCCTCCACCTTTCTAGAGCTAGGATTGCAGGTGTGCTACCACACCTGGCTTTATGCAGTCCTGGGGATCAAACAAGGGGTCTTGATGAAATACTCTATCAACTGAGTTATACCTACAGTTCCTGCCCAGACACGTGTGTGTGTGTGTGTGTGTGTGTGTGTGTGTGTGTGTGTGTGTGTTTGTTTGTGTGCGCGTGTGTGTATGTGATGTAGTCACATGTGTACACACATGCAAAGGCCAGAGGAGAACACTGGGGATCTTTCTCTGTCAGTCTGTTGCCTTACCTCATTGAGATGGCTTCTCTCTGAACCCAGAGCTAGACTGCCCCCCAACCCCCAGGCCCAACAATCCTTCCATCCACCCCCAACAGCGCTGAGGTCACAAACATGGTTTTGACCACACCCAGCCCTCTCCATGGGTTCTGGAGATTTGAACTCAGGTCCTGTTTGCATGATGTTCCTGCCCAGAACCTGGCCAGCCTCTTCTGTTTATGCTCCTAATGGTAAATGACTGGACACTCACCCAGTCCAGCCTACTTTATTTTATTTTATTTTGTTTCTTCTTATATTACTAAAAGATGTATTTCTTATGCAAATAGCAAAACTACAGCAATTTATTTTAAAGACATCTTTGTTTAAGATACAGTCTCTCTGTATAGCCCTGGCTGAATACCTGTCTCCCTGCCTACCAAGTGCTGGAGTTTCAAGCATGCACAGCAGCACACAGCACGATTTATAAAGATCTTGACTGTCTTTATTGTGATTCTAGAACAAGGCCATACTTCATCCCATAAAAGAGAGTAAGTGTTCGGTGAGCTGAGCAGAGGACACTGGTTCTGCAGACAGGGACGGGCTGAGAACACAAGACTGAAGGATAAAGTCTGCCTGCAGGTTCTCCTTTTCGGGAGTGGAGGGCGGCGGGCAGTAGAGAAGAGTCCGTGTTGTCTTGCTTCTGTGTGAGAATCAAGGCGGAGGGAGCGTCACCACCACGCCAGTGGACGTGGAGTCAGCAGGAGTGACCCAGCCTGGCAGCCCACGCAGCTCCGTAAAGTCCTAAGTCCAGGAGCTTAGTAACAGTGGTGTCCTGTAGTGTTTAGCTCACGCCAGCACCAACCACGATCCAAGAGAACCAGAAAGCCAGTCTTTCCCACCCATCCTGCAGACTTTACCCATCGGGTGGCAGAGGGCGGCAGCCCCTAGCACCGTGGACTGAGAGGGGACACTGGTCAGTGTACGTGCGCAGTACACACGGGAGTCCAAAGCTAGGCAGGAACAACTGCAGGATTGGACGTCTGTCACCCCAGCTGCCTGTCACCTCGCAGCGTGGCTCATAGGGAGTCTAACAGTGCCGCCGTGGTCCGTGTCCTGGACCTGTCAGATAGTAGTCTGCACTGCGCTTTTCTTCTCCTTAACTGAGTCCCGTTTTGCTTCTGCTGGCTCTAGGAAATCACTCAGAGAATCCTGGAAGCCGTAGGTACCATTGCCGGCTCCTCCTTGGAACAAACAAGCTGGCTCAGCAGAAATCTGGAGGTGAAAGCCCAGCCGCAGGTCTCTCTGGAAGAGTCGGATGCCGATGACGATGCGCATGGTAAGTGGAGGAGCGGTGGGAAGAAACGCTTGCTTCAGTTCAGGTTCTGATGTTTTGTTTCTAAGTAAAAGGTATTCTGTCAACTTCATAGACCTATGCAGATCTGTGTCTTTGAAAACTGGAATCTGAGGACCTGAAAGAATGGGCAGACTACAATAGACTACCTTACTTCCATTCCAGTGTACTTTTATACACAAATGTAACAAAGAAAGCAGTGATCCAAGGAAGGTTGTTTGAGTTCAGAAAAACATGTTTAAAAAAAACAAAACAGTAAGCACATGCTAAATATTAACAGAGCAGCCCTTTCCCAGAACTTTCTCAAGACATGCCAGTTGAAACACAGTTGCCTGGCACGTGCTGTAGATTATATCTGGGAAAGCAGGAAAGCAAAGCCGTAGGCCACACCCAGATTCAGGGCACGCCGACCAGACTGGGTTCAACATCCATGAAATGACATCCAACAAGAGTAAACACATCCTATCGATTGAATGTAAATATTTGTCACGGGAGGCACAGAATCACCTCCAAGAACAATCCAGGGGTCAAGGTGCCTGAGGTAAAGGGCCCTCCGCCATTTCTCCTGGAGCCTTCTCCATTCCCCAAAGCATTGTTCACATCATTCTTTCGACCCCGTCCAGTATTCATTCAGTCGTGCTAGCACACACAGAGGGAAGAAGGCAGAGTCTCTGGGGAAGGGAGCGGTGTTGGTGCTCCTGGCTATGATTACCTCGCGGTTTAGACATCATCGCTGGTTTCCCCCTGTTATTCTCAGAAGAGCACCAGGAGGCACTGGAAATCGGGCACACGTCTAAGCTCACGGACAAGCATGCTGCCTTTTAGCCTGTCCCTGGGCCCAGGCGACCATCCCACCCCATCCACAAACCCGTATGCTTGTGACTAAGTGATCGTGCCTGTTCCCGCTGTTTGTTCGTGTGTGTGTATATATATATTTTTTTTCAGACTATATTCTTCATGGTTCCCCCACAACTCCTCCCACCTCACCCAACTCCAAGATCTATCTCTTTATCTCCCTTTTCTGTAGAAAACAAACAGGCAAGCTATCAAACAGAATGAAAAAAAGAAAAAGCACAAGAAACACACACAAGCACACACAGTTACACAAAAAGAAAGACCAGAAAAACACAAATTGCCAGAAAACATAATATCCAAGAAAAAGGACAGTAAGACAAACAAAATAAATACCCAAACAAAGCCACCACCTGGACAGAAATCTACAAAAATGCCAGTGAGTCCATTTTGTATTGACCGCAGGCTGCTGGACCTGGGGAGACTCCACTGGAGAAAACAAACCTTTCCATTGCAGCTGATAGCAACTGGAGAAGCTCCTGGGTTTGGAGTGGGCAGGGAGATTGTGTTCGGTTCCTCCTCTTGGCGCTGAGACCCCATCTTGCTTGTGCCTGGGCAGCCGGTCCCTGATGTGCGTGGTTCCCGTTGTCTCTGAAGACACTGTGGTGTCATCCACCTCCTCTGGCTCTCACAGCCTTTCCACCTCGCCCCCTTGTCTGCTCCCTGAGCTCTGAGTCGAGGGCTGAGGAAGACACCACCGTTTAGAACCGAGTGTTCCAAGGTCACACCGTCCAGCTGTGGGTCCCCTCAGTAGTTCCCTTCTACCACAAGCAGCGCTTCCCTGAAGATGGCTATGCAAGGCACTGATCTGAGTCCCAACCCAGGTGGCCCTGGGGACCCAACTAAACAGTCTGATTCATTCTGACAACCTCCAGAGTGAACCTAGATGGTGGGGGAGGGGGATGTAGGGGTGAGGTGCAGGGGAGGGGGGTGTAGGGGTGGGGGGAGGGGGGAGGGGGGTGTAGGGGTGGGGGGAGGGGGGTGTAGGGGTGGGGGGAGGGGGGGAGGGGGGTGTAGGGGTGGGATGGAGGTATAGGGGAGGGGGGTCGTAGGTGTGGAGTGGGGTGTGGGAAGAGCTCCCAGCAGTCAGCCGGGCATGCACACACTTGTTTGAAAGGAGTGGAGCCACATAGCATGCCCTGCCACCCAAACAGGAATTCTCATCCCCGAATGAGGAGGGACAGGGAGCCGGGCAGTGTCCAGAGGTCAGCCTCATGTATCCTCCTTCAGAAGTTGCTGCCTGCTTTATTGTTTGAGACTAGTATTCTCCCTGGGACCTGAACTTACTGATTGGTCTAGTTGGCTGCCACTGAGCTCCTGAGACCCACCTACCTCTCTCCCCCCCCCCAGCACGGAGGGTCACGTGACCTCGACTCCAAGCGCATCTTTTTCTTTCTCTCTCTCTCTCTCTCTCTCTCTCTCTCTCTCTCTCTCTCTCTCTCTCTCTCTCTCTCTCTCTCTCTCTCTCTCTCTTTCTTTCTTTCTTTCTTTCTATGATACTGGAGTCCGGCTTGGACCTCATGATTGTGTGACAATCACTTTGTCAACAGAGCGCGCTCTCTCTCTCTCTCTCTCTCTCTCTCCCTGCTCCTTCATTTGCGACTTTAAGGCACTAATTAATGCCTATAAGCTCAGATGACTGCGGTTGTGGAGAAAGAACACCCCGCCCTCGTGGTACCGAACGCTCCAGCCGCTTCTCTCTGGCTCTTCCTCTGGGCGCTGATTAAGCTGCGCGCCCACCGCAGCCTCGTCGCCTGTTGCGCCAAGCTTCGTTGCCTCTCTGTTGCTCGGTAATTAAATCTAACCCGAGGCCAGTCCTGTGGCGAGGCATCACCGCTCCTTTCAGTTCCTAGAAGGCAGAGCCTGTGGAAGCTGGCGGTGGAGTTTGAGCTTCTCAGGAAGCCTTCATAGCAAATGTCGCAGCCGCAGCAGTAATAAACAAATGTCCCCGTTGGCTGGAGAAAGAGTGAGAATTTCCCTCCATAGATGTGCGTGTGTTGTGCGTGTGCAGGTTCTCAAGGGCACCCTTGTGTTTGGACTTCCGCGCCATTCACCCGAGGAGGCTCAGGTTGAAACGCCTGCATTAGAAATCCAGTATCTTTGTATCTTGTTTGTGTGTTATATGTTGTGGGTGTTTTGTCTGTGTATCTACGCACCACATGTATGTCAAGTGCCCATAGAAGCCAGAGAATGTGTTGGATCTCCGAGAACTGTAGTCACAGGTGCTTGTGAGCTGCCATGTGGGTACTAGGAATTGAACCTAGGTACTCTGGGGAGCAGCCAGTGCTAACCCCTGAGCCATCTCTCCAGCCCCCATTGATAGTCTAGGAGCGCTGATCCGTTAAAGAGTTAAAAGGCAGGAAAGTCTGAAGCAGGTCACAGCAGACAGATCTTAGGGAGATAGAGCCATCAGCTGAAGGAAAGTGTTTGGGGTGGGGAGCCACACCGACAGCAGACGCACAGGGAAGAGACCTCTGCACATGGTCAAGATCCAGTCTCATCTCTGGAGCTGGGACGTGTAAAGCTCTGAAGAGTTACCCTCCCCTCCTGAGGACTAGTCAGTGTGAAGACAGACAGGGTGGCTAATTGACCCACAACCGCTGTGTGATAGTCGTGATCCAGCCTGAGCCTGCTGGCGGAAAACAGATGCTACCAGACTTGTGTTTTAATCAGGAGGCTGAGGAAGAAGCCGGCCCTCTTGACCAGCCTTTTTGACCTACCCGTGGGCCCTCTGGCTAGCGCCTAGTCTCTACTTGATGAAACTGCTCAGAAACACGATGGGGGACAGAGACTGAAGGCTAACCGAGCCGGCTGGGTATAAAGTGTGGCACACAGGATCTCACGCCGCCCCAGGGGTCAGGGCAGCTGTGCCGTCAGGCTCCGTCTTCAGAAAGCATCACTGTAACTGTTGTGAGGATGGCCACTCTGTGCAGGAGCAGAAGCCGAAGTCCTGCAGAAGGATTCCAGAGCGGTTCACACAAGACACAGCACCGGCTTGGCCGTGGTCTGAACATGCAGCCAAGGAAAGCTGAGATGAGATCTTCAGCTTGGCAGTTTACTGACTCGGAGAAGAATGGGGGGGGGGGGGGCGGGCAGAGTCAGCGTGTGCATGGTAGATCTGAGATGTCAGGAGAAGAGGAATAACTCTCAAGACAGGTAAGTCACCAGCTGAGAGAACAACCAGGACAGCACAGAAGAGCCTGGGGAGGAATTTCCAAAGGCGAGGTTGGTAGGGCAGGGCTGCAGTAGGTGGAAGTCTGAAAGCCTGTCCACCAGGCCTTGGATGGTGTTGACAGAGGAGAGAGTCAGGAGAGAGATGGGGGCTGGTGCTCAGAACTCAAAGCTCTGGTCCCTGGATCTGGACAGCTAGAAGGCCGCGAGGATGCTGCCAGCTCCGTGCTGCCTTCTCCTTTGCTCCCAGCCTGTCCTAGCCTCTCATTTTGGGTTGGGTTTAGGGGAGGATTGTTGTTTTAAGGCAGAGTCTCATATAATCCAACGCATCAACGTCACATTACCAGAAGACGTGAAAGCACCTCTCCTCGGAGTCACTTACACAGGAGTGAGTCCAGATGTGGGCTGTGCTTCACACTCCAGATGTGGGCTCTGCTTCCCGCTCCCGGTGTTTTCGTCTTCTGTTGTGTGAGTCTAAACATGTACCTGCCCAAAGGCTGACCTGTGACTCCATCCCTGTGTCTGTCTGACTGTAGTGTGGCTGTGTGTCTGTTTAACAAAGGGCTTTGATCTATATTTAGTGAACAGCATATAAAGAATCACATGGGAAAGGGATGGGAGAAATCTTTAGCCAGTTTTACAGGGGTTAAGTCACCAGCTCCAACCAACCCTAACTAACCCAGATAACAAGCGCTGCAACCCACCAGCGGGGATTCATCCTAAAGGTGGCCTTCAACGTCTGCATCTGCTGCTTTCAGTAAATTTGTGTTGGAATGTCACTGACCTCCATTCCAAGAGGGGACATTCCCGAGGTCATTCCAGAGGGGACAAATCGGACCCAAGCCTGCTGGACTCAACCAGCATTTCCCCTTCCTAAGTGGGTTCTTCTGAGGGAGAGAGAAGCAGGGCAAGAAGAGGCCATTTGTCAGACGGATGAGAGGCAGGATGTTGTGCAGAGATGGAGAAGGGCGTCCTGCAGGAGCTCAGCAGTGACGGCTTGTCAGTGCTGTGACAGGACGTAGACTGCGCAGAGCTCAATAGTGTTGGAAGATGGGCTCTGAGCTCAGACACCAAAATGGCAGCAGTCACCCAGGAGGACCTGGAGGCAGTGAGCTGTTGCCAGTGTGTTTGACCTAGATACCTACATTCTTTGTACTGGTTAGGTTTTATGACTTAGCAAAGCGAGAGTTATCTGGGAAGAGGAATTGCAGTTGGCTAATGTCTCCATGGGACATTTTCCTGATAAGTGATTTATACAGGAGGGCCCTGACTAATGGGGAGAGTGGTCTTTGATTCTATAAGAAAGCAGACTGAGCAATCCACGAGGAGCAAGCCGGTCGGCAGCAACACGCCTCCATCAACTCCTGCCCCAACTTCCCTTAGTGGAGGATGGCATAGGAGGCGGGAGTTGGTTTTCCAGACTTTCTCCGTGTGGCTCTGGATAATGTAACGTGTTGTCTGTGATCATGATCTTTATCACAGCAATACATAGAAACCTAACTTAGCCTTCGTGGTTGGAATTGGGTACTAGAGCAGTTCCTGAAACTACTAACTGCAGTCAGAGCGAAAGTGCTTGGGGAAGGAAGCAGTCACTCCCCTCAGAGCTAAACAGACTCTCCTTTCTGTCAGCAGCTGCCACGGCCGCCTCCACCATGGTATCCGCTTCTGCCCCCTCCGTTTACAGCGTGCAGGCGCTCTCTCTCTTGGCAGAGGTAAAGACTCACCCGACTTGTGGTTCCTTGTGGAAATGCTTACTGTCTTGAATCATTTTGAAGGCCTGTATTCATTCTGGGTTTCACGTGGCTGCCCCCTTCTGCCTGAGTTCTGAAGTCCAGACCTTGTGTCAGCCAGCTTTCTGTTGTTGCAACAAAATACCCAAGAAACTCATTTTACAGGAAGGAAAGGTCTATCTGGCTCAGGGTGTTAGAGGCTTCAGCCCAGTCAGCTTAGCCTCACGGTGGGGAGCGTGTGGAGGCACACAGCGCTCACTAGCCTTGTGATATTCTGGTAGCAAGGGAACACTGCCCGTGAGCTTCCCCCACCAGGCCTCCCTTAGCGCTGCCGTGGGCTCCAGATCAGATTAGAACAGCCTCAGGACGCAGCATGGCTCTTCTGATTGCCACCTCAGGACTCTCCGCTTTTCTTTTTGGGACAGAGTTTCTCTTTATAGCCCTAGTTTTTTAAATTCATTCTCTAGACCAGGCTGGCTTCAAACTCATAGAGATCCATCGCCCTCTGTTTCCCAAATGCTGGGTTTGAAGGCATGTGCCACCATTGCCCGGTGTCTTTTGTTTTCTTCTTTTTTCCTTTTAAAAATATATTGTTTGTTTGTTTTTATGTGCATTGGTATCTTGCCTGCACGTATGTCTGTATGAGGGTATTGGATCCCCTGGAACCGGAGTTAGAATTGTGACTGGCCATATGGGTGCTGGGAATTGAACCTGGGTCCTCTGGAAGAGCAGCCAGTGCTCTTGACCACTGAGCCACCTTCCCAGCCCTGTTTCTTACTTTCTTAAAGGAATTCTGCCTCACTTCCTTTAGGTTCTGGCTTCTCTCCTGGACATGGTTTATCGCAGTGACGAGAAAGAGAAGGCGGTACCGCTGATCTCTCGCTTGCTGTACTACGTGTTTCCTTACCTGCGCAATCACAGGTGACAGGCGCCATCAGCACACCCACTTACACCCGTGTCCTTTGAGAAGCTCTCCTTGACCGGTCCCTTCTCTTCCCTTAGCGCGTACAACGCCCCCAGCTTCCGAGCCGGCGCCCAGCTGCTGAGCTCCCTGAGTGGCTATGCCTATACCAAGCGGGCGTGGAAGAGAGACGTGCTGGAGCTGTTCCTGGACCCCGCTTTCTTCCAGATGGATACTTCTTGTGTTCAGTAAGAAATCCTGTTCCCATAAACATGTGCTCTCTTTAATCCTAGGTCCCAGGAAGCAGAGGCAGGCAGATCACTGAGGTCTAAGCCAACCTGGTCTATAGAGTTCCAGGACAGCCAGCGCTACACAGAGAAACCTTGTTTTGAAAAACAGAACCAAAAAGAAAAAAGAAAAACAGAGAAAAACAAACAAAAAATGAAAACAAAACCCCAATGTGCTCAGTCTTTGGTGCTTGGGTGCATGGGCCTCGGAGCTGAAATGAAGGTGGACCATAGTCTCTCTCACCTCAGCTCCTTGATGTCCCTGTCCTGATGGTCATGTTAGTCCTGTGTTTGCTGAAAAGACATCATACCCTTCAAAATACCGAGGTAACCTTTTATCGAAAGAGGCACTGCACTGGATTAAGAGAGCCTGTCATTGGAAAAGAGCGTGATGGAAGGTTCAGGAGCCTTTCATGTTCGTCATGAAAGACTTGACCCCCGTTGAGATCAGAGCCCACAGTGGCCCTGGCAGTATGTCTGCCTGGCTTCCCTGCTCATGCACTCCATGGCAGTAGTAGGCGTGGGGCATGGAGACCCCAGGCATGGAGATAGCTGGAGAAGTTCCTTTCATTCCATGTTAGGGTTATGAGAAAGCCTTTGCTTGGCCAGTTCTTCATATTAAAATCGTAAGTGCGTCACCTCTGTAGAGACAGCGGGACCGGGAGAGTGGAGCTGATAACTCTCACACAGCCAGCTTCACTGGGACATCACGGTTTACCCTGGGAGGGTTAAGGAAAGTCACCTGAAGTGTTCCCATGAGTTCAAGCTGCCCACAACCGCAAGGACAGGCCGCAGTGCAAAAACATGGTTTTCCACAGAGGCATGCATACAAAGGGAAGGTGAAATATTTCATTGAATAGCAGCAAGCAATAATGAGTAATCTGAAGAGGTAAGCTCTCTGTCAGCTACACCTGGGAGGAGCATGAGACCACGTTTGGAGAACAAATCTGTGTTTTGAGAAAACCGAGGTCATGAGACTCTTATTTCCTTGGAGGGCTCAGCATTCCCACACCATGTTCTGAGAAATGTGGGTGACAGATTCCAGAGAGCAGATTTTTTCAATTTTTTTTACAGATTCATTTTGTGTGTTTGTGGGGGGGAGAATGCAGTATATGTGTGGGGGTGGGGGTCATATATGTATAGAACAGGGGATGTGATATATGGTGGGGGTGTTCGTGCTCCAGTGTACACATGTGCAGAGGCCAGAGGTAGGTGTCTGATGTCCTGCTCTGTTTATCACCCTCCATGGAGAGACAGGGTCTTGCTGCACCATGGGTTAGGCTAGGAGCCGGCAAGCCCGGGATCTCCGTCTCCTTCTCCACAGTGTGGGCGTGAGCCAGCATCCAGGCCTGGCCTCTACCGAGCGCTGCGGTCTGAGCTCAGGATCTCCTCAGGCTCACAGCGAGGTCTTCCCGGCCCAGCCATCTCCCAGCCACAGAGCAGGTTTAATAGCTCTGGGAGGCGTGTTGTTTTCTCGATGCTTTTAATCAAACTGTCATCAGTTGCATATTTAACTAATTGTGCCTTTTGTACATCCAGCTGGAAGTCCATCATTGACCATCTTCTGACTCACGAGAAAACAATGTTTAAGGATTTAATGAGTAAGTTCAAGTTGTTCCATTTGTGGCACCCTCGTGCTCGACTTCTACCACGCCCAACTCTTTCTGAGACCCAGTCTCTCCCGTAGCCCTGGCTGTTCAGGAGCTTGGCCTTGAACTCCTGGGATTAAAGGTGTGCGCACCACGCCCCGGTATATCAAACTTCTGTGGTGCTGAGTGAAGAGCTGGGGGTGTAGATTTCTTAAGGACTAAACAGTCCCTCGGTCCAGTCTGCTGGCAGGCCTTGACTGCCCTGTGTGTCACAGCTTCCGGTAGGTGCTGCTCAAAGCCTTCAGGCCACAACCGCCGCCTTTAGTTGAAGGTCTTGAATCTGCCGTAGTTTATCACGCAGGTTCCAGTTTTCAGGCAGCGGCCCACCCTGTAACTGTCTGGCCTCACACCCCCATCCTTATGCCTTGGTCTCCAAAAGCCAACGTTAGAAGTCAGTGCCTTGATGCCCAGCTTAGACGGCCATCTCCACACCTCCCGCTCTTTCCTCACCCCCGACGCTGTGTGTCATTAAGGAAATGAGTGGGTTGTGGTTGTGGTTGTTGTTGTTGTTTGTGGGCACAAATTGGATTTGGTGGAGTTGTCGTTTGTTTTTGGCATATTGCTGTTGAGAAAGGGACTCCCTCTTTGGCCCAGAGTGCCTGGAACTCATTATGTAGCCCAGGCTGGCTTCAAACTGTTGGCAATCCTGATAGCATAGCTTCCCAAGTGGTAAGATTATAGATATGAGCCACCATTCCTGGCTGAGATGGATGTTTATTAAAGAGTGTGCAGAGTTGACTTCTACACATTCTCAAAGGGGGTCCTGAATTTTGGGAGTCGTGTCACAAATTGGATCCCCCCTCCCCCTGTGCTCCCCCCTCTTCCCTGCTGTGCTCCCCCCTCTTCCCTGCTGTGCTCCCCCACTCTCCCCTGCTGTGCTCCCCCACTCTCCCCTGCTGTGCTCCCCCTCCCCCGTGCTCCCCCCTCTCCCCTGCTGTGCTCCCTCCACTCTCCCCTGCTGTGCTCTCCCCACTCTCCCCTGCTGTGCTCTCCCCACTCTCCCCTGCTGTGCTCCCTCCACTCTCCCCTGCTGTGCTCTCCCCACTGTCCCCTGCTGTGCTCTCCCCACTCTCCCCTGCTGTGCTCCCCCACTCTCCCCTGCTGTGCTCCCCCCACTCTCCCCTGCTGTGCTCCCCTCACAAGCTGACTGCTGCGTTTATTCCAGACATGCAGAGCAGTTCCTTAAAACTCTTCTCCAGCTTTGAGCAGAAGGCCATGCTGCTGAAGCGCCAGGCTTTCGCTGTCTTCAGTGGCGAGCTTGACCAGTATCACCTCTACCTTCCCCTGATACAAGGTAAGAGCGCGGCTCAGGCCGCTCCGCATCTGCTACAGGAGACCTGACGCTGGGAGTTATGGTGAACAAAAATGTCTTGGCTCACAGCTCTGGGGACTGTCCAGGGCTGACAGACTTGCATGTGACAAGGGGTGTCTAACACAAAAGGGACCAAACTTGTCCCTTCACACTGGAGCCAGTCCCACCATGAGGGCCTCTGTGTGTGTGTGTGTGTGTGTGTGTGTGTGTGTGTGTGTGTGTGTGTGAGAGAGAGAGAGAGAGAGAGAGAGAGAGAGAGAGAGAGAGAGATGCCTTCAGTCTGCAGATTCCTTCTCCTCCTGTCTCCATGATACATAGTGAGGCCCAGAGGGCTGGAGAGTTGTGAGTGACAGAGAAGCTGGGCTTTGCTTAGGCCGGAAACCTTCTAAGTGCAGGTTCCTGTTTATGAAACACCACAGCTCCTGTACTGTACCGTTATGGAAAGGTTAGGTGTAGTGAGCACACACTGTTCAGTTCTATTGCCACCCAAAGAACCACTTTAATTAATTAATTAATTAATTTAGAGACAGGGTTTTCCTGTGTAACAGAGCCCTTAGCTGTCTTGGAACTCACTCTGTAGACCAGGCTGGCCTCAAACTCACAAAGATCTGCCTACCTCTGCCTCCCAAGTGCTGGTACTAAAGGCATGCACCACCACTGGCTGGCTCACAGAGTTAAGATGAATAAAAATGAATGTTTTTAAAAAGGAGTGAGAAATGAGAGATGGGGTGCTGTGAGGGGACGCTGGGGGAGGAGCCGCGTTAGGGTGATCTCCAGAACGTAGGAAGAACCTGGCTTCTAGTTTTGTTTGTTCCTTGGAACAGCCCTGGGGGCACCGATGGGGAGTTTCACGGTGCACGTGACAAGGGGGAGCCAGACTCCAGCTAGGTTCTAATCAGAGTTTGCACCACCCCGCACTCCTTGACCCTGAGCCCCCACTCTGAGTCCTCACGGGGCAGGCCTGTGCTCACACCATCAGCACTGAAGGGGGTCTAGAGCACACGTGGCTCCGAGCGCTGCCGTGTGACAGCCATGGGGAGATGGAGCGTGGGTGGTGAGGGGACAGCGCTGCAGTCACTACTGCATGAGGATGGGATGACGTCTGGCACGCAGACTGCCGTCAGGACAGGCAGAAGCCAGCCGCAGTGAGGCAGGCTCACTTGTTGGAGGTTAACCTGGGCTACATAGCAAGACCTGTTGGGTGTTTATGGCACAAACACATACCCTTTGCTTCTCCCTGTTTCCCAGGAGTCTCAGGCTGGCCTCAGACTCTCTGGATAGCAGGCATGTGCTACCGTGCCCATTGTATGTGGTGCTAAAAGAAGAAGCCACACGTGATTCCATGCATGCTAGGCAAGCACTGGGCCTACTAAGCTGCACCCTCCACGCTCCTTTCCTTTTTTTTCTTTTTTTTTTTAAGACAAGGAGTGGAGGTCACTCGATGGCCCTGGCTAGCATAGAACTCCCTATGTGGAGCAGACTGGCCCTGCACTTGTGGGAGTCCTGCCTCTACCAGGGATTACAGGCATGTGCCTGCATGTGTAGGAAGCTAGGACTCATCTCTACATGGGCTGTCATCAGAATGCCACACTAATTACGATTTTATTTCTCTTTCTTGGCTAACCAGAACCCCAAACTGCATATTTGTGTGACTTTTCTAAAATCTTCTTTCCCTAGAGCGCCTGACAGACAACCTCAGAGTCGGACAGACGTCCATAGTTGCTGGTCAGATGTTTCTTTTTTTCAGAGTTCTGCTGCTAAGAATCTCTCCCCAGCACCTGACCTCGCTGTGGCCCATCATGGTCTCTGAACTGGTGAGTAAGTGCACATGGTCCAGTTTTAGGCAAAATTGACACTTTTAAAAGTGTCTTTTCTTTTCTTTCCTTATTACTTTTGGGGGTTTTGGGTTTTGGTTTTTGGGTTTTTTTTTTTTTTTTTTTTTTGAGGCAGGGTTTCTCTGTGTAGTCCTGGCCATTCTGGAACTTGCCCTGTAGGCCAGGCTGACCTCAAACTCACAGAGATCCGCCTGCCTCTGCCTCCAGAACACTGAGATGCCCTACCTATACCTAAGCACGCTTGGATATCATTTGCTAATTTTCCTTATGTTGATTTGTGGTGCTAGTAATCAATCCTGGGGCTGCTTGCGAGCCTCTTCCTGGGCTCCATTCTCTGATCTGCTAGGGGTTTGGTTTGGTTTGGTTTGGTTTGATTTAGTTTTTGGAAATAGGGTTTCTCCAAACTGGCCTCAAACTCAGAGATCCACCTGCCTCTGCCTCCTGAGTGCTGAGATTAAAAGTGTGTGCAGCCACTGCCTGGCCTGCTGTTTTCATAGATAGACAAATTTAGGTAAACGTGATCTCTCTCAAAGAGTAATTCGAATATACATTTTCTTCCTAAGATCCAGACATTCATACAACTTGAGGAAGATCTGAAAGAGGAAGATGAGTCAAGGTAAGCCATGTAAACTCCCAGTGCATGCTGGGAGGTGATGAGTTAGACGCAACGGTGGGGTGTGAACTGTCACACCCACCTGCTGTCCTCTGGGAGTGCTTGTGGTGGGGCCAGCCAGTGTTAAGATGTAGGTGTTCATTTCATTCGTGTGCATGTGTGCCTGAGTGTGTGTATATGCACCATGTTGTGTCAGAGGAAGTCTATGGAAGACAAAATCCTCCGGATCTGGAGGTACAGGCATTTGTGAGCTCCCAGTGGGTGCTTGGAACTGATGTGGGGTCCTCTAGAGGAGCAGCAACAACAACTCTTAACTGAAGAGCCATCTTGAGCCTCTTCCTGTTTTTTAGACAGGGTCTCATACACCATCAATTACCTCCAAACCGGCTCTGTACCTGAGGATAACCTTGGATGAGTGCTCCTGTCCCCACACCCCGCACAGGCATGCATCATGGGGCTTCATATTCACAACATCTACTACCAGGGAAATGTGACTTAAGGACTTTTCCTAAACAGATGACATTCAGCAGATGTGAATGAGTGTATAACAAAAATTTCCTTTTGAATTTATAGAAACAGCAACAAAGTAAACAGACTAAAAGTCCCAGTTGCTGATGGGAATGGGCCATCAGGCAGGGCGGTGCCCCCCAGTGATCTCATCATGTACCTCTCTGCTTGCAAGTTCCTGGACACAGCGCTTTCCTTCCCGCCTGACAAGATGCCCTTGTTTCAGATGTAAGTGGGATGTCCTTTGAGGTCCTTTGAAGTTGCGGTTCTCCCCACCGTTGGGCATTTCACTTCTCTGTCATGCGTAGGGAGCGTGCGAGAGGCTCCAGTGCATCTTGTAAGCGACTAAGCCTGGGTTTCAGATTTCCCCAGACAGCTGTGGCTTCATGACTTGGCTCACAGTCCTGTTTGTGAATCGTCTCTGGAGAACCAGCATTTTATTATCTGCTGAGATGGCCTCTGCTACTGAACGCCTGTGACTGGGTCTCTGCTAGTGGTTCTCACCGTGTGTGTGTGTGTGTGTGTGTGTGTGTGTGTGTGTGTGTGTGTAGCTCGAGTCATCTGCTGCAGTTAAATGGGAAAGCTTTATTTGGAGTGTGGCCTCTCAGGTCACTTGGCCTCTTTGGCACATGTTTCCCTAGGGCTTAAAACAGCTGTTCCTGCCTTGAGTTTCATGCCCGGCCCAGAAGCGACTGGTCTCTTGCTCGCCCCAACAAAGAGAGCAGTGATCGGTACAACACTCGTGCTTTCTCTTAAACAGCTATTATCAAGTGAGAGAAACAGGCTGAAAAGACCACACATGATAACATTCCATCTGTGTGTGGATCATTCCATTCTAGAAAATACAACATCGTAGGAGCAGGAGCAAAGAGTGATAATGGGGACAGTTTAGGGCAGTGGGACCACACCGATCCCTGCTGGGGACAGATCAGTAGTCTTGCAGCGTCAAGGGGACCACAGCAGAAACCATGGACTTGGGTGAGTCACTTGTGGGTGTAGGTCAAGCAGTTGCCACAGACTCTGCTCTCTGTGTAATGTCTGCAGAGGGGCTGTGCATGACCACATTGAATCTGAGGAAACTTCGTTTCTGTCCAGTTTAGCTGCAAATCTTAAAACAAACAAACAAAAGCTGCTGTGGAAGAAGGGCTTCCACTGCGGACAGCAGTGCTGTGTGCGGCCACCAAGGCTGGGCTCAGTCTGTGTGTCTGTCAGCAGCAGATGGACAGGCAACATGTGGTTCATCCATGTAAACGACACATCAGTCAGCAGTAAAGAGAAACAAGATACTGCTGCCTGCTGCTCTGAGAAGACACTGGGTGACAGAGGTGGTTCTCTGCGAGGCTCCTGCAAGCCCAGAATGAGAGAGAAGTGCACAGATAGGAGGCCAGTCAGGCTAGAGGGCTGCCTAGGTCTGTGTCCTAGAGACTGAACAGTAATGGCTGAAGGAAGTAGGACTTCTCGGGTCAATAAAACTCTGAAATGGATTGTGCTGTAGACATACAATGCATCTATGGAAAACCATCTATGGAAATTATTAAACATACATGCCATCAGCCGAACCACTGCAGACCGTTTACCTGAGCTCTGCATCAACATGCCTGTCCCTGTTTGTTTCCTGCAGTTACAGATGGGCGTTCGTTCCAGAAGTGGACACTGAACACCCCGCCTTCCTGTCCGAGCTGGAAGAGAATCACCAAGAATGCAGACCTCACACTGTCAGGATTCTAGAACTTCTGAGGTTAAAATACGGGGTGAGTGCTTTTAGAAACAACACCCTTAGACCAGAGATGTAGCTCAGCAGGCAGAGTGCTTGCCCGGCATGCAGGCGCCCTGGGTGGGATGGGCAGTGCTGCACACCGGTAATCCCAGCACCGGGGAAGACAGGCAGAAGGATCAGAAGCCGAGGGTCACCCTCGGACACATACTGAGTTCAAGGACAGCCCCGGCTGTGTAAGACACTGTCTCAATTATGAAGTCCTTAATGTCGCTTGGGTTTTAAGGGCTTCAAAACGTCTTCTCATAGTTTTAAGGCTTGGGATGGTGAGAAGGTCCATTCTTGGTTTTCCCTATGTCTCAACTCCTCCAGTTCCTGGGAACTAAAACTGGTTTTCCGTGGAAGAGGAGAAGCCTACTAGGAGGACTGGCAGAGCTGGAGCTGGGCGGGGCTTAGAATGAAGCCTGACAGAAAGGGTTAAAGACCTAGAATGTGAGGGTCTGCCTCTGCCGCTAGCTGGCCCCCTGGCCAGGGCCCGGCAAGCCCCGCTGCAGGTGTGCTAGCTAGGTCACTCTGGTGGCTTCGGGTCTTTCTGCAGGAAATGGGCAGCGCCGACGAGATCGCCAGGAAGAAAGAATTTCCTCTTTTGCGCCAACATTCCGTTTCTTGCATCAGGCAGCTGATGCCGTTCTTCGCCACGTTAAACTGTGCTTTCAAAACCCAAAGCCAGCTGCCTGCTGACGAGCCGGGACCCGCGGCGCCGGAGCCCCCTGTCGCGGAGAACCCGAGGGTCCTGCGGCAGCTGGAGGAGTGTGTGGAGCAGGACTTCCTGGAGCACCCAGAGTGTTAGCGCCCAACAGGGCTTCTTCATCCTTCCCCATCCCTGACAGGGACAGCGGCGGTCTGTAAAGAAGAAGGGGGCTGGGGGACGCGAAGCAACCCTGCCGCGGTCCTGAAGCACCATCCGGGGATTTTCTATTCAGCAGCCAAACACGCCTCCCTTAAATGCTTTGTAATATATCTCAGTCCCAGTTTGTATTTCTTCCTCAGTTTATGTAATGGAAATAAAATTAATATATCATCTAACCACACATTGTTGTCATGTGTATAGCTTAAGTCCTTCTGTTTGTTAAGCAAATACATAGGTCTGTTCTCTGCTATTTCTCTAAAACTTTATGCAGATTGTTTCTTGGGCTGGCAGAATGTAAGCAGGCAAAGGCCTCGGGGCCCACGAGTGGACAAGAGGACAGATTCTCCCCAGATTGTCCTCTTGACCTCCACACCTGTACACACAAGATAAGTAAAGTGTAGTTTAAAAATTAATAAAAAGGAGTGGGGGTGCTGACAAGATTTTGGGAAGGTGGGGTACAGGAGCCTGCCTCCAAGCCTAATGGCCAAGTTCAATACTCCAGAGTCCATATGGTTGAAGGAAAGATCCAACTCCTGAAAGTTGTTCTCTGACCTACACACACACACAATTTAAAGGAGTTAAAAATTTGGCTTTTTTTAAAGTTGTCAAAATTGTTATTTTTAACATTTTACACCAACAGCCTTTTATACTGTCCTTTGAAACTTAAAAAAACAAAAAATAATAGTAATAGCCTAGTGTGGGGGCACATCCGTGGCAGTAGAGCGCTTGCTGGGTACCCACAGAGTGTGCAATTCCAACTGTCATTGCGTACTCCAGAAGGGGAAGACGTGAGGATCAGAGCATCAGCCTTGGCTACGTAGCAAGTTCGAGGCCACCTGGACTCCTTGGGTGTGTTAAGGTCTTGCCCACTATAATCAAATTTGCCCTGTTCAGTTGCATAAGAACTGGGCAGTTTTCAGACTCTGACAGTTATACTTGAATGTAGCTTTGATTCTCTAGATGTAATTGTCATCGTGGAGACTTACTGTTGAATAAACTCACCCTTCCTAGTTCTTCCTGAACTCTGGCTGGTTCCACTCAGCTGTTCTGGCTCAAACTCCTCTCCAAGCTGACTGACTCCAACTGACTCCTCTCGGCTTCTGACTAAATTGCTCTTCTTGGACTCAAACTAATGGGACAATCTGTTCTAATCTTCTGGCTTCTTGTCCCTGGCTGTTCTGTCTTCACCAGTGCCTAGCTCGTTCTCTCTGCAACCCATCTCTGTAAAACTCTCCTGATAAAGCTGTCTCCACCCACTCCCTACCCACCCACCCACCCCACCACCACCACCGGACACTTTCTCTCTTAAGTTGCCTCTCGTTCCTGTATTGTTCTTGTGACCATCGGACATATCCTGTCTCCGACTCATTCTATCAAATCTTTCTCTGAATCATCCCTTTGCCTCTCAATTAGTAGTCGCTTTCAAACATGGCTGCTTCCTTCTACAAAGCAACTTTGCCTTCATTGTTAAGGATTAAAGATGTGTTCTAAGGGTGTGTCTGTATTCCAGCCAGAGGGATTCCACATACATTCCAGCCTGGTTGCGCAGAACTAGGTGTGTGGAAGGCCTTTGCCAGAGCAGCCAAGTTGCTGGATAAAATTCCTCCACACTTGGCTGCAGCTGCCGGTGCTCTGAGCTGTCTCTGACTATCTCTGACTGTCGGCTTCTCTTTGCTCCCTTCTCCCTCGCATCTCTTTACCATTCTTCTGACACTGCTGTGCATTAAAATAATCCTTCTGGCCGGCGTCGTCATCATCATCGGAGCTCACATTCCAAGGTTGTCTTCTGCCAGCTACTTTACTAATGTCCTGGCTGGGAGCCACGCCCAACTCTGCAGTGCCTTCCAGGCCTGCCTGCTGGGTGATACATTTTAGGCAAGAGCCTTTGTGAGGCAGGCCCACTGTTCCCCTCAAGCTCTCAGAGCCCAGGACTACTCTACACTGATCTGTTCTCTTCTCTGGTTTCGTTCTGGCTCTGAAACGACTCGTTTTTTAAATTTAAGTATGTGCCTGTGTGTTTTGTGTGTAGGTTAGGAGTCAACTTGTGGAAGTTAGTTCCCTCTTATCATGGAAGTTAGTTCCCTCTTATCATGGAAGTTAGTTCCCTCTTATCATGGAAGTTAGTTCCCTCTTATCATGGAAGTTAGTTCCCTCTTATCATGGAAGTTAGTTCCCTCTTATCATGGAAGTTAGTTCCCTCTTATCACGGAAGTTAGTTCCCTCTTATCACGGAAGTTAGTTCCCTCTTATCACGGAAGTTAGTTCCCTCTTATCATGGAAGTTAGTTCCCTCTTATCATGGAAGTTAGCTCCCTCTTATCATGGAAGTTAGCTCCCTCTTATCATGTGGGTTCCTTAGGATTGAACTCCAGTCATCAGGTTTGGCCACAAGTGCTTTTACCCACTTGCCATTTTGCCAGCCTTTTTTTTTTAAAGAATTATTATTTATTTTATGTATATAAGCACACTGTAGCTGTCTTCAAACACACCAGAAGAGCGCATCAGATCACTTTAGAGATGGTTGTGAGCCACCATGTAGTTGCTGGGATTTGAACTCAGGACCTCTGGAAGAGCAGTCGATGCTCTTAACCACTGAGCCATCTCTCCAGCCCTTGCCAGCCCTCTCTTAAATCTTACTCCTTCTATACAGTAAAAAAGTAATTTCTGCCCTTGGTCTTAACATAGCACTAGGGCTCTCAGGACCTCTGGTCTCTCTGCCTGTTGCCTGTGGATTAGTGTGCAAGACTCTCTATTGTTCAAATGCCACGTCTGCTTCCTGCCATGACGACCGTGAGTTAACTCTGACACTGTAAGCAAGCCCCCAATTAAACACTTTCTCCCATAAGAAAAAAAATGCATATTGATACGTGGGTGGTCACACAAAAATCTGTTAGAAATTACACAGGAATTATGTGCAAAAACTTGGCTTAAAGTAAAAGCATTTGTAAATTTGGGTCATTAAAGACTATCAGTATAACGTAAGTTCTGCGACTCCCACTTGCTTATACTCAGAGGTACACACCATTCAAAGCATGAGGAAATAAGATAGACCCACTTTGCTTAATAATTAGTGTCTCGTCACAGTCAAAACTTACAACAAGAATCACGTGCCAGTCACACGCCTGCCAAGTCTACTGCAGGGGGATTACTGCCAGCCTGAGCTACAGCCTGAGTTTCAGACCTTGGGCTAAGGTGAGGCCTGTCTCAAAGGGAAGCGGGGATGGGGAGCCGGATGCCTTACCCCCCAGCTTTTGTGAGGCTGAGACAGAAGAGTGAGTGTGAAGATCTGGTTTTAAAAAAACTGGCAGGGTGGGAAAGATACCTTAGCCATTAAGAGTACTTGTCGCCCCTGCAGAGGACCTAAGTTCAATTCCCAGCACACTCATGGTGGCTTACAAATGGTTGTAATTCCAGTTCCAGCGGATCTGATGCCATTCTCCGACCTCCTTGGGCACTGTATACATCTGCTGCACAGATGTACATGCAGGCAAAACTCACACACGAAGAAACAGAAAACCTGGGGCCTGAAAAAGCTTCACCAGAAAAGTAGCTTGCTGCCAAGCACGGTAGCTTGAGATTACTCCTGTCATCTGATCTCTTATGTGGGCAATAGGGGGACTCCTCACTCACGTGTGTGCATATACATACATGTACACCATGCACAGATAAAAGAAAAACAAAAACCAATATGTTTATATCATCAGTTTCTATTAGACCATGAATGTCAACTCTGGTGTCTGCATGGAGGTTTACAAATTTAGCACTGTGCTGGCTAGTTTTATGTCAACTTGACACAAGTTAAAGTCATCTGAGAGGAGGAAATGCCTTAGTAAGATCTAGCCTTAGGGACTGGAGAGATGGCTCAGCAGTTAAGAGCGCTGACTGTTCTTCCAGAGGTCCTGAATTCATCTGTGATGGGATCTAAAGCCCTTTTGGGATCCAAAGCCCTTTTCTGGTGTGTCTGAAGACAGCTACAGTGTACTCACATATATAAAATAAATAATTCTAAAAAAAAAAATAATCTAGCCGCAGGGTATTTTCTCAATTAGTGATTGATGGAGGATGACCCAGTAAAAAAGCAGGTGGAGCAAAGCCATGAGGAGCAACCCAGTCAGCAGCACCCTCCATGACCTCTGCACCAGCTCCGGCCTCCAGGCTCCTGCCCTGTGTGAGTTCTGGTCCTTGACTTGCTTTGATGATGAACACAGTAATATGAAATTGTAAGCCAGATAAACCCTTTCTTTCTCAACTTGATTTTTGGTCATGACATTTCATCCTAGCAGCAGAAACCCTTACTAAGACAAGCACCTTTGCTGGGCGGTGGTGGCACACGCCTTTAATCCCAGCACTTGGGAGGCAGAGGCAGGAGGATTTCTGAGTTTGAGGCCAGCCTGGTCTACAGAGTGAGTTCCAGGACATCTAGGGATACACAGAGAAACCCTGTCTCAAAAAAACAAAAACAAAAACAAAGCAACAACAAAAAAGGCAAGCATCTTTTTATCTTCTTGATATCATATGCTATGCGAGGGGGCACAGTAAGGAAACTGCTGACATGACCATTAGGGGAAAGATGTGTTTTGTTTTGTGTTTTTGGGGTAAGAGAGAAAAAAATATCCAGAAACGTATGAAAGTGTCTAGAGGAGAGACAGGTGGGGGTGGGGTAGGGGGTGAGACTACAGGGAAGACCAAGCCCAGGGCTTTACAGAGGGAGTGAACAGCTTGGGGAGGGCCTCTTTTCAGGGATAGAAAGCCCATTTCACAAGTTCCTGCGAAATGCTGGCTTTTTTCTAACCACCACCACAAACCCTATAGTCTATAGTCTGAGCTCATTTCTAAGCAAATGGAGGACCTGAGACCTAACAAGGCAGCTAAAAGAACTCCACCAATTTCTGCAAACACCAGCTACAACTTAATGTATTTATTACCAGCTTCCTCCTGGATAGACTTATCCAAGAGGAAGATGTACGCTCAGACCTTCCCTGTGGCAAAGACTTGAAGGGTGGCATGTGGACTTGGGCTAACTGAGCTTGGCCTGGCTTTCACATCTTGCTCTATTCCGGCAGACCGACCATGCCTCAGTTTCTTGGTTTTGTTTTTGTCTGTTTTGTCTTTGATACGGAGTCTCATCTATCTCAGGGTGGGCTCACACTGTCTCTGTAGCTGAAGAAGATTTTGAACTCCTGATCTTCCTGCCTTCACCTTTCACATGTGGGGATTACAGCCGGGTGCGATTCTCTGTGTCCACACAGTGCAGGAGCTCAGACCCCGGGCTGAGCCGGGCACCGGTGCCTCAGAGGATATTTTCTTTCTTCCCAGTGAATGAGTTTCCATACTCACATTGAAATCAGTTTGATTCCTCCCAGAAGTGGTGAAACTGAACCACAGAACCACTACACAGAGACAAGCAGTGTTTTGGCAGGGGCGGTGCTGGCCGAGGGAACCGGGCACAAAAAGCTACTACACTCTTGGTGTTCTACCAGCCCAGCCCTTGGGAGACAAAGACCTTCAGGGGTGTTGGCATGAGTGAAGGCTGTGCAAGCAGGAAGGAAATGATCCCTCCTACTGGCCCTGCCTCACATGCAAGGTTTCGATTCTAACGGTCCTGTTAACATTTCTAAGGCAGCAGAACCAGGAACTGAAACCGAAGCCTCTCAGACTTTAGAGCTCTGCCCTCACAGCTCTGAGAAAGCGAAACAGGAAGGGGGCATCAGGGAAAGCTGGTTTAAGTTCTGGTCTCTTGGGCCACCCCACCCATCTATGACTTCCTGGAAACCAGCCAAAGCTGGGGCCACTGCACAGAGGAGGCCTTCCAGAGGCACAGAAGGAAATGAAATGGAGCAAATCCATTGGACCTGGGAGCCAGTTGCCTTCCCTGATGAGTGGAATACCACTCAATACCACTGATAAAAAGCCACATTTCTGCAGAGATAATGCCTTTGCCAAAGGGAAGATATGAAAGCACATCTCACACCCTGGGACAAATGGCTGAGATGCCTACTTAACATACCAAAGTGAACCTGGCTCCCAGGTTTTCCCAGAATCCCTCAGCCCCTACCTGTTACTTGGTCTGCATGCCATGCCCTCTAATCCAAACTTCTCTAGTCCAGGGAACTGGGCAGCCCTTCCCTAGAGAATCCAAGCGCTTTGGTTACTGCTCTTCTTTAGGACATCCTGGGTATTACCTGGTTCCCTTCTCTCTCCTCTCACCCCCCCACCCTATTCCCCCCTTCCCCCCCCATCCTCCCTCCCCTCACAAGGCTCAGGCCTCTGACTATGCTGTCCCTTTTATCTATAATAAACCTTCTCCTGCAGGGCATTGTGGAGCAGACATTTAATCCCAGCCCTCCAGAGGCAGAGGCAGGCAGATCTCTATGAGTTTGAGAACAGCCTGGTCTACAGAATGAGTTCTAAGACAGCCAGGGCTACACAGAGAAACCCTGTCTCAAAATAATAATAATGATAATAATAATAATAACAACAACAATAACAATAATAATAAATCAGCCTCCTCCTCTACCATACATAGGGGCAATCACGTCCTTTCCTTTCTCATTTCTTCTTACATCCATACCGTGCTCACTTGGGGTCAGAAGATTTGTAACCCTGAGTTTCAGCTTGTTGACCCTGGGTCTAAAACTGAGCTACACACTTCCGGGAGCCATGGGAGAAATTTCTTCCACAAAAGGAAAGTCAAAGAAAATCAAGACAACAAGCGCAGAAGCGTCTTCTTAAGTTTTAAGTTTCATTTAATCTTTTTAGATGTGTTGTAAATTATGCTCTTTAAACAATGTAACTTAGAAAGCCACAGGGTCCCCATATAAGATGTGACTCTCCCTTGAGTAGCCCAGCCCCAACACGTGTATTAGACTTTCCCAGAGTTCCTCTCTTTGTGTCAACCCCCCTCCCATGCTTAATCTGTGTGATAAACTGCAACCCTGCTTCATACTGCTTGTCTTGAAGTTCTTCTCTGCAGTGAGGGCAAGCCTTTGTGGTTTCACCTCTGAGGGGAGCTCAGGATGCTGAGGGTGGCAGTCCCCGCACTCCCAGGGGAGGGGAGTCCTCTCCCTTTGCCTCTGACACCAGGCAATGCTTTATAACTCAGTGGGCTAAAGGAGACCAATGAACATTCAAGACAAGTACTGTTAAAAAAGAGACTGTGTTGCCCATCACCACCCAGCCAGGGATGCCCATCCCATAAACCACATCTGTGCTTCCTTCAGTCTGTCTGAGAAATCACAGTGACACCTGCCTGCGCCATTTTGTTTTTTTAATCACTCGAGAACCTGAGCAATGGCGATAGAGCAATTCAAAGTTTGCCCTGTCCCTCTCCTCTGGTTGGTCAGATTCCCTGTCTTTCTCAATGTCAGCCTCTGCCCCAACCACCGCACCACTGGGGGCAGCATCAGGGGTGAGGGTGAGGTTGCACACACCAAGTCCACTGAGTCTTACATTCCTTCCCAGCCACCAATATGGATGACATCTAGATCTAAGATTAATGAAGAATAAATCATTAACCAGTCATCCAAGCTAAGATGCTTTCAAAGTGTGCAAATGGATGCTTGTCTACATAAGTATAACAGGTCCTCAGGCCTTAGCACAACTGACATCATGCTAGAGGCACCATTCTGACCTTAAAACTCAGCACATGGCCCCAACACTTGCCAAAACGGAAACAAAGACCTAATCCATCAAAGACCAGGTTCATAGTTCCAGGGTCCAGGAGAGTCTCTAGATGTACTAAGTTTGCCTTTTGACTTCTGTAGTTCTACTTCTTGTAGAGGAATTTTAATGTAGCAACATACTCTGGTAAGGGATCACATCCAAAGGCCTTCTAGGTCTGTGTGATCTGGCTGGAATGACACACCTTTAATCCTTCTGGCTGGAATACAGACATGCCCTTAGTAGACACTTTTAATCTCAAACAGTGTAGGTAAGGTTAGTTTGTAGAAGGAAGCAGTCCTGTTTGAAAGTGGCATCTAATTGAGGGGCAGACAAAGAGATGAGTCAGAGAAAGATTTGACAGAACAAATCAGAGATAGATGGGATATGCCCTACTCTCAAGATAATAGACAGGAAAGAGAGGCAGGAGAGAGAGAGAGAGAGAGAGAGAGAGAGAGAGAGAGAGAGAGAGAGAGAGAGAGAGAGAGAGAGAGAGAGAGAGAGGAGAGAGAGAGAGAGAGAGAACAGGCAGCTTCACTGTGACAGTTTTACAGAGACAGGTTGCAGGTAGACAAAGAGTCAGAGTAAGAAGAAGCCAGAAGAGTAGAACAGACTTTTCTGGAGTTAGTTTGAGTCTAAGCTGAGCAATTCAATCAGAAGCCAAGAGAAGCCAGTTTGAATCATTCAACTTGGAGAGGAGTTTGAGCCAGAACAGCTGAGTTGAACCAGCTAGCCAGAGTTCAGGAAGAATTAGAAAGGGTGAGTGTGGAGAGCCTTTGGGAGGCCACTTGGCAGGACCCTGACATTGGCCAAGGAAAAGGAAATGGGCTTCAGACAGGAATCTGACGTTAGGGCATGGCAGGGAAGTAAGTTCAGGCAGGAATCTAATTTTAGGCTATAAAAGGGAAGTTCTGGCAGGAGTCTTAATCTTAGGGTGGAACAAAAGAAGTAGGCTTCAGGCAAGAATCTGATTTTGGCCAAGGACAAGGAAGTGGGCTCAGATATTTTGGTCATTCTGACAAGCCCTTGGAAACAACTGTCCTGGGAGTAATCACGGGACTTTGCATATTGCCTTGCTTGTTCCTCATTTTACTGTTTGCCCTTAATACTTGCACGTGATTAAAAAGGTATAAAAGCAGATTGGGAAAATAATTAACCTGCCCTCATGCTACAAAGTTGTCTGATTGTCTTATTTCTTTTTAATCCTCACTCCTGCACTGGAGAACCTGTTGAGTAACTGAGCTGGCTTGGTCAGATGGCGCCTCTATGTCCGAGCTCCAGTAAGTGGGGTACAGTGAAGGACACTGAGGGAATTGGAAGCACAAACAAAGGAAAGTAAAAGAAGATTTGGGCCAGCGGTGAGTAAACCTTGTAGAAGGACAAGGTGATGGTAAAATGTGTTTTGTGTGTGTGTTTAGAGTTATGCTAAACTCTAGAGAAGCAAAGGTAATTTTCATAGATGCTTTTAGTCTTTGGACCCTGACTAAAGACAGTTTACACCCTAGACATGAGAGAATGGGGTTGAGAAAAGCAGTCCTCCCTGCCTATCAGGGGATGCTTTGGCAAAAGAGAAGGAAAATGAATGTAAGATGTTTCAGAGCTCTCCTAGAGACAGGAGGAGGTCGGGAGACATAATGTCTCCTCTCTGGCTCCTGCTGGAGGAATGCTTGGTTCTGGGTCCCTTAGGTAGGATATCTGGGTCCTTTCAGGATGTCTAATTCTCTTCCCTCTCTGTCTGTTGTCTGTCCTTGGCACACCAATCTGTCCATGTCCGTCAAAACTGACTGTTTCATGTTATGCCTGTGTTTTCATTTTGTTTCGTTGCTTGAATGTTGTTCTGTGTTTCATGTTCAAAAGAAAAATGGTTAGAACTTTATCTGCTGGTTGTTCACTCTTTGATTTAGTTTTAACTCATTTCAAAAAAAAGAAAGAAAGAAAGAAAGAAAGAAAGAAAGAAAGAAAGAAAGAAAGAAAGAAAGAAAGAAAGAAAGAAAAAAGAAATAGAAAGCAGTCTCAATTGGCCTTTGGAGCCCTGCACCTGTATTTAGGAGTCTAGCACAGCTGAGAAGCCCTCCCAGGAGCTTCTCTGCACGAGCTGATCTTAAAGGGGCCAGAAGCTTCTCAGCTTCTACGGTAAGCGAACCAAAGGCTGTTTTTCTTACAAAAATCTCTGTGACTGTGATTATTGGATTCAGCAGGTAACAAGGAGTTCCGCTCTTGAAATTACAGCTAAGAAAATTGAGAACTTTGTCTGGTTTAAATAAGTAAATGTATTCAGCCACTTCATTTTTGTTTCTGACTGGTTCTAAAAGTATAAATATGTTCTGCACGTCTAGGATATAGATTATTGGCTTATAATTATTGGGTGTAATTAAAAATTTGTAACATTGGTAACAGAAAGTTGGCTTAAAACTGGTAACTCGGTTGGAGTCATTCAGAATAAAAACTCGTGGCAAAAGCGAGTTCATGTTCGCAGGGCCTGGAACCAGCTCCTATCCGGCTTCTTCAGATGTTCCATGTTTGTCTTTTAACCAGTAAAGGACGTGGAGACGGAAGTTTCCCTTATCCTGTTATCTAACTAAGGTACACAAGTCATAACTGTGCTGCCTGTCTTGTGGGCCGCTTGTTCCTTTATTACTATAGACTTTAGGTCAGAGTCCGGGGGTGAGGGGACCTGGATACAAACGCTGCCTGAGGACCCTGAAACCAGGTGACCTGGATACGGCCCAGTCACCAACGTTAACTTCCTTGTTTAACGCCTTGTGTCAAAATACGGTTTGTTGATGCAGCAGGCACCCCGCTCTCCTTTGTGTTGTTCCCATCCTATAGTAACGGTGTACACTCTACCACTGGGGACAGGGTCCAGATCCTGAACTGGCCGCCTCCCTGCACGTGCAGAGAATAAAGTTTTCATTTCAAGCTTCTGTCTCTGAAGCGAGTTTTCTCAGCTTCCATCCCACACCCGACAGTCTTTATTGTCGCCTGTCTTTATGTCTCTGTATGTGCTCAGGAACGAGCATGCTCGGAGGGGTTGGTGAACGACTGGGGATATACTGAACAGTAGCTTTCTCTGGACCAGACCCACCTTCCTGGCTCAAGACCCATAACCTCTTGTTAAGGGACCAAATCCTTTTGGCTTCACCAGAGAAACCTAAAACCTCCACCTGTTCTCTCAGCCCTGTGCGAAGAAATTGACATCCCTGTCTGTATGCCTCGTCTTAGCCCATGGCCACACCCAGGGATGAGGACATGGTGCCACTTGCTTTGCTGGGCGGGGGGGGGGGCATATACTCTTCTACCTTGGACCTCCTCTCCCCTCTGCCACCACCTAGAAACTCCTTCTTCACCTCCTCCCAGCATGTTCACTCCTGGCTCTGAATGTTTTGTCCCCTGTAGTGTCCCACTCTTCTGCCCAGTTCCCGCTCCTTCTATGTATCCGGTAAAGCATGACTCTTAAACTTAAATAGTTAACCAAATATATTTATGTATAAGAAGCTCCCAATTACATAATGCCAAATTACAATGATAAAGTCTTATCCCAATATTTCTAACCTCTCCAAAACACCAGAAATAGGCCATCTGGATATCCCCGTCTCCTCTTCTGCTCTGCTCATCTGGACCTCCCTCCCTTTCTCTCCGCCCCTCACTTCTCTTAGCTCCTCCTCCTCCTTTCTCCCCTCCAATCACTGGCCTCTCACTGCCTCAATGTGAATGCATAGGAAATATCTTGCAACAGTCCCCTCTGTTTTACTCCTTCCCCTACTCGCCCAGATCAAAAGAGCGAAGAAGGGTACCCTGTCCTTCAATGGGGCAGAAACTGATAGGGTGAGGGCTCCATCCCACCGAGCACCCAGGAGCCCAAGCTAACAGTATTAAAGGTCAGAGGCAAATCCGTTAAATTCCTGGTCAATTGTCCCTGTCGCTAATTGGAAAAGCCCAGGCACTGGAACCTGCAAGAGACCAGTGGATTACCTATCCAAAAGACTCGATTCTGTTTATGCCAGTTGTCCTGCTTGTTTGGGGGCAGTTACTGTTATAGCCACGCTAACAAAAGATGCTGATAAACTGGGCCAGGAACTGTTCCTAACCACCCCACACTCTGTAGTATTTGTTAGTTTTCATCAATACCTTCTCTGGATAGGTGCAAGCCTATCCTATCGTGGTTTGAATAGGTTTGGCCACCATAAACCACCGTAGATGTGTTTGAATGTTTAGCCCACAGGGAATGACACTTAGAGATGTGTCCTTGTTAGAATAGGAGTGGCCTTGTTGGAGGAAGTGCGTCACTGTTGGGGGGGCGGGGTGGACTTTGAGGGCTCCTAGTGCTTAAGCTCTGCTGCCCAGTGCAGAAGAGACAGTCTCTTCATCCCGGCTGCCTTCAGATCAAGATGAACTCTTGGCTTCTCCAGCACCCAGTCTGCCTGCAGGAGGCCATGATGATGATAATGGGCTGAATCTCTGTAACTGTAAGTCAGCCCCATTTAAATGTTTGCCTTTCTAAGTGTTGCCTTGCTCATGTGTCTGTTCACAGTAATGAGACCCTGACTGTTAAGCCCAGGTCGCGAGATTCCCCACAGACCACCAGGAGTCCAGCTCATATGCAAAAGCAAAAAGTCTTTACTCAAGCTTGTGCTGGAACCCTCCAACCTCTCCGGTACAATGGAAGGTGTGGAAGGTGCTGAGCTGGCACAAGCCTTGCCTATTTATCATGGTAGCAGGGGGAGGGACTTCTCAGCCTGACAGTTACATGATTGATTGACATTTGCTTGGCTATTGCTTTGATGTTTGCTTTTACTGGCTGGGATTTCACCTTGGTATGAACCATGGTTGCTAGCTTAATCAATCTACTTTAGACACTAGGTACTTTCCCCTTAAGAGCTGATTGGTTGTCTCTAGGGGTGGAGTGACTGTTTGCTCAGGAACTGTAATTGTTACCAGGGTGACATGGCTTCAGGATCAAGTTGGGGTTTTTCCAGTGGCTGAGTTCATTCAGAGGGTAAGTTAATCATAAAATGGAGTTTGAAAACAAAATGGAGTTTGTAATGTTAATCTTGGCCCTTCACTGACTAGGACAATTATCCAAATACAAACAGCCTCCATGGTCACCAAGATAGTCCTCTAAGGGTTAATTCCTAGATTTGGATTGCCGCCTGAGCTTACCCAGAAGATCCAGCCTGGAGGCCTTGTATGGGTAAAGTGGATCCTGGCATAGAAAGGTCTACGCTGTGTGCTCAGTTGCCAGTGTCCCCCCAGGGACTCACCACACCTAGCCGAAGGAGGCTACAGAAGACAATGAATGGTGGACCATTGTAAAAGTAACTTTCATTCTCCTGATGGAATTGTCATCTCCAAGGCTTACTGCCTCCATCTGCTTACCTAGGCCTAGTCCTGGAAGCTTCCAGCCTCTGTACAATCTGATCTAGGCCTAGAACGTTTTGAGCCTCGAAGACTTACTGCTGAATAAGCTCACCCTTTCTTGTTCTTGCTGATCTCTGGCTAGCTGGTTCCACTCAGATGTTCTGTCTCAAACTCATCTCCAGACTGACTGATTCAATCTGGCTCTTCTCTTGGCTTTTGAATTGCTCTGCTTGGCCTCAAACTGAGCCTAGAAATCTTTCCTAATCTCCTGGCTCCTTCCCATTCTCTTGCTCATTCTGTCTTTACCTGTGTCTAGCTTGTTTTCTCTTGTCTGTCTCTTTAAAACTCTCCTGGTAACACTGCCTCCTTCTCCCTCTCTGTGCTGCTCTATTCTCCCTCTCAACTCTACTGCACTGCTCTCCAGGAACCCTATTGTATCCTGTACTGTACTCTCTTCTTCCTGCACTGTCTGTCTCTCCCTTAAGTAGCTTCTCTTTCCTTTCTCTTCTCTTAAGAGTTGGGTGTATCCTATTCTGTCAAATCTTTCTTTGACTCATCACTTTGTCTGCCACTCAATTAGGTATCACTTCCAAACATGGGTGCTTCCTTCTACAAATTAACTTTATCTTCATTGTTTGGCATTAAAGGTGTGTACTAAGGGTGTGTCTGCATTCCAGCCAGAGGGATTAAAGGTGTGTGCTAAGGGCTGAGCCACACCACGACTAGAAACAACTTTTTGCAGTAAATAACACAATCAAATATCTTGCAACAGATCTATATCTGGGTTAACTATCAGGTTCTCTGACCCCCTGAAGAAAAGATCGATATGGGTCCCATAATTAGGGATGTTCTATTTTTTGTCTTTTTGTCTTCCCATGGGAAAGGCCCAAAGTCCCATGAGCCAGGACTCTGGGTTTAGGAATTAAGAAAGACCAGGTTCCAGGAGCTCATGGCCAGTCTATCCACTTAGACCTAGCATGCCTTCCAGGTAGATGTCTGTACAATATTACATTCAGAGGCTATGAGAGTTGAATGGCTCACTACTCTTGGGGAGGAACATTGTGGGACCTTATAAGGCAGTCTGTAGCCTGGTTGAGCAAGGCTTACTCTGGAGACCCAGTAGAACATTCTACAAGGGACTGAACCTGTGAGCCCTGCTCCCAGACTGCTGACTCCTCAACTCCATAATCCTGTGGCCATCAGTCATGTATGGCCACGCCCTAGGCTCCTAGCATTCTGGTTGGACTCCACCCCCACAGTCACCTGGCTACATCCAGGCTTTCCCCACCCCATGGTTACCTGGCTGTTGCCAGGTAACCCAGTCTACTATAAAAGAAGACTTCTTGCCCCTCCTCTCTCTCTCTTGTCCCTCTCTTGCCTCTCTCTTTCTCTTTCTGTTTCCCCTCTCTCTCCATTCTTTCCCCCTTTTCCACGTGGTCATGGCCATCCCTATATCTTCTCTTCCTCTCTTTACTTCTCTATCTTATTTTCTCTTCCTGCCTTTCTATAATAAAGCATTGGAACTATGAATTGTCTCTTCTTATCAAAACCCGCCATGTAAGAACATGGAGCAGGCCTCAGCGTTTCCAGCCACCAAGAAAGGACTCAGCCTCTTCTCAGCCAAGCTTCCTCAACAGGTACCCGGGAGGCCATGCCAGAATGGCACTGCCTTCTGAGCAGGACCCCCCTCCCCACTAGCCAGGCAGTCTCTCACTCTACAGGTACTCGGGTGCCCGCTGTCCCCATCCTGGTGCAGTGCACAGACCTAGCCAGTTTTCCCTTATATGGGCCTTACCCACCAGTGTTCCCCTATGCCAGCTTTGGCCGCCAGTTTTCTCCTATGTGGGCCCCGCCACCGCCCCCATTTCTTTTTTTCCCCCCACAGAACATGGCTCTGGGGGCTGCGGGCCTATCGATGAAGATATGGAGCTCCACGTAGGCAGTGCTATGCCAGCCCTGCTGACGGCTCCCTGAGCTTCCAGGAACCAGGCAAACACCATTGTGATCAGTGGGCTGGAAAACCAAGTCTTCCTGGGAGCACACTGATCCCTTATAGTCCCAGAAAACAATCACCTAAGGTCATCTGACCAATTGGCCCAAACTGACCCATCTTGGTACCCCCAAGATATGAACCCCTTAACAACCAAGTAAGATACCAAACTCCAATTTCCCCAGGGATTCCTTTAATAACCTCAGGTCCAGGAGTCAGCAGAAACAGGCTCTCAGTGTCCAGGATGCTAGAAGGAGGATATCAGTTCCTTAACCAACCTGAAGCAGATATAGGTCAGCACTGCTGGCTGGGCCTAAACCCCAAGGCCCCATAGTATGTTGGGATTGAAACCAAGCAAACAGTAAGGCCCAGTTCCAATACTTTCAACTGTTAAGTGAGATCAACCATGTGTGTTCTCTGAGGACTAACCTTGCAACACAATCAAGTACAATGTGGTCTTAGGATTCAGATTAGAATGTACCCTCATTCCTCTCTACAAAGGCAAGTGCAGATGGGTTCTTACCTCTGTCTGTGTGGCTAGGACAGGGCACAGGCTAGCCAGTGTCCACCCATTCTTTTACAAGGTGCAATGGACCTCATTCACTCCATTCATGAAGGCGTGCTTGTTACGTGTGTGTGTATAATCACGCCCAGACATCGGTAAATTACACAGGTCTCATGCTATCTGTAGCAGCTAATGTCCACTTGACCACATCAGGAATCAACTAAAACCCAAGCACACAAGTAAGGATTTTCATGATTGGATCATTTGAGGTGAGAAGACCCCACCCTAAATCCTGGTGACACTTTCTGAGGGCAGCCTATCTTAAAGGACACAGATAGAAGCTTTTGCTTTTCGTCCGTTTGCCCTCACTCTCACGGCACGTTTATCTATCCTGCTGCTGAGGTGTTCCTTCAGTGTTACTAGAACTTACTTCTTTGTGGTTCCAGTGTAGATTATCGAAGACAGCCAGCTTCATGGAGAGAACAACTACCTGGAGCACAGCCTGTAAACCACTCTAAGAAATCCCCTTTTGCTGGGCAGTGGTGGCGCATGCCTTTAATCCCAGCACTTGGGAGGCAGAGGCAGGCGGATTTCTGAGTTCGAGACCAGCCTGGTCTACAGAGTGAGTTCCAGGACAGCCAGGGCTATACAGAGAAACCCTGACTCGAAAAACCAAAGAAATCCCCTTCTGACAAACAGAGACTGGTCCTGTCAGTTCTGTTCCCCCTAGAGGACCCTGACTTTATTATTATTATTATTTTGATTTGGTTTGATATTTGATTATGGTATATAGAAAACCTAATTGTTAGCAAAATATACAAGCTTAGAAAGCTGATTTGCATTTATCAGATGCAGTTCGGCGTGTGCAGTAGAGAGGCAGTTTGGGTGTGCCCCTAAAAGCCTCCGTAGATAAGAAGGCTAAAGAGAGCTGGAGAGATGGCTCAGCAGCTAAGAGCACTAACTGCTCTTCCAGAGGTCCTGAGTTCAATTCCCAGCAACCACATGGTGGCTTACAACCATCTGTCATGGGATCTGATGTCTTCTTTTGGTCTGTCTGAAGACAACTACAGTATACACATATAAATAAATCTTTTTTTTTAAAAAAAAAAAAAAAGACAAAACAGAGTTAGCCTTGGCTACATAATGTGACACGATCTTAAAAAAAAAAAGACAAAACAAAACAGGGTCTCAAAGACATTTGTACACCTACATTTATTTATGACAAGACTATTCATGGGCCAACTTAAATGTCCATCACGTTATATAACACCTGGTTATATAATATCAGGTTATATAACATGAGCAATATTTACTGAATGTGCGGGATCCGTGCTTACAAAAGAATTTTGGAATATGGCTCTACTTCTGCCCCTTCCCACTCTCTTCCGATGGCAGCAGACATAAGGGTAGAAGGGTAACTGAGACTCAGATGCAAACATCACAGAATGGACGGGATTTTGCAGTGGTGTGTGTGTGGGCTGACTCATGCCCAGCAGTTGACTGTGTTGCAGTAAATCTCTAACTCCAATAAGCCCGTGCAAGGAAAACACAACTCAATATGAATACAAGCTGCGTACCTAGATTGGGCAGATCTACCACACTACTATATTCCCCATCTATGAGATCCCTTGCTACTTGCAGTTTCTCTAGGTCTCCATCTTCTTTCCACCTCCTCTTCTTCTGTCTTCCTCTCCTCATCTCCTCCTCTTCCTCCTCCTCCTCCTTCTTCTTCTTCCTCTCTCTCTCTCTCTCTCTCTCTCTCTCTCTCTCTCTCTCTCTCTCTCTCAAACTTTCAGCTCCACCTTCCCTTCCACTGCCCAATCACCTGCTCTAGCCTTTATTTTACAAGTTAAGGTGGGGAGAAGTTTCACAAGAAGAAGTCACCAGAGTAGCTGATCGACTCCTCATCCAAGGCAGTCCCTCTAGGGGAATCGAAATTAGCATCAAAATACAAACATCACTAGGGCAATCCACAACAAAACTGCTTAGGCACGTGTCTGTTTAAAATAAGCTGAATGAACTCATTTAGAGGAAGCCTTACTTTTGTTCCCAGGAAATATAGGGTTTCCTTTCATGGGGTCATAGACAGTGAAAGAATTTTAATATGGTCCTAGAAGGAAGTTTGAAGAATGTTTTATGAGAGTTGAGAAACAGGGCAGGCAAACTAAATCTTGGCTGCGACCGAGAGAAGGGGGACAGGAAAGATAAAGACACAGTCACATATTTTGAAAAAAAATTTTTTTTTGCGTGTATGTGTTAGCTCCCACGTGCCACGATGATATGCACACAGGTGGCCTTTTTCTTGTTGTGCTGAGACGCTATGACTGAAACAACTTCTAAGGGTAAGCATGTAATTTGTGGTTTACAGCTCAGTGGGCAGGTTCATGTAGAGGGCACGAGGTCCTTGCGCTCACAGATAAGCGCCAGGGAAAGCCTCGTTAGATGTGTAGGGCTGACTCTTCAAAGGAAGAGATGGACAACCTGTGTTCTGACAAAAGGCTGGAGATGGGTGTAGTAGCCCTGAGACCGCTGTGCCATCTGGAGGGCCAGGCCACCACTGACTCCTTCGGACTCTTCAGCTTCTCAGTCATCCTCCCTAGACAATTATGTCGAGCATTGTTTTTCAATCAATGGGATACATCTTTATGAAAGAGGTCACTCGTACTTTACAAAGAGTTTTGAGAGGCTGAAAGATGGCTCAGAGGTTAAAACCACAGACCAGAGGTCCTGAGTTCAATTCCCAGCAACCGCATGGTAGCTCACAACCATCCATGATGGGATCTGATGCCCTCTTCTGGAGTGTCTGAAGACAGCAACAGTGGACTCATAGACATAAAAAAAAATCTTAAAAAGAGTTTCGATGTAGTCATGCTTTAAGCTCTGTTGTACGCCCGCGATCAAGTTAATTATCACCAGGAAACTTTTTTCCCCCAAACTGTGCTGTGCTTAAATGGCCCACAATAAACTTCCTGGTGTCAGACTCTCGAGTGTGAACACCAGCCACTGAGTGGGACTTCCTTTTCGCCTCTTACTGATTGACTCTCTGCTGGCTTCGGTGCTTGCAGAGACCCCGTCATGAGCACACCATCCTACGGCACGGGACATGACGGCAGACAGGCAGGCACGGCACAAGCAGGAGGCAGAGAAAAAGAGCTAACTGGGAAATGGTGTGGACTTTCAAAACCTCAAAGTCCGCCCCCACCCCTGCTGCCCAGCGACACAACTCTTCCAACAAGGCAACACGTCCCCATCCTTCCCAAACAGTTCCACCAACTGGAAACCCAGTATTCAAATATATGAGCCTAAGGAAACTATTCTTATTCAAACCACAACCCAGTTCTTTCCTTCCACCATGTTGGTCCTGGGATGCAACGTAGGTCATCGGATTTGTTGGCAAGTATCTTTACCTACTGAGCTTTCTTACTGGCGCAGCTGCCTTTTGACTTAGGTCCAAAGAAGCAGGCACACCCAGCAATGCACGGCAGAAATGGGTGAGGCTTCAAAGAAAGAGTGAGGATGTTTTGAGGGTCCATTTATTAAGAAAGGAAAGCTCTTCCAAGCATAGGGATGAACTACTGTGGTGATTTAAATGAAATACCCCCTCCATCCCCCTATGCCATTAGGGAGTGGCCTTGTTGGAGGAAGTGCATCACTGGGTGGGCTTTGAGGTCTCAGATGTTCAAGTCAGGCCAACGTTTCACCCTCTTCCTGCTGCTTATGGATCCAGATGTAGAAC
This sequence comes from Tokudaia muenninki, assembly GCA_036184385.1. Taxonomy (NCBI): domain Eukaryota; kingdom Metazoa; phylum Chordata; class Mammalia; order Rodentia; family Muridae; genus Tokudaia; species Tokudaia muenninki. The sequence goes on from BTHS01000015.1 coordinate 78,523,310, forward strand.
TCTCAGCTCCTTCTCCAGCACCATGTCTGTCTGGATGCTGCCATGCTTCCCACCGTGACAATAATGGACTAAACCTGTAAGCTAGTCAGCTAGTCCTAATTAACCGTTTTCATTGATAAGAGCTGTTGTGGCCCTGGCTTGTATTCTCAGCAATAAAACTATATAAGTCAACTATAGAGAGAAAGAAAAAAAGCTTTGAGACAGGAGACCTATGACCCTTACAGCACATTAACAGATCACCCATCCCCTGATGTTATGACACCCAGGTGAGGAAGGTATTCGGTCTCCTCTCCTAATATTTATTTTTGTAATTTTAAAAACATGCACTTGCGAGCCACCACGTGGACACTAACAGAACCCTAGTCTTCCGCAAGGCAGCAAATACTCTGAGCTGCTGAGCCGTCTCTGCAGCCCTCCTCTGTTCACCCTGACTCAGCTCCGTTTAGCGTCTTCTGCTCAGCTCTGTCACAGGAGGCTTTTCTGCAGTGAGGAGGTGCTTCTTCATATCTCCTCAAGAAAGGAGATACGACTGGGATCGGGGCGTGGGCCAGGCCAAGCCCACCCATTCTTCTCGAGGACACGGATATCACATTCTTAAAGTGAACCGGATTCAAGAATAGGGAGATGCCCAACGGCTAAGAGCGCTGGCTGTTTGAGCGCCTGTTTCAGTTCCCAGCCCCAGCTCACAAATCATCTGTAACTCCAGTTCCAGGACATCTAACATCTTCTTCTGGTCTCTTCAGGCACTGCACGCATGTGATGGACAGACATACGTACAGGCAAAACACTTATATGCCCAAAATAAATACAATTTACACAGAATTTAAAAAGAGTCGAATTCTGAGACATGTCCTGATAGGAAGTCATTACGCCAAATCTGATAAACGAATGGTTAGGCTGGAGCCCCTGCTCAGCCCCTATACAAGCTGGTAAACCCCGTCTGCCCTCCTTCCCCCAGCCCCGCTCTCACAGAGAAAACTCGATGCGGCACTTAAGAGAAAACTCCAGACTAACATATCATCACTCCGTCTGCGAGTTGCCCACACAGGGGGTCTTTTTGACCATGTATGGACACAATCCCAGCTCCCAGCTGGTACATCATCACCCTGTGCCCAAGACCCGTAAAACCCCCTTGCTTTACCTGGAGGTGTGGCTCCACTGGCCTCCACCTGTGAGATCGGTGAACCCAACGAGAGCTGCCTCCTAACCAACCTGCCTTTATCTACTTTTAATCTGGTCTAATCTGGTTTAATCCGGCCTGTATCTGCCTCTCCAAGGGAGAGAAAAAGCCTACCACTCATCACTGAATATTACATGATTTCACTTAAATCCCTGCAGAGCTGCATGGTAGTTGTTAGGGGCTGAAAGGGGAGAGTGGAAGACGGATGGCTGCATTGACCTCCATTATGGGAACACACTGAATGCCCCTAATGTGAGCTTTAAAAGGTGAAGTTTATGTGTATTTAACCACAATAAACAAACAAAATACTGCAGGGAGGTGTGGTAGTAATTCAAACCTATAATCCCAGTATTTAGGAGGTAGAGGCAGGAGGATCGGGAGTTCAAGTTCAACCTCAACTACAAAGCAGACCAGCCTGGGTTACAGGAGATTCTCTCTCAAAAAGAAACACAAGAGATTATGTGGCTCTCAAGAAAATGTAGGGGAGTCAGTCTTTCTCGGCTGTACCCCGTGGGACGCCCTCTTCTCTAATGAGCAAGCATTTGTACCACCCTAGGGACTTATTTCCCCAAAAGACAACCAGAATCGGATGAAACGGGAAAATAAGGCTGACTTGCTTGTTAATCCTGTCAACTTGACAAGATTTAGAATCACCATGGGAACAAACCTCTGGACCAATCCACAGGGTTGTTTCTAGACTAAGGTATTTGAAGTGGAGTCGCAGCCTGAGCTGCAGACATTCCCTAGGTTGACTGCACAGCTCACTAACCAGCCACCTCTGTTCAACTGTCTTGACACCCACACGTTCTGCAGAAGTAGACACCCGTTTTGCTTATCTTGTGCCTCTTAGCACCATTACCTTGCCAGACACCATAAACAGTGACAAAAGACTTTGCACCTAACAACACAGTCTGAAAACAAGCCAGACTATCACAGATACTAACTAGCACTTTTAGGCAATTTATATCATTTATCCAACTGTGGACAACAAAGGCGACCGTGAACACCACAGGTTTTGTTTTAATTTTACATCTCCTTATTCATTTAAAAGTATTTAAGTATTTACAAGCCTACAGTTAAAATATGAAGAGAAAACAACAGTTGAAGTGTAGGAAAGGGAAAGGATCCCATACTGCAGTGTTTAGTAGACAGCGGGTCTGTAATAAAGAACACTAAGTTGTTTATCAGCAGAAGATGAACTGGGTAAATTAACATTTTTGTATTGCCGGGCAGTGGTGGCGCACGCCTTTAATCCCAGCACTTGGGAGGCAGAGGCAGGCGGATTTCTGAGTTCGAGGCCAGCCTGGTCTACAAAGTGAGTTCCAGGACAGCCAGGGCTATACAGAGAAACCCTGTCTCGAAAAAAAAAAAAAAATTTTTGTATTAACAGCTTTTATATTTATAATTTATATTTATTAATTAACAGCTTTTGTATTACTTGAACTTTTATAAATAAAATATGACTTTCTTAAAACCGCAGTAGATAATCCTGCAAATCTTTCAACCTTCTACTTGTACTACTTAGCATCCCTTCCTTGACTAATTTCTACATCCTACTCACTGCATTACCGGGCTCGACCCACACTGAATTAACGTGTCTGCGCGCTACCACTACCAGGATAACAGCTGATGATCTTCAGGCAAACCCAAAAAGTAATTATTTTCTTCATTTTGTCTTGTTAGGTTCCAATAACATCATTACTAGAGGCTATGGATTATACTTTTGCAGTGCGATTCTCATCCGAGTTTGTCTAGCTCCTACACAAACATCGTCCTTCGCGCCAATCTTCAATCTCAAGGTCCAGCTACGTGCGGCGAGGAGTTCGCACCCGCCCGCTCGCCCACGCATGCGCCCTACGCCTGGGTCCTGCGCGCGCAGCAGGTCAGGCCCGCTCGGGCAAGCCTCTGCCTATAATCCCAATTCGCCTTTGCCCGAGGCGGAAATGAGCGGGCGTGGCCTCGTGTGGTCGACCCCGCCCCCGGAAGTGGGCGGGCTACTGAAACCCGCCGCGGACTCGTAGCCTCCCAGTCGGGCTGCGGCCGAGGCCGGTCCTGGCTTTGTAGCTTACTCAAGATGGCGTCGCAGCCACCCACCGGGATCCGCCTCAGCGCGGTGAGCAGCCGCGAGGGGAGGAGCGGGTCGGGTCTCAGGAGGGCGGGCGGGCGGGCCAGCCAGAGGGGTGGCAGTGGGCGGTGGCGACTCGAGGACCTGGCGCGGCGGCCGGGAGGTCGCGGCGAGGCAGAGGGGCCGCCGCCATGTCTCTGCGCTCGGTGGAGCGGCTGTGGTGCGCGGTCCGTGCGCTCCCGGCGTCTCCGGCCGTGCCGCGGCTCCAGCCCGCCGCAGGCGGCCTCCCTTCCTCCGGCTCTGCAGCCGCCAACAGCTGTTGTGGGAGCCGCACCCTCCTCCGCGACCCGCCCCGGGAGCAGCCGTCGGGCCTCGCCGGGGCGGCGTGGGCTGCGGTGCAGCGCGGTTCCCGCACGCGTCGGTCCCTGTCGTTCCCGGCTCGGAGGAGCGGAGGCCCGCACCCTCATCTCCTCCGCTTGCTTGGCATGCCCCTGCCTCCTCGGGCCGAGCCCAATTCTGACAAACCCTTGCGAGGCAGCTGGGAGTGGTCACAGAAAACGACTTACACTTTCGGGTCCAAAACATTGTGGGCGTGGCTTTACCTGATGATTTCCCGTAAAGTTTTATTCTCCGCGGGCCCTGAGGTCTTAAGAGGGGAGAGTAATTCCTCGGAAGAGGAGGTCGATGTTTGAAGGATGGCTGCGATGGCTCATGCCTGTAATCCCAGCGCTCGGGTGACCGAAGCAGGCAAATTCTAGGACAATTTAGGGGACAGGGGGAAGTCCTGTCTCAAAGGGGGGGAAAAAAAAGCGGTACTACAATATTATATAATTTCATTGGTGAGCGGTAAGGATTTCCGGAGGTTAAAGCACCTCCCGTAGGTTCCCTTCAAGAATGCATCTGTCTCCGTCCATTCATTAGGCGATGTCCTTCATATGGGATGTGATAGCCCCAAGTGTGCATGAAGTGTTACCTAGTTTTGTTGCTTTCTGCCTTTTCGTGAGCTTGGTCATTCTTCACATCTTTTGTTATGTTTTGTTGCCTGTTAGTAATTGCCTGTTAGTACAGTTTCGCCCCCACATTCATTTAGTCTTTGTGTATGAGTGGTTTGTATGTGTGCATGCATGCTAACCACCTGTGTGTCTTATGCACCTGAAGATGAGGACTTCGGATCCCTTACTGCTAAGTGTGAGTTGCCCCATGGGGTGCTGGGAACTGAATCCTGGTCTCTGTAAGAGCAATGTGTGCTCTTTGCACTGAGTTATCTCTCTAAAGCCTGTAGTTGAGTCATTCTTACTCCCCTTTCTTTTGAGAGAGGACTTATGAGGAGCTCTAGTTAAGTGATTAGGTTGTTTGACTGGTGTTGAGTAGTTAAAAGAGAGTAACTTTATTCTTTCTTTCTGCTGGGTTTTAACATTGTCCTGCTACCCAACTGGGTGAATCTGGATAGAGTAACACTTGCCACCCTAACGCCAAAAGAGTTCCTTTTTTTTAAAAGATTTATTTATTATTATATCTAAGTACACTGTAGCAGTCTTCAGACGCACCAGAAGAGGGGGTCAGATCTCTTTTTTACGAATGGTTGTGAGCCACCATGTGGTTGCTGGGATTTGAACTCAGAACCTTCAGAAGAGCAGTCAGTACTCTTAACCGCTGAGCCGTCTCTCCAGCCCCAAGAGAGTTCTTATTCCCTGGGAAATGATAGAAATTATTCTGTGTCGATTATGAGTGACTAAGGTCCTGGAACAGAGATTTAGATCACTGTGAGTAATGGGGGGGTGGTGCCGATAATCCAACACCCGTCTTGGGTTATGCAACAAGGGGCTTCCTGTTTGCCAGGCAGATGTTCTTTATGTTGCTGTATCCCCAGTCTTATGGAAGCTCCTAAATCATACACCAAAAATAAATCCATAGATGAGTACATTTGCCAAATTACTGGCTGGAGGGGTCAGGGAGCAGAGCGGGCAGATTTCTGCTGGACTTAACAATGCATTTGAGAGCTTTACCTAGTAGTGAGGGTGTTAGGTCAGATAAAGAGTTGATGGTAAATAGCTCTAAGAGGGACTAAAAAGTCAGGCCTTGTGGTACATCTGTAATTTCATCTACTCTGGAGGCTGAGGTAGTAGGACTACAAATTCAAGGCCTGCCTGAGCTACAGAGTGAGTTCAGGGCCAGCCTAGACAACTTGTCTCAAAATAGAAAGGAAAGAGGACTGGGCTGTGTGTGTTTCAGTGGGAGAGTACCTGCCGCCATGCGTGGGGCCCAAGTTCAACCCTAGCACTTGAGGGCACTAAAGATAGCTCAAGAGAATTTTGGCTGCCTTACAACATTCCATTTCTCAATCATGATGTTCTGGCTAGCCAAACATATACAGAATCCTCAGTACAGATGAAGCTGCAGAGAACTTCCATTCATGACAGTTAGGCTCAGGTCTTGCCGCAAGTATTTGAAATCTCTATTTTGGATCAGGGATATATCCCAGTGTAATAGCACACACTTAGCGTGTGCTAGGCCCTTGGTGCTATCCCAGTACCAAAAATAAAATACAAATGCTGTTTCTTTAAAAAGCTACATCCAAGTGACAAGGCGTAGTTGCACAGACATAAGCCCAGCACTAAGAAAGCTGAAGTAGGAGGATCAAGAGTTCAGGCTGGTTTAGACCATTTTCTTGACCCTTTCCTAAATAAGAAAGATAAGCCCCAGCCTAAGGAGTACTCCCAGGTTGAGTCATGATCAGTAGAAACAAAGGGATGAATTAAATGTCTAATTGGTTCTGCATCTGAGTTCCTCCTTTTTCCCTCCTTACATATTGCATTCTCTGACTCTTCAAAATTGAACTGAAGGGCCAGGGAAACGGCTCAGTTTGGTGAAGTGCACACTGTAAAATCATGAAAACCTGAGGTCAGATCCCTACCCCCCAGTAAAGTGTCTGTGGTCTAACTCAGCACTGGGGAAGCAACTGTCTGGATCTCATTAGCCAGCCAATCTAGACAGACTAGTGAGCTCCAGGTTTAGTGAAGACCCTGTCTCAAAAGTAAGGCTAGTGAGATTGAGGGTGAAGATACTCCCAGTCAGCCTCTGGCCTCCACACTCATGTTAAGCCCCACAGACCCACCACAGAAAGGTTGAATTGACACTGGGCCTGGTGTTGTGTTTCTATAGTTCTTTTTTTTTTAATTTTATTTTATTTTCTAAGTTTTTTTTTTATTTACATTCAAAATCATTTCCCCTTTCCCGTTTCCTCCCTCCCCGAAAGTCCCATAAGCCTCCCTCTTTTCCCCATTCAACCCCCTCTCGCTTCTCTGTCCTGGCATTCCCCTACATCCAGTCTTTCCAGGACCAGGGGTCTCTCCTTCCATCTTCTTAGAAATCTATTGATATGCAAATTGTGTCTAGGGTATTCCGAGATTCTGGGTTAATATCCCCTTATCAGTGACTGCATACCATGTGTGTTCTTTTGTGATTGGGTTACCTCATTAAGGATGATATTTTCAAGTTCTGACCATTTGCCTAGGAATTTCGTGAATTCATTGTTTTTAATTGCAGAGTAGTATTCCATTGTGTAAATATACCACATCTTCTGAATCCATTCCTCCGTTGAGGGACATCTGGGTTCTTTCCAGCTTCTGGCTATTATAAATAAGGCTGCTATGAACATAGTGGAGCATGTGTCCTTATTGCATGCAGGTAAAGCCTCTGGGTATATGCCCAGGAGTGGTATAGCCAGATCCTCCGGGAGTGTCATGCCCAGTTTTCTGAGGAACCGCCAGACTGTTTCTATAGTTCTAATTACTCGAGCGGCTGATGCTGGAGGATCACAAATTCAAGGCCAGCCTGGACAACATTGTAAGACCTTGTCTCAAAATAAGAGGAGGAGGACTGAGCATATAGCTCAGTGGCAGGACACTTGGTCTGTCCCTCTAAGCCGGCACCCAGGAGGCAGAGGCAGGCTAAGCTAGGGTAACATAAGGAAACCCTGTCTCAAAAAGATTGAAATGAGGAAGCAAGAAGACCAAATTCCTTTAAGTTGGCAGTGTTGGCAGACAGTGTTCTGGAGACCCTGGGTTCTTCCCCAGCACTGACTATGGCTCCCGCGGGGTTAGAAGGCAATTTGGCTTTTTTGGAGAATATTGGCTGTTTGCAGCCTCAGAATTGTGTTTCACCTGTCTGCTTTGGGTTCATGACTATTTGATAACTTTTACCTTATGAACCAAATCCAGCCTCTGTTTTTGTATGATCTGCCATCTAAAAATGAGCATTCAAAATGTTTGAAAAACATTGTTGTAGGACATGTGAAATAACTTTTAGTTTCCATAGTTTTATTGGACCACACCGTGTGCAGTTTACCTATAACTGACTTGCTTGGAGTAGGAGAGAAACTTTAAAAAAATGAACTTTGCATTTATCAAAAGCCACAGAGCTGAGCTGGGCAGTGATGGCACGCACTTTTGATCGTAACTCTTGGGAGGTAGGGGCAGGCAGATCTCTATGAGTTCAAGGCCAGCCTGGTCTACAGAGTGAGTTCCAGGGCCTTGGACATGGAAGGGCAACATCTTCAGTGGGTCATCTCTAGGCTGTTATATATACATTTTAGAATCATTTAGGAGGTCTGAGATCCTAGCATAGAGTGCAGAGTGCTAAATAAACTTCATTTTCTTCTGTATTTCCAAGCTAAATGCTTGAACCATTTCCTGTTGTTTGGTGGCTTTTCCCCACCCTCAGACCCTTGCTGATTCAGGTTCTGTTCACCGGCTCCTGAGGGTGATGTCACTTCATTTACTAAGTTTTGTTGGAGTTGGTTTGTTCTCTTTTATTCTCAGATATGCCTGGCATGGAACTGTGATTGCATTTTCTATACAGCTTTTTACTTTCCTTGGAGTTAGCCATTGATTTATATTTTTTTCCCTCCATACTTATCAGTAGATCATTCAGACTTTCATAAGAACATAGAGGTCTTTTTCCAGCTGTGTTCAGAACACACCCAGCGTTTATCAGGTGGGAGTTCCTGGCTGGATAAAGTTGTGGGGACTTCTTTAATCTTCTGTTAGGTTACTGTTTGGACTGTGTGGACTTACTCCTTAGTATGCACTGAATGACTAACAGCACAGGCTTAGCGTGCCTTTGTGAGCTCAGTCCTGACATAAATAATTGGACGTGTAACTTTGGACAAATCACTAAGTATGCTTGTACCCAAGGTTCCTGTGTGAATGAGGGATGTGATTCTCTTACCCATACCAGGATTGTGCTTTAAGTTTTTGAGGAATCGTCATGCTGTGTTCATAGCAGCTGTACATGTTATATTCCCAGCAAGTGTTAGCCTAAATAATACAGGGCGGCTCTCCAGAACAGCGATTGCAATGGCAGGGAAACCCAAGCAGAATACAGTAGCCGTCGTGCACATAGGGCAAAGGAAGACAAGCATGCTAAAGTAAATGGGTAAGGGGTGTGTTTTGAAACAGTTGTCTTTGGATGACAGGGTACCGTCAACTCGAGGATGATCAATGAGTTTCTGGACCAGTGGTGGATGCTGTAAAACTGCTTTTAATCTGTATACGAGGCTGTGGTTTTAGCAATCTTCTGTGGTGGTTTCTGTTACCTGAAAAATATTTTCAAGGATTCTCCCTCCCTGTATAGCTTTACCTCGCTTTATTGTGGTTCTGACAACTTTCTTGGTTTTTCTTTTTTCTTTTTTACTTATCTGGGGAGTGGAGGGCATGCACACGTGTGTCATGAGAGAACAGAGATTAGGAGTCAGTTCTCTTTCCTACCATGTGGGTCCCAGGGATTGAACTCTGTCCTTCAGGCTGGATGCTTGGCAAATTTTTATCTGCTGAGCCCTATTGCAGCTACCAACTACTTTGATACAACAGAGCACTGGAGTTCTGATTTCTTTGAATGCTTTCTCTTTTGAGACAGTCTCAATATTTTTCCCTATAGCCTCACCTGGCCTGGAACTTGCTACACAGACCAAGATGACCTCTGACTTGACAGAGATTCTCTACCTTCCAGGTGCTGGAATTAAAGCCATGTACTACCACACCTAGCTTCCTGTGACTGTTTATAGTTTTAAAAGTGTGTGTGTGGTTGGTGAGATGGCTCAGCGGTTAAGAACATTGACTGTTCTTCCAAAGGTCCTGAGTTCAAATCCCAGCAACCACATGGTGGCTCACAACCATCTGTAATGAGATCTGATGCCCTCTTCTGGAGTGTCTGAAGACAGCTACAGTGTACTTACATATAACAATAAATAAATCTTTAAAAAAAAAAGTGTGTGTGTGCATGTGCACGTGTGAGTGTGCATGCGCAGATGCCTGTGGGAGCCAGAAAAGGTTGTTGCCTTGCCTAGAACTGGAGCTACAGTTACTTCGGGGCTTGTAGAGGAATTTTAATTCAGAACCTGGCTGCTATGACAAGAGATCACATCCAAAAATCTTCTAGGTCTGTGTGATCTGGCAGGAATTCAGACATACCATTAACCCAAGGAGACAGAGGCAAGCAGATCTCTTGAGTTCAAGGCTAGCCTTGTATAGAGCAAGTTTCAGATAAAGAAAAGCTTAGGTTCAGGCATGGAGGTATATGCCTTTAATCCCAGTTCAGGTGACAGAGGCATGCAGATCTCTGAGTTCTGTTCAGTCAGTTGGTGGAATTCAGAGGCAGATATCAGTAGAATTTTACAGAGACAGGTTGAAGAGAGAACAAGCCAGATACAAATAAAGACAGAAGGAGCCAGAGAATGAGAAGGAGCCAGTTAACTAGAAATCGCCAGAGTTAATGTGAGGCCAAGCAGGGCAATTCGGCAAGAAGCAGATAGAAGCCAGTTTTGAGTCAGGAGAGCTGAGTTAATCCAGTCAGCCAGAGCACAGAACTAGGAAGGGTGAGCTTATTCAGCAGTGAGTCTGAGAGGCTGAGAGCAGTCTAGGCCTAGGTTAGAATATATGTAGGCAAGAAGCTTCCAGGACTGGGCCTAGGTCAGCAGATAGAGGCAGTAAGCCTCACAGACAACAGTTGTATCAGGAGTATAAAAAAATACTTTTATAGAAACTGACCGGTGTGACCCTGAGAACCAAACTCTGGTTTAAGCTTTATTGAATTCTGTAAGTTTTTGCTTTTCTCTGGTACTAAGATGAAACTCAGGATGCTTGTACCTGTTGGACAAGTACCCTGCCACCAGTGTATGTCTCCAGGATTTTCACTGTCATTTGTGTTGTAACTGAGATGTCCTGGGAAAAGCTGGAACTGCAAAGGCCAGTTGACATCTGTGATGTGGATTCAGAGTTCAGAGTCAAGTTACCTTAGGACAATTTGGCCGCTTAATAGCCATCGTTACCCTCCCGTGTGTCTTAAAGTCTACGAGCATTGGGTAAATAAATCATCTGAAGTATACAGATGGACCCTATGTTTCATTCAACCACAGGGTCAAGGAATGCTATCAAAAGCATCTGAGACTGAAAACAGCATTTTCCTAGCTTCACTGTTACCTGATGTGCCCAGAGGTCTTGATACTTGTATTCCTTTGCTCTGCTACTCTAAAAATGTCATCAATGTCATTATTACCATTACAAATGTCATTATTACCATTCTTGAACATTTCCCTCTAGAATGAACTGTCTCTTACCCCTTTGAGGTGAGAGTTGTTTTTTATGTTGCTGGTGTCCTTAGATGTCACTTTTAATTTCCTCAGCTGAAGTGAGAAGAGCTATACTCAAGCTGTGCAAATATATGACTTGGGGATTTCCTTCTCTGATCTAACTGTCCCTAAGTTTCCAACCTCTGTACAATATAATCTCTGTACAATATGATCTGTACAATATAATATAACTGTCCCTAGAAGTTTCCAGCCTCTGTACAATATAATCTTCCAAGCTGACTGATTTCAAATTGGCTACTCTTGGCTTCAGACTGAATTGTTCTGCCTGGCCTTATACTAACTTGAACACTGTTTTAATCTTCTGATTCCTTCTTGTTCTCTGACTGGTTCTGTCTTTCCCTGTATCTAGCTTGTTCTCTCTGTAACCTACATCTGTAGAACTGTCTCTGAAACTGCACACACCACCCCACCCCACACCACACCACACATCACAGACACATACCACACACACCATACACATATCACACACTTACCCTACATACACACCACACAATTTTTTCTCACTCTCCCTGCTCTTTATGTAGTCTCTCTCCCTCTACTCTTCTCTTCTGTGAGTTGAGAGTATCCTATCTGAGTCAGATCTTTCTCTAGATCATCGATTTTTTTTTAAAGATTTATTTATTATTATATGTAAGTACACTGTAGCTGTCTTTAGACATAGATCTCATTACAGATGGTTGTGAGCCACCATGTCATTGCTGGGATTTGAACTCAGGACGCTACTTTCAAACATGACTGCTTCTACAAATTAACCTCACCTTCACTGTTAGGGATTAAAGATGTGTACTAAGGGCATGTCTGCATTCTGGCTGGATGCTGTGTTTGGATGTGATCCCTTGCTAGAGCAGCCATGTTGCTGGATTAAAATTCCTCTACATATATAGTTCTAAAATTTGATGTAGTTTAATTTATATACCTTTTTTTGTTATATTCAAGAAATTATTCCCAAATCAAATGTCATGAAGCTTTTTTCTTCTAAAGTCTAACAATTTTATCTGTTATTTTAGGTGGGTTTTGTTGTTGATGATGGTGATGGTGTTTTTTTGGTTTTTTGAAACCAGGTTTCTCTGGGTACCTCAGGCTGTCCTGGAACTTGTTCTGTATACCTAGCCTTGAACTCAGAAATCTGCCTGCTTCTACCTCCCAAGTGCTGGCATTAAAGTTCTGCACCACCATGCTGGGCAGTTTTAGGTTTTGATCTATTCTGACTTAATTTCTCTATGTGTTGTAATGCAGGAATTTGGTTTGCCCAGTGCCATTTGTGGAAAGGGCTTTTCCCAGTCAAGATCTTGGTGCCGTCTGTGCAGTTTGTTTTGTTGACTTGTGAGTCTGCCTGTCTCAGTTGACCTTGGAGTACACAGCTTGCCATGTCTGTTCTGTAGGGAGCTGATCTTGGCCGTTGTCTGGGTTTTCATTTCGTTTATTAGTTTTCTGTTTTAGTCCGATCTCCAACAGCTCATGCTGAGGTGCCAACTTAAAACTTGCTTAAGTTTTTGATACTCTGCTTTCCAAGTGATGGAATTACAGGTTCTTAGTCACCATGCTCAGTTTTAAAGTGTGCTGGGGGTTGAACCCAGGGCTTTGTGAATGTTAGATAGGCATTCCACCTATCGGGCTACATCCACTGCCTCTTGTGTTGGGGAAGAGGAGGCAAGAGGATCCGAACTTTAAGGGAGTCCAAGGCTATTCTAGAATACATGACCCTGTCTTTAAAAAAAAAAGTGTTTAAACTACCTTATTACGTGTGTGCATGTATGCCCCCAAATTGTTCAAGAAATTAAGTTTCCTACTGGCTTCTCCTTCCATACCCTGTTATTGAGAATAAAGAGGTACTTTAAAACCTTGGAAAACGTAAAAACCTTGATTTGTTATTGGAAGTAATATTTGACATTCTTTGAAGAGGTCATGGATGTACACTAGGCCACTGTTGGACTGTAGTAAAGTTAGAATAGATAATAAAACCAACTTGAGATGTTAAATATTTAGTCTCTGAGAGGCAATCAGCAAAACTTGTAGATGAAGCAAAGCTAATAAGGTTATTAGGCCTAACTAGTACACTAATGACCAAATACCTTCTTGGCAAGATTTTTGTGTCAAAGTATGGATTTAGGAAATAATGTTTGCGGGTCCTTAAGGTCTTGGTTGGGTCATCTAAAACAGGTCTTACAAGGGAATTGGGAGTTAGACAAGCTCTTCATTGTGGACGGACATAAGGAGACAAGGGTTTAAAGTAGGGCTCCATGTGAACACTATTGAATTGTTTCCCCAGCCTTATCTTCCAGGAAACCTCTAGGTTTTATCTTCTTGGAGCAAGTGATCAGACGTTTTTTATTTGGCATCAGTGTTGTTTAATATAAATTTTCTTGGGTCTTGTGCTTATAATTAAGGGCTGAATTAAATTTTGTGAATTGTTGGTTTGTTTCAGCTTTGCCCGAAGTTTTTACATACAAATTCTACTAGTCATACCTGGCCGTTCAGTGCAGTTGCTGAATTAATAGGTATGTAAATTGTGTTTCATATCTCTTAATTGTAATTTTAGTTGACTTCTGAAAAATAATATGCAATTATGCTTTTTCAAAATGTATCCTGAGTAACATTAGTCTAAATGCTCAGACAGTTGTTTAAGTTGGTATCAGATGAGTTACTCCTCATCCCTGTATTACTCAAGTGTTTCATAGCTTCTAGTACTTAATTTGCTAAGTTGACATAGCACTTATGGTGAAAATATTTATATTTTTATGAAAGTAAAAAAAATTACACTTCACAGTACTGTGTATAACATACAGAGTGGTTTCATCTTTCTGGTGTTATTACATTTATGACAGTTACTTCTTCTAAGGAAATGAGGTCCAGGAATATACCTTAATTATCTAATGAGCATGACAGTATGTAAGTTATGTTCAGATTTGTATCATGAGGTTATGGTTTTCTTCTTATGAAATTATATGAGCAAGATGTTTACTTCAATTTAGGTGTATATTTTAAAGGGGGATTGTTTTTAAAAAGATTTATTTATTATAGTTTTCTGCCTGCATGTATGCCTGTAGGCCAGAAGAGGGCACCAGATCTCATTATAGATGGTTATGAACCACCTTTCTGTTGCTGGGAATTGAACTCAGGACCCCTGGAAGAGCAGCCAGTGCTTTTAACCTCTGAGCCATCTCTCCAGCCCAAAAGGGGAAATTTTATTCTTCGGAATTTCCATATATATTTTAGAATGAGTCTTCTTAGTTTTTGAGGTAGGGTTTCTGTGTAGCCCTGGATGTCTTGGAACTCACTGTGTAGAGAGACCAGGCTGAACTCTGCCTGCCTCTGCCTCCTGAGAGCTGGGTTCAAAGCTTTAAGATGGGATCTTTATCAAAGGAAGGTCCTTAGATATGAGAGCAGGAGAAGGAGGATTCTATGAGTTTTGCTTATTAAGGAAGGGTCTCCCTCTAGCCTAGGCTGGCCTGGAGCCCACGATAAGCCTGCGTCCTCAGCTTCTCTAGCGCTGGAGTTGCAAGGTGAGCCACCGCTCCTGGCTGCCAGGAGCTCCTTTTCTTCGGTATACTAAGGTTTTTATAAAGTCAGAGCTAGCAAACATTCAGGCGATTTCAATTTTCTTCTCCCAAATCTACCATTATTCTCCTATTTCTTTGTGTTTGATGGCAGCCGCGCAGAGATTCCCATGCCTAACAGTGGTGTTCTTTATGGCATCACCAATTTTAAGTTTCTTTTTTTTTTTAATTGGCTTATTAATTTTTTGTTTTATGTGCACTGTTGTTTTGCCTGCATGGATGTCTTTGAGAGGGTGTTGGATAATCTGGAACTGGAGGTAGAGAGTTGTGAGCTGCCATGTGGATGCTGGGAATTGAACCCGGGTCCTCTGGAAGAGCATCTAATGTTCTTGCCCGCCAAGCCTTCTCTCCTGCCCCCAACTTAAATTCTTAATGAAATACTTTTTATCTTTTCTGAAGTGGTTGGAAAAGATTAATTGTAAGTTAATTTACAATTTAATTTATTTCTAATAAATATTTCGAAGTACATTTCAATTAAGGGCTATTCAGATGGATCTTCAGTAAGTCACTAGTTGATTCTATTACTGATAACAGTTAAATTTCTTAAAATTTATCTATTTATTTTGTATATGAGTACACTGTAGTTGTCTTCAGACATACCATAAAAGGGCATCAGATCCCACTGTAGATGGTTGTGAGCCACCATGTGATTGCTGGGAATTGAACTCAGAACCTCTGGAAGAGGAGTTGGTGCTCTTAACCTCTGAGCCATCTCTCCAGCCTTTTTTCATTTTTTAATATATTCTTTTATGCCTGTTTGGAGGGAAATGAGTGTTTAAACAGGGATGTGTTTGTTAGACGAGAAGTGTGCAGTGGAAGGACCTGACAAGGATCGCGTGGCTCGGAGGAAAGTGACACCGCCTTCTCTTTCCTTTATTAGCTGTTACTTAGCCTCTGGGTAGAGCTCTCTGACAGACACTGGGTCCTCGCTTTCCCTTAGCACAGGCAGGCCGGTTTGTACTCACGCTGTGAGATGAGGTGAGGACTGTGGGTCTCACGCTTGCGGGTGGCGGCTGCCAGTCTTTCTTCCTAGGAAATGAAGGGCCTGGAGAAGCGAAGGGATGCCGTCAGTGAAGGCAGCTCATCCTTGTGTGAGGATTCCTAACAACTAGAGCTTTGAGGTGATAGCGCTGTTCTGCGGCTGGTTTCTAGTTACAGTGGCTTTAAAGTGCAGACTCAGAATTTCTCAAATCCCTGTCTTCCAGATAATGCTTATGATCCTGATGTGAATGCCAAACAGATCTGGATTGATAAGACAGTGATTAGTGACCAAGTATGCTTGACATTCACTGATAATGGCAACGGGATGACAGCAGACAAGCTACACAAAATGCTCAGGTAAAAATGTGGTACAGTTAGGGGAGTGATGGCGTCTGTCTTGAAAATTGTCATGTGTCATGCAGAATACCATTTCAGAGCCTTAAGCTTTGTCTTTAAAACATGAGATACTGTGCCTAGCATGGTTAGGTCTTCTATTATTCTCCACAGCTAGAATATCTATACCATTTCATAGCCCCACTGTGCTCAGCATTCTTCCCCAGATCTGCCTTACCGAAATTCCAGCCTGCCATTGGAATTGTATAGTAGCTATTTTTACTTGGTACAAATTGGGCTTAACTTGTGTTTCTAATGGAATTTACTATTGGAGATGGAGAGTTGTCTTTAAAGAGACCGAGAGACTGAAGAGGCATAAGATAGTCAGGAGTGTCTGCAGTGGGCACTGAAGTACACAGCGGAGCACAGGGACAGTCTAGACGCAGAAGCCTTCATTGTCTCCTAAATGTTTCTTATGCTGCCAAATAGTCAAATTGACCCCATCTCTGCCTGCCACAGAGTCTTGTGTAGAACATGAGAATTGTTCAGATCGAGAGGAAATGGTGCTTCCGTCTCTCTCAAGTAATAGCCAGACGTTTAGCCAGGCATTCCAGGTGCTGAGCTGGTGGAAGTACCTGAAATGCGTTCCTTTCAGAGATGTGAAAAGACATCAAGGGAGGGCACGGTAATGTGCCCAAGACCACTCCCAGGATGGGTGGAGTCACCATTTTAACCAGGCTTTTTACTTGGTACTACACTTATTAAATTTATTAAATTTTAATACTGAATTTTTAAAAATGAAAGAATACGAAAATTTATTGTTTAACTCTTTTGTTTTTAGCTTTGGCTTCAGTGACAAAGTCACCATGAATGGTCATGTCCCAGTTGGATTGTATGGGAATGGCTTCAAGTCAGGTTCTATGCGACTGGGCAAAGATGCAATGGTTTTTACCAAAAATGGAGAAACCATGAGTGTGGGCTTCTTGTCTCAGACCTACCTGGAAGTCATAAAGGCGGAGCATGTTGTTGTCCCAATTGTGACATTCAACAAACACCATATCCTTTTGATTTTGGAATGATGAATGCTGCAGAGAAACAAGAAAATTGGAACATTGCTTTTTATGTCCTTCAGTTCTTGTCTTGCCCTGTCTTCTCTTGTTTTAGAAAGGGCTCCTTCATGTTACTCAGGCTTGCCTCCAGACTACTGACTTTCTATCCCATCCAGCCAAGAGCTGGGATTAAGAGCATACGACACCACACTCATCCACACTTTTGTTGTTTTTAAAATTACTATTTTATATGTATAGGGTTTTGTCTACATTGTAGATATGTGCTTTTGTGGTATCTGCAGAGATCAGAGGTGTGGGTTCCCCAGGTTCTGCACACATGTGCTATGACATTTGGAGGTCAGAAGACAACTTTTAGGAGTCAGTTCTATCCCCTACCATGTGGGTCCCAGGCATTGAACTCAGGGCTTCAGGCTAGATGCCCAGCAAATTTTACCCCTGAGCCATATTGCAGCTACCAACTACTTTGATACAACAGAGCACAGGAGTTCCAGTGTCTTTGAATCCTTGACAACCTTTCTTTTCTTCTTTTTGAAATAGAGTCTCAATATCTAGCCCTGTAGCCTCACCTGGACTAGAACTTGCTACATAGACCAAGATGGCCTCTGCCTCCTAGATGGCCTCTGCCTTCCGAGTGCTGGAATTAAGGGTGTATACCACCACTCCTAGCTTCCCTTGACTGTGAGCTGCTATGTGGGTGCTAGGAATCGCACATCCTCTATGAGAGCAGCAAGTGCTCTTAACCACTGAACTAACTCTCCAGCCTCTAAATTCTTGGGCGGGGTTGTTTGTTTTTTCTTTTTTAATTTTAGAATATATATTGAATATATATTCTAAATCTTGTCTGTGTATACTTCCTTTACTCTGTGCCTAAAGTCTAGGGTTTGTTTTTCCTCCTTTCCTGGAAATTTACAATGGAAATCTTTAACATAATATGGTATGGTTGTGGGTTTTTTTTTTTTTTTTTTTTAATAACTGTTATTGATTGGTTGGTCTCACTAGGTAGCCCTGTCTGGTCTTAAAATCAGAGATTGCCTGCTTTTCCTTCTCCCTCCTGAGTGCTGGGTGCTACCATGCCTAGCTGTGTTACTTTTTTTCCAGGACTGGAGATGAAGTCTGTAGTAGAGTACTGGTCTGTTACATATGAGGACCTGGGCTTGATGAGTACCACAGAACAGACAAGAGACTTAACTCCATAGGCCTCCTTTTTCTTAGACATGGTTTCAGAATGTAGTGGAATGTGGCAGGCCTTAGCCTCTTATGCAGCAGGGATTGCAAGTGTGGGCCACTTTGCTTACCAAACAGTTCCTTATTTCAAGCTTATTGTGGATTAATAAAAAAGACTATGTTGGCTTATCTCAAATTTTCCTAATAACACTGAAAAGCAAGATGGCTTTAGAAACTCATTGATGGGTAGCACTGGGTTAACTAGAAGTAATGTATTTGCTCCCTTCCCCATTTTACAGGTTGACGTAAGGTTGCCTTTAGCTCATAACCCCTCCTCCCTCAGCTGTGGTGCAGGTGTCTCCCTCAGCTGGGGTGCAGGTGTCTCCCCTATAACATGCTCATTCCTATCTTTCCTTTTGTTCATTAGAACTTATGTTGCTTTTTTAAGACTTAAAAATATTTAGGAATTGGTTTCTATTGAAGTTATTAAAGTTGATTTCTGTATTACAATTGTGTAAAACTTGTTGATTTCAATCTTTAACTAAGGACATACGTCAGATGATTAATTTAACAGAATCAAAAGCAAGCCTAGCAGCAATTCTGGAACATTCTCTGTTTTCTACGGAACAGAAATTACTGGCAGAACTCGATGCTATCATGGGTAAGAAGGGGACAAGAATCATCATTTGGAATCTTAGAAGGTAAATGGAGACCTGTTGGTAGTTGACCATTTGGGAAGTAAAGTCCATGCATAGTGTGGTTGGTTGCATTTTGTTTAACCCTTGTTACACAGAGTAGAAATGAATGCAAAAAGCATTCGTTCGCATACTTAGTGATTTGTTTTTTTCTAACATTTTATTGATCCCACTTTGACTTTAAAGAGTCAGTGATTTGTTTTTTCTAACACTATTGATCCCACTTTGACTTCAAAGAATCACTTTCAAATTGCTCTAATAGTTTCTTAGTTCTATCATTTAGTTTCCAGTAGCACTGTATAGTTGTATTCCATTCCTAGGCTCAAACCAAAGAAACCTACATGAAAAAAAAGATGAAATACTAGCTACTCTGAAAATGAGGTCACATGAGCGACCAATCCAGTAAATAGTGTAGTGAGAGTTTTGCCTTGCTAAAATGTGGTGGTTCTTGAGTGTGTGATGGCTCAGTGGGTAAGACTAAGCTTGCAGCCAAGCCTGGTAACATGAGTTCAAGCCCTCCCTCAAATCCTTGTGGAAGAAGGGAATGAACTTTTCAAATCTACACTCATTCTCTCTCTCTCTCTCTCTCTCTCTCTCTCTCTCTCTCTCTGTGGAAGAAGGGAATGAACTTTTCAAAATCTACACACATTCTCATTCTCTCTCTCTCTCTCTCTCTGTGGAAGAAGAAGGGAATGAACTTTTCAAAATCTACACACATTCTCATTCTCATATTCTCTCTCTCTCTCTCTCTCTCTCTCTCTCTCTCTCTCTCTCTGACACACACACACACACTAAATGAATAAGTAAAATAACTAAAAAAAATTAGTAATTCTCTGTCTTTGGGTTTAATCTTTTGCAATTAAGAGCTTAAAATAAATATGAATAATTGTGAGTCACCTATAATTCATTGAACCATAGAAATAAAGCAGTAATAGCACTAAAACTAAAGCATTTTAGAATTCAGTTTTCTAATCTCCTCTTTCCTTTTGCTTGCGTTTCCCTTCTTGTCCCTCCTCCTGGCTATTTTTCTTTCTCGTCAGTCAGAGTCTCCTGTTTCTTTTGCAGTAACTGGTCCCCTCAGTGCTCTCCAGCTCTCCTTACCCTTTATCAGTTTTCTCTAGGTGTTAGTAGTGCAGGGCACTTCCCTTGGTGCAGTGCAGTGCAGGCACTTGGCTCAGTGTGGCCACACATGCTTCTATGCTGTGCCCCTCTAGTCCTGGCAGCCTCTGACCTTGACCATTGCCTTATCTTGTGGTTTCAAAAAGTTACCTAAAAGATTATTGCAGATGTGAAACTCCTGGGATCCATGCTGTGTTTCTAGGTCTTTGTGTTGATCAGCACAGTAGTGAGCTGTTTTTCACGCTGACATTCCATTGTGAATTCAGCTCCATTGTTTTCCATCTCATCTGTTAAAGTGCATGTGTGGTTTATAACCTGACACTGATAGAGAAAACGCTGTGTGCCGGGCAGCGGTGGTGGTGCACACCTTTACATTAATCCCAGCACTCAGGAGGTAGAGGCAAGCGAATCTCTTGGGTTTGAGGCCACCTTGGTCTATAGGGTGAGTTTCAGGATAGCCAGGGCTACAGAGAAACCCTATCTCAAGAAACAGAAAAAACAAAACAAAAGCAAAAAAACCCAAAAGACATTGCTGTAAACCTTGCTGCAGGTGTCTCTTGGGAACGCCCAGGAGTGTAGTTTCTAGGTAATATGGTGGCTGTATTGTTAGGCATTGAGAACTTGTCAGACTCTGCAGAGGCACTGCACCATTTTATGATGTAGGTAGGCAAGGATGTTGATATGGATGATGTCGTTTTTCCTGGATGTTCATGAGGGCATTTTATGTGGTGTTGATGGTTTTGTTCTTGCCTTTTGACCCCTTGCCTATGGTTTGCTTGCACATCTACCCGTCCACTTACCCACCCACCCACCCACCCATCCATCCATCCATCCATCTACCCATCATCCACCCACCCACTCATCCACCCATCTATCCATCCTCCCAGCCATCTATCCATCTGTCCACCCACCCACCCACTCACCCAGCCATCCATCCATCATCCACCCACCCACCCACCCACCCACCCATCCACCCACCCATCATCCACCACCCACCTACCCAGCCATCCATCTCTCAACTACTTTCTTTCTATTTGCTTATTTTTCTTGATGTGAAGTTAAATTTTCCTTTTCTAATCTTTTTCTTACAGTTACAAAAATGCAACAGAATTTGATTTTGAAAAGGATAAATATGACATCAGAATTCCTGAGGATTTAGATGACACTGCAGGGAGGAAAGGGTACAAGAAACAAGAAAGAATGGACCAAATTGCCCCCGAGAGTGACTATTCCTTAAGGGTATGTACTCTGCTGTTTTTGCAAATGAGCAATCAAGAAGGACAAGAACTGTTAGCAGACTTGTGTTATCCACTTGGGTTGTAAAGCCTCCAGTGGTCTCTGACTGGAAGTGTGTTAAACATGAATCAGCATACTAAACTCATTGCTTTTTTATTTGCTAAGAAAATCTTATTTTAGTAGGCGGGTTGGTATACAGCTTAGTCGGTGGAGTGCTTGCTACCACATAAACTGGGCATAGTGATACTTGCCAATAATCCTAGAATAGGGGTGTTGAGGGTGGAGGCCAAAGAGTTCAGAGTTCAAGGTTACCCTTGCCTACATAGAGAGTTTGAGGGTAGCTTGGGTTGTATGAGATCCAGAGAGCAGGGAGGGAGAGGGAGAGAACTTGTTTTGTTTTTTTTAGACAGGGTTTCTCTGTAGCCCTGGCTGTCTTAGAACTCACTCTGTAGACCAGGCTGGCCTCGAACTGAGATCACCTGCCTCTGCCTCTCAAGTGCTGGGATTAAAGGCATGTGCCACCACTGCCCTGCATAGATTTATTTATTATATGTATGTACACTGTAGCTGTCGTCAGACACTCCAGAAGAGAGTATTTGATCTTGTTACAGATGATTGTGAGCCACCATGTGGTTGCTGGGATTTGAACTCTGGACCTTCAGAATAGCAGTCGGTGCTCTTAATCACTGAGCTATCTCTCCAGCCCTTTGTTTTAATTCTGAAGGCATCAGTTCTTACAGTACTTTGCATTTCCAATCTGCACTTAGTTTATTTGAACTGACAAATAAGTACATCTTATAGTGACCACATTCAGTGCTTTAAAATTACAGTGTTCTGGGATACACTCCTGCTTATCCTTGATTTGTCTAAAGCTAGATAATATAGAGTAATGACATTTTGTAGTAAGTATCTCTTGATTTAGAAATAGGTTATGTTTATAAGATAAAGTGTATTGGTTGTCTCCCAGCAGACAAGGATAAGTAGGTGGGTTTGTTTTTGGCTTCAGTTCTAAGGTCTGTGTAATAGGAGGGGCGACAGCTAATAGTCACATTGTGTCCTCGGCACAGGATGAAGACTGAGCCTTTGCTCAGCTAATTTTCTCCTTTTCTGTACCTTGGGACTCCAACCCAGGGAATGGTGTTCCATTTTTAGGGTGGATCTTCCCAGTATAATTAACCTAATCTCACATCCCCCACAGACATCCCTAGAGATTGTCTCCAGGCGATCCTCAGTCCTGCTCAGTTGACAATTGGACACAACATGTACACGTTTGCTAATGCAACTTGTTCTAAGGTCTGAGTAGTTACAGCAGCAAATGTACACTAGTTCTTACCACATCCGTTACTAGGATAGGTCACTGTTAGTCATGCCACTCAAGTGTGAGCAGGTCCCAGGTGTGAGAACAGACAGTGGCTGCGCAGCACGCAACGCACAGCACACCGCACACAGTGTGATGTTTTCCAAGACCACGAGTGAGTTTTAGAAAGGACATCATGAAATCAGGAGCCAAGGAAAAAGTAAGAAACGTTCAGATTTTGCTTTTATAGTTGAGTCTTTGATCCATCTGAATTATTCAGCACATTTCATTCAGAGATTTCTCATCATAACGGGAAACAGAAGAGCATGTCAGTGTGTAATGTTGGTCAGTTTTCTCAGTGATCTTTTCTTTATGTTTCTGAGATAAGGTCTTCCTGTGTAGCCTAGACTCGCCTTACATCTCAGTCCTCCTATCTCAGCTTTTAAATTACTGGAGTCACAAGCATGTTGCCACATAACTATGCCTAGCTAAAGTTGCCCTTGTTAAATGAAGACAAGCAGGGCGTGGTGATTCTCATCTTTTTTCAGCACTCTGGACAGCTCAGGCAAGAAAGAGGCTTAAAGGAGGCTAGCCTCAGCTACAAAGTGAGACCTTGTTTCAAAAATTCCTTCCCAAAAAAATAAATGAAAACATACTTTGAGCCAAGTATATTAGCACAGCCCAGCATTTAAGATCATGGATGGAAAAATGAGGGTGCAAGGTTGTTGTCTTTTTCTTTTTTTTTAAGATTTATTTATTTGGGTCTGGAAAGATGGCTCAGAGGTTAAGAGCACTGACCTCTTTCAGAGGTCCTGAGTTCAATTCCCAGCAACCACATGGTGGCTCACAGCCATCTGTAATGGGATCCGATGCCCTCTTCTGGTGTGTCTGGAGACAGCTACAGTGGACTCATATACGTAAAATAAATAAATCTAATTTTAAAAAATGAAATGGTTAACATAATTATTTCCATATGTAATGAAACACATTTTTAAAAAGATTTATTTGTTTGTTTATTTTATGTAAGTACACTGTAGCTGTCTTCAGATACTCCAGAAGAGGGTGTCAGATCTCCTTAAGGATGGTTGTAAGCCACCATGTGGTTGCTGGGATTTGAACTTAGGACCTTTGGAAGAGCAGTCGGTTCTCTTAACTGCTGAGCCATCTCTCCAGCCCACAAGGTTGTTTTCCACTGCATAGGAATAAGTTAAAGCCAGACTTTCCAAGGAAAAACCTTGCCCAGCTTATAACAGCCTCTTGTTTGAATTCAAAATTGCTTGTTAGTTCTTGCCTAATAAATTGTTTGTCTTTAAATTATAAACTTTGACTCTCCCATGAAACTTTGACTCCTAGTCCCAAGGGCTGTGGCTGTCAGTCTCAGAGCCACTGAAAGTTGGTCTGCGACACACTTGGTCTCTTAGTTCCTTCACACGGCATTATTGATGAGCTGCTTCCCTCTGACTGTCCCATTTTCTCTGCAGGGGTATATAGGATCTGTGCTGGTGATAAGCTTGCTAACATGAGCCGTCAACTTGTGTAGTCTTCCTGACCCCAGCTTATTTTCTCAGCCCAGCCCTCCCCCTTGACACCTCACAATTTGGACTGCACTTCCTCCAGTATCTTGCCAGGTTCCTGTGTACATTTTATAAAAACTTAAGTAATATACACGGTACTTCACAGTGGTCCTAGTGTCATTGAGTGTCCAGTAGTGGGACCTGGGACAGTGGAGCCGACAAATGAAGCAAACCAAAGTTTTATGCAATAGCTAACTTTATTCAGAATCTCAGACAATTTATATTCTGAGGGTTAAAAAGGTTATGAGTAAAGTTCTTCTGAGTTTGAGTTGTATATAATCAAAATAAGAAGCTGTACATGGCAAAGACATGTTTTTCCACGGAGTCATGCATATAAAGGGTAGTTTAAACATTAAATTGAATAACAATAGCAAGCAATAATGAGTAATCTGAAGTAAACTCTACTGCCCCACTACAGCTGGGAGGAGTTCCCAGGTGTAGGAGCACAAAGATGCCTTCCAGGAACAATTCCGTGTTTTAAAGAAACTAAGGTCACAGGACTCTTGTCTTGTTTTCTTGACTTCTCATAAGTGCTCAGAATTCTCCTCGCATAGCTCCATTCCTGAACTGTATTCCAGCAATTGAGTTTATGTTAATACTTTTTTTTTGAGACAAGGAGATCCTCCCTCTTCAGCTCTGAGTGCTAGAGTAGGTGTCGTAGTGTGCGCCTGAGATGCTCACCTCGGGGAGGCAGGAGGAGGGAGGGCAAAGCCGCCTTTAGCTGTGTGTTGACTTTTAGGTAGTTTATGCTATTTTGAGAAACTGTCTCAAATCTTTCTAAAAATCAGAATAACTATTTTAATTTGTGTTGTTATTGAGTCCTAAATCCAGGGCCTAATACCATGTTTACCTCTGAACTATGCCCCCATCTCTGTAGACTGTACTATTTTATTAAGGAATTAAGGTATTTGTTACAAAAGGATGTACTTTCTTTTTAAATTAATATCTGAGTAATGTTGAACAAACTTGTGAATAGTTCTTTAGAAAGAACGGATTTGCTCTGTTTCTTTGCAGGCTTACTGCAGTATTTTATACCTTAAACCAAGAATGCAGATCATCATACGTGGACAGAAAGTGAAGACACAACTCGTTTCAAAGAGTCTTGCCTACATTGAACGTGATGTTTACCGACCTAAATTTTTAGTATCCTTTATTTATTATATGTAAACATAGTAAAGCATATTTGATATCATTTGCTATTTTCCTTCTTATTCTTATAACATTTTTTAAAATTTCATGTGTGTGTGTGTGTGTGTGTGTGTGTGTAGATCAGAGGACAACTTGCAGGAGTCCTTTCACCATGCGAGTCCCAGGGACTAAACTCAGCTTGACAGCGTTACTGGCCAGCATCTTTCTCCTCTGACCCGTCTCACCAGCCCTCTCTCATAGAGCTCCATCCTCCCGATTGCTTTTCTACATGTACTTTAGGTGTGACTCTGAACACTGGCTAATTCCAAGCCCTTTTTTAAAAGATTTATTTATTTTTATTTTATGTGTATGAGTGTTTTGCTTTTATATGGTTCTGTGTCACTTGGTACCTGGTGCCCAAGGAGAGCAGTGGAGTCTGTCAGATCCTGTGGGACTGAGATGGTGGTGAGCTGAGAATAAAATTGTGTCCATGCAAGATCATCTATTTAGCCCCTGTGTGTTGGGATTTGTTAGTAATATAGACAGGGTCATTGGGAGGGAATGAACTGTTGCATTCAGAATTTTCCTTAATATTTTTAAGACTAGAACAGTGAGAATTACTTTTGGATTCAACTGCAGAAATAAAGATCACTATGGGATCATGATGTATCATAGAAACAGACTCATCAAGGCTTATGAAAAAGTAGGATGTCAGTTAAAGGTAAGATTTATATTTCAAAAAAAAGATTTATATTTCAAATGTTTTTAGCAACAAGTAGTGTATTAGGTCAGAGGTCGTTTTGTTGTGGGTTTTTTTGCTCATGTCTTTTGGAGGTGGGAAGGGGTGTTTGTTTTTTGAGACAGGGTCTCTTTATATAGCCCTGGCTCTGCTGGAATTCACGATGTAGCTTAGAGTGGTCTTGAACTCAAGGAGCTAGATCTACTCACCTTTGCCTCCTAAATGCTGGTGTTAAAGGTGTGCCATCACCCCTGGGTAGGCGTCAGTCTTTTAAAAGCAGCGTTAGCCGACGTTTACCTCATTCGTCTCTCATTTGATTCCCAGTAGTCTGTCCTACAAGAAGAGATAGAGACCTTATTTTACCTTATAGGTTTGGAAATTGGGACTCGTAAGTATACAGTTTGCTCAAGACTTAGTGGGAAGTGTAGTTCTCAGGCATAGAAGTACATCAGTGTTTTTATTAGTGCTTACAAAACCAGCCTGAAAACCAGTACCTGGTAGGTTAGAACTGCCTCCTCCCTCCCACTTGAGGCCTCAGGTTGGCCGTCTTGGTAACAGGAGCCTGTTCTCTGACCTGTCTTTCTGGCCCTAGAATTACTGCTGCCCTTTAAAGTAACTTTCATTGTTGGAATGTTTTTTAGGTTGTTAGTCATAACCCACCATGTGGTTTGTTCGGTATATGTTAGAGTATCTGATTTTCCAGATACTGGGGGGCAATTAATGTGAATAAGTCGTCCTGATACAAGGTTTGTTGTTTGATTTAAATATGAAGGACTTTAGTGAATTCCTGTCTCCTTGCACAGGACCCACGTTGGTCTGTGTGCCCTTCTACTGTAGTATGCGCTGCCAGGGTGTGAACACTTGTTAAAGAGTTTAGGGCTAGGTGTGGTCTCTTTCTTTTTTCCCCAAGTGTTTTGGTTTTGGTTTTCCTTCATAGTCTAAGTTCCTCATAGCATGTCTTATGAGTTGTGCATAGCACGGTGGTGTGGATTTGTTTAGACTGGTGTGGGGAGGGGCCTCATGCAGGTCCGAGCGTCCTCTGTTGTGCTGGTTAGAGGGTGGGCGCTGCTGCTTCTCGGTGCAGCAGGACCGTCCACCCGGGGGCTGACTGTGACTCAAACACCACAGCGGTTGCTCCCTTCCCTTGTGTCAGTTTACATACCTCTCAGCTAAACACATGTGGAATGCACTCGAAGAAAACTCTTATATTTAGGAATTAACTTATTTAAGAAGAAATCTAAGCACACTTACCCGGAAATTTCACAGGGGTCATGTAAGATAAAGTATAGCACAATAAGATTGAGATGTAAATCTTTGTTGAAGGCTATAGCAAGCATCATGCTTGATGTCTAAAATGCTATTTCATTATATACATTTCAGGCAAACAACATGGGTGTTGGAGTTGTTGGAATTATAGAATGTAATTTCCTTAAGCCAACTCATAATAAGCAAGATTTTGACTACACTAATGAGTACAGGTATGTTGCCCACTAAGTCACTAATGCTCTGAGGAAATGTGTTAATAAGATGGCTAGAATAGTCTTCCCTACATCCCTTTAGCCAGGGGACATATTTGAGATGGGCTCTTGTGTAGCATAGACTGGCTTTGACCTAGCTATGTAGTCTATGCTGCCTTGAGCTTCTGAGTATCTTGCCTACACCTCCCAAGTGCTATGAATACAGGTGGGTACCCCAACACTGTGCAGGCAGGAATTGGCTCTGTTGTGACTCACGAGTAATATATCACATTGGGAAACCAGAATTGTATTCCTCTGCTCATGGTGGGATACATGACAACTGGTGAGATGGAAGAAGTCTGTTAGTTCCCTTTTCTGGACGGGCCACCTGCTGTTCTAAAGTTTTATAGTGTAGGGCTTCACTCCTTTTTATTTTGTATTAAAGAGTCTCTGTTTTTAAAGTATGTATTATATGTATGTGACTAAATGTGGGTCTACGCATATGTGATTGCAGATGTCCAGGAAAGGGGTTGGGTTCTCTGGTGCTGAAGTTTCAGGAGGTTGTAAACATGTGATTTTGGGGCCAGGAACTGAATAGACTGATATCTGCATGAGCAATAAGTTATGAGTTCTCTTGTCTTCTGAACCATCTCCTCAGCCCCACAGAGTTTCTTTCTGGATTTTTTTTTTAATTGCTATGATAAGACACTGTGACCAAGGCAACTTATGAAAGAAAACATTTAACTTGGGGCTTACATGTCAGAGGGTGAGTACATGACCATCACCAACAGGAGCATGGTGGCTGGTAGGCACGGCACTGGAGCTAGCTGAGAGCTTACGTACATCTTTGTCTGCACGTGCAAGCCAGAGAGAAAAAGCTGAGAAGTGGTGTGAGCTTCTGACACCTAAAAGCCCACTCCATAGTGACACGCCTCCTCCAAGGCCATGCTTTCTAACCAACGTGGGGACCAAGTATTCAAAACATGAGCCTATGGGGTCCATTCTCATTCAGACCTCCTTTTCATGGCCCACAAAGAGACGTGGCTGTAATATCGAATACGTTCAGTCCAACTTCAAGAATCCTCAGTCTTTCACACAACACAATTCAAAAGTCCAAAGTCTCTTGTGAAACTCAAGGCAGTCTCTTTACTGTAACCCCTGAAACATAAAACAGTGAGTTGCATACTTCCAAAAATGACTCAGAATAGACATTATTCCTCCAAAAGCAAGGAGTGAGGACAGTAAGGAAATGCTGGACCAGAACAAGACCAGAACCCATCCAGACAGACTCAGCCCTACAGCCCCATACCTGATGTAAAAGGCTGAAATGGCTCTTCTGTCAGCTCTTTTGTGTTTGGTTTTGAGACAGAGTCTTTGTATCCCTGCTGTCCTGGAGCTTGTAGATCAGGATGGCCTTGAACTCACAGATAGACAGGTTGGTTGTTTTGTTTTCTGTTTATTTTGAATGTCTGAAGTCAGAGAGTAAGTCTGGGAGTCAGTTATCACACTTGGGTCCTCTGACTGGAGACAAACACCTGGACTTTCTGAGTCATATTGGAGGCCTCTTGGGTAGTTTCAGTATTGAAAAACGAGCATCATTGATCACATTGAAAGAAAAGCAGAAATACCAGGCAACTTCATATACACAGAAAGATGCATGTTGTTAAGTTCAATACCCATCTGTGAAGTATCTGTTGTTTTGGGGTTTTTGGTTTTTTTATTTGTTGATTTTATTTTATTTTATGTGCATGGGTGTTTTGCCTGCATCTATGTCTGTGTACCCCTTGTATGTATTGTAATACCTGTGGAAGTCTGCAGAAGGCTATGGATCCCCTGGAACTAAAGTTACAGATGGTTATGAGTCACCATGCAGGTACCAAGAATCAAACTTGGGTCCTCTGGAGGAATACCCAGTGTTCTTAATCACTGAGACATTCCTCCAGACTTTGCTTGACTGGTTTGTTTGTTTCAGATAGAGTCTCACTGTTTAGCTCTGGCTGGCCTAGAACTTGCTATGCAGACTTGCCTGACCTCAGACTCACAAACATCTGCCTGCCTCTGCCTCCTGAGTACTGGAATCTAAGGTGTCTGTTACCACACCCAGTCCCCACTTGTGAGGTTTTTAAAGGAACCTTTATAATTACCAACTGAAGGACACACAACACAGTTTATAAAGGCACGTGAGCACCATTCCTAATGGAGACTGTTGGTGGGTCTTCTCTGAAAGCAAGAGCGAATGAGAGTGGTAATTATTACATTGTTCCTGAGGCAGTAGCTAGTCTAATCCCAGAAAATGAAATGAGAATGAGAAGGACTAGTGGCTGGCCGAGCGGCTCAGTGGGTAGCGTGCTTGCTGCACAGGCCTGGCAACCTGAGTGTGATCCCAGAGCCCGTAATTAAGTGGGAACGGAAGAGAGAACTACTCCTGAAAGTTGTCCTCTGACTTCAGCATTTGTACCCACGCACACATCATGATACACACGTGAGAATACAAAAGATTGAAAGGCTGGAAAGAAAGTAACTTTTTCCAGTCAGAGCTGGGGTGCTGACTTAAGATCTATAATCTCAGTGGTGGAACGCTAAATAGGGCACAAGAATTGAGTGCCAAACCCTCTGGTCTATAGACTGAGGTGTGAGACCCCAGCTTAAGAAATATTACTAATAAAGGGGGGAAAATCACCTTTATGGAGTATCTGTGATCAGAAAATATGAAGACTTATAAACTAAGCCATAGAACATTGTAGGTGCCAAGCAGTGATCGCACACACCTTTAATCCCAGCACTTGGGAGGAAGAGAAGGCGGATTTCTGAGTTCTAGGCCAGCCTGGTCTACAGAGTGAGTTCCAGGACAGCCAGGGAACCCTGTCTTGAAAAAGAACATTGTAGGATGGAATTTAAACCTCAGATGTAAGTTAGTGTTAGTACTTAATAGGTCTGTTTTACATTCCTGCAAGAACTTCCATCAGAGTCGCCTAAGACAGTCATTCCCGGCAAAAAAAAAAAAGCAGGTGGACTAATTTTGAATGTTTATTGTTTTTTTCCCCCACTTTATAGTATTTAATCATTGTTAGATTATATTAAATGTATACCAAGTCTACTTTAAGTAAGGATAGACAGATGTTCTTTCATAGCCATTCATGCATCTGATGGTCTGGTTTATCTCAGAGATTACAGTGTCATGGGAGAATGATGATTACTGCAGAAATGCTTTCTGTAGCAGTGCTAGAACTAGAGCTCGGGGATCCCCACTCCCAGAATATAAAGGCCTGCTAGATGTGGGTACAGGGTATCCCTGAGACCTGTGCAGATCATTGGCTAGTTTCTCAAAACCAGTAGTTTGTTAAGTAAAGCTGTGTGACCTTGTTCCCACTCGATGTATTCTCAAGAGAAATGAAGGTAGTCTTACATTTAGCCCAGAGTTTTCTCCAAACAGGTGTGTGTGTGTGCGCACACGCGCGCGCGCGCATATGTGGTCGTGTTCTCTGTGGGTACAGGGTTTGGGAAGTGAGGACAGATGGGGTTTCCCAGCTTGTGCAAGGGATGAGCAGGGGTTCCAGCCTAATGTGTGATGATAAAAAGATTAGGGAGAGTCACAAATGTTAGGAAGGAAGCTGAGTTGTCATTTGGGCATTAGCGTGTAGTTTTATAAAAGAACGTCCTGGGGCATCAAAATAAAACTCCAGGGATTGAGTGGGAGCGAGTCACATGGTCATAGTTGTCTATAATACTCACCTGCCAGGCTTAAATAGGAAAATCCAGTTTGGGGATCTTTTGATCTTCCTCCTCCTCTTCCTTCTTATTTCCCTCTTTCTCCTCCTTCCTCCTTCCTTCTTCCTCCTACTTTTTCTTCTTTTTTTGCTTTCTCTGTGTAGCCCTTGCTGCTCTGGAACAAGACCAACCACACTGGCCTTGGAACACATGGAGTTCTGCCTCTTCCTCCAAAGTGCTAGGATTAAAGGCGTGCGCCACCATTGCACAACAGGAGATCCAGGTTTTTTTTGTTTTTTTTTTTTTTAAAAAAAAAGCTTTATTTTAAATTCTGATGTTGGTGGAATCCCAGCCCTCGGGAGGCCGAGGTGGGCAGATCTCTGAGTTTGAGGTTAACCTGTTCTGCATGGTAAATTCTTAAATAACCAGGACTATATAGAAAGACCCATTACAGAAAAACGTAAAATGGCAGCCGCAGCCACGAAGCAGCGAGTGACGAGCAAGGAGCCTCCGGCAGCCCACTCGGAGCAGAGGCCCGCCGTCCTGCCCTGTATTCTGGTGGCTTCATTCATGCTAGACAAGGGCAGTATTGCTGACCTATTCCTCTAGGCCACTCCGTCTCTTTTCTTCTGTTTCTGCTCACTCCTTACCTTCTAGATAGTCTAGGAACTTACAGTGGTCTTTATAGAAAAGAAAATCAGTATAAGAAAATTTGCATGCTTGGATGTTATTTATTAGCTGTACAGCTGGAGATTTTTCCATTCTGATCACAATATTCTTTTAATCATTACTAGATTGTTTTATCTTTATCTTTTAAAACTTGATCTTTAATTGATATTTTATTTTTTTCTTGAATTAATGTTATAATTTTTTTTTAAGGCTTACAATACTAGCACTAGGAGAAAAGCTGAATGATTATTGGAATGAAATGAAAGTGAAAAAAAATGCAGAATATCCTCTAAGCTTGCCAGTGGAAGATATACAGTAAGTACCGAGCACTGAATTCTGGGGCACTGTCCGAGACGACGGTGCTGCTGGGGCCTTCCTCAGACTCAGGGTCACGATGAAAAGTAGTGAGCTGATGTCTGTGAATATTGTTTACCTTGTTTCTTATTTTATGTGTATGGGTGTTTGCTGCGTGTTTGCTGTGTGCACCACCTTGTGCGCCTATTCTTGCAGAAACTAGACAAGGGCATTGAATGTCCTCGCACTACTAGAGAGATTGCTCAGAGGCTGGAACTGTTTCAGGGGACACATTTGACTCCCAGCAGCACCCGGGGGCTCAGCAACAGTCTAACTGCAGGCCCAGGGAATCTGAGCCCTCTTCTCACCGTCCTGCAGCACCAGGCATGCAGACAAAACTCTCACTCACATAACGTGAGGCAATAAACCAAGAAATGAAGAAGAATCACACAGTGTGCTGCCTGGCATATGCTCATTAGGGCACAGAGCAACACGTAGCCACAGCGCAGTGACTGCTGTGTGAGGGAGCTCTGAGGAACGTCCCTAGGCAGTGAGAGGCAGCAATAACCAAGGTGCCGTCCGTGCCTGGGCCTTTATAAACATGAAAAACTGCCAGGATTCAGAACCTTAATTAGTTAAAAAAGTGAATTCAGATCTCAGGAAACCAGGGCGATGAGGTGAGCTTTACTTCTCGAGTTGTCCACTTGGAGTTCATTTGAGGTTTTGTGTTACGGGCCTTGTTTATGCAGAGTGCTTCTTAAGTTCACCTGGTCCACGGTTAGGCAATCACGCTTCTGAACTACAGTTCACCTCTTGCTTTGTGTGGTCTGCAAGAAAGGCTCAGTTAGTTTACTCCGACTTTGAACTTGGACTCTTGCCTTTGCCTCCCAAGTGCTGAGAGCAAAGGCAGGTCTCCTGCCTCACTCCTAACTGTTTTAAAACTGCACTGAGAAAGTTACTCAGGGAATAGAGACCAAAAGGTGCTCTCTCACAAGTGTGAGGTGCTGGGCATGGGGTCATGCACATGTGATCCCTGCTTGGGCTGCCTGCCCGGCCAGCCTTGCCTATGTGCTGAGTTCTAAGCCAGTGAGAGAATCTGCCTCGAGAGACAGTGTATCGTGTTGTTAAAGAAAGCCACTGGAGGTTAACCTCAGGCCTTCATAAGCACATGGACACACACAAGTATGCATGCACGCAAGCATACAGAGACAAAGAGTAAGTTACTGTTGAGTCAGGCAGCAGGCAGAGACTGTACGATGAAGAATTGCAAGCCAGCTGAGCATGGTGACCTGTGCCTTTGAGTCCAGTATTCAAGGGGCTGCGGTAGGTGGATCTATAATCTGGAGGCCAGCCTGGTCTCCATAGCAAATTCCAGGCCAGCCAAGCCTACACATAATGAAACCCTGACAGAGAAATCCAAAAAAAGGAGAAAAAAAAAGTTTGATGCAGTCTACAGTTGAAACCCTGTCTCAAAGAGGAAATCTTATGTACAATGAGTCTTCACAATTTCTTTCTTTTTTAATTTCTTAAGTGTGTGGGTGTACTGCCTGCTGTGCACCTCATGAGTGTCTGCCATCCACCTGCTGTCAGATCCCCTGGAACTGGAGGTGTAGATAGTTGTGAGTTGCCAAGAGTGTGGTGAGACTTATACCTGGGTCCTCCAGAAAGCAGCACGTGCTAATCTGGTGAGCTACCCCTCTAGCGAGCTGTACATAACTTCTTCCCAAGACAGTGTTTCTCATGTAGCCTTGGCTACCCTGGAACTTTGTCTGTAGACCAGGCTGTCTGTGAACTCAGATCCACCTTCCTCTGCCTCTTAAGTGCTGGAATTAAAAGAGTACATTCTCCCCTACTCCTAGCCCCTTTAAAGGCAGGGTCTCGGTGTAGGCCTGGGTAGCCTGGAACTTACAGACATCCTTCTGCCTTCCAAGTGCTAGGATTAAAGATTTTTAAATTGTTCTATTCAAACTGTTATGTGACTTAACTAACCTTTTGAAAGTTGCCAATATTTTAAAACTTAATTTTATATTACAGTAAATGCAGTTTAATCACATAGTTTTCAGGATTGGAAATAATCAGATATTTAGTGTGGAAACAACTTAGGAAATAAAGGAAATACTTCAGAGTTGATAATTCCACTTTGCTGTTTTGTTTTTGTTTTGTTGAAGGAAGCGTCCTGATCAGACATGGGTTCAATGTGACGCTTGTCTGAAGTGGCGAAAGTTACCAGATGGGATAGATCAGCTTCCAGAAAAATGGTATTGCTCCAATAACCCTGACCCACAGTTCAGGTACCATATAGTTGGTGGCACCCTTTGTGGAAAGGCAGAAAGTACTATTGGGGATGTCTGAACAGTACTTGTGATATGTTGATTCCTGTGTGTTTTTTCTGTCTAGAAATTGTGAGGTTCCTGAAGAACCTGAAGATGAGGATTTGGTGCATCCTACTTATGAAAAAACCTATAAAAAGACGTGAGTGTTGTGCGAGTGTGGTGAGAAATGATGCCCAGGCCGTGAGCAAGGCTTGTCCAGTGTCCTGTGTGTCCAGCACAGGTACCACCTGCACTGATGGCTGTCCTAGCTTCATGTACTTCACCATTTGAGTCATAGTAGGTGACCTGTGCATAGACACTTGTGTTAATGAGCTCAGTCTTGACGACAGAAAAGGTAACGTGTATAGTAACAGAAGTTGATGAGCCTGGGCCCAGAGGTTAAAAGGCACTGGCAGTTCTCCCAGAGGACCCAGATTTGACCCTGCAGTGGCTCTCAGCTACCTGAAACTATGTTTTCAGAGAGCTCTGAGCATGTTGTAAAAGCCCTTGAATCTGTGACCTATTCTTCTGGCCAGTCAGAGTTTGTCAGTTGTCTCTGTTTACTCTGCACCAATTATACTAGTTGAGTTTGCTTAGGGGTGGATACCCCATGAAGATTCCTGGAGTCATGGCCTTCTAAAGAAATTTCTAGCTATGCGCTTACCTATGCTTAATGATCTAGTGCATAGGAAGACTTCCAAATAGTGACCACATAAAGTTATATTTAGGACCTTCCTAAATAGACTCAGACATAACTTTTTATAAAAAAGTTCTTAAGAATGCAACACACGCCAGGCAGTGGTGGCGCACGCCCTTAATCCCAGCGCTCGGGAGGCAGAGGGAGGTGGATCTCTGAGTTCGAGGCCAGCCTGGTCTACAGAGTGAGTTCCAGGACAGCCAGGGCTACACAGAGAAACCCTGTCTCGAAAAACCAAAAAAAAAAAAAAAAACCGCAACACGCAGAGACCTAAAACCCACAAGTGAGAGACAGTGACAGCAGTCACAGCTGGGACTGTGTCAACAGCTGCACTGGCTTCCTGACTGCCCTGCCAGTGATACGGCTGTGCCGGAAGGTATTGCTGCTGTAGTAAATCTTTCAGGTGCTCCAGTCGTTTGGATAAACAGGAAACAGAGGTGGGATAGGTGAGGTAGGGTTACTCTCAGGCCCTGAACATAGAGGGCTAAGTGCCTGTCATGTACTTGTGCTATGTTTTGTATTTGTGTGTTACATGTGTGTTTGTATGTGTATGTGGAGACCTTGGGTTACTTTCATCCCTTTTACTCATTTGCGTGTATGTGTGCATGCTCACGCTCCCCCCATCTCTTGAAAGATGTTACTATGTAGCCCTGGCTGGCCTAGAACTTGCTTTTTGTAGAACAGACTGTCCTCAAACTCACAGAAATCCTCCTGCCTCTGTTTCCCAAGTACTGGGATTAAAGGTGGGGACCACCACCCCTGGCTTTCCCTTGTCTTACGTTTTGAGGCAGGGTTTCTGACTGACTGGAGTTTGAGCCTTGCTGGCCTGCCAGTGAATGCCAGAGATCCTCCAGGCCCCAGCACACCAGTGCCGGGCTTACTCGTGTTGTCGTGCCCAACTTTTGCTCAGACTCTGCGGCATCTGAACTTGGGTCCTCATGTCTGCTCAGCCAGCCCCTCGCTGACTTAGCCATCGCCCAGCTGCCGTGTGGCATTTACTCAGGCTTGGCGGTGGCAGTGGCGGTGATGAAAGCCTTAGCTGTCCTTGTTCATGACCTGTGGCTCAGGCAGACGTTAGGGGTTAGCTAAGATTGTCTTCTTTTTTACATAAAAGGAGAGAATGTGTACAGTGAGGGCTACCCCATGCTGGCACTGAAGCTAGCTAGTTGTAAGCGTTTAAGGAGTGATGTGCGAATGTGGCACAGATGCAGCCTTTGAAAACAGGGTGTGAAATGAGAAGCAGGTGAGTATCAAGGTGCTCATTTCTTTCTTTCTTTTAAAGCAGCAAGGAGAAATTCAAGATCAAACAACCAGAAATGCTCCCTCGAATACTCCCTCGGGTAAGGAAACCTTTGATTTCATGTCTGTCTTAATTTTTAGAAGTACTTGGTTTAACTGATGCTGAATTGGAAGGAACTTGTTGAATTTACATTCTCTTTTTTTTTTCTTTTTTTTGGGGGGATGGAGGGGTATCCATTCTTGCTCTTTTCCCCAAGTCTTCCTAGCGCAACAGCTTCTTAGACTGTTGAGTTAATGTTTGTTGGGGTATTGCTGGGGTAAGACAGCTCTAAGAATCTATCAGAAACGCACACGTGCTGAAGTGAAGATAGTTGATGTCTGTGAGTGCACAGCATGAGTGGGACGTGCTCGGAGAGCACAGTGCCCTTAACTCAGTCCCGTGGGTTAGTTTTCTTAAGGGTGTGGTTCCAGTGGTTGCTCTACCATCTGTATATGGGCAATTAGAATTTAATGTGGGTTTTCATATACTTATTTGCTCAGCACTAGGGAGGGCTGACACAGGAGTCCTGAGGTGGAGGCCAGGCTGCTTGGTAAGCTGTGGTAGGATGGGTAGGATTCTTTGGCTGAGTAGGACTGTTTCTTGGGCAGGAAGTTTTGTTCTGCCTGGGGGATATATAGGCTTATTTATAATTGCATTACGGTGCTTTTTAGTGCAGTGTTGTGGGTGAGAACAGATCTTTCAAGTCATGTGTATATTAGGGTCACAATGTGGTGAATCTGTTTTGCCTTGGAGGGCCACTTGTGGGCTGTTGTGTGTGTTTATTCATCCTCTTTAAGAATGTAATGTTGGGGGGATGGAGACAAGGCTCAAATGGCAGAAGTGCATA
Organism: Tokudaia muenninki; assembly: GCA_036184385.1. Lineage (NCBI taxonomy): Eukaryota > Metazoa > Chordata > Mammalia > Rodentia > Muridae > Tokudaia > Tokudaia muenninki. The sequence goes on from BTHS01000015.1 coordinate 78,560,359, forward strand.
GCCTGACACTGGCGCCCCATGCTTATAGTGAATGTTTGTAATCCCAGTGCCTGGAAGGCTGAGGCAGATAAATATACTCCAGAAGTCGCCGCAGCAGCCATTCTAGCCGAACGGGCTAGCCTCAGGTCCCGCAAGGCCCTGTGTTAATCCATGCGTGGGAAGTGAGTGAGGAAGAGGTAGGGCAGCCCTGGCCTCAGCCTTCCACAGTGAGAGGCCACACAGAACTGAACACGGAGCTGGAGCGACGGCTCAGTGGGTAAGAGCACCGACTGCTCTTTCGGAGGTCCCGAGTTAAAATCCGAGCAACCACACAGTTGCTCACAGCCATCTGAAATGGGATCTGATGTCCTCTTCTGGTGTGTCTGAAGACAGTTACAGTGTACTCATATAAATAAAGTAAATAAATAAATCTTTATAAAAAAAACTGAACACATGCATATATGCAATTAATAACAAGTTGCGAAACCATGCTACCCTCGAGTGAAGGCTCCGATCTGTTCACTGGTCCATTTGCCCATCCCGAATTAGCAAAGAAATCCACATGCTTAGTGTAATTTTCTGGGGTAAAAGGAAAATAGATTGCATGTATCTTGTGTTTGGCAAGTGTTACATTAAGAATATTAGTTCTCTAAGATCCATTTTTTTTCCTCCAACAGATTAATCATGAGCTATTGTATCAGACAAGTGTTTCAAGTCAGAGCTTTTCCCCTGTGAAAGAGAGTGTTCCAAGACCACATCTTTCTGAAGTCACGAGTCCTTTTGCAGCAAGGATTATAAATAACCACCTTGTTTCACCCCAGTCTGAATCTGAGAGCAACAGGTTAGTGCTGAAAATAACCTTTATTTGTGGAATACTCATGGACCTTCTACAGCAATTATACAATTACAGTTCATGTGAATGTGAAAGGTGTCCAGGGTTTTCCTCTACCTTCTTTGACCATGTACTTAAATTAGCTAAAACTGTGGACTGAGTGGGGAGATACTAGCACATAAGGTAACCTCAGCCTCCAGGATGTGGAGGAGTCCAGAGTTCAAGTTCATGCTTGCCAATGAGAGTTCACAGCCAGCCTACAAGACTTGTTTGGCAGAAAACCACAAGGTTTTATGTGCACATGGTGCGTATGTGTGTGTGATGTTTTATGTGGTTTGATCAGATCTCTACCTCTTGCTGGGTTGATCACAGCATCTTACAAGAATCATGAACTTGTTCACATAGCCCACATCACACTCTGAGCGTGTAATATATTTAGATGAATAGATGGAGCAGGAATAGAGAAGACAGACATGGTCCGTGGATTTTGTTAGTTATCCCTAACTTAGTCAGGGGATGTTTTGTGATGAAGTGTTAAGTGGTGGCCCACTCAGAGGTGATAGAAGCACACAGGGAGTGAATCTGGAACCTAGGAGAGCCAGTCGTCACACTGCTGGACAAAGGGCCAGGCTTTCTGAGAGGTTGTACAGCCTTCATATTCTCAGTAGAATTGAGGTGAGTTTGGTTAGTTCGGTATGGCCTGAACTCAGTTCCCAGCACTTTATGGAACCAGGTGTGAGGGTGAGCTCAGCTCTTAGGGATTGGAGGCAGGAAGACCAGAGGTTCAAGTTGATTCTTGTCTGCACAGCAGATTCAAGACCAGTCTGAACAGGATGTGTGAGACCCTGGTTCAAGGGAAAGTCAACTAATTGATGACATTACATAAAGATCCGTGGTTGTGCTAGTGAGACCATGTAGGAAAGATGCTTGATTGATTACATTAAATAAAGACACATGATTGTGCCAGAGAGACCACGTAGGAAAGACGCTCCCCAAGCCTGATGGTGTGCCTGGGCCTTTGCACACGTGTGCATTTTCCCAGCTCATACACAGTGTACATAATGCTATTATTAATAAGAAATTAATAGAAACAGGAAATTTACACTAGGAAACTATGAAAATTTAGTAACTATGGGCCTGATGATATAACTCGATTAGTGGAGTGCCTGCCTAGGGTTCACAAAGCCACAGGTTCAGTCCCTAAAGTTGAATGTGATGGTTCACACCTGTAATCCCAAGAAAAATAAAAGAAAATGAAGCTGTTTGCCTGCAGGTCTGTATTTGTCCACACACCTTTAGAGGCCGGAGAGGACATCCTCTGATATCCCTGGCTACTTGATGGTCTTAAGCAGGTCTCTTGCTGAACTTGAGTCCCGCTGTTCTGGGTGGCTGGTCAGTGAGTTCCTCCGTCTGTTTGTCTGTCCCACCACAGTAATGCAGTTGCAGACACCTGCTCAGCTTCTTTCCACGGGCGCTAGGGGTCTGGAGTCCATCTCTAAGCAGCAAGTACTCTTACTTCCAAAGCTATCTCCCCCGCCTTAAGACATTTTGTCATTTAGGGGAAATTATTTTATATGAAATTGACCTGGACTAGCAGGAAATTCTTCAGTGATGGGATCCTAAGTGGGAGATGGACACAGATGAGAAGATGAAGAAGAAAGAAAAGCTGCGGTCAGGAGGTTTTGAACAAGCTCTGTCTTATGCCAGACAAGGGCGTTGGGAAGCACAGCATCGTCTGTGCAAGTTTTCCTGAAAGGGAAAGTGGAACAGAGTCAGCAGGAAGCTGATGAAACCCTGTCGAGCACAGGGAACACGTGGTGTCTCAGACCATCGCAGGCTGAGCACACACAGCAGCCGTGGACTGATGGCCATCGCCCCATAAAGTGGGAAGAAGGAAGGCTTGGGTTTTCAGGATCCGCAGTTTCCCAGGCCCTGGCTCCATGTCATTATCAGCTTTGCCAAGCATATTTGAGTTCAGGCCAGCCTGGTCTACAGGATAGCCAGAACTACGTAAAGAAAAAAATAACCAAGAAAGAGAGATAATCCAATCTCAGTTATTTCCTAATAGTAAAAGGAGAAGGTAATTTGTATGTTCAATTAATTGTTAGCACTACACAGTGTGATTATTGAAAAAGTAAGCATGGGTATTTCTTACAATTTCAAGATAGCAAATTGTCGTGATGGTGCCTTGTGTTCTGGATGTGAGTTATCCCACTGAGTTCATGTGTCTGAACCTGGTCCTTAGTGGCACTGCCTTAGAAGACCGTGAAACTTTGAAGAGGAGGTCTGCCTCTGGGCATGATCAGTGAGTGTGTAGCTGGGCCCGTTTCCTACCTGTCTTGCCGACATCTGAGGGGTCCCAGCTGCTGTGAAGCCTTGCTGTGGTATCCTCCTCATTGTGCCCTCAGACTGTGAGCCAGATGGGCCCTTCCTTCATCAGATTTTTTTCAGATATTTTGTCACAGAAACAAGAAAAGTTGTATTTTGTCTTGTTCATACTTTACAAACTTTATATATACATTTTTTTTCCAGCATGAAGCGGAGGCTTAGTGTTCGTTCATCAATTCTGAATGCAAAGTCTCGGAGATTAAATAATCCTCCGATTGAAAATTCATCTTACAAAAATGATGATGATGAAGATGTCATCATTTTAGAAGAAAATAGTACCCCAAAGCCTGCAGTAGATCTTGAAGTTAGATCAGATATTGAAGTTAAGTCAGAACAGAGCCACACTGAGCAGAGCGGTATTCAGGTTGAGCTTGTAAGCAGCCCTAAGCCTTGTGTCCAGGCCAGCTCCACAAGCACCCCCACCTCCAGGGGTGACCAGAGCACTGCCGTTTCCACTCAGACGGAAGCTCCAGGCCTGATCGTGAAAAAGGAAGAAAGCATGGAAGAGGACATGGGTGTGAGGAACGGCACAGCCACCCTGACCTGTGTCGGTGCTGAAGCGAAAGCGCAGGAGACCTTGGCTGAGTCGGCAGATGCTACTGGCCATCAGTTACAAGAACTGAGAAGTGAGCTGCTTTTAGTCACACAGGAAAGAGATGATTACAAGAGACAGTGCGAGGTGCTTCAGCAGAGACTGCTGGAGATGAACGACAAGTGCGTGAAGAAGGAAACGTGCCACCAGTCTACTGAGACGGACGCAGTGTTTCTCCTGGAAAGTGTTAATGGTCAGTCTGAAAGCCCAGACCACCTGGGATCTCAGTATCAGCAAGCGCTGGAGGAGATAGAAAGGCTGAAGAAACAGTGCAGCGCCCTGCAGCAGGTGAAGAGCGAGTGCAGCCAGTCTTCCTGCGCGGAGAGCAAAAGCGAGGTGGACGAGATGGCCGTGCAGCTCGACGACGTCTTCAGGCAGCTGGACAAGTGCACTATCGAGAGGGACCAGTACAGGAACGAGGTGAGTGCCGGGGGCAGGTTGGTGCGCACTTTCAGAGCAGTGATTGTGTTTATTGAATGCCCCTTACACTTTTGGTTCTTTGCTGGGTAGTAGGCCTCCTGCAGCATTTTTGATTCTTAAAAGTGTCTAAAAATAGGTCCGGATGAGATGGCTTCTGTATGATGAATAAATCCTTTGTCTTGCATGTGTGAGGTCTGTAGTTCAGACCCTAGCACCTACCTCATAGCCCATTGGATGTGGACCTCTCTGATAGCAGCAGTGCCAGGGAGGCATATGGATTTGCAAGCTCTAGGATCATAAGAGACGGCCACCCCCGTAAATGAAAGTACAGAGTCAGTAATTAAGGAAGACACTGGATATCATCCTCTCACCTACACACACACCAATAATACATAAGTAAAGAAATGGCTCATTTAATAAATGATCCATATTAAACCAAGTGTGGTGGTAAAATGCCTGTATTCCCAGCACTTGGGATAGAGTCAAACAGAAATTCTATGTTATCCCCAATTCATGGTAAGTTTGAGGCCGACCTGGGCTACGTAAGACTCGCTCTTCCTCCTTATCACTCCTCCCTCAATCCTGTCCAAGAAAAGTGGTTTGAGAGTTACTAGAAAACAGTGGGAAATGGCTGGGTATGGTGAATGTGCTGTAGTGAACAAGATGTTGGTGGGGAGTGAATAACTTATACTCAGTATTGTAAGAGCTTAGCATGTGAGGCCAGTGTGCATCTTAGCAAGTGTGAGGCAGGCAGGCCGGCAGGCAGGCAGGCGTATCCTCATGGAGGCCCCTGCACTGTCCACACAGGCTCCTGTGCTCTTGGTTGGCTCTTTAGTGCAGCTGTGGTCTGAGATGGCGCTTCCAGGCTGCAAGACAGAAGGGCTCTTTCTATTCTGTTGGGCTAATCAAAGCCTGGGAACCGTACTTAAAACTGTTCAAGGGGTTTTCTTCTGACAAAGAAAAACAGTAGACATCAGGGTGTGAGTGGTAATATGTCCTACTTCAGATTTGTTGCAAAGTGTTTTGTTTTTAAGAGTAAGAAAGAGTCTTACTACTTAGCCCTGGCTGGACTGGAACTTGATGTGTAGACCAGGCTGGCCTCAAACGCAGAGCCACCTCCCTCTGCCTTTTAAGTGCTGGGATCAAATGTGTGCCACCACACCCAGTGTAAAGGTACAGTTTTTAAGTTTTATTATTTTATGCGTATAGGTGTTTTCCCTGCATACGTGTCTGTATCTTATGGGTGCCCGGTGCCCGGGGAGGCCAGAAAGAGGGTGTGGGTTCCCCTGGAACTGGAACTGCAGTAGTTGCAGGATCCTCAGTGAGGTGTCTCTCCAGCCCTGTATACACACTCTTAATAATAGCTTATCTGTTGTGTTAAATGACAAAACATAAGCAACTTGGTACAAGCTTTGGCTGTAACTTTAATAATATTAGGTGGGTAAAATGAGAGCATTAGTCCCTTGGTGTTCGCATTCTAGGGTCCACTTAGTCTGTCAAATGGTAACTAACACTTTGTCCTCACTATAAAATGATAGAGGAATGAGTCTAAGTAAACGAAGTGTGTCAGTGGGAAGTCACTAAGGGCTGGGAAGGAGTCAGTGATGGAAACACAGGGTCCCCACAGGGCAGGCCCGAACCCCAGCTAAGAGAGAGGAAACACAGGGTCCCCACAGGGCAGGCCCGAACCCCGGCTAAGAGAGAGGAAACACAGGGTCCCCACAGGGCAGGCCCGAACCCCAGCTAAGAGAGAGGAAACACAGGGTCCCCACAGGGCAGGCCCGAACCCCAGCTAAGAGAGAGGAAACACAGGCATTGCTGGTACACGTGTGCGTTCCGTGTGTTTTGGCAGCTGACAGTTTTATCAGGGTAGTTCTTTACATTTCTTACCTCAAACTTCCACTTGGATTGTATTTTTTTGTAAATTTTGTGCTTACAAAGTTTATTTTTTGTCAGGTTCAGTTATTGGAAATAGAGAAATCACATATGCATTCTCAGTGTGAAGAACTCAAGACTGAGGTTGAGCACTTGAAATCCACAAGTCAACAGGCAGGAGCAGATGTTTCAACTTCAAGCAATGCTGAGGAATCTGTCAGTTATGTGGATGGTGAAAGGTACTGAAGGTTTTTGCAGGGCTGTGGTTGGCAGAGCACAGGTGACCTCGGTTCACACATGCTCAGTAGAAAACACTCAGAAGTCACTAATGGGCATTGCGGTCCCAGCAGTGCTTCTGATGTTGATGTGGAAGGCTAAGAGAAGGAACACATCATTGCTTCAAGTTGCTAAGTTAAGGGATAGAAAATGGTTTGGGTTATATGGGTAAAAAGTGAAAAAACTGGACTTAATCTTTGAAAGTGGGTTAAATTTCACCATGACTGACAATAGGTGTCTCTGTCTGTCTCTGTGTCTGTCTCTGTCTGTCTGTCTCTCTCTCTCTCTCTCTCTCTCTCTCTCTCTCCCTCTCTCACACCTATCTCCATTATCTTCTTCTCCGACCAAAAGCAGCTTGGGGAGGAGGAGACTTATTTGGCTTATGCTTCCAGGCCCCAGGCCCGCATGGAGAGGGTCAGCAAGGATCTAGAGGCAGGACGCGTGGCAGGAGGCTGGCTGCTGCTCACTTCCTGACTCGCTCTTAACTTAGACTCCTGTGGACCAACTTGAACTGTGAAAGCTTCTCTCGGGTTATTCTAGGCTTGTAAAGTTGACAATAAAGCCTACTAGGACAGACAGGTTTAGAGAAATCCCACAGTTTAACACAGACTCCTTAACACTGCTCAAGCCAAAGTTTTGGAAACTTGCTCGACCACAGAAATTTTTATCCATTTATCCATAATTAAGGGACAATTCAGCTTATTTTCATCAACAGGAAGTTGAAATCCAAAACTGTTCTTGACGAGTATTTTCATTGTCACACTGCAGTTTGTCCAGGTGATAGCAACTTGGAAATAACATCTAATTTGTGTGTTTTGCTCGTCCTAGTTGTCTGAAGAGACACAGGTTTTATAAAACATTGTTCTTGGACTTAGTAGCATCTACTGCATCAACTGGTTATCAATTAAATCCAGTTCTTGAGGTGGGGGTTTCTTTTCACTTTATTCTCTATTATTCCACAGAGATTTTTATCTTTTCACTTTGTAAGTTCCATAAGAGAAGTCATTTATGTTGTAATACTCACCTGATCAGCCAATGTCTGTGTTTGCAGCCTCAAACTCCGTTCTCTCCGCGTCAACGTAGGACAGCTGCTGGCCATGATTGTGCCTGATCTGGATCTTCAGCAGGTCAATTACGACGTGGACGTAGTCGACGAGATTCTGGGACAGGTGGTGGAGCAAATGAGCGAGATAAGCAGTACTTAAGTGCAGACGTCTGGGGATGACTCCAGCTCTCACGTAACGTGTGCCGGGTCACAGACTGAAGAGCCGCCTCCTTCTGTATTCTATGCATCCACGTGTCCAGGCGCTGTGGACACAACTCTTGAACCTGTGAATGGCTGGGACTGAGCAGCACAGTAGTGAATGTAAATATTTGTACTAAGTCCACACATATTTTTTTATTGCCCTAGAGATTGGTGTTTTTCACCAAGAGCTTTTCAGGTTGTTACTACAGTTTGTGCAATTTTTCTGGCTCCCTAAAATGTATTTTTCTCAAATTGGAGGGCTTTGCCACAGTGTAAATGGATATGTTGCTACTGTTGTTCCTTAAATGAGCATAAGACAGGTTTTGAAATAATGTAATGGCGCTCCTGATGGGGTCTGCTTGTAAGGGAATTGAGCATTACTGCTGTTTTCTAAGAAATCCTGTCTCTGAAATAATCCTACTCATAGAGAGGAAAGCCAAAGCTAGCTGCATTTGCCTGGCTTTTTATTGTGGTAAGATTGCTAATTGTTAAGTAAAAAGTGTTTTCCAGGACAAAAAAAAAGTCTTTAAAGTGTTAAAAATATCCAATGACAACCATGTTTACTTTGAAGCCCATTTTTGGCTGTTGATTCAGCATGAAGTGGGCACAATAATAATTTGAGATTTCTTTTTGTGAAATTTCCTGTCTAGCCTTTGTAGGATCACTGCAGGCTAGTGTGAGCTGAGAAGGCAGTCTTTCTCAAGCAGTACTGCATATCTTTACTGTATTATGAATGTAAGTGTTTTTTAGCCTGGAGTTAATTATAAAGAGGCCTGGGATCATAGCGCCACATGCTGTAAGATACGCTTTTACTGGTCCCACGTTTGTGCAATCTGAAAAGAGGTGGCTTTTTATTATATATGTAACTGTATATAATTAAGAATCATATTTTCCACAACTAAAAATGTATTATTTTTTCCAAAGTTTTATTGTTGCTATTTATTTTAACTCTTGTTTCTGAAAATTCAGTACATACTCATTTTGTGTATGTGGTTAACTATACATCTGTTGTATACAAAATCTTTATGTATATTACCTTCTGGAAATTGCGAATAAATGAAGTTCTTGTTTTTATTTACTTGATAAAGGTGATTGAAAGTTACTTTCCTTATGAGTTGATTTTCTCTTCAGCCGTGCTAATGTGATGGCAGATCCTCACAAATGCTTTGGAAGCGGTCAGTGTTAACCTCAGGAGCTTTGACTTTAGCTCACCGTAGAGTGAGCTGCTCTGAAGACTTAAGATGGTCAGTAAGGTCAGGCTCACTGCTCTTGAGGGTGAAAGTCTCACTGTTTTCAAGGGTCCTGGGGACAAATCTGGAGCTCTGTGCTCCACCTCTGAGCCACATGCCCAGCCCAGTATGAAAGTGTTTGTGTAAGCTGCGCATCTTGTTTGGATGACAGCGTCCGTGTGAGTCACGGAGGTTTCGAGGATGTTTAAGGTTTACACAAAGCTTCTTGGAAGATGCTATGTTTCTTTTGGTTGTCTAAGCCCTTTAAGATGTATTTTACATGGCCATGATGTGGCTTAATGAGAAATCAGTCTTAGAATTCCTAAAATAATTTGTTCACAAAACTGGTTCTTTAAGGTGTTTTCATATTTTTGCCCTTTTAACAAGAGGCTGAAGGGTGATGGGAGCCGATGACACGGACCTTGACAGATGCGAGGCACGAGAGGGATGGTCACAACCCACTTCAGTCAGCTGCAGATTGAGAGCTGAGACCACACAGAATAAAAGTGGTGTTGCATATCCATGTGTCCTTTGGACCTCAGATACCTTCTGTCCTTGGTTTCTCTCTGATGCCACCTCAGATGCTTTGACACTTCTGCCCTTGAACATTTTGGGCACGGCCAGCCTTCTGACATTGTGGCATGACATCATCCATGGAGTTCACACATAAGAAACCACGCAGTCGGGTTATAGAGAGCACTGTTAAGGTGATAATCCCGTGCTGGCCACATTAACTGCTGTCGTTGGTCTTGTTGGATATACCTAAACGTGACCTGCACTGGGAACCGCATTGCTGACTGCATAGTGGAATCACCTGGGGAGGTTTTAGAACTTCCAAAGTTAAGTTTGCAGCCCATTATTAAATCAGTCTTTGGGGGCTATACCCAATAGCAGGGTTTTTGGTTTTTGCTTTGTGTCCCTGGTTGGTCTAGAACTCATTATGTAGGCCAGACTGTCTTAAAACCGTGTGGCCATCCACTTCACTCTGCCTCACGAGTGGGATTATAGGTGCGTGCAGGGAAAGCATGCTTTAAACACTTGCCTAGTTAATCACAGATGCCACCAGGGCGGAGCCATTGTTCCAAAGCTCTCTGATGAGCGTTCACAAACTCTATACTCAAGGAGCAAGGAAGGAAGGGGAGATGAGAGTCTTCTCCCGGGGGATTGTGGTGGAGTGACGGTATGGTGCAAAGATGGCCTCATGCTCTGGAGGTGACTGCAGAAAGGGGCACATTCGTGGGCTTGCCTGCTTGCTGCACGTGTGTCTCGGTTTACACAAGATTCTCAGCAGGGTGTCAGTAACGGTTGAGAAGCACTCCTGGAGAAGGTTCAGGACAGGCTGCATCACACCACTGACAGAAGCAAGAGGCCTTGGAACACACACTGAGTCTTCATTTGTCGTTTTCTGTTGCTGTGTAGGGGTTGGGAAAGGGCCTTGAATATGCTTTGTCTTTTTCTTTTCCTTTTTTTTAGATTAGGATTTGCTGAAGGAGGCAGAGGCGGGAGGATCAGGAGTTTGAGCACAGCCTGGGCAACACATTTTTGGGCCAGAGAGATGGCTCAGCGGTTAGGGTGTTGACCAGGCTGGCCTCCAACCTGCCTGCAATTAAAGGCGTGTACCACTGCTGTCTGACAGTGATTTTCTTTTTTCTTTGCCTGCTCTTTACTATTGGGCTGCTTTGCTACTGTAATGAAACCAAAACCTTGTGCATCCAGGCAGCTGTCATAGATGAATTCATTGACATGACAGTCTTAGTAGATTCCTGACATGAATTCCTATATCCTTGAATTATTTTTTTTAGAGGTGGGGGTGGGTGGGCACTGAACCACATTTCCCAAAACCATGAATGGTCGGCTTGGTGGAAAGGAAAGTATAACTGTATCCATTGCTTCTCAGAATTAGGTCTCTTGGTTACATTGTTTTATGGCTCTAGTCTTGAAGTTGTGTGGGGAATTGTAAAGTCAAATCGGCTGTCACTGCAACTACAACACAAAGCAACGGTCAAAGTGGCCAACAGAACAAAACACCGAAAGCCAAAGAAAGTTGGTAGTATTGAAACTCTGGGATTTGTCTACTAGAAAAATTTTATCATCCAGATGAAGTCCATCTTCAAGATGTGCTTACACCACAGACAGCAGAGGTGAGCCCAGCCTGGTCTACAGAGCAAGTTCCAGTACAGCCAGGGCTACACAGAAAAACACAAAATAATAATAACAATAATGTGAAAAACAAAAGTGGGCTGGAGAGATGACTCAGCAGTTAAGAGCACTGACTGCTCTTCCGAAGGTCCTGAGTTCAAACCCCAGTGACATGGTGGCTCACAACCATCTGTAATGAGATCTGACCGCCCTCTTCTGGTGTGTCTGAAGACAACGACAGTATACTTAGATATAATGATAAATAAATCTTTAAGCCAGAGTGAGCAGGGTCGACTGGAGCGAGTGGGGCCAACCTGAGCGAGTAGAGTTCCTGAGTTCAAATTCCCAGCAACCACATGATGGCTCACAACCATCAGTATAGCTACAATATACTCATATACATAAAATAAATAAATCTTAAAATTACGAAAGAATGTGCTTATACAAGACAACAGGTTGTATCTACTACATTCCTTCCCGTGGGCTTGTTTATTTCTCTGAGACAGAGTTTCTCTGTGTAGCCCTGGCTGTCCTGGAACTCACTCTCTAGACCAGGTTGGCCTCGAACTCAGAAATCTGCCTGCCTCTGCCTCCCAAGTGCTGGGATTAAAGGCGTGTGCCACCATTGCCCGGCTATCCGTGGGCTTTACGGAATAATCAGACTCCTCCCCTGTCGTGTCAGCTCCTGGGCTATTCACTTGGCATGAGTCATTTGCATCAGAGTCCTTGTAAAAAGATCCAGGTGTGGGGTGACACCGGTCCTTGGAAGCCCAGGCACAGCCTATTTGAGTTCCAGGATGATGAGAGGGGGAGGGGAGGGAGACCGTCAGCCCTTCAGGAACAACACTGAAGTCCTCCAACCCTCACATAATTGCACATACACGTGTACGGACAGAGAGAAAGGCAAAAAGTATGCCATTCTGTCAGGGTGTTGTGTTTTGTCACCCTAGAAGAGTTTTTCAGAGACTTTAAAACTTCACACTCTTGATTGATGACAAGTGAAACTGAGCTTTCATAACTAATAACTGTCATAACTATGACAGTGTCATACCTGTGTGTGATAATTCTGATTGTTTTCATCTTCTTGGATCACATTTTGGTTTTGCTTTGTGATGAATTTAAAGTTAGCCAGGGCCATCTGTGTGACCATTGGATTGGGACTATCCATTTGTGCCTGATGGGGTCACCACTGGATAAGCAACCAAAGGTAATAGTTTCCTCTTTCCGTGACAGTAATAAATAGTCCAGCAGTCAGGCATGGGACCTGCAGAACCTCCATCCCAACCCTGTCCGTGCTTGACTACTGACCGGCCTGTTCTTGTGCACACTCGATACAGCTGATGACTATGGTATCTCTGTCATGCTCAGGAGATGACAGTTCCCAGCACTCTTATCATGTAGCTCTGACACTGCACTCTCCACCCAGCAATATCCCTTAAGCTGTAGAGGGGATAGTGTAGATGCCTGGTTTAGGGCAGGTCACTCATCTGCCACTTATTTTGAACCTTGCAGAGGCGTGATTCTGCATGTGCTACCAATCGTTGCAGAGAGAATTCCTTAAGGCAGCCAGGGGTAGCATTAATCTGTGGGTACAAAAACAAATACGACAGTTTTACATGGTCGATTCAGCTAAACAGTATTCAAGAGCCCACACCATTCCCAGTTAGCTCTCAGTCATACTGTCTCTTGCCAGCAATAGAAAAATAACTAAGACATGGACACATCTTTTTGTGATGGTTGCTCAAATAGCAGTGGTACCACTACTACACAAGTGGGTACATCTTGTTTATTTTTTTTCCAGAGCTCCTGGAAAGAACCTATTAGTTCTAGGATACATATGTATACATACACACTTATGTATGTATGTGTGTATGTATATGTTAGAGTAGATATATGTATATGCCTATACACTAATATACTCCTATATATAGAAGTATATTATATATATTCTAGTATGTGTGTATATACATATGTGTCTGTATATATATATATATATGTATATACACTTAGATATACATATGCACACACACATATAAATATACATATACACATATGAGGCAATAGATACGGTATGATCTCCAGAAATATTGCTGGGACTAACTGGTCACACCGTTGGGTTGACATTTGGAGCACAAGCATATTTGCAGAACTGGAAGCTGACAAACCACTTTTCTATGAAGACTGAAAAATTGATGAACTCTTGCGCTTTTCAGAGCATTGGGCTCCTGATAAGGAAATAGGGTCTTAATACACAACTCTAAGAATACATTCCTCAAGTGCAAACCAGGAAGCTGTGTGACCCATAGTAATAATCCAGATGGGAATGGCTTGGATTTACTGATACTGATAAATGAGTTCTCAGGCAATATGGCACTGAGAAACATTTTTGTGATTAGGTAATTATGTTAGGATGATGTAGGTTTCTGTCACAAACCTTCCACAAGGTGGATCAAGAATGGGTAGTTGGATAGTTTTTACTGCAGAGCCTTTCTATCTTGTATATTTTTATTTTGTTGTAAAACTTATTCTGTATTTTTAATGTAGAAGGTATAACTTGGGGCCAGGAGGTAGTTCATCCCAGGAAGCAAGCACAAGGCGCTGGTGTATAAATCAGTAGTGTATAAACCAGGCTTGGTGGTGGATGCCTGTAATAGCAGTATTCTGGAGGTAGTAGGCAGAAGAATCAGAAATTTAAGGTCATTCTCAGGTGAGGTGACATCATGTGTTTGAGAGCTACATAATGGGTTGGGATACAATATACCATGTCTTCAATAATAATAATAGTAATAATAATAATAATAACGACAATAATAATTTTAAATGAAAATATTCTGAAGTGAGGTTAATTATAATTCTTAATTTTTTTTTAAGATTTTTAAATTTTATGTGTCTGAGTTTTGCCTGTATGTATGTGTCTTAGTTATGGTTTTACTGCTGTGAACAGACACCATGACCAAGGCAAGTCTTATAAAGGATAACATTTAATTGGGGCTGGCTTACAGGTTCAGAGGTTCAGTCCATTATCATCAAGGCAGGAGTATGGCAGCATCCAGGCAGGCATGGTGCTGGATTTGCTGAGAGTTCTACATCTTCATCTGAAGGCTGCTAGCAGAATACTGGCTTCCAGGTAGCTAGGATGAGGGTCTTAAAGCTCACACCACAGTGACACACCTACTCCAGAAAGGCCACATCTACTCAAACAGGGCCACACCTTCTTCTTCTTCTTCTTCTTCTTCTTCTTCTTCTTCTTCTTCTTCTTCTTCTTCTTCTTCTTCTTCTTCTTCTTCTTCTTTTGGGGGGGTTTTCAAGACAGGGTTTCTCTGTATAGCCCTGGCTGTCCTGGAACTCATTCTGTAGACCAGGCTGGCCTCGAACTCAGAAATCTGCTTGCCTCTGCCTCCCAAATGCTGGGATTAAAGGCATGTGTCACCACTGCCCAGCTAAATTTTTTAAAAAGAGTTATTTATTATTATATCTAAGTACACTGTAACTGTCTTCAGACACTCCAGAAGGGGACATCGGATCTCATTATGGATGATTGTGAGCCACCATGTGGTTGCTGGGATTTGAACTCAGGACCTTCAGAAGAGCAGTCTTTTTAACAGTTTTAACAGTTTTTTTTAACAGTTTTTTAGCAGTGTTTTTAACCGCTGAGCTATCTCTCTAGCCCCGAGCCACGCCTTCTAATAGTGCCACTCCTTGGGCAGAACATATACAAACCATCACAGTATGTTTGTGTATATATGTGTATATATATATATATATATATATATATATATATATATATATATATGCACCATATATGTGCCTGGTGCTGTTGGAGTTCAGAAAAGGGTGTTGGGTCATCTGGAACTGTCATGATCCATCGTGTGGGTGTTGGAAACTGAACCCAAGCCCTTGACCAAGCAGCCAGTGCTCTTACATACTGAGTCCTCTCTAGCTCTTGAGATCAACAAGAAGTCAAAACCATAGGAGACAAGAATCTTAAAAATATGTGAGGAGGATCATGGAGGATAAATTAATCATTACATAGTTGGAATGGGAGTTACGAGTTTTCCTGCATATTCATGTAGCCCAGGCTGGCCTCAAACTTGCTGTGTAGTTATGGATGACCTTGAACCCCTGATCCTCTTCCTGCATCCACCTCCAGAGTGTTGGGATTATTATCATAACAACCATTCTAGGTGTCCTTCACATCACTAAGAGAGGGCACAGACATTGCTTTTTTATTGACATTTTGAAACTCCAGAGCCATTTTGGGATATTTGGTGGGGCAGGACAGCTTTCAAATATTCACTGCCTGGGTGACTGTTATTTGGTTATATTGGATGAGTCCCAAAGTTTCCCATCTGTCCTATAAGAAATGTTTTATATTTTGTTTTTGTTTAGTCTTAAGTAGTCCAGGTTGGCCTGGAACTCTCTGTAGCTGAGGATAACCCTGCGATTAGGATCCTCCAGAGTGCAGAGATCAATGATGGCAGGGCTGGTGACAGAACCTCCGCTGATGACTAGCGCGCCATCAGCTGCGTGCGTCTCCAGCCCGGCTTTTGTTTCTAGACTGTAAATTCCCGGCGGGCAGATCAGTTGGCTGAGCTTGTGGCACAGATGCGTGGTAAGTAGGACGTCCCACAACTCGGGTTAGCACGCCAACGCTGGACCAGCCTGGGCTCTGCGGAGGCGCGGGGAAAGGATTCCCAGTCCCGCCCAGCAGGACCCACGGGCCGCGACAGCCCCGCCCACGGGAAAGAGAGGAGCCTAGAGCCCCGCCCACCGGAAGCCACGGGACCCCGCGAGTACCGCCCACAGGGAGGAGCGATGCCCTGGAACCTCCGAGAGAGAGACTGTCTTCTGACAGCCCCGCCCACACGGAGGCGGGGCGCTCCAGAGCCACGCCCCAGAAGAGGCGTGGCCTGCGGCGCGCGGGAAGCTGCAGGCGGTGGCGGCTCCTGGCGGACCGAGTCACTGCAGGTAGGTTTCTTGCTGATACCCGGTTTCCGCGCCTCTGGCCTAGGTTGGGTTGCAGCTGCCTGCCGGGGCCGCGGATCCTGATCTCCGCGCGGGCTCAGGCGGAGGCCAGTTGGTCCCAGGCCGCAGTTTCCCCCGGGACCCGGAGTCGCGCTCCTCCCGCCAGGCCGGGCTGCGCCTCACGCACCCAGGCCCCTCGGCTCGAACCCCCTTCCTTGCCGCTCCCCGGGATGACTGCCCGTACCCCGGGACCGGTCCCTGGGACCTCACCTCGGCGCGATGCTCTTTGCAGCCCGGCCTCGCCTCCATCTGGGGTGTTTGGTTTCTTTCTCTTCCGGAACCGTGCACTGATGGAAGTCTCCGCCTGCGCGAGCGTTTTACCTGATGATTGCTTGTGTCTGGGCGGTCGGCGTCGCTAAGAGCTTCTGCGCTGTTTCCCCGGCTCGCCCTTGCTGTTCCTGCGTCGCTCTTTGGTAACTCTTTGCTAACGTTTCCAGCCTCCCTTTGCCTGGCGGGGACTCTGGAGGATGAAAGTGATCACGTGCGAAATCGCCTGGCACAACAAGGAGCCGGTATACAGCCTGGACTTCCAGCATGGGGCAGCCTGGAAGATCCACAGGCTGGCATCCGCGGGGGTGGACACCGCCGTCAGGGTAAATGGACGGGCGGGGGGATACAGGGAGGTGCTACGTGGAGCGCAAGTTTTCATTCCTTTGTTAAAAACTGAAGGCAGCAACTCGAGTCGGTTTGCCACCTAGTCCAGTATACTAAATTCTGAGGCCTGGGGTAAGCAAGGAATGCTGGGAAAATTAGCTTTCTTAACATTTGCTACATTGTTACAAGTGGGTTCTCAGTATTTTAGAATACTAAACTAGGACGAACTCTGGTGCCAGGCTTGCACCCCCTTACCCACAAGGTACAGATATGGAGGATCTGAAGTTTGAGATTCTCAACAGTAGTGAGTTTGAGGCTAGCCTAGGCTAGGTGAGACCTTGTCACAAAATAGTAATACTGATCATAGCTCCTGTGTTTTGTCCATTTGCTCTAGAAAGAACTGGAGGGGGCAATAGCAGGTCCGGGAACTGGTGGTTTGCATTTTTTTGCTAATACTTCCTTTGATTTACAAAGTTTCAAAAAGGAAATTACATTTTCTGCCAGCAAATAAATGGTTGTCTCCTGGGAGGAAGTTAGGAGGTGGCTAGTATGTTTCTTCAAGGTATGCTTTGCTGTTGACAGATCTGGAAGGTGGAGAAGGGGCCAGATGGGAAAGCCATTGTGGAATTCCTCTCCAATCTCGCTCGGCACACCAAAGCTGTCAATGTTGTACGCTTTTCTCCAACTGGGGAGATTTTAGCATCTGGAGGAGACGGTAGGTATTGTACTTAACAATCCTTAAACCTGACACGAATCTCCTGTCTAATAATGACATTTGAGCTGGGGTGACATGGACTAGTGATCACAGCATGTTGGAGGCTGAGACAGGAGGACTGAGAATTCAAGACCAGCCCTGGCTAAATAGTAACTTTTTTTTTTCAAGGGAAAAAAATCAGCCAATGAGATCTGAGCTGATTGGATCTCTCTATTTCCCTGTCTGCTTTTCAGCTACTTAACACATAATATTTTGGGAGAGTGTGTCAGAGTGGGAAGATGAAGGACACGCATTAAACTCAGAAAATGTATCTGAAAATAGTTCTTTGTCCATTTGTCGCCTGCAGGCTGGTTGGGTGTGATAGATCTGTCAGCATCCCAGGGGCTTCTCTGGTTGTCAGTGTCAGCACGGCACCTCTGTGTAATTCATGGGCTTTGGGAATGTTCTCAGAATTTGTGACTGTTTGGGGTAGATTGATTTTGTGCGCCTGTGTTTAAATGAGATAAAAGAATACAGAAAAAGTAATCCTTATACCATACATTAAATAACTCTAGACAGCAGTAGAAAGTAGAACAAACCTTGGGGTTTTTATGTTTGGAAAAAGAGACACAGTTACATTTGTGCCCTAATGCCCAGAATATGTGGGGTGTGAGTGTCTGTACATGTATACATTGTACATGCATACCATGTGCATGCATTCACACATTTGTTGTAAGTGGAACAGCGTTGAGGGGACTGTGGTCTGTCTCCTATGAGATGGCTCTAGGGCAGTTCCCCATTACAGAGTCCCTTAGCCTTGAAGACTGAAACCTCCCTTTAGTCTGCTCATGGAGAGTGTGGATCTGTCTGTCCAGCCGCCTCATCTCTAGCAGGCTCCCTGAGGAGCTACGTAGCTAGGATTCCAGGTAGCTATGAGTGAGCTCCTTTTGTCTATACTGCTCCCTCGTTCGCTGTCCTTTCTGGTCGTGCTAAAAGGATCATGTCACACAGTGAGCCTATAGTCACCTCAGGAGAAATTGTTAGGTTCAGACTGTTGCCATGTCAGGCTGACGTATCCAAGCCACTGAGCTGTAAGTACTTGACACAGATTCCTACTCTCAGTCCTCACAGGGGCACTGTGAGGTGGGTGTGCATCAAGGTGGAGCTCCGCAGGCACGATCTGCAGACCCTTGCCTTTCCTCTTCCTGACCAGCCATCTATAAGTTGTTCTCTAGTTTCTCAATGCGGTCAGTTGTTTTGCCCAGAAGCTTACTTCTATGTACGGTGATCCTGGATGGGTTCTGTTCTGACGCGCGAGTGAATTAGGCAGATTGACTAGTCCTGTTCATATTTTTTTGTGTTTTTCTGAGGTAGGGTCTCATGTAGCCCAGGCTAACCTCAACTCACCGTGTAACCTTGCACTTCTGATCTACCTGCCTCAGATTCCCAAGGGCCAGATTACAGGCATGCAACCACCAGGCACCGCCTGTCCATATTTTTGGATGTGAGTGACTCTTCATGACCAGAGAGTCCGTTGAGTAACATAAAACATACAGAACACCCTAAAACTCCATACGTGGAGGAGGGCACAGGAGGACCTGGCTCATGCTATACTGATTTGCCTCGCAGATGCCGTCATTCTGTTGTGGAAGATGAATGACAGCAAGGAGCCGGAGCAGACCGCCTTTCCAGATGAAGAGGAGACCCAGATGAACAAGGAGAACTGGACTGTGGTGAAGACCCTGAGGTAACGGGAGGGACTGCGGCTGCCATTCCTCTTTAATTAAAGGTGTATTCTGGTTATTCTAATTTGTGATCGTTTAGTTTATGACTGAGAGTGTTGTGTGTGTGTGAATACCTGCTGAGGTCAGAAGAGGGCAGCAGATCCCTCCGAGCCGCAGTCACAGGGGTTCTGTGGTAACCCGAGAACAAAACCTGACTTCTCTGACTGAGCAGCAAGTGTGGTAAAGCTCCAGCCCCTAAGTGACTATTCTTTACAGCCTGAATACCTTCATAGTTTATGCACCTAACTTAAAGCCTTTGCCTACTTTATAAGACCATAAACAATTAAAACATTATAAAAATAGATTTTTTTCTTTCTATTATGAAGTTTCCCTTGGTAAAAGAGAATCAGATCTTCCCACCCCCCCAGTCTGGTTTTTGAGCCAGGCTAGTCTAGCTTGTGTAGCCAAGGCTGGCCTTGAATACGCCACCCTATTCCCTAGGCTTTCTAGTGCTTGGATTATCAGCGTGGGCTTGTGATGCCCCTTGATTCGAGTTAGATGCCTTTAAAAACCGCTGTTTATAGCCAGGGCTGACACAGCTCCACGGAAAATCCCCAGAGTCTAGTTCCGATGTGTGGTTCTAGACTCTGAACTGTTTTTTTTCTTCCCAGTTTTTCGAGACAGGGTTTCTCTGGGTAGCCCTCGCTGTCCTGGAACTCACTCTGTAGACGAGGCTGGCCTTGAACTCAGAGATCCTTCTGCCTCTGCCTCCCTAGGGCATGTACCACCACCACTGCTTGGTGACTTTGAACTTTTTGATAGCTTTTTTCTTTTTTGCCGTAATAATGTTACTTCTTCTGTCTTTGGGCTCTAGGGGCCACTTAGAAGATGTGTATGATATTTGCTGGGCAGCGGATGGGAATTTGATGGCCTCTGCTTCTGTGGATAACACAGTTATCATATGGGATGTCAGCAAAGGTGAGCAGTATACTTATTTGTATATGTATGTACGCATACCTGCAGTGCCCATGGAATCCAGAACAGGTTGCCTGACCTGGAGCTGGAGTTACAGGCAGTTGTGAGGCTCCTAATGTGGGTACTGGGAACCACCACGCTTGGGGTCCTCTGTGAGAGCAGTTAGTGCTCTGACCTGCTGAGCTCCAGACCAAGTGGCTTATTTTTGCTACTACAAGGAGGAAGGAGATACCAGGTTAGGGATGCTGAGTCGGGAACTGGTTTGCAGAGGCTGAAATCCAGGTACTGCCCATATCTTCATCATTATATTCTGCCAGGGTCAGCCATGCCTCCTTCTGTCTTCCATAGTCTTTACTTGAGAAACTCAGGTCCCAGGGTCCTGTTTCCTGCTCTATTAGCCCAGGAAGGACATAGGAAGTAGAGCCTAGGCACAGAATCCCAAAGCCCGCCCCTATGGTGACACACTTCCTGCGACAAAGCCACGCCTCCTGATAGTGCCACTTCCTGTGGGTCACCACAAGGTGTTTAATTTGGTGCTCAGAGTTTTAGAGGGTTAGAGTCCATGAGCATCATGGTGTATGGTGTTAGGCAGGCAGGCATGGCGCTGGAACAGTTCCTGAGAGCCCACGTCTTGTCACACAACCATGAGGCAGAGAGGGAGAACGCACTAACTGGGAGTAGCAAAATGGCCCAGGCTTTTAAAACCTCAGAATCATCCACCCCCGGTGACACACCTCCTCCAGGAAGGCCATGCCTCCTAACCCTTCTCAAGCAGTTTGACCAGCTGGGGACTAAGCCCTCAGGTTTTGGGGACCATCCTCATTCAGACCACCGTGCTCCCTGGAGCATATGGTTTCTGTCTAGCTTGCCTCTCAGTGTGATCCTAAGCCACTCTGTCTCTCTGACTCCTTATCCGGGTTGCTCTCCACCTTTAAGTTTCCCGGCCCTGGCCTCACAGCTGCTTCCTAGACTCTTGCGCTTGCCAGGCCTGACCCTCCGTGTGTTCCTGTTCCTCCCTTGACTGGTTAGTCTGCGTAGACACCCTTGAGCCCACCTTTCAATCCAACCTTCCTTAATCCCAGCCAACCTCCTGGAAAGTCTTTTAAGGAGAGAGATGCCCTCAGGTGGAGTAGGGAGGACAGCACCTATGAATTAGGTCGAAGCCTGTCCCCTGGGCTGTGGGTCATGGGCACTGTGGGTTAGCAGTGCTGGTGCGTGATGGGTGTGGAATTGGGGTGGCAGTGGGGTGGGTGAAGAAGGGAAGGGGGTGAAAGAATTGGGAAAATGGAAGAGAGGGTCTTCTCTCCCACCCTCTCATGGACTGAACCCGGGGCCTTGGGCTTGCCTTTTTGTTCATTTTCAAATGGTTAAGGCCTTTGAATGGTGATTTAAATTATTGAATATTGCTTAGTTTGAGTGAAGCATACTCGTCTGAGCAGTTTGTGAGTTTCGGGGCTAGTCAGTCGTTCTGCGTGGGCTAGAAGCCGCCTCTTACCAGCAAAACAGGCACGAAGTTAAACGGATAGAATTTCAAGTTGTTTGTTGCAGAAAAGTGTGTGCTTGGAGATGAATTCAAAGTCCTTCTTGGTGTGTCTGTATCCAACCCTGGCGAGCCTGTGTGTGTCAAGCTGACGGATGAGGGAACTTTGCGCTGAACACCAACCTTGTTAAGACAGGAGATGAGAGAGACCAGGCATGAGCAGACCTCTGGAAAACGATAGAGAAATCCTCTTCCTTGAAAGTAGTGGGGTGCGGATACACAGTGGTGGGGAATCAGAACGCAGAGTCCTAGACCGAAGGTTGCCGAAGAATAATTCAAACGTAGGAGTAAGCAAATACGGCCAGACATAGTTTATGCCAGTACACCCAGCACTCAGGAGGCAGGAGAATTGCTGGGAGTTTGAGTCCTACCTGATCTACACGGTGAGTTCCAAGGTATCATGGACTGTAGAGTGAATTCTAGGCTAGCCTGGGCTACAACATGAGAGGTGTGCATGTTCATGAGCACATTCATAGTTAAGACTTCATAACTGTTTTCCTTTGGTCTGGGGAAGCTCTGTGCTGCTGGCTTCCCTGCTGAGGGTCTTTGTTACCCTGTCAAGCTCAGGCCACGCCCATCCATCCTCCCCTGTCTGTGACCTAGCTTGTCACTCTTCTGTCATATTTTCCAAACTCCGGTTTGTTTGTTTGTTTGTTCGCCTTGAAGCTCTTCGTAACCAAGGCTGGCCTTGAACCCTTCAACCTCCTCTTTGCCGGTGTCTTTCCTTGCCTACAAAGCTCTAACTGTGCTGTGTGTTTCCCTTTCATCCCATTTCTGACTCCTCCCTTTCACATCAGCAGTTCAACATTGTCACTCCCAGCTTAGAGTGATGGGTTCTCTCTTGTGTATGTCATCCCTCCCACCCCCATCCTACCTTCTTAGGGTTTTACTGCTGTGTGGAGACACCATGACTGAGACAACTCTTATAAAGGACAACATTGAACTGGGGCTGGATGACAGTTTGAGGTTCAGTCCATTATCATCATGGCGGGAAGCATTGCAGCATGCGGGCAGACATGGTCCTGGGGAGGTAGCTGAGAGCTCTACATCCTTGATCCTCGGGCAGGAGGAAGTGTGAAGTTAGACACACTTCCTCCAACAAGACCACACCCACTTTAACATGGCCACACCTCCTGGTAGTGCCAACTCCCTTGGAGACTGTGGGGGCCATTTTCTTTCAAACTACCATACTACCCAACCCAGAGAACTAAACCGAGGGCTCTGATATCACGCCTACTTTCTCTAACCCACACAGCCTCATGCTTGCTGTACATGCCTGGCTCCCTTGAGTGCTGCGATGCGTGGCCGGGACTGTGTGGAGTGGTCTTTGGGTCCCCCGAGCCTGACTGAGGGTTTGGAACACAGCCTCTCTGGGGCTGCTTGCAGAGTGGCAGACTGGAAGTAGGAGACCGTGCGGAAGTTGCGGTTCCTGCGGCGTGCTTCCTGGAAGTCTTGATGATAGCTTTCTCATGCTTCTTTGTAGGACAGAAGATCTCCATTTTCAACGAGCATAAAAGTTATGTGCAAGGAGTAACCTGGGATCCTTTGGGCCAATATATCGCGACCCTGAGTTGTGACAGGTTCGTAAGTAACACGAACATTTTTGCAAATGTTTTATCACAACCTTACTAAAGAGTTGACGGTCCAGCTTTTGGCTTTTTTGCTCTGATCTGCTTATTCTGACAAGAGGGGAATTAGAGGCTAATTAGGCCAGGTGCCTTGTGCAGAGGTGACGCCGGTGAATATCAGATAGGTGAGCTGATGTAGAAAGAACTCTTGCGTTCGCCTGCCTCTGCGTCTTTGTACCAGGTGTGTGCCTGGTGCCCTCGGAGATCAGAAGAGGGTCACGGATCCCCTGGGACTGGAGTTACAGTTGTGAACTGTCATTGTGGGAACAGACTGGGCTTCTCTATAAGAGCAGTGCATGCCCTTAGCCACCGGTGCATCTCTCTGCCCCGTTAGGAAGAGCTTTTAACATCAAATAAACTGAATCACACTCGATCTCAAGGAGACAAGCCAGCAGAGGGAGGGGACGGATTGTTCACGTCATGTTTTTCATGGTTCTCGGATCAAACAGAACCTCGCTGGTGCGAGGCAACACCCACACTTCACTTCTGATCACAGTTTTTACTTTTATGTGTATGAATGTTAGCCTGCATGTATATAGGTGCACCACATGTATGACCACAGAAGTCAGGAGACAGGTGTCAAATCCCCAGGAAGTGGAGCTACGGCCGCTGTGAGCCACTGTGTGGTGCTAGGAACTGACCCTGTGCAAGAGCACCGGTGCTCCTGACCGCTGAGCTCTCTCCCCAGACCCCGTTAATGCTTTTCTGTTGCGTGCCCTGGTTGTTCGGTGCTAGAGACAGAACACAGGCATCTTGCCTGCTCAGCAAGCTCCCCGGTCCTCAACTGCTTTTGATTTAAAAGTTGAATATGGGCCTGAAATAAAAATAATATGTAAGGGTTAGGGCTCGTTTACTGTAGCGCTCCTGTTAGGTTCTGAGGGCTGTGCATGTTCTGATGTCTCAGTGAGGCACGTGAGGGCAGTTTGGTTACTGGGAACTGGGTCTATAGCACCCAGAACAACCGTGTGACTTGAGAGCCTGACTCATGTGTCGGCGGTTTCCACCTTTGCTCTTTTAGGGAGCGAGGGGAAACACCACTATGTCTTACTGATCATCCCCCTGCCTCAGCCTTCTGATGTCTCACTCCATAACCAAGGCTGGCTTCGTACTCGTGTTGATTCCCCTGCCTCAGCCTTCCGTGTGCAGGAATCACAGGTGTGAGTCACCATATCCGGCATTCCTTACTCTTGTAAAGCCCTGTGAACAAGACTGTCCGCACAAAACAAATGTCATGATACTCACACAGGTTGCCATTGGGCCAGATGTTCAGGGCTCAAGAACTGGGATTGGACCTTGGTTGTGTAAGAAGCTGAAGTGTCTATTCAGTAAGGAATGAAGTAAAAACAGATTTGCATCCTCTTTCCTCTCTGAGGCATGCTCAGGTGGCTATTGCCCTCTCTCGGTTCCTCAGAGAAGTCTGGTCATCCCTAATGGCCCAGCTGAGGCAGTGTGGCACCTGCAGACTCGCAGTAGGTTGTTACTGTGTGACACCCAGTTCCTGTGCTGGGATGGGACTCAGACGTCTCTTTCTTCAGGGTGCTGAGGGTCTATAGCACCCAGAAGAAGCGTGTAGCTTTCAACATTTCAAAGATGCTCTCTGGACAAGTGCCTGAAGGAGAGGTAGGAAGTACTTACTATTATTTCATGGGTGCACATATGTGTTGTGTGTGTGATGTGTGCACTGCATGCGTTCATGTGTCTTCGGTATTGAAGTATGCATGGATATGTGTGTGGTGCGCGTGTTTGGGCACATGTGTGAGTGTATGTGTGCAAGAGTTATATGCGTGTGTGTTCGAGTGTGAGTGTGCATACAAGATGTGCACACACTTGTTCCAGTGTGCTCGTGAAGGGCAGGAGTCATTTTCCTCAGTGCGCTGTATGAGTTCTGGGAACTCAGGTCGACAGGCTTGGCAACAAGTGTCTTTTACTCTCCGAGCCATTCACCAGCCCAGCATAAAATATCTTGCCATTCCCTTCTACGGTTCTTTGAGATCTGGAGAATGGGGGTGAGTGGGTTGGGGGGGGCGGTCATCCTTGCCTCTGAATCACAGCACTCACCCGATCTGTGGGCCGGCTGATGAGGCTTCTCCTTGGACTACCTTGTTGGCGTGCCAGTTCTAAGTGGTGAGCCTGTGTGGAGAGTGACATGCTTTCAAATGACTTCAAGCTCTGTCACCACAGGCAAGAAGTTTCCGGATGTTTCACGATGACAGCATGAAGTCGTTCTTCCGAAGACTCAGTTTTACTCCAGATGGATCTTTGCTCCTCACTCCAGGTGTGTCTGTGGCACGTGACATAGGGGTGTGATGGCACCACAGGGACATCTCTGTTCCCGTTCTGTGACACTTCAGCTCCTGCAGGTGTGAGTAGAGTGCTGATGCAAGCCTTCTACCAACTGACTACATCCTGTTGGCTCTGAGTCAGGTCTCATGTAGCTCAGGCTGGTCCGGAACTTATGTAGCTGAAGGTGATACTGTTTCCTGAATGCTGGGATTATAGGTGTGTAGCCCAAGCCTGGCTAGGAATGTATAACTTCATTTGGTAAAGTGTGGCAGACTAAAGCAGTAGACACATAATGGACGGAGCACCTGATGCCGTTGATACAATGTATCCTGTACAGCCGCCCTCTCAACTGGCAAGAAAACAAGACACAAAAGAAAACCTGAAAGTAAAAATGATGACTTAGGTGAAGCTCATTAGTCAGGCGTTGTCCGAGGTGTGTATGGCTCCGGGGTCAACCCTTAGCACCACAGCTAGATCAATGAGTGAGTCAAAGCCACGAACAGATTACATCCAGGAACCGGTTCTGAGGCTCGGGAACAGGCAAATGCAGAACGGAACTGTGTGACAATTTAAATGTTGCTATTCTGTTCAGGCTGAAAAAAAAAAGTAACAGTTCCTATCAGAGCTGAGCAGGAGGTGTGTTGAGCTGGAAATGTGGCTTGTTTAGAATGCAGCCTGGTAATGCCATCCAGTCCCTATGCCTCACAGCTGAGACACAATTCCTTAGCAAGGAAATCACAGGAATTTCTAAGTGAAGATGTCAGCTACACGTGATGGCATTTGGCTATAATCCAACACTTGGCAGCTGGAGGTGGGAGAAGACCAAGGCCATCCTTGGTTCTGTAGTGAGTTCGAGACCAGCCTAGGATGTGTGAGACCCTAGCTCAAATAAATCAAAACCAAACAAATAAAATCAGCCAACCTCCCCACCCAACCCAAAATCTCTAAAGCCCCCAGATCAGTACTTCTCGGCAGAGGATCGTGATTTTCTGCTATATTACAGAGTGACCAAAACAAAGGGCCTTAGCACTGTATGAACTGACTAGTTCATGTATGTGAGTATGTATGTATGTATGTGAGCAGAGTACACTGTTGCCATCTTCAGACACCAGAAGACAGCATCGTCGAATGCCCATTACAGATGGTTGTGAGCTGCCATGTGGTTGCTGGGATTTGAACTCAGGACCTCTGGAAGAGCAGTCAGTGCTCTTAACCGCTGAGCCGTCTCTCTAGCCCATGAGCTGACTTTTATGAACTGTTGACAGCACAAGCAAATAGGGAACATGCAATTCTCTATTCTTACAACAAAATGTACGAAAAAGACCACTGTGTGGGAGTGTGTGTGCCTGTGTGTGCCCAGGGAGACAGAACCAGCCTTGGCTTGTCACAGTGGGATAGTGGGGAAGGGGTGGGCCTTGGATAGCTGTATGCAAAAGTGGGAGTAGAGTCCTCCCTTGCAGTTCCAGAATGGTCACATGTTAAGATGGCATGCATAGGGGCTTGGAGAAATGGCTCAGTGGTTAAGAGCCCTGACTGCTCTTTCAGAGGTCCTGAGTTCAATTCCCAGCAACCACATGGTGGCTCACAATCATCTGCGATGGGATCCGATGCCCTCTTCTGATGCGTCTGAAGACAGCGACAGTGTGCTCACATCAAAATAAATAAATCTTAGAGAGGAAAGAAAGATGGCATGCGCATGTTTTATACCATGTGATGGGTCCTGCGGGAGTCTACAGTATGGGCTAGGTCTCCTGACCACTCGAAGGCTGGCTCAGAGAGATGGACAGCCAAGATCTGAATGCTGGGAGCAGACTTGGAGCCTCCCATGCTGACAGCCGGAGTGAGTCACAGGACTCCATCAGCTGCGTTTGTCTCCGTTCTCCAGCACAGGACTTTACACGGGAAAGCTCCTGGCCTGGGGCCCTCACTCAGGTGGGGATGACGGGCAGGTAGAAGTGGAGCAAAGAGAGTGGGAGCACACCGAGGGAGTGTCTGTTTCTGTCTCTGACGGTGACGGTGGCTCTTTCTCCCCTCCCCCTCCCCCGCTCCGCAGCCGGATGTATGGAGTCTGGCGAGAATGTGACAAACACCACCTACGTGTTCTCCAGAAAACATCTGAAAAGGTACGCAGACGCAGGGATGTCCCAGTCTTGCCCTTTTGTCCTCTGACGAGCATCAGTGCCTGTTGCTAACTGGCGGTCACCCCCGCAGGCCAATTGCCCATCTTCCGTGCCCTGGGAAAGCGACTCTTGCTGTCCGCTGCTGTCCTGTCTACTTTGAATTGAGGCCGGTGGCAGAAGCAGGTACCATCATCGGAACTGCTGTGTGGGGGTGGGGGGTGAGGGGTGGGGGGTGGGGGTGTGCATCTGTCCTGTGGGGAAAACTGTGGATTTGGCTCAGGTTTTTAATTTTGTTCATTTAGCATGTAAAAATTATGTATTTATGGGGGCACCATGAGCTGTTTGGTGTGTATATAATGTAATATTTGCTGTGAAAATATCGAGTCCTTCCCTTAGCCTCTTTGACATGCATATTCATTTGTAGTGTCCCGTGATGCATAGCGTGTCTTTTCTCTCATTGTCCAGTATACACTCTCTCATCTACAGCCATGTTAGAAAGTACATTAGGACTAACTTATTTTGCCACTAGGCTCTCTGTTATGTGACTTGGGGACAGGGTCTAAGTGACTTCAGACTCACTGTCATGTGTCAGAGGAGGAACCTGACAATGGAGTCTCCTCGGTTTTAGGCGGTGCTGACGATCAAGCCCAGAGTCTTACACACTAAACCAATTCCCTACTGAACTGTCCTCATCCCTCCGTCTTCCCTTTGTGTGTCTGAGTTTTTTTAAGATTTATTTATTTATTATTTCTTTTATGTATATATGCTCTCTTCAGACACACCAGAGGAGGGCATCAGATACCATTGTATATGGTTGTGAGTCACCATGTGGGTGCTGGGAACTGAACCCGAGACCTCTGGAAGAGCAGTCAGTGCTTTTAATCACTGAGCCATCTCTCCAGCCCCCACGTGTGTCTAAATTTTCAGTCTTGTGCCGTATGCCGTTTGCCCCAGCCCTGGGTTGTCAGTTCTTGTTGATGTTCTTGACGTTGGTTCTGGGATGCAGTTCTGTTACTTTTAAGGTTCATTAGGTAGGACCAGGCAGCATCTGGTTCATGACACACCTTACACCCTGAGGCAAGGTCCTTCTGCATATTAACTGATTCCCGGGGCTGTGAGGTCCCTCCTGGACCCCACGCTGCTGCGGATGCCTCCTTCTCCTGCGGGACTTTTTGGTCAAAGACCTTACCTGCTAGTACAGGCTCTTCCTCAGCCTGTTCCAGTCAGCACTAAGCGGACAACTCACCTCTGCCCTGGAGCGCTCTGTCTGCCTTGATCTCTCTGAGCTATTCGGGCTCCCAGCCTTTCAGCAGGGAGTCTTCTAGGCCATGCCTGGAATCTCTGCTCTCCCTTGGCCCGCCAGGCTCCCTCTCAGGATCGCTGTGTCGTGTCTGAAAAGCGGCTATGCACCTACTTGGCCTAGTATAGTGGGGAAAGGAAGTCTTGTCCCTGATTCTCCATGATGGACGCAGACACTACTTTAAATCTTTAAATCCTTAATGTAAATGATAGCGGTAACTCAACAGAGCAGTCATGGAGGTTCACACCAGTTATCCCGGCCCAGGAGGCTTGCCCTGTGTCTGAGGTTCATTTGGACTGCATGGGGAATTACAGGCCAGTCTGGGCTAAAGAATGAGATATTCATTCTCTCTCTCTCTCTCTCTCTCTCTCTCTCTCTCTCTCTTCTCTCTCTCTCACTCAAAACAAAGTATCACTTGGTAGTGTTCCTTAGTGAAACCATTTTCCTGTCAGAAAGCCGCACTTAGTTCATAGCACTCAGAAGTCCTTGATTACTGGTCCGGCCTAATTCATGCCTGTGCCAATGTGAGAACTGATCCCCCCCCCCCCCTTTCTGTTTTTTTGAGATGGTTTCTCTGTGTAACAAGCCTGTCTTGGAACTCACTCTGTAGACCAGGCTGGCCTCAAACAGAGATCCACCTGCCTCTGACTCATGAGCTCTGGGATTAAAGGTGTGCGACACCTGCTTGAATTCTCTATTTCTTTTTTATCTTATTATTATGTTCAGGCGTGTGTGTTGGGGTTGTGTTTTCAAGCTCAGTTGCATATGTGCAGGTCAGGGGACAACTTGTAGCCCTCAGTTCTTCCACACGTGGGTCCTGTGAGTCAAACTCGTGTTGGCAGGCTTGGCAGCAGACCCATCTCACCACCCAGGGACTGAATCCTTCTGTATGGTTTACAACAAACTAACTTTTAGTGGCCTGGCATTTCCTCCCTCAGGAGAGAATATGGGGCGACTGGCTCTCTCCTTTGGGAACTGTGTTTTTGTGACTTCACTCAGCTTGTCCCCACCCCCCACTTACAGAGAAAGCGTCAGAGGAGCCCAGCCCCGAGCTGGTGAGCCTGCCCTACCGTATGGTGTTTGCAGTGGCCTCCGAGGACTCGGTATTGCTGTATGACACGCAGCAGTCTTTCCCATTTGGCTATGTGTCTAACATCCATTACCACACCCTGAGTGACATTTCCTGGTGAGTAACAGATGGGTGTGGAGGATAGGCCTCTGAGCCAGGGAATGGTTTGTTTCTACAGCTCTCAGATTTGGTCTTATTTCCATGACGGAACTTTTATCAAAATTTTGCGTGCGTGCGTGCGTGCGTGTGTGTGCGTGCGTGCGTGTGTGTGCGTGCGTGTGTGTGTGTGTGTGTGTGTGTGTGTGTGCGTGCGTGTGTGTGAGCGTGCGTGTGTGCATGTGTGTGTGTGTGCGTGCATGTGTGTGAGCGTGCGTGCGTGTGTGTGAGCGTGCGTGTGTGTGTGTGAGCGTGCGTGCGTGCGTGTGTGTGTGTGTGTGTGTGTGTGTGTGTGTGTGTGCGTGTGTGTGTGTACATGTGCCACAGTGTTGATGAGATCTGAACTCCGGTCATCAGGCTTGTGCACTAAGCACTTTGACCTGCTGAGCCGTCTCTGCCCAGCAGTGAGTTCTGGTGCCATTGCCCATTGCCCTGTGGGGTGAAGCAAATCAGCAAATCCCAGGGGACTTTTTGGTCAAAGACCTTACCTGCTAGTATTGCTTGACACAGCTGTTCCTCTGATGCCGTTGGTCCCCGAGACTCCATTGCCTTGGGCTCGCCGCTACTCTAGCAAGGCTGGCCACTTACCCGAGTCCCATGTAGCTTAGGGTGGCCTCCACTTTACACGTACCTCAGATGACCTTGCAATCCCGGCTGCCCAGCTCTCTCTTCCCATGTGCAAGGATAAGAGGTGGGCATCAACCTGCCCAGTGCATGCTTGGGACTGGACTGGGGGCCTCGTGTGCACCAGAATGCCTGGTTCACACTTGGGACTGGACCCGGGGCCTCGTGTGCACCAGCATGCCTGGTTCACACTTGGGACTGGACCCGGGGCCTTGTGTGCACCAGCATGCCCGGTTCACACTTGGGACTGGACCCAGGGCCTCGTGTGTACCAACATGCCCGGTTCACACTTGGCACTGAACCCAGGGCCTCGTGTGCACCAACATGCCCGGTTCACACTTGGGACTGGACCCGGGGTCTCGTGCACACTAGGTAAGAGCTCTACCAACTGAAATACCTCTGAAGGTCCCTTGTTTTTCTTTAAATTTAGTTATATAAATGTTTTTATTTAGTGTGTGTGTCTGGGGTGTGTGTGTGTGTGTGTGCTACAGCTCACATATGGAGGTCAAGGACAACTTTGTGGGGTGGGTTCTCTGGCCACTTCTCGTGGCACCCGGGAGTCCAGCCTTGGTCTCCAGGCTTGAACAACGGGCACTCGTACCGACCGAGCCGTCTCGCTGGCCCCGAATTTATTTTTTATGTTGGAAAAGAAAAGATTGAAGTTGAGAGGAAGGTACATAGATCAAGATGGCTTCAGGGACTGAGGCGGAATCGAGACAGGAAACTGGGTGCCTGAAGAGCTCGTTCTACAGTCCGTCGTGCGGTTCCCCTGACCGTTCTAACAAAACCTGTGGTTTTGGTGCCGGCTTCCTGACTGGCCTTGGAAGGGTAGAGCGTGCTCTGTAGACGTCAGTTAAACCTCTGGCTTCTTTCTCGTTCTGGGGACGCAGGTCCAGCGATGGGACCTTTTTGGCTGTTTCCTCCACGGATGGCTACTGCTCATTTGTGACCTTTGAGAAAGGTGAACTCGGCGTACCTTTGAAAGAGAAGCCGGCCCTGAGCATACGAACTCCCGACACAGCAAAGAAAACCCAGAAACAGACACACCAGGGATCTTCGCCTGGATCCAGATCAGCTGAAGGAACCCCCAGCAACAGGATCCAAGATGCCAGCAGTCCCTCTACCACCCCCTCACCAACCACACAGTCTCCAGCTCCGTCGGCCGCCAAGGACAGTCCCTCAGCTATCCCGGCTGGCAAAAGCTCCCTGCCACGGCCTTCTGAGGAGAAGACCCTTCAGCCTGCTAGTCAAAACTCGAAAGCCCCCCAACTCCGCAGGGTCACGCTGAACACGCTACAGACGTGGGGCAAGACCGCTCCCCGGTAAGATCATTTGATAAAACAGTGTTGCTGTGAAATGGGCCCCAACATAAGCAAATATTGAAGGTTCCACCTCCCTCCTTCTGGACCTGTGTTCCTACCTAGGGCCGAAGCCTAGCGTCTTCCCACGATTCCGTGTGCTAGATGGGTTGCTGTCAGGTCCTGAGACTTTTCTTAGCCTTGCCTCCCAACTCCCCTGTCATGTTCCCAGAGCACTCTCTGCCCTTTGAGATCTCCATGCCTGCTTCCTGGGGGAAGGAAGCCTTGGATACTCCTGGTGGCATTAGAATCCTCCTGAGACCCAGTTGAATGTGTCTTCTCTCTCCCTGCTCTCTTTGACCTCTGGCCCCCATAGTATTGTCTTGCAGGGGCTTGTGTCCTCTTGGGCTATAAGCCTACAGGGCAGGAAGTACCCCCCTTTTTCAGCTCAATCCTGCTCAGTGACACCAGACACCTCCTAGCATGTAGGAAATCAAGGAAGCTCTGCATTGGGAGGCTTTCTGACACGGTGACTAAATGCTTGAAATAATCAACTTATAATAATAATAAAAGGAGGAAAGCCTTATTTTGGCTTACGGGTTCTAAAGCATCAGTGCACAGTTAATTGGCTTGTTGCTCTGGGCCTGTGCCAGCATTGCAGGGTGGTAGATGTGTGCGGCCAAGGACAGGAGGGTAGCCCGGGGAAGAAGGATCCAGTGTCCCTGTGTCCCTTTCAAGGGTACTCTCAGTGACCTAACATCATCCGATAGACCAGCGATTCTCAACCTGCAGGTCAGGAACCCACAGGGGTCACCTATCAGACAATCCTGCATATCAGACACTTTGCATTAGGATTCTGAACAGCAAAATTGAAGTTACAGAGTAGCAGTGAAATAATTTTGTGGTTGGGATACATTGTTTATTTATTTATTTATTTGTTTTCTTTCGAGCCAGTTTTTTTTGTTTGTTTGTTTGTTTGTTTTCCCCAATGTGTAGCCCTGACTGTCCCGGAACTCCCTCTGTAAACCTCAAACTCAGAGGTCTACCTGCCTCTGCCTCCCCCAGAGCTAAGATTAAGGCATGCACCGCCGCCGCCACCGCTGGCCAGCTCGCTGTGATATTTTGAAAGGCATGTACACTGTGTGCAGGTCAAGTCAGGTGATTTAGCGCTTCCATGCATAAGCACTTAGCCTTTTGAGCGCCTCTGCCCTGAGGCTTCCCATTGCTAACCACATCCCCTGTGCACCGCACCGGGACTTACTGCAGAACTTACTCCTCGTCTGGCCGTGACACTGTGCCGGGCTCTGAGCCTCTCTCATACCTGCCCTTCCTCCAGCCTCAGCCCTTGTTTCAGTCTGTGTGAGACCAATCCAGGTGGTATGATGCTATCTGTCTC
Organism: Tokudaia muenninki; assembly: GCA_036184385.1. Lineage (NCBI taxonomy): Eukaryota > Metazoa > Chordata > Mammalia > Rodentia > Muridae > Tokudaia > Tokudaia muenninki. The sequence continues at coordinate 78,593,761 of BTHS01000015.1, forward strand.
TAAGCACTTGGGAGGCTGAGGCAGGGGGACTGTGAGTCAGGGGCGTCCCGAACCACATGTTCCAGACCAGTCTGACTAGACCCTGTCTCAGTCTCCCATCTCCACACACAGGGAAAATCTACGAGAGCAGTCTTTCTGATCCCTCATCTGAGGGAGGTCGCATGTTCCTTTCTGGACCTGTTTCTGTACTTAGTGCTTATCCACGAGACACAAATGGGAGGATTCCCTCTTTCATGGCTGGGTAGTGCTGCCCCCATCCTTCTGCACCAGCGGGTGGCAGCCTGGGTTTTCCTTCCTTCTGTATCTTTGATTCCCGTGGTCCCCCAGCACCGCACCCCCTGCCCCACCTGTCTCCTCTCTCATCCTCTAGGTAGGGTGAGTGGGGTTTGGGCTGGTGAGGTATAGCTGGACTCACACTTTATCTCCCAGTTTCCTGCTGTGTACGCCGAGCTGTCTTCAGACACACCAGAAGAGGGCGTCTGATCCCATCACAGATGGTTGTGAGCCACCATGTGGGTGCTGGGAATTAAACTCAGGACCTCTGGAAGAGCAGTCAGTGCTCTTAACCTCTGAGCCATCTCTCCAGCCCAGGAGTACATTTTAAAAAAAATGTGTGTGCCTGTTTGCGTGTGTGCATATACACACAGCAAAGAGGGTCAGTTCCCTAGAGCTGTCTTCACGGTACTGGGAACTACACGTAGGCCCTCTGGAAGAACAGCAAACGCTTTGTTTTTATTTGATTCTCGTTGTGGGTGCCTGCCTCTACCTCCGTGAGTACCAGGTGCGCACCACCACACCCTGCTCTAGATATGGTTTTTTAAAATTCTATTTCTGCCGGGCAGTGGTGGTGCACGCCTTTAATCCCAGCACTTGGGAGGCAGAGGCAGGCGGATTTCTGAGTTCGAGGCCAGCCTGGTCTACAGAGTGAGTTCCAGGACAGCCAGGGCTACACAGAGAAACCCTGTCTCGAAAAACCAAAAATAAATAAATAAATAAAATTCTATTTCTTTGAGGGGCGGGAAGGTATCTTTGAGATATACTTGGTGTTAAATTAATTCTCTTGATCTCTTCTGAGCCATTTACCAAGTTCTCCGCAGTCGTAACTTTAAAAAGAAAGCACTGGTTGTTGGGAAGCAAAACTCCGAATTTAAAAGGGGATCGTGTGTGTTTCAGGTCCGCATTTAGCAAGGTGTGCACCAGCAGCCTAGCCAGCAGGGTTCGGCTTCTGAATGTGACTGGGTGTGGTGACTGCTGCCTGCGAACTGTGATGCAGATCCTCCTACCAGAACACTAACCTTCCTGGGCGGGCAGCACATTATTTATTTATTTATCTTATTTTATGTAAGTACACTGTGTAGCTGTCTTCAGACACACCAGAAGAGGGTATTAGATCATTAAGGATGGTTGTGAGCCACCATGTGGTTGCTGGGATTTGAACTCAGGACCTTCAGAAGAGCAGTCAGTTCTCTTAACCACTGAACCATCTCTCCGGCCCTAAGCTGCACAATATTTGAGGCCCTGATATGCTCTGTAGGGAAATGAGTACTCGCTCTTTGCGGCTTTGAACCTTGGCTTCGTAGCCAAACACTCCTTTGGACACTAACGAGCGTTCCAACCTTTCACCTTTTTTAATCCAGGAGAATAAACTTAACACCGTTGAGGGCAGACACTGTGCCAAGTCCGCAGCCCAGTAGCGGGCCTTCCCCCTCCGCAGAAGAGGTCCAGCCAGGTAAGGGAGGGTCTACAGGTGTGTTCTTTTGGAAGCTAACGCTCTTGATTTTGAGTCAGCTCCGGCAAGGCCAGGATGTGTCATTTTGGGACCGTCCTTTGGACATTCTGGTGGCAGTCTGCCTTGCCAGGGAGGAAGGTGACCCCGTGCTCTGAGCAGTAGCGGTTTCTGGAGGAATGGGTCTCCCCACTGCATGGGGGCTGGTGTTTGGGGCAGGTGACGAGTATTGTTGGGGGATTAATAACATCCCTGATGCCACCTTTTTTTTTTTTAATTTGGTGTTTTGCCTGCGTGTATGTCTGTATGAGGGTTTCAGATCCCCTGGAAATGGAATTACAGACGGTTGAGAGCTGCCATGTATGTGCTGGGAACTGAATTCAGGTCCTTTGGAGGAACACGCTGATGCCACCTCTTACCCTGTCACATCCTCAGCTGTCACAGACGTTGCCCGTCACCTTGGCTGAGAACCAGCCGTGTCGAGTGTCGATCTGGTCCTCGTGGCCGTACCCCCTCGGGGATCTCCCCGGGCCATTTACACCTCTTACTTCATGTTGCTCTGACTCACAGACGTCCTCACCCCTTGCTAACCTTACGTCGTCTGCTGATGTTTCAGAGGTGCCTGGAGAGCCCCAGGAGGAGCCTCCCGAGCTGAAGAGACCCAGACTTGAGGAACATGAAGGAGATACCCAAAGCCTGGACCCTGATGAGGCTTCTAAGTCGGCCTGAGCCTGCAATGGCCGGGCACCCGTGTACAGAGGGAGCAAGGCCGGAGCTCGAAGGCTGGTGATGGTGATGGTGGACAAATAAACACTCATGAATTGATTCACATCGGAAAAGTGTGTGTGCTGACTTTTGCAGCAGGCTACGCACCCTTGTTCAGTCGCCCCTTCCCACGGGTCTCTGCGTGTTGTGCTAGGCAATGGCCTCCTTTTGATGGGTTTCTGAGACCGGGAAACCCGATCTGCACCTTAGTCCCTTCACTTGACGGACTTTACATGCTTGGATTCTGTCCACGTTGATCGAGGAGAGGGCCAGGAAGGAGAAAAGACAGGGGCCATCTGTCCTACAAATGAGACGTTCAAGTGGGAGCATGCAGTGCTCCCAATGGCCACTGGAGGGCACTGTGCCCACGAGCTCTGCTCGGAGGGCTTGATGGCTGCCTTGCTTGACCAGTCCGTGTGTGGATTTGTGTTTCGCTCGTTCAGAGTCAGGTTCCGTGGTGAGTCAGGCACAGTTAGCACACGCTCCCAGAGGTTCCAGGGTCACCAGCATTGAGAGCTGCTACCCTTGGAGGAGCTGGGGCAACTGGAGGACATCCCACTAAAAGGCAAGTGGGATCTATGTAATTCCATAACACCCCGATGTAACTGCCCGAGGGGCTCCGTAGAACGGTTGGCGAGGGTGTACAGACCTGGGTAGGTGGAGACGAAAGGCAGCTGCTGCAGGCTCTGCTCCTGCCTGGATGGAGGGATTTGGTTCAGCTACTGGAGCAGTTCCGGCACACCGTGCTTACTTGCACCAGACGGCTGTTCAGACTTGAAGAACGTAGATTTTTAATATTTGATATGTATGTTTTGCCTGCGAGTATGTATGTGAACTACATGGGTGCCCAGGAAGGCCAGAAAAGGGCGTCTGATCGCCTGGAACAGGAATTACAGGTGGGAAACCGGGAACTAAACTTGGATCCTCTGCAAAAGCATTGGGTGGCATTGACCTCCAGGGATTGAACTCTTAATTGCATCTAAAAGCTCTCCAACTCAATTCACAAAATTAGCTAACATCTCAGGCCGGTGCTGGGAACGGAGAGCAAACGCACGTGGCTCGGTGAGGTAAACCAGCCTGGACCAGAGCAGGCTGTAGCCTAAGTCTGGCTGATTGACCTCCTGGATCCCCTTGAGTAGGATCCCCACATCCTGATGCCGCTTTGAGCATACATATGGCCCAGAGCACTTAAGGTCAGCCCCACACAGCAGCCCGTACTCAAGAATTCCACTTCTTTTGGCCTTTTTTTCCAGGCTAAATGTCTTTGGGGAGAGGGGGCCTTCAGACATTGTACTGGTTGGTTTTGTGTGTCAGCTTGACACAGGCTGGAGTTACCACAGAGAAAGGAGCTTCAGTTGGGAAGTGTCTCCATGAGATCCAGCCGTGGGGCATTCTCTCAATTAGTGATCAAAGGGGAGAGCCCCACCCATTGTGGGGTGGAGCCATCTCATTGTGGGTGGGACCAGCCCATTGTGGGTGGGACCATCTCTGGGCTGGTAGTCTTGGGTTCTATAAGAGAGCAAGCTGAGCAAGCCAGGGGAAGCAAGTCAGTAAGAAACATCCCTCCGTGGCCTCTGCATCAGTTCCTGCTTCCTGCCCTGCTTGAGTTCCAGTCCTGACTTCCTGTGGTGATGAACAGCAATGTGGAAGTGTAAACTGAATAAACCCTTTCCTCCCCAACTTGCTTCTTGGTCATGATGTTTGTGCAGGAATAGAAACCCCGACTAAGACAGACGTTCAAACTCCCAAACCACTGCACTTCTCTGGGTGGAGGAAACCTGCAGCCCAGGAGACAGACCATGGAGCCACCTGGCCAGAGGCCCATTTGTTTTTCTAAGGCCAGAGCTGCCAGGGAGGCGGAGCCTGGAAGCAGGAACTTGGCTATGGAGGGGTGCTGCTTCCTGACTTGCTCAGTCTGCTTTTTGATAGAACCCAGGACCAGCAGCCCGGGGATAGCACCACCCACGAAGAGCTGGGCCTGCCCCCATCGATCACTAAGAAGATGCCCTACAGCTGGATCTCACGGAGGCATTTTTAAAATTGAGGCTTGCTCCTCTCAGATGACATAAACCCAGCCGTCACGGAGGCACGGTAAGGCGAGCTGCAGCTGACTGCACAGTGCTCGACGGCGGTCTGGGCATTTGCTCCTGGGGCCTCTGCGTTCCCGGGGTCTCCTATTTCTCCAGCCACAGCTGTGTCCCGCAGCCTGAAGCCATTACTTTTCGTTGGCCTTGATTTCTCCTCTGCATAGCTCTCTGTATTAATCCCTTTCGCTCGGCCTACAAAGCCGGATAAATCAAGCTCGGCTCTCCCTCTCTTCCTCATCCCTCTCTTCGTGCACACATGCACTTTAAAATGTACCCCCTAAAACACACCAATCTGCTACAAATATTAGAACATAGGTCACATATAAATATGCGCAATAGAAAAGATGAGTTTATTTTTAAAATTACAGAGCATCCAACAGTTCAAAGAAAAGCCGAAGAGCATCCTGGGAGCCCCTGGTGTTCCGTGGACTTCTGCCCCCTCTCCTGGTTGGAAGAAGACAGCGAAGAAGCCATTTTTTAAAAAATGTATTTATTTATGAGTACACTATAGCTGTCTTCAGACACACCGGAAGAGAGCATCAGATCCCATTACAGATGGTTATGAGCCGCCATGTGGTTGCTGGGATTTGAACTCAGGACCTCTGGAAGAGCAGTCGGTGCTCTTAACCGCTGAGCCATCTCTCCAGCCCAAAGAAGCCATTTTTATCTTCTTTGTATTATGTTTTTCTTTTGAGGTGAGACATTTCTATGTAGCCCTAGTTGTCCTTGAACTGACAGAGACCCCTGCTTCTGCCTCTTGTGTGGTGGGATTAACAGTGTGCTCCACGGTGCCTGGCAAGAAGCCATTTTTTTAAGCCTTTCTATGGTGGTTATATTGATCGTAACTTGACAGGATCTAGGACACAAACCTTTGGGCATGTCTGTGGGGGGTTTGTGGGGGATTAGATTTATTGAGGTAGGAAGGGCCCACCTAACATGGGCCCATTCTGTGGGCTTGGGGTCTTGGACTGAATCAAAAGGAGAGAAGGAGGATCTGGAGAGAAGGCTCAGTGGGTTACCCTAACCCTGATGACCTGAGTTTGATCCCCAGCGCCTACCTGGATCCCACAGATGAAAACAATACGAACACAAGTGAACAATCTGTGGAAGGGACCAGATCCCCAGACGGTACCTTTCCCTGTTCTTTGGTCAGTTGCCCGAGTCATGTCCCACAGCAAGCAAATCTTTCGCTTTAATCCTTTCCCTGAGAAAAGAAAGCATTCAGTGGCCATGAAACTCACCATCCACATGAGGTCAGCACCAAGGCCACCAACCAGCTGTCGCCCAGATATCGTCCCTTGTGATGCTTTTAAATTTAACATTTTGGGTACATTTTACTTTTGTTTTTGTTGTTTTTTGTTTTTAAATGTGTGCGCACCTGTGTGTGGGGGCATGCATGTGCCACAGCGAGTGTGTGGAGGTCAGAGGACGACTTGTAGGAGTTGGTTCTCTCCTTCCAGCACTTAGGTCCTGGGGATCGAACTCATGCCTTTGGGCTTGGCCGCAGACCTCTCTACCCGTTGAGCCGGCTCACTGGCCTTCACTTTCAAACCTCTGTATCTGTGCTCCCCCTGGCTCTTTCTGCTTTGTCCTTCAGAGAGTAATAAATCTTGGGTTCATCAGCAACCTTCCCTTCCTCTTCCTGTTCTGCCATGTGAACTTCTATGTCTTCCCTCCTAGAATACTTGATTTGTAGCCCGTGAGGCATTTACAGATAGGGTTAGTGTTTTGCCTCAGTCTTGGCCCCATCCAGCAGGGCTTTGACACAGTAACCTTCCCAGTGTAATGTCCTAAACAGGCTGTTGCTATAGTTTGATTTTCTCTTTAACATAAGAGGTGAAAAATAGAATTTTGTTTCTACATTTTCGATAGGGCGAGCATTCATTTTTTTTCTTCAGTATTATTAGTTTTTGTTTTATTTCAGGCTGTGCCTGTAGTTTCTATTGCACTTCTTAGAATCTGTGGACATTTGGGAACAGGAGGGAGTGCTTAGCAGGTAAAGGAGCATTTCTCTTACAGAGGGCCTGGATTCCGTAGCTAGCACCCACAGCTAGCAGCTCACAACCTTGTGTAACTCCAGCTCCGGGGGATCTGATGCCCCCTCTGTACCCAGTTGCACTGCACATGTACACACACACACACACACACACACACACACACACACACACACAAAAATGAAATAAATCTTTAATAGTCGCAGTAGCTTGTCCGATTCCTTGCAGCTCTGTTTCAGGTTCGACCTGGTGTCCAGCCAATGGGGTAGCCTGTAGCAACAGAGGCCTTCTCCACTTTCTGTGGTCCTAGTAAGTGCTGAGCAAATGGGTTTTTACAGTGTGGACGAAGTCACACATACACACATATATACATACATACATACCATCACATAATAGAGTTATATGTTTGAAGGGACTCGGGACGGCATTCTTTACACAGCACAAAGCTTTCAGCTACCACGGGAATAAAAACGTATCCAGTTCATGGACTGACGGAGAAAATGAACCAGCCCTGGGTGAGCTGTGAGCTGTGCTTGGAGCTGAACAAACCCATCCTGACCCCAGGTGTCTGCCACACAGGCTCCTGGCATGAATGCATCCCTATCACTGCCTGCAAGGTCCACTGGGGTGGGGTGGGGAGGCGTGGTGTGTGTGTGTGGCGGGTGTGTGTGGGGGTGGGAGAGTGTGTGGGGTGGGAGTGTGCAGCATTCAGAATCTCATCGATGACCCAAGCCATCATGCTAATTCATCTCCACCAAGACTGTAAACGGTGACTCTCTTCCTTGTCCACACTTCATCATGTCCGTCTTTTCAATTTTATTCATTGCTGCCTCAGTCTGGTTTAGTCACCTTTGGTTTTGTAAAAAATAAATAAGTAAATAAATAAATAAATAAAAGCGTGATATCATTGGGTGAGATGAGGTGGTGGAGGCCTATTAGTCCCAGCCCTGGGAACATAGAGGCAAGAGGATTTAGATTGAGGGTAGCCTGGGCTACAGACCTGAGCAAGACCTTGTCTCAAAAACAAAAATAAAACCAAAACCAAAAAAAAAAAAGACAAAAACCCAAATGTGTATGATATGTAAATACCTTTCAGGAGGTGGGCTCTAGACCAAGGACTCCCAAGGACACCCCAAGGCTTCCCCAGCCCCGCCTGCTGCACCTAACTCATGATCTCCTCAGACTCCTGCTCGAGCCACTGGACCAAAACCCTCTCTCTTTACTAGGCTAGATGAAAAGCGTATGCAAATGCTTCATGCTGGAAAAGCGCCTGAGATGACTGAAAATCCCCCAGGCAGGAGCAGGTAGGCTGTCCCCTGCAAAGGGACAGCTCCCGTCAGTCAATCATTTGCCAGCCGCTGGGGAAGGTGGCAGACACACACACAGAGTTAAAGCAGTCCTGGGCTGGCCTTCCGCCTGCCTGTGCGACCTGGCTGAGCAAGAGGAGGCTTGAGGAAGAGGCAGGTGATTAGCCTGGGGGGGGGGGGGTGTGATTTATGGGGTGACCTCCGCTGGCCTCTCTCAGGCAGGAAATGGGCTGTTTACTACTGCTTTCCCCCTTCCATGCACCTGCGAACCCTGTAGGTAGTGTTTTAAAATAAGTTACTAGATGAAGTTCTATATTTTCCTTTGGACAGCTGCCCAGTAATAGACTTTTTAAACATTTTAGATTGCAGATCTTTCCTTTGTCTCTGTCTCTCTCTTCTCTCTCTTACTCTCTCCCTTTTGCTTTCCTTTCTCATAAGTCGGGGGACTCTGAGACTTCTACTTATGTATTTTCAGAGGTGGGGGTCTCTGGTACCCCCAAGCTTTCAAACCCCATTCACAGTCAGAGGATGACTTTCAACTTCTGAACCTTGACCTTCTGACCCTCCTACCTTCACCTCCAGAGGGCTGGGTGTATACCATTGTGCCCAATTTATGGGGTGTTGGGGATTGATTCTAGGACTTCATGTATTCTAGGCTAGCACTGTACCAGCCGAGTTATGTCCTGAGCCCCTGTTCCCCTGTGGTACAGCTAGAAACAGACCTCAGTGTTTCAGGTGTGTGTATGTGCACAAGAGTGTATACACATACATGCATACACACACACTCACACACACACAGGCACACACCAGCGCTTGGTGTACAGAGGCTTCAGGTGACATGTGACCTCTGAAACAGAGGATAACTTTTAGGAATCCTTTCCTTCCACCATTGTGGACCCCGGGGCTCAAACTTAGGCTGTTGCCTCTCTCCCTTCCCTCAGGCCATGGGACATGCCAACAGCAGTCAGTGCAACCTGACCAGAAGTTATGACCCAGGTACCCAATTTTAAGGTCAAATCCTGGTTCTATATCTGGTTTATCGTTATCAAGTAAGTGGCTTGTGATACAAATTCTAGACTGTTTTAGTTTCGTAGTATTTCCACTTCAGGTCACAATATGAATGTAGGACTTCAGAGGTCTTAGATTTCGAAAGGCCCAAACCACGAGAGCATTGGGGTGTGCTGTCCAGGAGAGTGGAAGCAGAAGCATTCAGTCCAGGAGGGGCACAGGCCCATGACAGGACACGGCTTCCCTGAGACCCACCGAGAGACCCCCCAGGTGGAAGGTTCCAGTGTGTATCCTCAGGGTCGGATGGACGGAAACCTGGGGCTGAAGGGCATCAGGGTCTGGTGATCTGTTTGCAGGCTGCCCTAAGGGAGGAGAGCGGTCTCGCTTCTGAGACACGACCCTTCTTTGCTGGGCCTCCCGGGCTGTCTGAACTGAGGAGGAGGGCCCAGGAAGCCTGGTTGATTACAGACATCTCGGGATCAGAGCCAAGTCGGAGGGAAACAAATGTAGCGTTTCTCAATCCACACGGGTGGTGCTGTAACTCATTCCACGTTGTAGCAATGGGTTCCTGGCACACCTCTGAGTCTGACTCACGTTTCCTTTGCATTCTGAAACTTGAGTCTTGGGTTTCACCGCCAAAAGAATCCATCTTGGTTAAGACCTAGTCCTGAAGACTAGGAGCTGGCGTCTACCGCATCTAACCATAGTGATGACCCCGACTGTAAGGTAGCCAAAAAAACCCACCCAAAACCCTAGTGGGGCAGAGACACTTGTCCTGGGGGTTGTACATGAGGAATGCAAAAGATAAAGCAAGGCGAAGACACTGCTGCCTGCAGGAGGAAACACTGGGCTTCCTCACATCCACTTCCAGGTTTAGATGGCCGGTGTAGGGCAGACCCAAGATGTCACTTCCTGTTAGGTGTAGCCCGACCTGTACGTCACTTCCTGTCGGATGTAGGTAGACCCAACGTCACTTCCTGTTTCCTCTGGGATTTAGAATCGGGGCGTGTCACTTTCCATCCTATGCAGTCAGACCCCCACCCCTACCCGTGCTCTGTGAGAAGCTCTAAAACCATGCGTGTGCTTATCTGGACTCCCATTAGACTAGAGGGCTCTCCTGTGTTGGAGCTGACATTACATCCCTGCCTGATCATCTACATGCACATCCTGGATTCAAATTCACTTTCTACTGTTCTTTTTATTTTTATATTACGTTTATGTGTGTGTGTGTGTGTGTGTGTGCGCGCGCGCGCGCGCGCGCGCGCGCGTCATTTGTATACAGTTTCCAAGCAGGGGAGAAAAGGGCATCTACGACCCTGGAGGTATAGTTACTGGTTGTATGAACTGCCTGATATAGGTGCTGGGATCCAATTTTGGAGCAGCAAGTGCTCTGATCCGCTGAGCTGTCCCTCCAGCCCACTTTCTCCTGTCTGTAACATTTCTGTTTCTAGGTCAGGTAGCTTGCCTGAGGTCCAGCATCCCGCCTGGTAATGGAGAGCCCATTTGGATTGACTCTTAAGAGAGGGGCTACAGCATGGTTTGTTCTTTACCAGAGTTCTTCTGGCTGTATAGTAATCTTTTACTTATCGAGGGAGTTTTTGTTTTATTTTCTTTTGAGACAGTCTTATGTATCTCAGGCTGGCCTTGAACTTGCTGTGTAACCCAAGGATGGTCTCTCTCTTTCTCTTTTTTTTTTCCTTTTTCTTTTCTTTTTTTCCTTCTGTTTTTGAGTGTTTGTCTTCATGTTTGTATGAGTCCCTGCTCTCAAAGATCAAAAGAGGGTGTCAGATCTTCTAAACTTGGAATTATAGATGGTTGTGAGCCATGATGTGGGAGTTAGGAACAGAATCCAGGTCCTTTGCAAGAGCAGCAAGTGCTCTGAACTCCAGGGTGATTTTAAAGGTCTCAATTTCCTGCCTCCTCCCAAATTCTGAGATTCCAGACAGGTGTTACTGCACCCGAGTTAAACCCCGCTGGGGCTTGGACTAAGGGCCTCATACCTGCTAGGAAAGTGCTTCACCAACTGAGCTACACCCTGTGCCACCTGGTGGTTGAGAATGTCTTATCTACCCAAAGCCAGAGACAAACCTGCATCTCCTTCCCTGTCCCACCTTCAAATTTTTCTTCATTTTTGACATTTTTATACTTATACACACAGTTCTTGTCTTTTGAGTTCTTCATTCTACAAGCTGCTGACTGTGAGGGAGGGCCCAGTCCCAGTGACCTTCAAGCCTGCTCTTATCTGACCAGCTCCTTCTCAGGTATGCTGGTTGGTTTTGTGTCAACTTGACACAAGCTAAAGTCATTGGGAAAGAGGAAAACTCAATTGAGAAAATGTCTCCAAAAGATTTGACTGAAAGGCGTTTTTTAAAATTAGTGGGTGGGGCCACCTCCGGGCTGGCCATCCTCAGTTCTATAAGAAAGCCACAAGGAACTCCACAAGGAACAAGGATGCCTCTGCATCCCCTCCCACTTCCAGGTTCCTGTCCTGCTTCCAGGTTTCTGTCCTGACTTCCTCCAGTGATGGACTGTGATGTTGAAGTATAAACTGGATACATCCTGTCCTCCCCATAAACACTTTCCTTCACAACTTGCTTTTGGTCACGGTGATTTGTCACAATAATAGAAACCTTAACAAGGGGCTGGAGAGATGGCTCAGCGGTAAAGAGCACTGACTGCTCTTCCAAAGATCCTGAGGTCAAATCCCAGCAACCACATGGTGGCTCACAACCATCCGTAAAGATCTGACTCCCTCTTCTGGTGTGTCTGGAGATGGCTACAGTGTACTTAGATATAACAATATATAAATCTTTAGGCTGAATTGAGTGGGGGTGGGGTGGGGTGGGGGTGGGGGGTACCAGAGTGGGGCTGACCAGAGAGAGCAGAGGTCCTGAATTTAACATTCCCAGGAACTACATGATAGCTCACAATCATCAGTACAGCTACAGTGTGCTCACATACATAAAATATATCTTAAAAAAAAATAAAAGAACCCTTAACAGGACACCAGGAATCCTCAGCTCAAGCCCCCCCCCCCCCCAAGCTTCCTTAGAGTCTAGAGAGCACTGCAATGTCTGCACGACACCAGAGGCTGTGATGGTGAACTTTGTCAAGTTGACCACTCTAGAACAATGGATCTCATCCTGTGGGTCAAGATCCCTTTGTGGGTTGAATTTCAGGTATCCAGCATATCAAATATTTACAATTCATAACAGTAGCAAAATTACAGTTATAAAAGTAGCAACAAAGTAATTTTATGGTTGGGGGTCGCCACAGCAGGAGGAACTGTATTAAAGGGTTGTAGCATTAGGACGGTTAAGAACCACGGCTCTAGAATCATCTAGCGGATTAATTGCCCGGTGCATCTGTGAGCAAGTTTTGAGACTGGTTAACTGAGGAAGGATGGAAGATCCACCTGACCTGTGGGCAGCATGGTCCTGTGGGCTGGGGTGCGGGGCTGATGTCGGGGAGAAAGTCAGCTGAGTACCGGGGTTCGGGGTTCATCTTTTATTGCTTCCTGACTGGATTCGGCATGTCCATGCTCCTGCTCCCGCTGCCACACTGAACGGAACCCTCAGACTGTAGCCACAATAAGCCCTCATTCCCTTGAGGTGAGGTGTATATGGTTTGTGTTTCATTCCTGAGACAGGGTCTCTTGCAGCACAGACTGGCTGTGTAGCCAAGGATGGCTTTGAACTTCTGACCTTCCAATCTCCACTTCCTAATTTCTGCACTAACAGGTGTGCCCCTCCATGCCCCATTTCATGTGGTGCTGGCGATCCAACCCAGGGCCTTGTGTGCACTGGGCAAGCACTTTACTGATTGAACTTTGCCCCAGTCACTGACAGGTGTCTGTTATTAGGAAAGTAACTAATGCAGGGTTGTCATTGAGGCCTATGTCAGTCTAGGGTTTGGGTTGTGACCATTCCTCCACATTCCTTCTGCATATTCAGTTTTACCCTTTGTGACCATGGGCCAGGGTCTCCCCAGGCTGAGCCAGTTAGCCTCACCCTGCCCCACTGCAGCTCTCTCATGCTGGGGGACTCTCACGCTCAGTCCTTGAGTGGGTGTGACTTCCCCGCTCAAAGCCTGCAGCAGAAACTGAGGCAGAGACAGGATGTGAGCACAGTTCTAGGTTCCCTGGGCTAGGGTGTGGAAGAGAGGTTCAGGGAGATGGTAGTCAGCTTTCTGGTCATGTGGTTGGAGCCAGAAAGGACACTGGGTTCTCACAACTGTCTAGGATTTTCTTTCTCTAGGTAAAGGAGCTCCCTAGAACCTGTTGTCATAGCAGATAGGACTGGTCACCTTAGAAAAGAGTGTAGCTTATACAACTAAGTCCTGGGGGCCAAGCATTCCCGATTGAACTTTGTGACAATTCGTAGAAAGCAGAGGTACCAGACCCTCTTCCTCTTTGTAGTTTATTAAAGGGGGAAACTGTTGAGCCAGCAAGACTATTTATCTGATAAGAGAGGCTTTGGGCAAGCCTGTAACCTGAGTGGTGTGATCCCAGGTCCTGCCACAAGGTGGCAGAAGAGTACAGACTCTGGGGAACTGTCCATCCCCCCCCCTGTCCACCCCGCCTCCTCTCTCCCACGCGCGCGCGCGCACGCACGCACACACACACACACACACACACACACAGTGGGAACCGTTTGCAGGTAGACAGCAACATTCCCTTAACTTTGTGTTTTATCTCCTTCTGGCCTCACCTCTAGATTTACAGAGGCTTCTGTGACTTCCTGGGGTCACCTCATTCAGCTTTCTAGATTTTCCCATCATGCACTAGTGGATGCTAGTGATTCAATGTCAAGATCGGGGCTCCTGATCCTTCGTTTGGCTGCACAACCAGGATACTCCAAATCCCTCGGGCTCAGATGAGGCTTTCCACACCTTGAAGATGCAGCAGGGGCTATGGCTGCCCACCTCACAGACCACCTCCATGTGGCGTGTTCCTGTGAGACAAACCAACCTGATGGACCAAGCCTCCTAGACACTTTTTATTGAGCTCTTATTAAGCCACCCACATAAATACATATAATAAATACAAAACCAGCACTTTTTAGAAGTCTTTGCTTTGAAAAGCACCCTCCTTCCCTGTGTTCCGGGCTTTCCCACGTTTACAAAGGTCATGCATCCTTCCTGAATCCATCATTGGTCCTTTGGGGGCCCAGCATCCCTAGTAGAAGCCTGGGGAAGGAATTTTCACACGTAGTCATTCAATCTGTACCCACTGTGCGCAGCTGAGGTCACCGAGGGGGCACGGTTGTCCTTGTAGGCTGCTGGTGGACGGTAGGCAGGGGCGGTAGCCATGGTGGTGGCCCCAGCCCTGGACTGGGGCTGGTAGGGTCTGTAGGGGGCCTCATCCTGGCAGGACAAGCAGAGCAGGGTGCCCCCGATGAGAGACAGGGACGAGGAGATGAAGCCCAGGTACAGGGCCTGGCCGATCTCAAACTTCATACCACTGGGCAGCAGCGGGTTATAAAAATTCTGCACCACATCGTTCGTGGTCCAGGACACGGCCACCATGCATAGCAGGCCTGCCAGCAGGAAGAGCGCGCCCCCCAGCACCGCGAAAGTGGTCTTGGCGGGTGTGCCCTTGGCACAGCGGGTGCACTTCATGCCCACTACGGCGCAGGCGCAGGCCATGCCTGACAGCAGGCAGGAGATGACCATGAGCGCCCGGGCTGCCTGCAGGTCCCGGGGCAGCGCCAGCAGCGAACGGTAGATCTGACACTGGTAGATGCCTGTGCTGTGCCACACGCACTCCATCCACAGTCCCTTCAGGTAGGACACGGCTGTCAGGATGTTGGTGCCCACGTGGGCCGTCCTCCGCCAGTGCGGCAGGATAGTGGTGATGAGTGTCCCCACCATGCCGAGGAAGCTAAGCAGGAAGCCAAGGAGCTGGACCGCTGTGCTGGCCATGGCCAAGGGGCCCCGCTAGCCCCTCTATCCGCACCGGGCAGTGCCCAGGTCCTCAGGGATGGAACTGGTCCTTAGGTGCCTGCAGGAAGCCTAATAAAGCCGGGGAGGAGAGAGAGAGGGCGAGAAAAGGGAACTGGGTTAAATATTATCTCGATGCCTTTATTTCTGTCACTGAAACATTTTTCCATAGGCAGTTGGTATGATAATTAACATATCCTGGGGGAAAAAAATGGAGACTCCACAGGGTGGAAGGACTGAGCTGGAAGAGAGAGGGGATGCAGGTCCCTGCAGCCTAGGCTTCCTGGAGACCCCAGGGAATGTCACTCCAGAGCTTCCATTCTGAATATCTCCTGGGACCTACTGCTTATGAGAAGTACACAGAGGAAATTCTACCTTGTATCTACACTCTGGTTTTTCTGCTACACCTCAACCTTCCTTCGGTTTGGTCAATAATCAGTAATAACAACTGTTAACCACACAGCTTGTGTACCTGTTGTGACTTAGAGAACAGCTTTGGGGGTTGTTTCTGTAAGGGGGCGACTTTCTCTGGCACCTCAGAGGCAGGTCGGAGACTGTTTTGGAATTCAGGTCTAACGTGACACCAAGCTTGCCGACTCCTGCCCAGGGACAGGATTCCAAGTGACCAGATGCTTAGATGCATCTGACAGGAGTGTAAGCCAAGGCTGAGCCTTGCTTTGCAGCCACAGGAACTGCCCAGCGTAGGGGACTCTCTCAAGCAAGTCAGGACAGTCCCCAGCTGCTCCATGTCGCCCAGGGTCTACAGTGTGGAAGGTCCAGGCCTACATGGTTCCCTGCCTGATTCCTGGCCTGAATTCTTGGTTGCCCCAAACCTTCCGTGTCAAGGTTACCCATTAAAGACTGTCAGAAAGCTTAACTGCCTGAGCCCGCAAGGCTGGGTGGGGGTGGGGGTGGACCAGTCTGGGGTGGTCTAAGTGTATTTATGGAAAGCAAAAGGAGCTAATTTTAGAAATCACTAGGTTTTGCTATTTTTAAGTTAAGGATTTTTCTAATTTAAGAAGTGTTAATGAGCTCCCAACCTCCACCTACCCCACCCCCACCCCACCCCATAGGAGCAGCATCCAGCAATAATTCCTGACTTGGCTTCTCACTTGAAGGTCATTCATTCCATAGAAAACATATTAACCAAACTCGTCTCCTTGGAAACTGCCTCATTCTTCTCCTGCACGGATGCAGAAGACTCTATCCTTTACTGCTGTTTGCATAGGAAGGTCCTGCGGGCCTGTGTGCACTAGGCTGGGCCGGCTGTCCAGGGCTGACTTTGGCATTCCCTGTGGGCTATTGTCCTCCCCCATCCCCCTGCAGGCATGTGTACAATTATGGAAACATTCACTAGAAAGATAGGAGTCCAAGGTGAACGGTCTAAAAACCCTTCAGTGGTCCAGGTGGGCGGGGCTGCATGTACAAGGTAAAGGGGTTGGGTCTTGCAGGTGTGAGTGTGTGTGTGTGTGTGTGTGTGTGTGTGTGTATGTGTGTGTGTGTGTTGGGGGTGGCTTCCCTGCACCCTGAGGAGTTTTAGAGACAGTCATTACAGTTTCATACTCTCTATAACTTTTAAGTGCCTGTCAGCCTGTCAGGCATTGACAGTTTAAACTGACAGGACTCCCAAAGCCATTCAGTCTTTCACACGGTCTGTGAGGATCACAGGCAGGTAAGTATGCGACCAGAACTAAATGACCTGATAGTGTGTACTGTGCTCATTCAGGAAAAGTGGCCGATGTCCTCTCCCAAGTCACACATTAAAATGTCATGTTGTAGCTTAACTCCATCTAGGTATATCAGTGAAGAAATCTCCTTTTCCTAATGAGAAGACTAGATGGTTAGATTAAAAAACAAAACACTATTTGGGGTACTAGACCTGCAGAGGTCATTTCTGCTTCAGTAAGGTTTAGCGAGAGCCTGCAGACTCAGAGGTGACCACAGAAAGCCACCTGGATCACAGGAACTCTCAGCCTTTCCCTGGAGGCATCTTCTCCAGGGAGACACAGATTAGGGCCTCAATGCTGGCTCAGTGGCAAAGACGCTTGCAGCTAAGCCTGACAGACCTGAGTTCGAGCCCTGGGATCTGAAAGGTGGAGGGAAAGAACAAACTCCTTCATGTTGTCCCCTTAACCTCTATCTGCATGTCCCCCCTCCCACATATATGCACATACATGTGTAACACACTAACTTAATAATTTTTAAAGGGCAGATCAACATTTTAAGATGAAATAACTGAATTTCAGTTTTTAAAAAGAAATTCAATTTTCATAACAATTTTTTTCTTAGTTGTGTAGGTTTGCTAGGTTGTTTTTCATTTTTTTTTCAAAAGTCTGCCCTATAAGGACAAAGTATAAGAACAAAGAAAACTAAAAGAAAAAGTGTATATCCCACTGATCAATGCAAGAATTTTTTTTTTAGTGTTAAATGATTATTAAATACTAATAGCTATTTGCTTTTGTTTTTTTTTGGGGGGGAGGGGAGAAAGCTTTCTAAAGAAGATGTTATGGGTTGAACTATATCCCCGCCCCCCAACCCCCAAAGATATATTGAAGTTCTAACTTAACTTCCAGGACCTCAGAATGTCACCCTCTTTGGAAATAGGGAGATTACACATGTGGACAGGGATGCGCTGGGGAAGGCCAGGCCCCTAAAGTGAGATTAGTGTCTTTGTGAGAAGATAAAGAAAGGCCACTCCCTCAAGACTGAGGCAGAGTTTGGAATGACTCATCAGGAAGCCCAGAGTGTTCCAGAAGTTTGGGGAGAGTCTTGGGGGCTGGCCAGCCCTCAGCCCTCAGGAGGAGCACCCTGGGCAGCCTGGGTCCCGGTCCTGGACTTTTAGAACCAATCTCTGTCTGTTCTGTTAAGCATCCAAGCTTAACCACCCCTCCCCCAGTCTGTCCACTCAGCTCAGGAAGTTAGAGAGACACTGAAGAGCGGGTCTCCTGCCGAGCAGAGTGCTGGAAGTTTGGTGACTTCCTGCTTGTCACTGGTATATACAAAACAGCTTCTACCCTTCTTGTCCCTAAATGTAGAAGACAGAAAATGAGGAGACCCATCTGGCACATCCCCTGTAGACCTGAAGTTCAAAGGCAAGAGCTGTCTAACTGGCCCCCTGCACAGATCAAATGGCTAGACTTCTCTATGTTAAAAAATAAATTAAATAAATAAAATAAATAAATAAAGAAAGAAAGAGCAAAAGAAAGAAAGAAAGAAGAAACAAAGAGCTTCCACTGTGCGTGCGTGCGTGCGTGTGTGTGTGTGTGTGTGTGTGTGTGCGTGTGTGTGCGTGTGCGCGTGCACACACGCGTGTGGTGCCCATAGAGGTCAGAGGGGGTTGGATCCCTTGGAACTAGAGTTACATAACTGTACACCCCTAATGTGGGTGCTGGAGTCATCTGCAAAAACAGTAGGTGCTCTCAACCAGCAAGCCATCTTTCGAGTCCTCCTACTGGCCTCTTGACAGTGTCTGAATTACTGTCAGTTTTCTTAAATCAACACGTCTTGGTTTCACAGATCATAAAAACCCAAATTAGAGGCCTGGGCCAGGTGTGGGTGAGGTGCCTGGTCTTGACCTTGGAAATATAATAGAGCTCAGCGGGGGTTCCCGTTAGTTAGGACCTAGATCAAGACAGACAGACAGACAGGTGGGTGGGAGGGAGGGGGAAGAGAAACCCTAAACCACAGGACAGTCACAGCCAGGCTGGAAATCTCCAGGGATAAGACAGCACAGCAGGTCTGTAAACTCTGTGAACCTCTGAACGTTATTCATTAGAACACTGAACCAGGGCCACTGGCCACGGTTACGAATGTGGTGCCAAATAAAATGTAAAGCAAAGATTTACCGATGCTAAATAAAACACTGTGGACATTGTGCCAAATGTCACCCTCAGCAAGCGTTTCTTTGAGTCCAGGTGTTCAAAGCCTCCGTGCTCTGACCTACCGCTATGTTACTCCTAAAGCGGCCGCTAACGCTGCCTTCCGTCGATGGCGGATTCATAGGCAATCTACAGTGTGCATTTTGATATTCTCATTTACGAGTGGGAAAACTGAGGTTTAAAGTGATTAAGCGACTGGGCTGATGGGGGGGAACCAAAGAGGAGGGAGCCCTTGAGCCCGGCTGGGAGACCCCGGGGAAGAGCGTGGGTGCTCAGAGGCGCATGGGAGGTGCCCACAGTTTGGTTCCACAGTGAGACTAATGGTGAGAGTGGTCGCCTTGGGCCACTGGACAAATGGACCGTGAGAACAGAAGGCGATGGAACGCTGCAGGACTGTGTCTTCGATGGGTGACTCTGGATGTATAGCTCTCTGGTCCAATGTTATTTTGGTGTCCTTGTCATAATGTTTGGGGTAAGGTTAACATTTAAAGTGGTAGGGGCCTCTTCTCTTCTCTTCTCTTCTCTTCTCTTCTCTTCTCTTCTCTTCTCTTCTCTTCTCTTCTCTTCTCTTCTCCTTTCTTTCTTTCTTTCTTTCTTTCTTTCTTTCTTTCTTTCTTTCTTTCTTTCTTTCTTTCTTTCTTTCTTTCTTTCTTTCTTGTGGTCACAGTTCACATACCTCAGGTTGACCTCAATTTTACTCTATAGCCGAAGGTGAACTTCTGACCCTCTTGGTTCTACCCGACAGTGCTGGGATTGCAGACAGGCCTTACACACTTGCCTTATGTGGTGCAAAAGATTGAACTTTTGGCAAGCACTTTACCAGCCAATGATACTGTGGTATATGTACTTTTAATTAAGTTAATCGATTCATTTTGTGACAGGCTCATAGATCCCAAGCTGGGTTTAAATTTGATTTGTAACCAAAGATGTCCTTGAACTTTTGATCCTCCTGCCTTTACCTCTGAGTTTGGGCATTCATTACAGGTGTGCAGTACCACATCCACTTTGTGGGGTGCTGGACCTCTCGCCCAGGGCTGGGCATGCTAGGTAAGCACTCTTCAAACTGAGCTACATCCAACCCTGTCTGCACATTTTACACATTTAGCAGTTAAGCGTGAACTGGGTTGGTGGTGAGACTTCAGGCTGTATATGATGAGAATTCACAGACGCAGTGAGAAGGTGGCATGTGGCCCCATGGCTTGTCACGTGTGTGCTGCGATCAGGCTGTGAACAGTCTCTGAGGCACTGTGGATGCTAGAGGTGACCCTTGCCTACTTTCAAGCTGAGCCCATTTCCAATAAAAACACAGACCCTTGTTCAGAAAGTGTTGGGTATTTCAAGATGGTAGCAGCGACCAGCAGCATTCACAGCCAAGTGAGCATTTCAGGCTCGACTGGCTCCTTGGAACAGGCCACACACATCAGGCCCTCAACGCTGCTTGTGACGGCGGACCCAGGAACTGGGCGCTGGCGTTTTCCCCCTATTAAACAGACGAAACCATCTGGTTGGGAGTTTGAAAGAAGCAGGGGACTCTCTTGCAGTGTTCTGTGGTACAAAAATATGGTTTCATATGCTTACTTTTTTCTTAAGTGTAACCTGGATACCTCTGTGAATAGAGCCCAGGGAGGAGCCTTGCCAAAACCAAACTGTTGTTTGTCTCCTAGGCCCAGGAGTGCTGGCCAGGACATCGGAAAAAGACCTGGGTTCCTAAGTATAGTTGTCATATCTTTCTTGTCACAGAGAAATTACGGGATCCCCACGACAGCCCACCTATTGGGAGTGAAGCTACAGCCCGTTCCTCCTTTCTTTCATAGTCACCCAACAGGGAAGACGGGAGAGGCTGCCTGGGTTCAGGCTTTCTGGCCCCCATCAGATGGCTCTGGTGGAAGTTGCTCATTTGTTGTTGCTGTTGGCTGGTCCCTCTGAAAGCTCAGGGTCCTGGCAGTCACGTGTCCTGCAAACTCTGTGGAGACTCACTGCCCGAGTAAGAAATACACAGACCAAGCAGAAGGAGCCGAATGAAAAGCTCCAAGGATCACTCCTGAACTGGCAAGAATCACTGCTTGGACCCCAAGATGGCGCTGGTACAAGGCTGACTTTGATACTTCTGTACGACAGAGGAGCTTTTCTGACGTAGGCGAGAAAACGATTTAAAGAAAGCTGATGGACATGTTCAATTTCACTGATTTTTATCTATAGGCATACAGGCATATTCTCTCTCTCTCTCTCTCTCTCTCTCTCTCTCTCTCTCTCTCTCTCTCTCTCTCTCTCTCTCTCTCCACACACCAGGGCTGGGGAATACAGCTTAGAAGTTAGAAACACTAGCTGTATACACCTGAGGACCATGCAGAGTCCGAGGCTTGGAACCCACAAACATCTGGACGTGGTGCCCCGCATCTGTGATGCCAATACTTTTATGACAAGATGGGAGAGAGAGACAGGAGAAGCTCTCTGACCCAGCTAGCCAGAGTACACAGTGCGGCAGATCAGAAACAAGACAGATCCTGCCTTAACAGAGTAAAAGTTGACCTCTGACCTCCACGTGCATGACCCGCGCCCCCAACGAATAAATATTTTTTAAAAAACGAAAAACAAGAAATACTTATTAGTCATTGTGATGGTGACTGTTGTCAACTTGACTGCCCCAGAAACCAACATTGGAAAGAAAACTCTGTTTCTTTAAGTGAGTTAGCTGAGAGAGGAAGATTGACAGTAAACACTGGGAGCACTGATCCAGGGTTTGGGAGCACTGACTGAAAAGGAGCAAGGGAGGCGGGGGTGGGGCGGGGAGGGGGTCAGCATTCATTTCTCTTCCTCCTGACTGTGGCTGTGTCCCTGTGCCTTGTGTTCCTGCTGCAATGGCTTTTCTGCCTCAAATCTCAAACTTTTTTCTTTTCTTCCTTGAGTTGCTTTTGGTCACAGAAACTAGAAAAGTCACCAGGACAGTAATATTTTCATGGCACCCAAAGGACTTACTTTTCTTCTCCTGTGTGTGTGTGTGTGTGTGTGTTTCCTGCAGATGTCTCATGAGACATTGGTCCCATTGCACAGATAAGAAAGTAAAATACAGTAAGCCTCCAAGATTGGCGGATCACAGGCGTCCAGATAAGGGCGGAGGCCGGCACTGCCTCCCGCCCTGAGTGATCGCAGGCAGACTGCTCAGCCTCCGTGACTCACATCACCGCCCTGAGGCAAAGGCTTCCTCGGTTGTGTGGAAGATGCTGAGATAAGACAGGAACAACTTGCGAGCCCAGTGTGGAGAGCACCAGCAGGGAGCACGGGGCTGAGGTTTGATCACTCTGATAGATAAAGGACAAGGAAGCTCTAAGCTCATAGGCTGCTCAGATCCAGGTAGAGACCTTGGGTCTGGGATCGTGGGTGACCCTCTAGTTTGCCAACTTTGAATCTAAACCTAGGACCAAAAGGATTTAGACCTTTAAAAGTGTAAGAGTTAAACCTCTCGGTGGGAATTAAAAACCTGAGTCCCAAATATCTCCCAGGTCTGGAGACCCTCTCAAGATGCTAATCCCAAGTCCCTTTCTATTTTGCTCAGGGTCCTGTCATCTGTCTTGGGAAGACTATGACTACCGCTGAGAATGTGGGGCTCTAGGTAGTTGAGGGTTTTATATAAAATTTCATAGGATTTCCCTTCTTTATAACATTTATACCTTTATTATGGGACAGCCAACAGACTGGAGAGATAACTTTGTCAGTAAAGTGCTTGCTTTGCAAGCTTGAGGCCCCAAGTTTGATGTTCAGAACTCATAGCAAAAGGCAGGCATGGTGGCCAGAGCTTAAAATCCCAGCATTGGAGAGGTGGTGGGTCCCTGGGTTCTCTAGCCAGACAGTTCACTAACTGGTGATCTCCAGGCTAAGGAGAGACCCTGTCTCAAACAATAAGGTGGAAAATACTCAAGTACACACCTTCATGATCACACACACACACACACGGGGGGGGGAGGGAGAGGGAGAGGGAGGGTGGGTAGGTGGAGAGAGAGAGAGAGAGAGAGAGAGAGAGAGAGAAAGAGAGAGAGAGAGAGAGAGAGGAATCAAACTCTCGTATTCCCTTCTCCCAGGTGGATGTGTGTGAGCTTGGAGCTCAGGGGCTCGGGTAGAGGTTCCTGTGAGGAAGAGGATGCTCTCAAGGCAGAAGTTATGAACAGCGCTGAACCAAGCTAGTTCTCCACAA
This sequence comes from Tokudaia muenninki, assembly GCA_036184385.1. NCBI lineage: Eukaryota > Metazoa > Chordata > Mammalia > Rodentia > Muridae > Tokudaia > Tokudaia muenninki. The sequence goes on from BTHS01000015.1 coordinate 78,616,655, forward strand.
GAAACCAGAGCGGACAGGGGCATTGATGCTACCTCCCAAGCTGACACACGGTCTCCAAGCATCCTGATTCAGCCCTTGATCCCAAATTGAGACCCAGAAAGAGGAGAGAGCTTCGTCCAGATACCACAGGACCAAATCCCTACCCTCCCTAGGTCCTCAGAAGCTTGCCTGCCCTTCACTCCCGATATCTTAGGGTCCCCCTCGACACCCAGGCCCAAGGACCACAATGACTCCACTCGGTGAACGTTCCCTTCCGCCAGGCCGCTGACCTACCTTCCAACTCATCCACCCACACACCTGACAGGCAGGGCCCAGCTTTGGAGATAAATGCCTGCCAGCCGTAGCCACTTCACTCACACACAGAACAGCCGGAATCCCATCCGCCTGGATGCTCTGACTCAGGAAGACCATGGACGGAGACACAGCAAGGACAGTGAAGTCGTCTCCCAGCTTTGCCTCATTCGCCAAATGGAAGCTCCAAGGCCAGGGCGTTTGAGAGACAGTTGTCTGGTCAATTACGGTCTCTGAGTAGGGCCTGCGTGGGCACACATGCCCTCTGGTTAGAAGATTAACTAGCCGGTGTGCCCTCCAAGGTGGCCTTGCTGAGGCAAACATTCAAGACCAACCGGAAATGTCCTATCTGCGTTTGGCACAAGAATGCCGGAGATGTCTACACATGGCCGTCTCGTGGGTCCCTGTGGCTGGCTGGTGAAACCTCACCAGTCCTACCCCCTGCTCTGTGTCAGCCTTTTCCGATCTCCCTGTTCTGGGAGATCTCTGTCGGCTTTGTTGGTCACCAGACTCCTGCGCTGCAGCTGCTGGCCACAGGGACGGGTCCTCCGAGCCGTCCACCTGACAGCTGGCCCCATGTGGCTGTGGACTTTTTCCTTGTTGAGTAATTTGTTTTTCCAATCCCGATGAGGGCTGTGGGGGAATTCTGAGAAAGGAGCAACTTCTCTTTCCAGCCATTTTTACTATAACGGCTGAGGGATGGTTCAGGCAACATCTGTAGGTAGGAGATGTAGGTCAAGGGTTGTAGCACTGAATGAGGGGTAGTGTAACAGGAGTCGAAGGTAAGAGTGAAAAGGAGAAGACAGCCTTCTCAGGAGGTAGGAAATGGAGGCCTGGAGACCTCAAAGTGGCACCTGTCCCTGTCGGGAATGCCTACAGGCCCTTTGGGTGTCTACAGTGTGATTTTTGGGATGCCAGGGTGTGCTGAGAACCACTGAATTGTCTTTCTGGTTGATTCCATTAGCTCTCTACACTACTGAACCCTTGGTATTCAGACACCTCCCATGGCACGGGGACTGAAGAGGGGACACTGTGGAAAACTGTGCTGGGCAGATGGTCCTGGGCATGGCTGGACAGAAAGGAAATGGGTCTCACAACCTTCTTCATGAGAAAGTCTGTTGACAAAAGCCCGATGGTGCCGCCCAGAGGACCATGTCTTTTTTTTTTTTAAAGATTTATTTATTATTATATCTAAGTACACTGTAGCTGTCTCCAGACACACCAGAAGAGGGCTTCAGACCTCATTACAGATGGTTGTGAGCCACTATGTGCTTGCTGGGCTTTGAACTCAGGACTTCTGGAAGAGCAGTCAGTGTTCTTAACTGCTGAGCCATCTCTCCAGCCCAAAGAACAAGTCTTGATGTGTGTAGACAACTGGTCCTCGGCATGGCAAGGTTTTGCCACATATTTTATATATTAATATGAAAGTATAAATACAAAGGCACTGAGTTGGCATTTGCCAGTTGTCCTTACCCACGTTCATGAGGAAGTTGTCCTAAGGCACACTGTGTTCTCTGTTACGCATGGAAATGCCCTCCTCCCATCGATTCGGCCTGTGGCTGGAGCCAAAGAGAGAACATGGGAGAACGGGCCACGTTAGGACTTAAGGTCGTGACCGTGAACTTCTGACAGTGACCTCTTCTTTCTCAGGAAGCCTGGTGCTCTGGGAAGGCTTGCTCAGTCTGTGAGCTCCCACAGGCGGAAGTGCCTACAGCCTGCAGCAGACCTGGTGCACAGCAGCCTGCCGGGTTCCCTGCAAAGACTGGTCTGGGTTGACCTTCTGCTACCTCTGTTCTGAATACACACCCTGCCTCCTGATTGCTAGCTCTCTAACACACGTCTGCTGACACCCAACGTCACACCCAAGAGCGGCTCTGACCTTATAATTATCTAAGCACCCTCACCTGCTTAACAAGGTGTGCGCACAGGAGGAAGCTGCTATTATTGACAGCCATCTTGTCTGGTCGTCCTCACCCAAGGCTTCCTTCCTTCCAGACAAGGTCTGAGCTCCCTCCTCCTCCCCACTTGCTGTCTTAGTTGCCAGTCCTTGCTAGAGCCATTAGAAGTGGCTGTTCTGAGAAGGGGTTTTGAGATTGGGCCCCGTATCCAGGCACCGGGTATCAGTCCAGAAGTGGCTGTTTGTCCTTGTGTAGCTATCAAGGAGCGTTCTGTTAAGTCTCCTTGTCTATGCCCGGATGTAGAGCCTGCCTGTCACATCTGAGGGGCTAGCGGGACTTTGCAGTGGCCTAACTTCTAAAATATTTCAGTTGCCACAGGCTAGAGAGCACAGGGATCAGGAGGAAGGCAGAAGCATGTTAGATGCTCTCAGACACCGTCAGGGCCCACAGGGAGGGGAATAGTGTGAATTCTATGAATACTCAATTTAATATGTGCATAATCAGGTTTATTTGTACCCAGCTCTGCCCCTTCCCCAAATAAGCACACACACCCACACCCACACATACACACCTATACACACACGTACACATACACACACATATACATATATATACACACACACACATACATACACATATACACACATGTACACATACACATATACACACATACACATATACACACATACACACACATATACACACATGTACACATACACATATACACACATACACATATACACAATACACATACATACACACACATATACACACACATACACACATACATACACATATACACAAATATACACACATACACACATATAAACACATACACATATATACACACATACATACACATACACACATACACATGTACCCACATACACATATACACACATACACACATACATACACATACACATATACACACATACACATACACTTATACACACATACACATATACAAAAACATACACATATACACACATACACATACACACACATACATACATACATACACACACAGACTCTCTTTCTCATTCAGGCAAGTACATGTGTAAGTCTGGACATAGAGATGACTTTGATAGGGGGCTGGAGAGACGGCTCAGCAGTTAAGAGCACTGGCTGCTCTTCCAAAGGACTCAAGTTCAATTCCCAGCAGCCACGTGGCAGCTCATAGCTGGAATTCAAGTTCTAGTGGATCTGACTCCCTCACACAGACGCACTTGTAGGCTAAACACCAAATGCACATAAAAATTAAAAAAACTATCAAAGAAAAGAAAGAAAGAGAGAGAGAGAGAGAGAGAGAGAGAGAGAGAGAGAGAGAGAGAGAGAGAGAGAGAGAAAGAAAGAAAGAAAGAAAGAAAGAAAGAAAGAAAGAAAGAAAGAAAGAAAGAAAGAAAGAGAGAGGGAGAATTGGACTTTGGCAGTGCCAAAGCCCAATGATGCTAAAAATTCTCAGGAAATAAGGTAATAAAGATGATCAAAGCCAAGGAGGGCCCTCCTAGTGTTAGACCAGGAGGCTGTGTGCCTTTTACCATGTTTGGTCATAAAGCATTAGCCAAGAGCTTTTGCAGCTCGTCCAGAAATCCAGCGAGGGATCCATGATTGGGCCACAATTCTGGTGCTTAAAGGACCCTAGGTACCTCCACGAGGTGTCCTCGCAGAGGGGCCTATGGTTTAACCGGGAATCTCCCCGGTTCTATTCAGAGGCTACCCAGAAAATTAGAAGCCGCACACCCAGCTCTTAGAAACAGAACAGCCAGGACTGGGTGTACCCTGCAGTCAGGAGAGCAGGGACAGGAGCCCAGTGGGAAACTGGACAGACCCCGTCATTTTAATTGTCAAGTGCATTTGGACCTTTGCGTGTCAGTGTTTGCTGAGGAGACGGTGCGACACAGGATCCCAGTGTTCTCTTGCAGCCCGGTCATAAAAGCCATCTGCCTGAAACCTCGTTTTGGAGCAAGAACGGGCATGAACAAATAGCGAATGCTCGTAAAAGAGTAGGAGATGGACTGCATCAGAAGGGGGCACACATGCTACAGGACAGCATTGCCCGTGGCTGGGGACTTCCAAAGGTCAAAGGTAAGGGCCATTGTGAAAACACAGATGGCACGGAAATAAATGTGGTATGTGTAGGAGGGTGAGTCACATGACCGGGGCTGACCTCTTCCTAGAACTTGTGCCATACCTGGGGTCCCACCACTTCAGGAAGAGCAGAGACCCGAAGCCTTACCCATGAACCCAGCAATGAGTCCTTATGTGCATACCCCGTCCCCGAACTCACAGCTATGCAGAACTGTAGAATGTGACCTTATTTGGAACCAGGGTCTTTGTAAGTGCAATTAAGAAGTGAGGAGCTGGGCGTAGTGGTACATGCTTGTCCCAGCATGAGGGAGGTGAGAGGCAGGAGTTGCCCCATGAGTTTGAAGCCAGCCTGGTCTACGTGGTGGATTCCAGGCTAGCCAGAGCCACACAGCAAGATCCTGTCTCAATACAGAAAAATACAAGATCATAGAGGACTGAGACAGACCCTCAACCCAAGGCCAGGTGTCCCTAAAGAAAAGGGGAGAGGAGGTGATGGGAAGTAGGAGAATGAGCTGACATTCCGCAAGCCAGGGACAGTCACAGTCCTACTATGTGCTTTCTGGAGTGGTGACAGAGATGTAGTTTTTCCTAGTATCTCTGACCCTTAGTCAGCAAGGAAGCAGACATACAGCCTATGGGCACTGAAGACCCACTGTGACATTTGTTGCACGCATTTCACAGATGGTCCTTATTTTGCCCCTGCTTCTATCATTGTGAATGTCCAACTTTTAATACTTTTCTCTATCAAATGATACAACTTTGAGTCTTTTCTTGTTGCCACTGCGATAGATTACATTGATTGGTCTTCAATTATTGAACCAATCTTGTATCTCTGGAATAAATCCCATTTGATTATGGTGTATAATACATAATAAATTTGATATATGTCATTGGTTAGTATATATTTGTTATATAAAATATAATATATTTATATATGTTATTGATATATAATATATATTGATATATAATATATTGATATATAATATATATTGATATATAATATATATATATATATATATATGAGAATTCTGTTGGCAACATTTTTAAGTGTCTTTAAGTAAGTTAGGCTTTCCAGTTGCCCTTATACCTCTGTAGTGTAGAGGACTTTCTCAAATGCCCCCAGAGTGGGTACAATATAACCCATATGTGAAAATTCCATCATCCTGGGCCCTCAGTCCTTGGTCCCCAGCAGAAACACTGGGTGGATGCCCTAAAGGCAGAGTCAGCCCACAAGTCCTGGATATTCACCTGCTGACATGCGAACACGGGCCGGCGGGCGGCATGCGCACACGGGTGGCTTGCGCACAGGCACCCAGCGGCTGGAGAAGAGACTAGTCACATTAATAGCTCAGAAATGTCAGGTGGGTGGGTGGTTCTAAGAAGGTGGATGCTCTTAGGAGATTTTTGTGGACCTGTGACTCATTCTTCTTTCTTTGGGATTTGCACGTGAAGACTGTGGAGGTCGGAGAACGGCTCTGCGGGAACAGCCCTGTGGAGTTAGTTCTTTCTTCACCTTTCCACAGGTTTTGCATCTGGGCTACCAGGGTTGCGGAGCCCTCTGAGGCCCTCTCCATTTCCTTCAGTGCTGACACTTGAGCCCAGGGTTTTATACACGCTAGGCAGGTGCTCTACCACTGAGCTACATCTCCTTTACTTAATCATCGGAAAAATCCTCTAGCTTCTGGAGGAGGCTTAGAGAACTTACCAAGTGTACATCCCATGATATGAACTTAGAAGATCTGCGGAAGAGGGGAGTACACCCCGGGGAGGGACGGTCACTGTAAACACTGGATTCTGCTCCGAGGACCCGCGGCTGTCGGGAGTGGGCATGGATAACTTCTGGGTTACCTGTGTCTTTATCCTCGCTGTACTGTGGCCGTCCCCCTCCCCCCTTCACTCTCTGTACCCTTGCTCCTAACATTCTGTTCTCTCTCAGGTCCCCAACATTAGTCCCTGTGGCTCCCTGATCAGTCCTGTGGTACCTCAGTCCTTTCTTCTTGTGGACCTCATTCTTTTCTGCAGTGGCTCACAAGAGGTGATATTCCAAGGTTCTGGTCATAAGTGTGCGGACATGAGTCAACTCGATGCATCTCCCCCACCTCCCCTAAGTCTCACTGGAGCCCAGCCTTGCAGCCTCGCCCATCTCAGGCCACACCCATCCCAGGAGATTTCTCTTCTGGTGTAGGACAGATTTTTTTTTGGGGGGGGGGGCGGTTACTGTCAAAATCCTAAGAAAATCCATTAACCTAGTCCTTCCTTTGTCAGGTCTACACTACCGTACTTAAAGTTTTCAACCCCTGCAGCTGCCTGCAGCCTCTGGAATTTACTTCATCCACCATCTTCTCCCGTCTAAGGGGCCTTCGCTTCTCTTCTTGTTGACCCAGCAGGTCTCCGCTAGTGTCACTAAACTGAACTGATTCCTCTAGCTTGCTTCCAAGTGGCGAGGCTGTGAGGGAAACTGTGGGGGCCTGAGAGGAGACACTGAGGGAGCTCCCCTCCCTGACTGGCCTGCGCTTTGCTCACTAGGGCTGTGCCCACATCCTGCCTCCTTGCTCTGCCTTAGGTCTTTCGAAGGCAGATCCCACGGCACTACCATGCTGCTGCCCCCAAGCACGGTCCGGATGCTGAGAACATTTTTCACGTAGCATCTGTACAGAACAGCCCTTCTGCATTATGGGATGGGCTCCTGAGGAGGTTACCCAAGAGGGAGTGAGTCAGGGTACAATCCCAGAAACAAAGGAGACTGGAAAACGGAGTTCAGAGTGTGAATGTGCCCAAGACTTGCATGTGTGTCGGAGCCCATGACATGCACATCTTGGGCCTCAACCCCTCTTCCTGAGTCAGGATTTCAGGGTGTAGAGTCGGGAGTCCACCTCCACATTGGCCACGGTAGTGATTCTTATGTGTGGTGGAGCAGAAGCAGCCACCTAGACACAGACAGCTGGTAGTCATCCCAGCTATATGTCAGCTGAAGACAGAACCTAGCTTCTTACAGGACACAGAACCCCACCAGCAAAGCCACCAGTGACTTCCTGCGTCCCAGGAGCTCAGCTGTCAGACCTGCTGCCCCGTGTGGAAGGGTGTTCTCACAGAGCCAGATGCTGGTTGCAGAATCTGAGGGTCACCAAGGCTTACCAGGAGGGCCAGGCTGAGCCCACAGCCTGCCTCAGCTGCAAACAGAGCTGTCTTTCCTGGTTGCCCTGAGGCAGAGAATCAGAGTACACTGTTCATTCACATTGTTTATTTCCCTTTTGGAGCCGCCTCAGGGCAAACCAGGGTAGGTTTTCATGATTGTATTTGCCTTGGCTTGGCCGCAGACGTCCCCCTTTGAAGTCTGTTTATTGAGAGTTCGCACACAGTCCCACATCCAGGAGCAGTACAGCAGTTCTAAAACCCAGGCTAGGCAAGTGAATGAGATCCTGGGAGGACAGAATCAGTCTTCTCCATATAACCCTCAGCCTGCGGCTGACCTGCGGTCAGTCACAAGGCCACTCGTGCAGCCTCAGACGCCCAAGAACTGATGCATGCCAACACATTCTATTCTCTCAGGTCCAAATTTACATCCATACTTTCCCCCTATGTGATATTCATTCACCCATCCATCTGTCCATCCGTCCATCTGTCTGTCCGTCCGTCCATCCATCCGTCTGTCCGTCCGTCTGTCCGTCCATCTGTCTGTCCATCCATCCATCCGTCCGTCCATCCATCCATCCGTCCGTCAGTCCATCCATCCGTCCGTCCGTCCGTCCGTCCGTCCGTCCGTCCGTCCGTCCGTCCATCCGTCCATCCATCCATCCACCCATCCACCGTGACATATCCTCATGTAGCTCACAAGAACCTCAAATTCATTATGTAGCTGAGGATGACCTTGAATTTCTGGTCCTCCTGCTTCTACCTCCTGGGATTACAGGCGTGTGCCATCGTGTCTGGGTTATGAATCAGATGGGAGGGTTTGTGTGGACTGCACACCCAGCTCAGCATATTTATTTATTTATTTGTTTATGGAGCTGGGAATTGAGTTCAGGGTCTTACGCATGTGAGGTAAACACTCTGCCATTGGGCTGTGCTCTCTGCTTTATGCTGGTCTGCTTTCCTTCCTTCCTTCCTTCCTTCCTTCCTTCCTTCCTTCCTTCCTTCCTTCCTCCTTTTTTCTTTCCTTCTTTCTTCTTTCCTTTCTTTCTAAGGCAATTAGTCTCCCATAGTAAATTGCTGAATCCCCTAAATGTTTATTTCCTAGCACTTAACCGTGAGAGGGGCAGCATGATGCTGTGAGTTTAGGGCTAGGGGTTTTAGCTCAGCAGTACAATGGTTGCCTCGCATGTGCAAAGCCCTGGGTTCGATCCCCATTAAAGTCCATTTGTTTATCTGATCCAAAAAACCCATCAGGGCCAGACGCTATTGTTGGATCTTGGTCCTCAAGCCTGTGTCCCGCACTCACGTTTGTGAAGGCCACATGGCATTGGCCAGAAGGGGCTAGCTGCATCAGAGCCTTTCTGCTTTGAATGCCCTACAAAACACCACAATATGCTAAAAGCAGTCAGAAGAGCCTGCCACGAGTAGTGGTGATTTCTACATATTGGTTGTATTCTGTGTTATCCTTGCTGTTTCTGTCCCAGCTTTGCATAGGAATTTGGGCAACAAGAGACTTGCCTAAGATGGCAAAGTTAGCAAGAGGTAGAAGCCCTGAAGTGAGTGGGGTCCTTCCTTCTCATGCTGGCACGAGTGAGACCCTGTTCTCTGCCTGGAGTCATCTGATGCAGAATCCCAGACAGCACTACCTGAAGTCAAGGAACAGTCAGGCCAGCTCTGCAATGCTGGGCTCAGTCCTGGAGTGGACAGAGTACACTCCACCAAGAAGAGGATTCCTAGGAGATGCTGTCCTAGATCTCCTGGTTTACAGAGTTGAGTTCGTTAAGATATATTGCTGGGCACCTTGTGAATCCTACACCCCTCATGTTCTTATTGTGTTCATTTCTGGGGATACTCCATGGCTGGGATTTCTGGGGATACTGCATGGCTGGAATTTCTAGAAGCATCATTTGACTGTGCATTTAGTACCCCCCCCTCCCATGATCATGGCTTCAGTTTGTCTCTTGCTGATTTAGTAGGTAGTTTCTTGAGAGCACAAGCTCCCTGAGTTAGATTGCTAGGACCGTATAGAAAGTCAAGTGCTGTGTGCTTGTAGCTAGCTCACTGCAGCCTAGCAGCATAGCAGGTCAGTGAGAGGTGCTGTCTAAAGGGGAGAGGGGAGGAGGAGGAGGAGGAGGAGGAGGAGGAGGAGGAGGAGGAGGAAAGGGGAGGAAGGGAAACCTACAAAATATTTTGTATGAAGTTACCAAAGAATTAGTAAAAGCATTTTCAAAAAAATGTTGATGGTCCTGAAGAATGACACCCAAGATGGCCCTCTGGCTCCCACTGTCATGTACACACACACACACACACACACACACCACACACCACACACACTCACACACCCATGCACACACATGCAGACACAAACTCACATATATACATGCACACTCCCATGTACACACCCACGCACACACACATACATACATACATACACACTACACATACATGCATACTCCCATGCACACACATGCAGACACAAAGTCACATACACACATGCACACACACATGCACACTCCCGTACACATCCATGCACACACACACATACACATACATACATACACACTACACATACATGCATACTCCCATGCACACACACATGCAGACGCAAAGTCACATACACACATGCACACACATATGCATACACCCATGCACATACACATAGTAGGTTTTGTGTCTATAAATACTTTATTCATAAGAAATAAAAGTTGTCTACTTTTTCATGCTTTGGGACAGGGATTCAAATAGCCCAGGCTGACCTCAAGCTCACTATGCACTTAGAAGACAGACTCACTATGCACTTAGAAGGCAGTTCAATTCCCAAACCTCCTGCCTCCACCTTCCAAGTGCTGATCTTATAGATGTACACCTCTGAACTTTGAAATCTCCCACTAAACACTTAACAGAAATGTTTAGTCACTCGACTGTCATCTAAGGTCACACCAGCACACAGTAGGTTCTTTGGAATGTATAGGCCTCACTCCTAGACTAGATGTCAGATCTCTGGGAAGTGTGTTCTGGGAATGATCATTTAGGAAACCCTATGGGTGACTCTCACATGCAGTCAGGGCTTCCTTGTCAGGTGAGTAACCCCCCCCCACCAGTCAAATGACAGGGGCTTTAAGGTCAAATGAAGCCCCAAAGCGAAGGATCTGTAAAGTGCAAACATCGATGGATCACAAATAAAAGGCTGTGTTGTGTTGTTCACCACAATCAAGAGCTTGGATGTGATTGAACAAAGATATGTGCAGTGAATAACACACAATGCATCAATAAACTCTGGACACCTGACCCACAAAGTGGATCAGTAACTGTCCCTGACCCACAAAGTGGATCAGTAACTGTTCCTCACCTGCAAAGTGCAGTAAACTTGTACTTGGTAAAACAGAGGCATCGGTTGGACGAAGGGTCGACAACAAAGGTAATAATTTAAAATGTGACATGCCATCATCTGTTACGGATATGCTACACACACACACACACACACACACACACACACACACACACACACACACAGCACTAACAACAGGGAAAATGAATGGAAGGAAGGTGAATTTACAGCATTTAAACGGGGCTTTTCCTGCCTCCTTGTCACCAACGTTAAACCACCGATGTCCACTGGGGGGCGCTGTGACCCGCCCTTTCAGGATCCAAAAGGCACTCTGAAAGCCAAGTTCTGGAAATACACTGCTGCCCCCTTAAAAGACAAAAGACTTTAAAGCTTTAATTTGAGGCGTCCTAACACGTTGCTTATCTACATCATGGTCTATCCGAAATATCTCGCTAGGCATGAGCTTATTTAGGAAGTGAATCGAAAGGCTGCGCGGCCGGATAGAGAAAGATCGCTTCCTTTTTATCCGCACTCCCCAGTGGACACAGCGTTTGCATTTCCCAGAAAGACGGATCTGAGACGGCTGTGCAGAGGGATCTGGACCACTGACCAGGAAAGGCTGATGCTTGGTTTGAACGAAACACAAAGTAATACTAAATGAAAATGTGGTGTCTTCTGGCCCATTCTGCTACCCTGCGCAGACTGTTCACGGCGTGTCAAGGACAAGCTAAGTGGAAAGGGGGAACCTGGTAGGTTAAATTTAAACCCCAGCCCAGTGTTAAATCTGAGTAGTGGCTCTCTCGGGACTCAAAATCTAGCTTTCTCCTGTCAGGTATGTATAGCTCCCTTGGTTGAATGATGTAGGTTTTAGGGCAAAATAAAAACCTGGACGCTTCCAGAGATATGCTTAGAGTCATAGCTCAGCTCTGGTTACCTCCACTGGGCTGGGGCAAACATTGAGAGGAAGCTCTTAAAACGTCCATAGCAAATGGGTAAAGTAATGCTAAATCTAATGAGAAGAAACCGGGGACTAGGAGATACAGAGTCTCCGCTAAGCCTCTGAGAGGCCCTGATTTTGTGCCCAACATAGACACACATAGACATACACACACACACATTCACACACATGCACTCACACTATCTCACACATATCATATACACATACTATACACACACACTTATACACTCACACACACATTCACACACATGCACTCACACTGTCTCACACATACCATATACATACTATACACACACAATTATACACTCACACACATTCATACACATGCACTCACACACACTTACACACTCATGTACTGTCTCACACATACCAAATACACTCACACACTTATACACTTACACACACATTCACACACACACTTACACACACACACTCACACTGGCTCACACACACCACACACTCACACATTCACACACATACATTCACATGCACAAAACACACCCACACACTGTCTCACACATACCACATACACTCACTTATGCACTCACACATACATTCACACACATGCACTCACACGCACAAAACACACACACATACACCAATATAAAACAACAATCAGGCATGGCTACAGAGCTGCCTCAGTGGGTTAGGAGTGTTCGCTGTCCTTACAGAGAACCTGAGTTCAGCTCCCAGCATCTGAGTCCTGCAGCACACAACTGCCAGTCCCTCCAGCTCCAGGGCATCTGGTGCCATCTTCTGGGCTCTGCCAGTATATGCACACACACCAGCACGCACGCACAAACACATACACACACAAACACACTGTACTGGCTGGTTTTGTGTGTCAACTTGACACAGACTGGAGCTATCACAGAGACAGGAGCTTCAGTTGGGGAAGTGCCTCCATGAGATCCAGCTGTAGGGCATTTTCTCAATTAGTGATCAAGTGGGCAGGGCCCCTTGTGGGTGGAACCATCCCTGGGCTGGTAGTCTTGGGTTCTATAAGAGAGCAGGCTGAGCAAGCCAGGGGAAGCAAAACTAATAAGTAACATCCCTCCATGGCCTCTGCATCAGCTCCTGCTTCCTGACCTGCTTGAGTTCCAGCCCTGACTTCCTTTGGTGATGAACAGCAATGTGGAAGTGTAAGGTGAATAAACCCTTTCCTCCCCAACTTGCTTCTTGGTCATGATGTTTGTGCAGGAATAGAAACCCTGATTGAGACACACACACACACACACACACACACATTATTAATAATAAAACAAATCTTAACAAATAAAAAACAAAATTATATTTCTGTGTATTTTTGTATGTTTAAATAATGGAACAAGTACATATTTTGTTCAGCCCTCCAAAGAAAAATAACTTCCAACATGCTAAGTTATAGTCATTGATACTGATCACAACAAAAGCTCTCTCTCTCTTCTTTGTGAGTATGTGGCATATATATATATATGTATATATATATATATATATATATATATATGGGTGTGTACATATGGATGTTGGTGTATGTGTATGTGGTGTGTATATGGGTGTGTACACATGGATGCTGGCGTATGCGTGTGTCCATATGAGTGTGTACATGGAGACCTCTGGTCTCCACCAGAGGTTGATGGATGTCAGGAGTCTTCCTTAGTTTTTGAGGCAGGGTCTCTGACTGAACTGGAAGCCCATCTCTTTTGTTACCTAGCCTGACCAATGGGCTTCATGGGTCCATTGGCTCCGCCTTCCAATGTTAGGGAAATAGGTGTGTGTTAGGGGCCCAAGGCTTCCAGGGAGAAAGCCCAGGGCAACTGCCCAAGTGTTGAATTTGTTTCATCACAAAAACAAAACAAGAGGAAAAGCATCTATTGCTGACTTGGCCTTGCTTCGTGAGAGGGAGCGAGTCAGCAACCACAGTATTTCTCACCGTGAATGGGTGTACCTGGTTCATAATGAATTCCATCCTGTACAGTGACGATTCATTACGATGCTTCAGAAACGGTTTTCTTAAAAGTTATAGTTTACACACACACACATATGAATAAACACACACACACATAGACATAGACACACGTGCATGCACACATACATGCACACACACTCACACATATGAATAAACACACACACATAGACGTAGACAGACAGACAGACAGACACACACATATGAATAAACACACACACATAGACATAGACACGCGTGCGTGCACACACACACATGCACACACACTCACACATATGAATAAACACACACACATAGACACAGGCAGACAGACAGACAGACAGACACACACACATACACACATATGAATAAACACACACACATAGATACAGACACACGCACACACACACACACACACACGCACACACACACACACACACACACTATGCGTTCTCAGCCAGTGAGAGCTGGAAGCAGTCTTTTATCTACTTGGGAGCTCTCAGACCGGAGCCTCCAAGGGTCCCAAAGTTTCTGTAAATACATTCTATCCTTCACTCTAGCCTTTCTTTCTGCTTCTTTATGGCATGTTCCAAGGGTCAGCTTCGAGCCACAGCTGTGAGCTAAAGGCGGTCCAGTGCTAGATCTTGCCCCAAAGAGGCAAAGGGAGAATTTATTACTACACAGCAAAAAGCCAGCATCCATGCAGTTCAAGTTTCCTTCATGGAAATGGTGGAAGAAGCCAAAGACAAAGTTCAACAAGCACCGGGGAAAGGAAGCAGGCAAGTGGTGGAGACCAGAGGTCTCCATGTACACACTCATATGGACACATGGATACGCCAGCATCCATGTGTACACACCCATATACACACCACATACACATACACCAACATCCATATGTACACACCCATATATATATATACATATATGTATATATGTATATATATATATACATATATGTATATATGTATATATATATATATATATATATATATATATATATATATATATATATATATGCCACATACTCACAAAGAAGAGAGAGAGAGCTTTTGTATCAATAGTAGCGTTGTGCCGGGCGGTGGTGGCGCACACCTTTAATCCCAGCACTTGGGAGGCAGAGGCAGGCGGATTTCTGAGTTCGAGGCTAGCCTGGTCTACAGAGTGAGTTCCAAGACAGCCAGGGCTATACAGAGAAACCCTGCCTTGAAAAACCAAAAAAAAAAAAAAAAAGAGTAGCCTTGTGAAGGCTGGAGGGGTGACTGGGAAGATCTAAGGCAGCATCACTGGAGGGAGCCAGGAGGGAGCCGTGGAGACCCAGAGAGCAGCAGGTGTCCCTCCTAACGGTCACGCACTTTCTAGGTCATGTCCCACCAGATGTGTTGTGGAGCTCCCGAGAGACGTGAGAGATCGGGTGTGAGCAGGGCAGCCACAGAGCCTTCCCCTACAAAAGCAGCCTGCCATACAGGCCTCCCAGTGCACTTGAAAAGAAGCCACGTCTTTTAGGCAGACTGGGCCAGCTGAGGGCTCTAAACCAGCCACAAGAGGAGATGCGGTAGTCTAGTCCAGTAGTGACCTCTTTGGGATGGGAGGGGCCAGGAAGGAGGGTGGCGTTTGAAAGTACCTTGAGTAAGGGGTTTAGACCAGAGCAAGCCTTGTCTGCAGGTGGGCGATGTTAGTTGTGGGCTTTTGGTTTGCTGAGAGGTGGTGCAGATTCTTGCCAGAGAATCTCTGGAGACTAGGGGGTGGGGGGTGGGGGGCAAAGCTACCTGCCCTGGGGCCTTTCCTCCTGCTAAGCTCTCCATTTGTTTATTTAGAGAACTGGGCCTTTCATCTAAGTAAATATTGAACAGATATTTAAAAACCACGGGCTTAAACAATGTCACAGTCGTGTCCCGCCTCAACCTGGTCCTGGGCACAGCTGCGGTGTTCACTGTTTGTCCTGATATCCTGACTCTCCTTGGCTAAGCAGGAGGGGTTCCTACTGCTAAGGTGGGAACAACTTCCCACCTGCACAGGTCGCACACTTCCAGATGTCAGCCACGTTGGGAGGCACCCCAGAGAGAACGCAATGCTGGTGGAATGTACCTTGGGACTTTAAAGTGAAGGAGACCGGTTGTCTATTTCAAGTAGAATGGGGAGAAGGATAGACATATGAATCCTGCTGACCACAGGGAGGCTGGAGTGAGTCTCAGGGGAGGGGGAGGGGAGAAGTTTTTAGTTTCAGAGTAAAGAGGAATCACAGATAAGCATCTGCCGAGGGGCCCTCATGAGGGAGTGGAGGGAAGGAAGGTCTCTGTTTAATTTGTCCTCACACGGGAAATTCTTGCTCTCTGAAAACGTCCACAAGGGAATGCTTTTAGATGGACGCCTTACGAACCCTAACTCAGCTTCCCGGTCCCGTAAACCACCTGTCCCTCCCCAAAGTACACGTGTCATCCTCTGCTGCCTGAACACATCCCCTGGGCCTCACTGGAGATGTCCATGCTTGTATGGACATCCCCTGGGCCTCACTGGAGATGTCCATGCTTGTATGGAAACAGCTAGAATCCAGTTTCATACAGGGTTCAGCTGGGCTCTCGGCCTGCTGACCCTCAAATGTGCCCTTTGTCAAACAAACACAGGACTCTGGGGCCAGTCTACCACCAGACCAGAGAGGCTGCTGCCTTCAGAGGGAGCTCGGTTCTCTGTTTTCTTTCCTTTGACCACTTTAGCTTTGAGTGGAAACTTAAATAAGAATTATAATGATACATGTTTATGGATTTTAAGTAATTAATCCCTCAGAGTCCTCTTCTGGGCGAAAAGCTTGCTACCCACCTCATACATCAGGCAAGCAGGAGGCCATATGGCTGTGCTGGGCTGGGTGGTCGCTGGCGTCAGTAGAAGAGCGGAGACTGTGGCTTCAACAGTCTTTGGCTCCTTGGCCCTTGTCCAGATCGCTGGGCCATGCAGCCCCTAGGAAGGTGATACATGAGAGACTGAAATGGACCAGACCGTAAACTCTCAGTTGCCTCTAGTTAGGAGGGCAGAGCTTGTGGCCCCCACCTGGGTCTGCTTTTCTTTGACCGATAGGCTTGGAGGGGCTAGAAGCCATAGTACCAGGAGTTCACCCACCTCCCAATGCCATTTGCTGCATTCTGTGAAGAAACTCTCCCCAGGAGAAAACTGCAAGCAGTTGATTCCCAAGGCACACAGCCTTGAGCTCCAACATGGGGGAAGTGCTTGCTGAAATACCCACCAAAGGTCCCGGGGCACTTGTTACAGGGCACGGGTAGGGACATGGCTTTATTGGTAACACTGAGCAGGTCGGTCCCAACCTGCTTAAGAACATTCCATTTATTTTTAGATTTTCCAATGTATTTGTGAGAGGTTTGTAGACATGTATATTGTAGTCTTTGTGATGCTGAACGTCTTCAACGCTATCTTCAGTCTTCCTCGGAGGTTGTGTTGCTCGACCAGCCCTTGAACTAACTGCTCCAAAGAGCAAGGTGTAAAATGTGTGCACTTCATGAGTCAGTCAGGCTCTTTAGGAAGTGTCCACAACCTGGTCCTAAGCAAGCCATCCTGATACACACATGCAAACAGTAGCAAAACAAACTAACTCAGCTCATACACTTCAGACTCCACCATTCCCACCTCTGACTCCCTCTTCCGGCCCTGCTGTAACCATGGCTAACTGGCTTCCTCACAGATTCTGGAAGACAGCACTTTCTAGAGACTCACATACAGTCTACACCACCCAGGTGACTCATGGTGCCCTTAGATAGGGGATAACCAGGTTTTCATGTGTTACTTTCTTATCTGTTTGCAGCAATATTTTTTCTGGATAAATTAGACTGGGGTGATGGGGTACAGATGAGAGGAAAAGAGAGACCAAACTTGTGTCGAGGTAGGGAAGATGGTAGAGACACAGGCAGACACTTGGAGAGGACCCTCCAAGCCCAGTGGATGGAGACACTAAGGCATGGTAAAGGGGTCCAGGCTGGACCCCCAACAAGAATTGTTTGTGGTTTTGTTTTTGTGTGTGAGCAGGCACGGCCAGGGCACTCCTTCAATGTGTGGTGCCCAGCTCTGACCCGAGTCCGTACTAAACATTCACCAACTCTCAACTCCTTCTTGCCGTGTATTATTGTCCAGCTTACATATGTGGGTGCCCCGGTCCCCCGATTCAGTTCTAGATTTCTTAGCAGTCCAGAACATAATTTCCACAATCAATATTAATTAGAACGATTGATTTAAAAACTCCCCGAGCAGGCTACAGCGATGCAAACTAATTTTAGCTTCTTTTCCATATCTCCATCCCCTCTTGGTGAGCCCATTTCCTCGAATCTGGGAGCATCCTCCCCGATGTGGCGCGCATCTGGAATCCATGTGTTTTCTTTCCTTTGCTCTTAAATATGGTAATTTTTTTATTACTGCAGGAAGCTGGGTAGATTCAGAAGTAGGAGCCACACCAAGACCTGAGATGACCGTCCTCAGTGTTATCAGCAGGATGGGAGGGCAACATCTGTGTGGAAAGAGATTGCCCTCAAAGCTCGCCCTAGTCTTAAAATCGGATGGTGTGTTTGAGCTGATCGCTTCATATTGAAGTAATTTCTCCTAACCCAAAGGTCTAGAATAGGTTCAGTTGTAATCTACTTGACATCTACTTGCTATAGTTTGACTGTTCAGAGAAACCTGGCAGGGATTACGAAGAATGTGCCTGGCATATGGCTGCATCCCAACTCAACAGTCTGTGAACACTATTAGTAACCGTTGAAACTGTTCTCCGGGAAATGCCGGCTGTTAATGACCCTGCCCAGATGCTCCTGTGGGAAGCGTATGGAGAGATAATGCGTAGCCAACCACTGGGTTGAAGGCTCGCTCAGGAGATGGAGATGATGTGCCCTGCCAGAACCAGGAAACACTGTGAAAGAAAAAGTGGGGAAGACTCTTTGCTTGGTAAGAGTCGACTTGCTAGGTGACTTTCACTTTGTGGGATAATATTGCCCAAGAGTGCATGGAGACAGAAAGACAGCGATGGCCTCCATAACTTGGAGAGTACGGCCATTTTTGACAAACAAGTTAAAATACGCGGCAATGGTACGGGGACCTGATGCCCTCCCTGGCCTCTAAGGACATGGGACATACGGCAACACACATGCAAACACCCTCAGCCCATAAGGCGGTGTCACCCCTAAGCAGATGGCCCTGGGCTGTGTAAGAAGGGTAGCTGAGAAAGTCAGGAGAACAAGCCAGTAAACAGTGTTCCTTTGCTTCAATTCTAGGTCCTTCCCTTGACTTCTCTCAATGGTGGACTGTGTGCCCTGTATGACAAACCCTTTCCTCCCCCCCCAAGTCGCTTTTGAGAGTGTTTGACCACAGCAATGGAGAGCAAACCAGGATATGTTAGATGGAATAAGCAAGACCTCCACACTGCCACGTACCTGAGGCATCTAGAACACGTGCTCATAGATACTGGAAATGGTTCAGCAAAAGTCACAAGGGGACCTATTATTACATACAATTCCCACATGCTAATACAAATAAATGTTCAAAATTTCCAAGCACAGCTATTGTGTGTCTAAAATCCCAGCACTTGGGAGGCTGAGGCAGGAAGGTCACACGGTCCACAGCTTAACTTCTGTTTGGTATGATAAAACTTTGACAGTGGCTAAAGGTAATGGTTGTACAACAACATAGGTGTGTATTTAATGACACTGAATTATACACTTTAAACGAATATATCATGTACATGCCAGAAGAGGGCATCAGATCCCCCAGAACTGTGGATGGTGTGTCAGCCATGTGCATGCTGGGAGCTGAACTCTGGTTCTCTGAAAGAGCAGTATAAGAACCTTCGCTCTAGTCATATTCTGTTGGCTTGTTTTATGGTTGTTTGCTTGTTTGTTTGTTTTCAAAGAGGAAATCTCAGGCTGGAGAGATGACTCAGAGGTTAAGAGCACTGACTGCTCCTCCAGAGGTCATGAGTTCAATTCCCAGCAACATGGTGGCTCACAACCATCTGTAATGGGATCTGATGCCCTCTTCTGGTGTGTCTGAAGACAGCTACTGTGTACTCATATACATAAACAAAGAGGAAATCTCTCTCAGTAGCCCAGGCTGGCCACAAACTCATGGGAATCCTCCTGCCTCAGCTGGAATCTTCAGTGCTGGAATTACAAGCATGAACTACCGCACTCAGCATCTTGTTTTGTTTCTCTGTGTAGCCCTGGCTGTCCTGGAACTCACTTTGTAGGTCAGGCTGGCCTTGATCTCAGAGATTGCCTGTCTCTGCTGGTGCTGGGATTAGAGGCCACCTGGCCACACTCAACATCTCAGCTGTTAACATCGTGTGAGGTGCGGCTCCCATCTTACTCCCCATTCTTGCCCAGAGAGCGCTTAAACCTCTTCCAGCCTTTCTGCAAGCAAGTTTCCATTCAGCAGCAAATATACCCATGTTCAGGGAGCATGTGTGTCTCGCATTGATCTTTTAAAGGTTCAAACTCACTTTTATCCATTCATATAAAGTCCTTCGAGTGTAGCTTTGGCATGCCAGGAGAGTCAGCTGCGTGGAAACAGCTCGTGACATGTCAAATCACCGTTTTATATGGTAAACGTCACTTACTGAAACTTTTGGTGGTTCACGTCTGACTTTCATATTTGTGGACAGGAATATAAACTACTGCTAGATATTGTCTGTGGTCCCGCTTTAGTACAGAAGCTTCTCTCTCCTCCCATGTCGAACATCTGGATCCTTTTAACCAAAGAGCACCTTGTCTGGTTATCGGGAACTTTCCCTTGACTTCACATTCATCCAAATACACAAATATTGTAAATTTGAACTTGTAAAACAAAACGTTACCAATAAAATGCTACGTCTGTTACAAGCATTAGAGTCTCTACCAGATCTGGGTTACAGAAAGTTTCTGCTGGTCAAACCAGCGTTTGAAAAGGCACCGTGCGCGTTTAATTCCTGTTTGATTCAGTTCACGGAAGAATTGAGTCCACTGCTGACTTTTAGCTGGACACACATTGAGCTCGTGTGTGGGGGGCGGGGGGAGTTCATTCAGATTGACCATGCCCTGAGAGTGGCTTTTAAGTTTTTTTTTTTCTTTTGAGACAAGGTCTCATTATTTAGTCCAGGTTGGCCTAGAACTTATAATCCTGTCTCAACCTTCTGGGTGCTGGGGTCACAGACATGCAATACCATGCCTGGAAATTTTTATTTATTTTTTTTAGCATGTATGAGTTATTCATAATAATGGGTTTCATAATGATATTTTCTGTGCTCCTATATCTGCACCATTTTGACCGTTTGATAATTTTCGCCCCATAGACCTCTACTGTCCCCCACCCACTGCAGCCAATCCTGATACATTTAATTAGGGTTGCTTACTTGACAGGAGTGAAGGGTTATTTACAGGAGCATGACACCACTAAAGAAGATGGGTCCCTTTCCCCAAGCAATGGTTAACTGCCACCGACCCCTAAGGGAGGGGTGGTATTTCATGAGATCACATCCCATTCTCAAGAGAATGCTGAGGGGTCTTCTTAACTTCTGAAGGTAATCTCAGCTGCTGAAAGCCCAAAGTGAAGGGGCCGTGGAGACCACACCCCACAGCCCTGCACCCTCCAGATCTTACAGCCTTTCTTTCTCTTTTCTGTGATATTCCTGGAGCCTTAGATACAGACGTCCCTGACAGGACTGGATCACTCTCAGCGCTCCTAGAATGTCTGCGGTAACCACACCCACTGCAAAGAGATTCTCCCACATAACTGTGGGCTGCACTGAATTTTAGGCAGAAACATAAAATGCAGATGGCAGTTTGGCAGGGACATGTCCTTTTAACAAAATACACCAGTAGCTTCCCCACCAGGGCCTATGACCTCCTCAGACACGGGCGTTTTACCTGGTTTACAGTAGCAGGTGTTCCGTTCTCCAATGGAATCGGCCTCAGATCTAATCAGAAAGCAGTTGGTTCTGCACACAACAGTCACCCACTGCCACCCCAGTGGGCGCATCCTGCCTGACAGGTCGGTAGTTCAGCCCTCAGGGACACAGCTGCTAGTAATGTTTCTTTTCCTAGCAGTCCATATAATGCTTCCTGATTCTGAGAACCAGGCCGCTAAGACAGAGGAAGCCAGTTTTTACATGTCAAATGGAAAGAAAAGTCCCAGAGAGATGTGACAGTAATCTTGATTGTCAATCTCAATGGGATTGAAAGACCTGTTTTGTATAGTCTTGAGAATGACCTAAATGTACATTTTTGGCTTTTTGATGAACCAGTTGGTTAAGCATGTAGAGGCCAAAAGTAAAACAGAAAATATCAAGAAGCAGATAGACAGCAAGGCTCAAGGAATCAGGCACTCGGCACTTCCAGCGGGTGCTACTGGAGAAGCCTGACAGAGAAAACAGACAAAGAGGTATATAGACGATGCAGTTGAACCAGACTCTCTCTCTCTCTCTCTCCCCCCCCCCCTCTCTCTCTCTCTCTCACACACACACACACACACACACACACACACACAGGAGCTGAGGTGGGGGCTAAGTCAGGCCTGTTTGTACCATGGGATAACTCTGTTGGGGATAGTTTACTGTCTGTCTCAAAGATGCATTTCTTCTTTTCAGCAGAGTAAACAAAGATTTATTACTGAAAAGTGAGAAAAAAAGGGACCCAATAGTTTTTCATTTCTTTGCCTGTTTCTGGTTTTGTTTTAGTT
Organism: Tokudaia muenninki; assembly: GCA_036184385.1. Taxonomy (NCBI): domain Eukaryota; kingdom Metazoa; phylum Chordata; class Mammalia; order Rodentia; family Muridae; genus Tokudaia; species Tokudaia muenninki. The sequence goes on from BTHS01000015.1 coordinate 78,638,977, forward strand.
TTTTGAAACAGGTTCCCTCTATACAGTCACGACTCTCCTATGTAGATAAGATTGTCCTTGATCTCACAGAAATCCACCTGCCTTTGCCCCCGAGTGCTGGGATTAAGGGTGAGTCATCACGCCAGTTTGTGAGCTGTGTGGAGACAGCCCAGCGCCAGTGGCTTCTGGGAAATCCAGACTTTCTCCAAAAAGCAGTCACTTCAAAACAGAAGATGTATCTCTCAAAGACTGTAAAATTTGGCTATGGCCACGAGCATTTCTAAGATTGGAGGCTGCTTTGTTTCTTAAACCAGTGGGCCATTTCCATGGTAGTCAGGAGGTTGGGGGGGGGGATTTGATAGAGAATGTCTGGGCTCCTGTAGGCAGGAGAGTTAAGTAGCCCTCCAAATATGCAGCAGGTCAGCCAACCCCATACCATCCTGTAACCGGAGCCACGAAGACTTCAGCTGGGCACTCCCCATGGCAGAAGCAGAGACTTTTTTTCACTACATTCCAAGAAAATCTTGAAATACAGTTCTATAGACAGATGGGAATTTCTTCCCAAGGAAATGCTATTCCACACACCAGAGGTACATCTGTGTGGGCAGATGTCTCCGGAGCCATGGAGAGAGACCCAAGCTGGTGGATCAGCATATGGGGGTGGGGATCCAGGGAGGGAGGGGTTCTTACCCAGTTCCTAGATCTCTCACTCAAGGGAGTGACATCCAAGGAAAATGGAAGCATTGTGGTTTCCTACCCAGAATTCACGGAGGAGAGTAGTTGGAGTTCTCTAGAGGGCCACAGGCCTGATAGGATGCTCTCAGGGTTTAGATGGTTTTAGACTTGATCTTAGCCAAAAGGCTCAGGTGTGTTAGTTTTAGCAGTGTAACATAGCCTGAACAAGCCCTATCCAGCTGTCTTAAGCACTTAGTTATACCTTAATACACTCATTCATTCATTCATTCATTCATTCATTCATTCACCTTTTTTGTTATTTATTTATTTAGAGACAGGGTTTCTCTGTGTAGCCCTGGCTGTCCTGGAACTTACTCTGTAGACCAGGCTGGCCTTGAACTCAGAAATCCGCCTGCCTCTGCCTCCCAAGTGCTGGGATTAAAGGCGTGCACCACTGCCCAGCAGTTTTGGTTTTTTTTTTTTTTTTGAAGACAGGATATCACATACCCCAGGTTGTTCTTGAACTTGCTTTATAGTTTATGTTGGCCTTGAACTCCTGATTTCCTACTGCTGAGTCCCCAGTGCTGGGATTATAAGCATGTGCCACAACATACCTGGTTTTATGTTGCATGGCCTTAAGCCCAGGGCTCCCTGCATGCTAGGCAAGAACTCTATCCACTGAACTATGACCCTTTCCCAAAGTTTAAACACTAAGACCTGAATCCCCACACAAAACTCCTTGGACTTCTCATTGCAGATTAAACCAGTTTCCAAGCTGGGATAACAAAGTTTCCTTGGCACCACTGTTGTGACAAAGATCTCTCTTTCCATGTCCAATATTATCAGGGCAGTCACTCCTCACGTACAAGCGGGCTAGCCTTTCCTTCTTAGGACCTACATTCTACTTTATGTGAGAATACACGTTTACGCCCTGGTAGACTTGCTCTCTGAACAAGTGTGGACCGCAGGCTGGAGCGATGACTCAGCAGTTAGCAGCCATCTGCTCTTTCAGAGACCTGGGTTAAGTTCCTCGCACCCATGTGCTGCCTCACAAATGTCTGTAATTACAGTTCCAAGGATTCTGATGCCCTTTTCTGACCTTCCCAGGCACCAAACATGCACATGGTATGTGTATATATGCAGGCAAAACATTCATAAACAAAGCATAAAATTTTAAAAATGAAACAAAATCTAACAATTCAGATCACGAGAGGGTATAACTATAGTGCAAATTACATTTCTTGCCTGGATATTTTTTTTTCCCATCCTCTCTATCCTTGGGGGACACTGAGTATGGACTGAGCCCCAGTATGGACTGAGAGCTTACTGAGAGTGGAATCTGTGAGGGTACCAGTGCAGCCAAGGTCCTGCATTCCCATGCTCTCTGCCCAGGACCCTGTGATATATGGCGCCTTCCAGAGGACAGGATGCAGATGCGCGGGGGAGAGTAATCTGAGAGCCTCGCAAGAAGATATGTCTGTCTGTCCCTGGAGTTCAGCACATAAATTAGAAACCACAAATTCAAATATGAAGGAAATATCGACATTTCTCTTTTTTTCCCCCCTCTAACTTTGGCTCTTTCCCCACTCAAGGTTAAGTTTGAGAGAAGTGTAGGTTTTTTTTTTCCCCTCCCAAAATGATCTTTGTCACCTCCCCCAATGCCTAGCTATCAGCTTGTCAGAACGCCTGTCCTATGGAGGAAGTCAGGCCCAGTGAGAGGCCTTGTCCCCAACACCCTGACACCAGACAGCCAAGTTGAGTATTCACCGTGGTCACTGGCTTGTCTCGAGCAGAGGGACTTGGGGAGGGAAAGGAGTCGACACACAGAGATGCGCAGGACACTGCAGAAGCTAAAGCTGGGCAGCCGGGCGCTCTGCATCAACCATTTCTTTCCCACTCACCTCTGTCCTGCATCTCTAGATGTCCTGATGTCTCTGCTCCCGACTCTCAGCTCCAGGGAGCAAGGAGAGGAGTCAGACAGCACCTGGAAATCCCACAGGCTTTGAGCTACAGACCTGATGCTGTCTGGTGTAGTTTCCTCTGGTTTTGTCCATAGCAAGTGGACAGCTTCAAATAATACATTGCTCTGGTACAACCGTTCTAGATTTTATAAAGCACTGATTCATTTCTTCTAGAAACTTCCATATGCACACAGAAAAAATGAATGTATATGTGTATGTGTGTATGTATATGTGTGTGTGTGTGTGTGTGTGTGTGTGTGTGAGAGAGAGAGAAAGAGAGAGAGAGAGAGAGAGAGAGAGAAAGAGGTTTTTTTTTTTGTTGTTGTTGTTGTTTTTGGTTTTGGTTTTTCGAGACAGGGTTTCTCTGTGTAGCCCTGGCTGTCCTGGAATTCACTCTGTAAACCAGGCTGGCCTTGAACTCAGGAATCCACCTGCCTCTGCCTCCCAAGTGCTGGGATTAAAGGCATGCACCACCACTGCCCGGTGAGAGAGAGAATTCTTGAGGTACATTATTTTGATGAGGGGCTGGAGAGATGGCTCAGCAGTCAAGAGCACTGGCTGCTCTTCCAGAGGTCCTGAGTTCTAGTCTCAGCACCCACATGGCAGCTCACAATGTCTGTAACTCCATCTGATGACTCTGGACTCTGTGGGTAGGGGTCATACACATGATGCACACACACACACACACACAGACACACACACACACACACGCAAGCAGAACACCCACACAAACAATAATAAATAGATGAAAAATTTAAAATAGTTTAAAATTTTTGTTTTGAGCCCACTCAGGCCTTTGTAAACAGAGACTGAATTCATGAGTGCAAACCCTATTTAAAGGCACTCCAGGAAGTGTTGTAGTTTAAGTACAAAGTAGACTAGCCACCACCCCAAATTACAAGTGGTGAGGCCTTCCCCTCTCTTGGCCCTAAAGATTTGCGAGCCCAGCCTCAGGGCACTGAAGACTGGGGACAACCTCCCTGACTGTCTTATGCCTTCTCCTGTCCTGTGTGCCCCTCCAGCTACCACCACATGCAGTACCAGGGTACAGGTCACCTCAACACTGAGCAGAGCCCAGTGCCCTCTACCAGCTACCAGACCTTCAGCAGTTTAAGGTGCTGGCTTCTAATTCTAACCTGAAAGAGGGAAGGGGAGAGTTGGTTCGGATGTAATCGAGGCTCCTTCTTTCATGCCAGTAGATTGGACATCTTCGGCACAGGCCCCAACAGAGCCCAGACATTAGGACAATGGGTAAGGTGGCTGACACCTGATAGGCAGGGTCACATGCCCAGGACCTGCTAGACTTGCGCCCACTAGGGTAAATTCTGGCATCGGTGACTTGAATATGACATATAGCTGGGGTGGTAGACAGTGGAGAGGTCAGGACACAGGATGGTGCAGGGAGACTGCCAACATCATCTGTAGGACCCATGACTTATGGAGGAATGACACTTGTGGCCCAGGTGACTCTAGAGCACATCTTTCCTCAGGTAGCCGTGACCTATGCTGTGGGCGCAAAGCGTCCATGCACGGAGTTCAGCGCCTTGTTTCACTTTTAGCTTTTGGGCAACCCTGATTGCTTCTGGCTACCAGGGCCCAGAACCTTCTCTGCAGCTAGCTGTTCTAGCTAGCTGGACCTTAGATCACCCAGAGATAGGTGCTCTGTAAAATATGCCCGTCAGTGACCTCCCAGAGAATAACCAGTCTGGGGCAGAAGTCAGCAGACTCTTCCTGGAGAAAATGAATATCAAACCCTAAGCTTTGAGACAGAGTGACCCAGCTTCAGTTCTGTGGTTGTGATAAAATACCCTGACAAAGCATCTTAGGGAAGAAAGGGTTTAGTCTGGGTTAGAGATCGAAGTTTCAGTCCGTCATAGCAAGGAGGCAGGACCTGACTCAGCCATTCACACCCCGTTCACACCCGAGCAGAGAGACATGTACACAGAGGTGCCTTCCACTCCATAGCTCTCTCTACTCAGACCAGGGCGCTGCCCTCTTTCGTGATGGTCTTAAAACATGAATTAGGAAAATCAAGACGGTCCTCCACAGACATGCCCATCTGATGCAGACGACCCTTCGATGAGACTCCCTTCTCTGTCCATAGGCTGTGTCATAACAAAACCAGACACCACACAGTCTCTTTACTGTGTGACCCAGGTAGACTTGGAACTTGCCATCCTCCTGTCTCAGCTCCCCGAGTCCCCTAGCATCAAGCTGAGTTGTGAAGGATGGAGGATGGCAGAGGGTCTCTGGGTCAGGAAAGGGAAAGTGGGGGAGACTGTTCAGAAGACTCTGAGGAAATACGATGGGGACAGAAGGGCTGGTGACTGATTGGGGCACAGGCTGGGAGGGTGAAGAGGGACCAGATGGGACTTTTTGGAAACTTGGCAGAGGCTTCAAATGTTGACTTTCAGAGCTGGCAAACCACAGTCCGGGGAGGGCAGGGTGTGCTACCACAGGTGGGGCACATGTGTGGGGTGCCTGCAGCAGATGCCCTCTGAGAGGAGAGAGAGACCATCGGTGTCTGCCTTCACCAGCCACACCACTGCCCTCCACACAGAAGGCCTGCCTTGGGAACAGTAGCAAGGAACTACTGGGGACTCCAACTTCTTTTGTCTGCTGCTGGCTGATTGTCGTATCTTTTTATTTGTTTGTTGTTTGCTTTTGAGACAGAGTCTCGTGTAACCCAGGTTTGCCTCAAATGCACCATGTAGCTGAGGATGACCTTGAGCATTCTGGGGTTACAGATATGCACCACCACACCCAGTGTACTAAATGGAACTCAGGGGTCTTAATGATGCTCAGAGCTGACCTGTGTAGAAATTGGGTGTGTTTTAAGCATTCAACATCAAGATGTTCTTACCAGAGAGAAATAGAACTGTCGAGAGCTAACGATGGCTCTTAGGCTGAAGAAAGTTCAGTGGCTAAGAACACTGGCTGCTCAATCATGAGGATCAGAGTTCAAATCCAAGCATCCATGTTGGACACCTATAACCCTAGCTCCAAACACTCTTTAGGACTTTGTGGCACCTTCACACACGTGTACACATATACACTCACACCCACACACGCGTGTGCACATATGCATTCATACCCACACACATGTGCACATGTGTACTCACACTTGCACATACATGTGCACATGTGCACTCACACCTGCACACACATGTGCACATATGCACTCATACACGAGAAAATAGATTTTTTTTTAAGAAAAAGAGAAAAATGTTATCTTTTAATAATTTTAGCTGGCAAATTTAAAGTATCCACTTGTAGCAAAATCCAAACCCTTCATCAAATCGAAGGACATCTAGGAGAGTAACAAACTATTAAATCACTATGAACTGCTCTCATCATAGTAACCGACTCACTTCCCTCAGCAGGCCTTTTTAGTCCCCATCGTTCCTTATCGTGTGATCCGGATGAATCTGTACAGGGTCATGCCAGAGGCCAGAGGGTGACACGGTCACTTTCCATCTCCATTTTTGAGACAGGGCCTCAGAATATACCTGGACCTCATTGATTAGGGTGGGCAGTGAGCTCCGGGATCTACCAGGTCCCCCACTCAAGGCTGGTATTATGAACACGTGCTGTGCCGTAGAGCCTGGTGTTTACATGGTTGCTAAGGACAGAACTCAGGTTCTCCTGTTTGTGTACCTCACTGGATAAGCCCCACTGAACGTCACTGGGTAAGCCATCTACCTCCCCAGCTGAGCTAGCTCCCTCTGTTACTTAATTCTTCAATGACTTCTCCCTCCAGGCAAAGCTCAGCCTAGAAAAAGTCTGTGGACTTTATTAACCTACAAGACAAAGCCCAGCAGGACTGGGGGGTTTGCATCTGTACTGAGGTAGAGACAAACAAGACCTGAGGAAGCCCTTAATTATTACTGTTTTTAAAAGCCTGCTCATTTAAATAAACTTTAAGTTCTGCAAGGCAACTGCTAGCACTTGATGCTCATGAAGTTGGCTCAATCGCACACAAGAAAAGTTCCTTTCAGTTGTAATTAGTCTTTTCTGCAGGCTTTACCAAGCTAAGTAGAAGAGTCTACTGTACTTCTGAAGCAGCAACTCTTGAGGGCTGAGAAGAAATCGCATCCTCATGGACCTGCCACAGCTGTGAACATCAGGACCTCCAGAGTCTAGGGAAGCCATCCATGATCAAGACTCTTTCTGCTCTGAGGCCCCTAGGAGCCCTCAGGGTTCCCCCAAAGTTTCAGTTAATCAATAGTAAGAGTCTATAGCACTGTCAAGTTTTCAACTACAGGCTCCATGTCTGCTGTGGAAGACTCCAGTGCCTCAACAGGGCAAACCAGGGATCCGTGATAAATGATGACCCACAGGTGGTCCAGCCCTGTGGAGTTTGGCCGTCCTCCTCGGGTGTGATAATTTCCTACCCACCAACCATCCTGTCAGCACGTCGGATTTAAAACATCACACGTGGAACAATGAAAGATTGCCAGCATCTCACCACCATCTTTTGATTAATGAGCCATTCCTCGGAGATGGATTGGCTTGTTTGATTCCGTTACCTGGGATGACTGATGGCTGTTTTAAAAAACACTTAGCGGCAGCGTTGCCCTGCGTGAGATAATTTTCATACGCCTTTTGCAGCCACATCCAGAATAATTGGACTTTATTGCCTGCCTTCCATGCATGAACCCAGGTTCCCTGGAGAAGCCTGACAGCTTGAGACGCTGCTGCCTCAGTCTTTCCACACTGGTCAGCTGCCGTGGTCACAGGAACGCTCCCACCAGATGGCCGGTCTGCCTTGTAGTGACATTTCCCGTTTCTCGTCCATTACTCACTGACGGAAAATAATGTGACGTGAACTCCCCATTTTGAATAATATGTGGTTATATCCTTGTGGTTCCTGTGCTAAAGATAAATGAATTATCATGCAGCCGTTTCTTAACTCTCTGGGGAGAAAACAGAAGAAACAGCAGGTCACAGTGTTCGGCTGAAGGGGGATCAGCACCATTCAGGCAGTCACCATGGCCTTTACATTTAATTTCCTAATTCCCTTCTCTTCTTCTCTTCTCTTCTCTTCTCTTCTCTTCTCTTCTCTTCTCTTCTCTTCTCTTCTCTTCTCTTCTCTTCTCTTCTCTTCTCTTCTCTTCTCTCCTCTCCTCTCCTCTCCTCTCCTCTCCTCTCCTCTCCTCTCCTCTTCTTTTCTTTTTCCTTGTTGCTTGTTCTTCTATTGCTCAGGAAAAGTAAGTTTGTCTGTTTAAGGCATTTGCTCTTGGCTTTAAGAATACTCGTCCTTGGACACCCTGCTTACGACTATGTCTCCTGGATGTTCCTTCTTCTGACGTTCTGATGCAGAAAGGAAGTGGTGGACATTGGTTCTGTGTTGTCTCTAAAGGCCCAGTTTTCTTTTCCATGTGGACTCAATTGTCTAGTTCTTTTAGAATTCTTTACTTTTCCGTTTTAGAGTTTTTTAAAAGTTAATTTAAAGTTGTGTGTCTGTCTGTGTGTCTTCGTGGGGGGCTGCATTCTTGGGAGCAATACTGGCAGAGACAGGAAGAGGCCATCAGGACCCCTGGAGCTGGACTTACAGACAGCTGTAAGCTACCCAACTGGGAGATAAATTCAGGTCCCTCTGCAACAGCAGTGAGCAGTCTTAAGTGTTGCTGTGTCTCCCCAGTCCCAGGAAGCTTTACTTTTAAAGGAGGTGGTTAATACACTTTTGACTCTGTTTTTCTAGTTCTCCTCTGATCAGAGCCTTGGAGGTGATCAGTTTTTGATTATCTGATTGCTTTCTTTATTGTTAGAGACAAGTGACATTATTATTATTATTACTAATATTATTGTTTACTATAGTATTAAAGATAAACACCTGAGGCTGACGTACCCTTACCCTGTGCAGGGCGGTATGTAAAAGTATAATGTTCACCATTGATCATGGCTAGTCTGTGGGGCCAGCACTGTTATGACCGTCAGGTTCGGTATAGCAGGAGATGTTCATGTGGTCGCTTCCTCAGGAAGCCAGTCTAGAGGAACTGGGGTCTCTTTTTGGGCTCCGTCCATACAGAGGTATCTGCCCTTGTCCTGGAGATGTGATTTACCCTAGGTCCCATACTGCCTACTGATAAATTAATTTCTGTTCAGTGAAGCATTGTGTATGTTACAAGGTAGCAGGACACTCCAGAAGTGTGGGAAGTTCTCAACGTGGACCAGAAGGTTCTAAGAAATTACTTCTAGAAGGTTCTGGGGATTGCTTCTAGAGGTTCTAGAAATGGCTTCCCTTGCCTCTACCACAGACAGAGTAAACTGCAACCTTGCCTGGCTCTCCGTCCCTTGCACTAACCCAGCTGGGACAGACAGACCCAGGATGACCTGTACCATCCCCGCCCCTCCCCACAGTGTCCCCTGTCCCGTAATTCAACCCTTCACACGCTCATTTGCATTCGGCCAGACGACTGTTGTGGCTACAAAGCAATGTTTCTTCCTTAGTAGAATCACAAATAATTTGAACAGAAAGCTACAGACAGGACAGATTGATCACATTTGAAAGGTGGTAGCTCTTCATATAGATGGTTTTCTGCACCTAAAATGCTCTTTCTCCATCAAAACTCCGTGTGACGAGGCTTCCTGACACACAGAAAGTGCACTACTGGCTGAGTCGCTTCCCTCAGGGGAAAGAAGTCAAACCGTACATGCGCCTGTGCCTTTCTGTGGCAACCTTCCTAAGCCACCTGGGTCGCCTCTGAGATGATAACTGGCAGGTGACTGCCTGCACTATTCTGCTTTAACTCACGCTTGTGTTTTCTAGTTAGAAACACATAGTGTGAGGACTGAAGAGATGACTCGGTGGTTAGGGTTTGTGGCGGCAGCAGTGACGCACGCCTTTGATTCCTGCTGGGTTAATCCCTTGTGCGCTGTGTAAAGGTTGTTTTTGTACGAAGCATCACCTGTATCTCAGTTTTGTAAGAGTCTTCTCCATCACCTGCTGATTGGCTTAATAAAGAACTGAACGGCCTATAGCAAAGCAGGAGAGGATAGGCGGGACTTTCGGGCAGAGAGGAACTCTGGGAAAGTGTCTGAGGCAGGAGATTTGCGAGCCAGAGGAAGAAGCAAGCGCCAGTAACGAGCCACGTGGTAGAACGTAGATTCGTGAAAATGGGCCAATTTAAGTATAAGAGCTGGTTGGGAACGAGCCTAAGTTAAAGCGATGCTTTCATAACTAATGAAGAGCCTCTGTGTCATTCCTTATGGCTGGCGGGTCTGAGATAGTCAAGCAATAGATCCCAGCACTCGGGAGGCAGAGGCAGGCGCATTCTCTCTGTCCAGCCTGGTCTACAGAGCTAGGTCTAAGACAGCCAATGTTATACAAAGAATCCCTGTCTGGAAAAAGCAAGCAAGCAAGCAAACCTGTCTTACTTTTAGGAGGACCTGAGTTTAGTTTCCAGCAAGTATATGGCAGTTCCTAATCACCTGTTAACTCCCGCTCTAGGGGATCCGAGACTATCTCTGTCCTGAGGGCACCCACACACTTTGGCATGTATCCACACACACACCCACCCACAACACACACACACACACACACACACACAGGCATACCACATATACGTATGTAGACATTCATCTACAGGCACACACACAGATACACACACACACACATTATAAAAAATAAAATATTGGCCGGGCAGTGGTGGTGCACGCCTTTAATCCCAACACTTGGGAGGCAGAGGCAGGCAGATTTCTGAGTTCAAGGCCAGCCTGGTCTACAGAGTGAGTTCCAGGACAGCCAGGGCTACACAGAGAAACCCTGTCTCGAAAAACCAAAAAAAAAAAAAAAAAAAAAAAAAAAAAAAATATATATATATATATATATAATTTGAGTTATACTGTCATCTGGCACATGAAATAGGAGATACAGACATTTTCGAACCATTTTCTTCCTTATTTCCTGTATTTGTTGGTCTACGATCAACAGCAGTTGACAGGTGTAAATAATGCAGCAAAGGAAAGCATTGTGTCAGAGCAGTTAGCCCTGTGTGGTTTTTAGATGATGCCTGTGTCCCCTGCTCACAGCATCCGATACCTCAGCAGGTGGCTGCTGGCTGGTGGGTTCTGAGTGGACAATTAACAAGGCAGCTTTTTCCAGGCGGTGTGTGGATGTGTGTGTGTGTGTGTGTGTGTGTGTGTCCCTCTGCATTTCAGTTAGAGGTTAAATCTTCACATCAGGTTTTTTAGCTCAAAGGCAGGGTCCAAGGGGGTGTGGAATATTTTAACTGATTTTAACAAAGCAAACCCTGTAGATAGGGCGTGGCTTATTTTTAGCAGGAGCAGAAGCCCAGTTCTGTGAAGCTGGTTCCACAACTGTGTTTCAGGAAGGCAGTGTTCCACAAAGGAAGAAGCTGCCTCCGGTCTCCCCATGGAGGGGACTCTGATGGGCGGTGCCGCCTGCCCAGCCATCCCAGCCATTGGCCGGTCCACCGCAGCTCAGCCTTCACTCTGTCATCTCTCATGCAGCGGATTCCTTAGACAAACTCGCACGTGCCTCCTCGGGGAGGATGCTACTAAGCAGCTACTCTACGCTGGGCACGAGGGTGTGGCGGCGCAGAGCGCTCCCAGTGAACGCAGGCGCAAAAGAGACGGGTGCAGAAGCAGGCTGTGCAGGAAAGGCCAGGGGACACTGAAAAAGCAACCAGGAGAAAGCTAAGCATCTAGCGAGGGGTGGCACGTGGCTAAGAAAGGTCCGATCGTACTAAGGTCAAGGGCAAAATGGGTTTGGAGGTGAACAGGTAGACAGCAGGGGGCGGGGGCGGGGCGGGGCTGGCTGACAGTTCCGTGTCAGTGTAATTGGAGAGGAGCTGTCTGGGAAGGGAACCACGACTTAATGAAAGAAGGGCACACACAAATACCAACACAGTAGGCCTCCTAGATAAATGAACAAGGAAAAACAAGTCACAAAATAGATTCTGTTAAGAGGAAGTTTGTGAGAAGAATCTGCTTCCAATAAACAACACTAAAAGATTGGCCCTTACTTTAAGGAGGTGTGTTTGTGAATATGCACATGATTGTGTGTCTGTGAATTCTTCGTTTTGGGTTCTTAGTGGTGCTGGGAATTTTACCTCAGGGTCGCATGCATGCTGGGTAAGCATTCTACCATTAAGCCATACATACCTGTACATGTATAGGATGTGATTTTCAGAGCTGAGGCTTGACCCGAGGGCCTCTTACATGCTAAGCCCATGCTGTAACACACGGGATTACACTCTCAGGCCCTGCAATGTTTGTTTTTAAAATGAACTTAAAGTTAAGGAGCATCTATTCTGTGCTATCTAAGCAACTAAAATATAATGTCCTTTCCATTCTAGCACAGGCTTCTTAATCATATTACATTTTGTCGGCGTGCATCCAGGGCTGACATTGCAAAGTAGACCACTTGAGCCATCGAGGCCACCCATTCACCCAGAAGAACATGGCGTCTCCTGGCCTTTTGTTGGTAGAACGGGAGTAAGCATATTAAATAGTCCATGGGACAGCCATGGGCACTTCAGTTTCCAAGTCAACAATGGAAAAAATATGACAAAGCAACTCCCCCCCCCCCCATATCGGGTACTTGAACCCCAGTTATTCAGGAGGCTGAAGCAGAAGGATCTTTGGAATCCCAGACGACTCGGAGACTGGGTAATGTGGTGAGACCACAGCCAAGCCCCAGTCTCAACTCCACCTCAACAAGTTAAACAAAACAACCGGTCTCAAAACACATCACCTCTGAAGAGAGTCTGCTCAGCTATAAACGCCACTCGAGTGTGACACACTACCGAAAGCAGTGGGATGGTAGTCAAAATATTTATCTTCCCCCTAAAGCCCCTACACGACCTTGGCATTAGTCAATCTCCCATACCAGGGCTTTCCAAGCCCCTGGGGGATACTGTTACCTACTATAGTGGAGGCAAACTGACACGTGAGGAAAGAATGCTAGCTTAACAAATATACTTAGAAGGACCTGGTGGCACAGGCTAAGATCACCAGCTACCAGGGAGCCTGAGGTAAGTGAATGGAAAGTTCAAGGCAAGCTTGAGCTATTGAATGAATTCACAGCCAGCCAGGACTATAGTGTAAAACCTTGTCTCAAAATAACAGGTAAAATTAGGGCTGGGTATATAGCTGACTGGTATAGTACTTCCCAGCACATGTGTAGTTATAGGTTTGCACATACACACGCACACACATACACAAAATAAGTCTTAAAAAGGAAGGCTGGTGAAAGAAAGAACTAAAAGAAAGTCAGGGTTTCTTTGGAGAATGTGAGAAAGGAAAATGTCCAGTAAAGAAAATATTTAACTTAAGATCAGAAATACATTTGTTTAGATATAAAAAAAAAATCAGGCTTTTCCCTCTTTAAAATTCCACATCTGGCTCTCCAGCCTTACAAAGTTACTATGTTACCCAGTGACTCATCTTAAAGAACAGACTGTCAGCATGTATCTGCCTCCTGGAGTCACCACACCCCGTGTGATCAGGGTTTATTTTTACTGGCTCCAAGAGTCTTGACACTTAACATCTGTAGGACTGCCTCGGAGATGCTTGGTCCTAAAACAAGTCAGTTCAGCATGCTCTGTGATTCCAAAGGGCAGAGGCGGGGTACTGAGAAGCCAGTGACAAGGTAACAAGGCTGAGCAGAGGAGGGCCTGCGCATGTGGGTGCATCTTACCTGGGGGGCAGTGTGGGAAGAGCTGCTGGGGTCGGCTCCAGCTGTACAGACAGCAGAAAGATGGTGGCATGTGTGTGTGTGTATGTGTGTGTGTGTGTGGGAGCTTAGGCCACATGCTGGGAAGACACTGTGTGAGCTGCATACTGTCCTGGTTTTCCTTCTATTGTTGTGAAGAAAAAAAGAAAAACACTGACCAAAAGAAACTTAGGGAAGGAAAGGGTGTATTTGTTTGTCACTTCCATGTCACTGAGGAAAGTTGGGGCAGGAACTCAGGCAAGAACTAGATAGAGTCAAGACTTTGGAGGATGCTGGTTGCTGGCTCCCTCTCTGGCTCACACTTAGCCTTCTTATACACGTCCCTAGGGAAAGGCGCCGCCCACAGTGGACGGGGACCTCCTACATCAGTTAACAAGGAGACAATCCCCCAAAGACCAAACTGATCTGGGCAGTCCCTCAACTGAGCCCCCCTTCTCAGGTGACTCTTTTTCTTTTTAAACTGGATTTAATTATGTCATTTTTTTAAAAAAGATTTATTTATGATACTTAAGTACACTGTAGCTGTCTTCAGACACCAGAAGAGGGCATCAAATCTCATTACAGGTGGTAGTGAGCCACCATGTGGGTGGCAGGATTTGAACTCAGGACCTCTGGAAGAGCAGTCAGTGCTCTTAACCTCTGAGCCATCTCTCCAGCCCCCTCTAGTGACTCTTGACTGGGTCAATTTAATTGTCAAATCTACAGGTGTCAAGTGGGTGAGACCTTCTGGGTACTGCCCGCTGTAACCCACTCACGCACCACTGATGCCCTCTGCAGGCCAAATACTCCAATGGTTGGGGGATGTTCCAGATGCTGTGGCCGCAGCCAGGGACACAGCTTGTGTGTCTGGTGGGAAGAACTAAAGAGATGGGCGGCAGAACCTAAAAGCCGGCACGTGGTTGAGTGACGTGGAACCATGATTAGTTGCATTACTGTGTGCTGATGCAATGGGAAATCACTTATCCTTGAAAAGCGACTTCAGAGCTGAAGATAGTACAGTTGGCAGACAGCTTGCCCCAGCATGCATGAAGTCCTCCGTCTGATCCCCGGCACCTACTGGGGGTGACTGCAAACACCTGTAATCCCAACACTAGGGAAGTGGAGGCAGGAGGATCAAACGTTTATGGTGATCCTCAGCTGCACAGAGAGGTGGAGGTCCTCTTGAGATTCATAAGACTATGTCTCGGCCGGAGCGAGCGGGGCCGGAGCGAGCGGGGTCGGAGAGAGAAGAAAAAGTGTCTGAAGACAGCTACAGTATACTTACATATAATAAATAAATAAATCTTTAAAAAGAGACTATGTCTCAAAGATAAATAAATACATTATTTCACATAGGGCACATGCTATTAAAAAAAACACGGAATACAAAATTGAGAGGAAGGGCAGCATACAAAATGGTAAATGAATTATGACTATGCACATAAGCATGTTTAAAGCCATAAGGAATAATATCTATGTGTGCTCTCGCATATACATATACAGATAGTTGTATGTATAATAAACAAATGGGGGCCGTGATAGCATAGGGAACCCAGAGTCTCAGAGAAAGGACACGCCACTGATCGAGGACGGCGGGAGCATGAGGAAGCTTTCTGTATCGTCAACACTGCTGTAACGTTGTCGAACACATGGAGTCAGCCTGGAAGGACATGACGTTTGTCTGTCTGGGCAGGCACATCCCAAGGTTCCCCTGGGTATGCTACACTCTCCAGCTGGATGGATGAACTGAAACCACCTAAGCTGCTAAGGGCAAGTCTGATGTCCCACCCTGAGAGTCCTCGGGGTTTAAACCCACAGGTCCTGTCTTATTGCAAGCATTCAAAAAGCGTCTGAGAGACAAACAAGCCTTGTGGTCTGGATCTAGGACGTTCCCCACACACTCATGGCTCGGTGTTCAGCTCTGTAGGTGGAACTCTGGGAGTTCTGTGGGCTCCTTCCTGGGTTTGGCTTCCATTCTATGTTCTCTGGTCACATCCTTACTGCTCCGTGTCCTGCCACCACGGAGGGAACCTTCTTCCCAGCATGCGTCCCCACCATGATGGGCTGAAATCCTTTAGAAACAAGGAGTCAAGTTTTTCTACCTGGGGCGGGGGGGTCTGGGTCATAGAGGCTCAAAGGTAACTAGAGTTACCTCAGAGCGATGTGCTCGAGTGCGGCGGCTCTGGCAGAAGCACACGACCTTACCTTAAACAAGGTAATGACATCGGCTGACTGAAACCGAACCAGAAGATCCAGGATGCTAGGCTTTCTGTAAGGCAGCCGTGGTTTCCAAAATGACAGACCCAGCCACAAAGGCAGGAAGACCGTTGTCGATGAAAACAGGTAAGAAAGATAACAGAGCAAACGCAATCATCTGGCGTGTGTTAAACACACAAACGTGTCCATGTGGCTAAATGTTTCTTTAAAAGCTATAAAAAAAGACCTTTTTAAAAATGAAACTAGGAAATTTTGGAGAGACTAGTAGCTGCTGTGGCATTAATGTTGATCCTGTGGCTACGTAAGGGAACGGCTGCGGAAGGAGGTGCTCATGGGATGCTGACGGCAAAGCAAGTTGAGGTTCACAACTTGTAGAAATGTGTCTGGGTGTTGTTGGTGCCGGGGAGGCAGAGGACAGACAGGGAAAGAGAACCAATGGGGCAGAACATAAACAGGTGTTGTTGTTCATTGAATTATTCTTTGATTCTTGCCAATGCTTGAAAATTGTCATGATAGGTCAGGTGTAAGCAAGAGATGCGAAGTTTGAGGTAATAGCAGTGTGCGTGTGAGTGTGTAAGTGTGTGAGTGAGTGTGTGTATGAATGTGTGAGAGTATGTGTGAGTATGTAAGTGAGTGAGTGTGAGTGAGTGTGTGAGTGAATGAGTGTGTGAATGAGTGTGAGCGAGTGTGTGTGAGTATGTGAATGTGTGAATGTGTGAGTATGTGAGTGTGTAAGTGAGTGAGTGTTTGAGTGTGTATGTGAGTATGTATGTGAGTGTGTGAATGCATGAGTGTTTGAGTGTGTGTGAATGTATGTATGAGTGTGTGTATGTGAATGTGTGTCAGTGAATGAGTGTGACTGTGAGAGTGTATGCGAGTGTGTGTGAGTGTATGAGTGTGTGTGAGTGAATACGTGTGTGAGAAGTGTGAGTGTGAGTGTGAGAGTATATGTGAGTGTGTGAGTTTGTGTATGTGTTTGTGTGTGTGAGTATTTGTGTCTGAGTATGTGAGTGTGTGTGTGAGAAGTGTGAGTGTGTGAGTGTGAGAGTATATGTGAGTGTGTGAGTTTGTATGAGTATGTGTTTGTGTGTGTGAGTATTTGTGTCTGAGTATGTGAGTGTGTGTGTGTGTGAGAAGTGTGAGTGTGTGCTGTTCATGTGTGGACAGGACATACTGTGTGAGGTGCATGTACACATGTGTGCATGTGTATGTGGAAGTCACAGGACAACATTAGGTGTCATTCTCAGGCACTTTATACTTTTTTTTGAGACTGTCTCTCACTGATCTGGAATGTGCCAAGTAGATAGGCTAGCTGGCCAGCAAACCACACAACCCACCTGACTCTGCCTCCTTAGCTGTGGGATTACAGGCGTGCAGCATCAGAACTGCATTCTTTGACACGGGCGTCTGGGGATGGGGCTCAGGTCCTGCTGCTCGTAAAGCAGGCATTTTGCCTACCGGGTCATCCCCCGACCCTAGGGCATATTCCTTTCTGGAACCCCAGGTATACTGTCTGGTCAGCATTTATGGGTTTTAAGAAGAGTCATAAAACTTTCCAAGGAAAGGAGGAAAGTTTACACCCCTCCAGTGTTGCCATGGCTACCATCTGCAGGCACGGTTGTCGGAAGACAGGATTTCAGAGGGGTGCAGCTGAGGTCACCATCCACAGAAGCAGAGTCCGGAATCAGAGTGTTATAGTGGGCACAGGTATCACCTGACATATAAGTTATGTTAAATAGCTTGTTCAAAGCACTCGGGAGGAGGCTCTCTCTTGTCTCCTCCAAGACACCTTGTCTGGGGGTGGCTGCTCCCTCACTCAGTGGCAGGGAGGAGAGAGAACAGCCAAACAGCCGCAGAGTAACCACTGTGCCTGAGGACGGCCAGGTGAGCCATCTCCCACAGACGCAGCTACTGCTTGTCCCGTGGTATAAACATGTCTGCGGTGGGGAAGAGAAGCCGGAAGTAGTGGGAAGCTGGTCCGTGGAGAGACAGCTCAGCCGTGAACTCAGTTGGATTCCCCCACTGTAGGCCCCTAGTTTGACGATGTCAGCTTTGCCCTTTCTCACCAGCGGCTCCGTTTATCTCTCTGAGATGTTTTAGATTGACCTTTGATGGCGGCGGAATCTATCTGCGACTTGCCATTTGTTCTTTCCTTAAAAAGCCATTATTCCTTCTCTTTTTTGTGTGATTATAAGATAGTTACATCGTTTCCCCCGTCCCTTTCTTCTCGCCAAAGCCTCCCATATACCCCTCCTTGCTCCTTTCCAAATCCGTGGCCTCGTTTTTCATTAATTGCTGCTACAGCCATTTATACTCTTTGCTTCCAATTGTTACAATCTTACTAAACTTACCCATTCAAAACAGTAACCTGGCTATTATAGATAATTCTCCAAGCCATAGAGAATACATTTGCAAACCTATGTGTTACCAGAGGTAGAGTGAGCAGTTCTGCTGTCACGGACGAGATCATGTCAGGACTGAGACCTTGATGGGGATGTTCTGTCACGATGGAGACTGTTCACACCCAGGGGACAGCAAAGTCCCTGATCCCAGTCGCCTGGCCACCAACACCTCTTAGAGGGCTGGAGAGCTGCACATTCCGCCACCTGCAGCGTGGAGCATGCTTGCCCATGTCTGACCACGCCCACACCAGTCTCTTTAGGCTCTGGACTGGCTGTGGGCTCAGAGATAGTCATCTTACATTGGTACCACTTCAGCCTCTTGGCTGGAAAGTCTCATTTGTTACCCATATCAATTTAAGGGGTGCTGAGACCATGCCTTGACTCATATATTTAATTGAAGAGTCTCTGGTCCTGTGTAATCATCTTTCAGTGGCCATGAGAAGACATGCAAATAAATCAACTCCAAAGGAGGAAGGTTAATTTGGCTCACGGTTCGGAGGTTTCAACCCACGGCCACGTGACTGTTGCTTTGCGTCTGAGCAGCTCAGTGTGTATCGTGGTGAGGCGCTGGGGTGGAAGGGTGGCAGCTGAGGCTGAGCACCTCATGGTAGACAAGAGACAAACTGAGGAGAGGAAGGGCTGGGGACCCCACTCTCCCTTCAAAGGCACACTCTCTATGGCCTGACTTCCTCCCATCAGCCCCTGTCCTGGAATGTCCACCATCTTCCAGTAGTGTGATCATATGTCTTTAACACTCAGTCTCTGGGGACACTGTGGATCCAATCCATAGTAAGCACAGGGCTGCTCCACCAGCCCTGGGACAGATGCAAACACGCAGTGTGAGATCATGAGACAGGTGCTCCGTAGGGGCGAAGACTCAGTATACACGAATAAACACTTTGGGGAAATATGTGAACTGTGTGTGTGTGTGTGTATTTGTGTGTGTCTTGCATGTAATATATGGGTATGGGTATGGAGTGTGCATGTGGCACATGTATAACATGTGTATATTATTCATGTGGCATGGGTGTTGTGTTTGCATGTATTATGGGTATAGCATGAGTGATATGCATGTGATATATGTGTGTTATGTGTACATGTGGTTCATATGGAGCATGTATGTGTTGTATATGTGTAGTATGTATGTGATATGTGATATATTTACATATACATACATACATGTAGATAGCATGCATTTGGCATGTGTAGTGTTTAGCAGTGCAGAGTGGTGGTTTGCGCTTTGGGTGTAGTATGAAGAGGTATGGAGTGCGGTATGGGTGTGGTATATTTTACACCCCAGTACAGTGGGTTGGCCAGGGATGGGAGAGCAAAGAGGTAGTCATAGAAACACAGGGGCTACTGGCTACAGTGACCACAGATCTACGGCAAGAGGGAGCATCCTCTCTGAACTTGTCAGTGGTGTCAAGCAGCTACACACTGGTTTTCAGTGAAGGAGGCTAGGCCCAGAGGCTAACCTAAGGTGCTCAATCCCACAGGCGTGCCCAGAGGCTAACCTAAGGTGCTCAATCCCACAGGCGTGCCCAGAGGCTTGCCTGATGATTCCAGGACTTGCAGAGTCAGCAATCGGTATTAACTACCACACCAACCCAGAGGAACCTAGATTTATGGCCCGAGCAAATCATGGCACCGACACAGAGGAGGGGAGATGGAAGCCGCAGTGTTCAGTTTCCCTTCTCATTGGTCAGTGAACCGCGCGGCACTTATCGAGGGTCTTCTTCTTCTTCTGAACATTTACCTCCATCATACATGCACATATGTGCTAAAGATGATTTTTAAATGGTCGCTATGTCACATGTACCAGAGAAGTATTGAAAGTATTTATGAGACAGTGCAGGAATCGGGAAGTGGAAGACGGGATCAATCCCACCCAACTTCTAACCCTAAAACCCACTTGAGTTGCAAGCAAAGCATTTAACTTCCCAGCATCGAAAACAAGAGAGGTGTGTCTTATAGCATGCTCTGTCCAATCAAAAGGGGCACAGAGGGACACATTGTCCAGAGAGAGGCTGGCTCGCCTGGAGAAACAGACTTTTGTATTATTCTCACCTTTGAAAGCATTTCTATCCTGCCCCCGCTGCTCTGAGTGTAGTGATCGATCGATCGATCGGTAAGGCAGCAGAACTGCTGACTGTTAGGGGAGGGGACACCAGTCTAGACTCAGGCCAGCAGCGAGGGAGCGCTCTGGCTGGTGTCTTCCTTTTGGGGTCTGTTTTAATGACGTAAAGCTATCTTGCTGTCTGTGTGACCTATAGTCTCTTTTCTCTCAGGATGTGGATCCCTTGGTGACTTGTACTCTCGGCAGTGTGTGATGCACACACATGTATGTGCGTAGTCAGGCATTGTAGCCAACTCTCCCTGGCAACTAGCCCTGGCTTCTCTGCCCCCTGGCAGAGCAAACCACAACCAGGCTGCAGACTTGGCTTGCCACATTTCAAATACGGGGTTTTTGTTGTTGTTGTTGTTGTTTGTTTTTTGTTGTTGGGATGGAGCTCATTTTGTAGGTGGGTTTCCAACTAGGATTCTTCTGTCTTAGTCTCTTGAGTAGCTGGGATCATAGTCACGAGCCACTATACCCTGATCATGTTTGAGGGTAAATTGGGAAGATATCGAAAGCCTATTCCCCCTTGCCCTCTCTGATCAGGACACTCTCCTGTGACTCGCAGTCAGAGCCAGTACTACTCCATACCCTGCCGGCAGGAAATCCTGACTGTGGCTGGCCCCTGGGGCTAGTCTGAACCATATCCTATTCTCCAGGACCCCGGACTAGAAGTACAAGCGACTCCCTCTGGCTGGGCACTCACCCCTTCTGGGTGGCTTCACGACTCCTCATGACTGCTCACGTACAGTGGTCAGGGCCCAGCGGTGCCCGTGGTCTCCTCCTCGGAGCCCCGTGTATGACTTTCTTCTAGGAGGTCCCAGCTTGACCAACAATCCTCCTAAGCAGATGACTGGGACCCGGATGGCCCACCGGTGGCCACGCAGAGCAAGCACCCAAGCGGTGTGCCGCGAGGGATGAATAATTGACACGCAGGGTGGAATTACAGCTGTGGGTTCCAGTCCCTCCCGCGGCAGCACCTGTTCTGGGGAATACTGTTCTCAGAAGGGACGTCCGTGCCAGCTCGCACAAAATATATTGCCTTATGGGTAGGCACACATTCAAATACTCAATATCATGTTCAAATGCGTTCACACAGACGGGATTAATTGACATGACCTGGAAAAGTCTGTGTGTAGTTGGAAGGGGAAGGGGAGGGGGAGGGAGGAGGAAGGAGGGGAGAGGGGAGGGAGGATTTTCTTCTTGCTAGGCTGCAGGGTTAAGAAAGCACTAGCAGCTTCCAACAGTCCCTCTTCCCCCAACTCTAATGAGATCGGCAAAGAGACCCAAGCTACTGAGACAGAAGTTACCCTACATCAGGAGGCTGAGGCCACCTCAATGTCCAAGCTTCAGGGCTCAGAAAACAACTCAGTGAACAAATGCCTCACAGAACTACACTTGGGGAGTTGGGAGGGTGGAGAGACGAGGAAAAGACAAAGGAAAACTCCAAAGAAATAATAAAGTGTGCATGCGGCAATGGGAGCAAAGACAGAGCAGGTCACAGCACACATCTAAGGCCAGGGGCTTTCTGTGTTCCCGGTCTCAGACTGTCCTAGGTCAATATGTGGTGATTTGTCAGGAACAGTGGATAATAGAACAGCTGAGAACTGTACACAATTGTCACACCAGCTCAGTGAGACTGAACTCTTATTGTGCCGCTTCAAGAAGAAGTCAGCTAAGGCCGTGTTCCCAAGACTGCCAGCTAAGGAATGCTCAAGCTGGGACTTGAGCCCAGGATCTGCCTCTAATGCCATACATGGGAAACCTGCTCTGTCAGTCGATCTCTCTCTCACAAACACACACACACACACACCCCATACACACATACATCATACACACATACCATACATACACACACCATAGACACACATCACACACACATACATCACACACATCACTCATACACACACACATCACACACACATATCACACATTACAGTATACATCGTATCCACAGATCACATACACACTGTACATAGAGACACATCATACGCACATACACATCATACACAGATACACATCACACACATCACATATACACATCACATACACACACTATACATATATGCACATCACATACATATATCATACACATACATCACACACATATCACACACATTACAGTACACATCATATCCACACATCATATATATATATATATATATATATATATACACATATATTATACATACAGACACATCATACACACATACATACATCATACACACACTATACATATACATACATCACATACACACATATCACACACATGCTATATATACATACACACACACCATACACACACATATCATACACACACACACACACACACACCCCTCTTTCCAATATGTGACTAGATAAAATTGAGCTAACATGGTTGAAAGTGGGCCCTGAAAAGCAGAGGGTCACCCAACTCTGTAACCTCTTTCCTAGCATTTGTCAAGTTTTGGGTCAATCCCTAAAACAGGCAGCAGCGTGAGATGCTGAAGGCTATCTACTTTTTTCGAGGCAAGGAAACATCAGAGTGTGTGTGGGGGGGTTTGTTATCAGCTTATCATTTTTATTTTGTGTATATGGTATTTTTGCCTGCAGATGTGTTTGTGTACGTGTGTATGCAGTGCCTGTGGAGGCCAGAAGAGGGCGTTGAATCCCCGGTTACAGACTGTTGTGAACTCTGGTCCTTTCTTTGCAGGAGCAGCAAGTGCTCTTAACCTGTGAGCCTCCGCTCCGGCTCCTTATTTATTTATCATCCTAAGTCTTGGTGCTTCTGAGTAAATACATTCTATCTTGAGGCTTGTGACTGGAGGAATCTCCGATTCAAATCCATCCTGAGCAGAAAGGTTCACAGCACTTCCAGTCACGGGCTTTACCACCATCTGCCTCTGTTGAATCCTCACTTGGCACAAGCGTCATCTCTGTTGTGAAAACCCAAAGACTGTGTAAACACGGACCTTTCAATCCAAAGTTCAAACACACATACGAACAGCAGTTGAGGGCAATGAACCCCTGTACATGTGTGGCAGGATATTGACTCACACTGTGAACCCTGAGATTATGTTATTGATAAAAGCTGTTGTTAGTTGTGGTGTAGCTCAGCCTTAGCACACACCTTTAATCCCTTTGGCTGGAATACAAAACATGCCCTTAGGACACACCTTAAATCCCAAACAATAAAGGTAAAGTTAGTCTGAAGAAGGAAACACCCGTGTTTGAAAGTGATGTCTAATTGAGTGGCAGACAAAGTGATGAGTCAGAGAAAGATTTGACAGAATGAGTCAGAGAGAGGATATGCTCAACTCTCAGGAGAACAGAGAGGAAAGAGAAGCTACTTAAGAGAGCAGTGCAGAGAGGAAGGAGAAGAAGGCCGTCTTACCAGAAGAGTTTTACAGAGTCAGGTTGAAGAGAGAACAGGGAGACAAAGTTACAGACAGAATGAGCCAGAGAATGAGAACGAGCCAGTAGCTTAGAACAGATTGACGCTTTGAGGCCAGGCAGAGCAAAAAGTCCAGAGAGAGAGAGAAGCCAGATTGAGTCAGTCAGCCTGGAGAGGAATTTGAGCCAGAACAGCTGAGTTGACCAGCCAGCTAAAGTTCAGAAAGAACTAGAAAGGTTCAGCAGTAACTCTCAAAGGCTGAGAGCATTCTAGTCCTGGATTAGATTGTCTGTAGGCAAGAAGCTTACAGGACTGGGTTTAAATCAGCAGACGGAGGCAGTGAGCCTCAGAGATGACAATTCCATCAGGAGAATAAAAGTTACATTTGTACATAGATCCATCACGAGCTTCCAATAAGTTTCAATTAGTAACCAAGCATTTCTTTTACACCACAGTGGAGTCTGGAGTATTTGTAAGCAGACCAGGCCTTTTTTACTAGGGAGATGCTGAAGGCATTTAAATACCAACCATAAGTCGTATAGTTGTACCCAAGCTACTGGGCATCATCTGGAGTCATTTTTTATTGCTCCTTCTGAGTGGTGACAGTGTCGCTAGTGGCCTCTAGTGGTCAGACTTAGGGACACAGGACAGCCCTCGGAACAAGGAAGGGTCAAGCTCCCTCTAATACATGGTGCAGAGGCTAACCCATGGTGTTAAGGCTAACTCATGGAGCTGAGGCAGTGCATTGGATGAAAACGAGTGCTTTTTAAATATTCCCAGGGAAATGACTTTAAAATGGTCATTCTCAACCGGTGGGTCGTGACCCCACAGGGTCTCATACTAGATATGGGATTTACATTTCTAGTTACAACAGTAACAAAATTATAGTTATAAGGTAGCAATGAAATAATTTTATGGTTGGGGAGGTCACTACAACATAAGGAAATGTATCAAAGAGTCACAGCTTTAGGAAGGCTGAGAACCACTGCTTTACAGAAAAACACTTTAAAGTAAAAAAACTCTTTAGAGTGTCATCAAGTTGATGGCTTAGGCATTCAGGACACCCACTCTAGAATGTGGAGAAGGAGCTGGCTGTGCGACAGGACCTGGATCCGGGAAACCCTTGCCTTTTGTTTTGAGACAGTGTATCAAGCAGCCCAGGATGGCCTCAACTTACTATTTGTCTTAGGCTTTCTACAGCCGGGAAGAGACACCATCACCAAGCAACTCTTTCAAAGGCAAACATTTAATTGGGACTGGCTTACATTTGCAGATGTTCAGTCTATTATCATCATGGCAGGAACCACGGTAGCAAGCAGGCAGATGTGGTGCTGGAGAAGGAGCTGAGAGTTCTACAACTTGATCAGCAGGCAGCCGGAAGTGAACTGGCTGAGATCTCAAAGCCCACCCCTCCAGTGACATACTTCCTCCAGCAAGGCCACACCTCCTAGTAGTGCCACAGTCTATGGCCAACCATTCAAACACTTGAGTCTGTGGGGGCTATTTCTTTTCAAACTGCTATACTGCTCAGCTTAGTATGTAGTTGAGGATGACCTTGAACTTCTGATCCTTCTGCTTCCCCTTCCTGAGTGCTGGGACTCCAGCTGGAAGCCAACTTCAGGCACACCAGGCAAGCACTCTACCCACGAGCTATTTCCCAGCCCCAGGACTTGTTTCCTTCCTTCCATTTTCTTTTGTAACGCAAGCAGATCTTACCTACTTAAAGCACACTTGAACAGTGCAACAGGAATGAATGATCAGAAAACAAGATTCTTATTTAAAGAAAACGTTTTCTGGATGGTTGCTTCCGGAGGGCACCGGAGCCTAGCAGACATGCATGGGTGGGGTGTTCAGCAGAGACCTGGCTATTACGGGAATCAGAAACACGTGGAGTGGTGGAGCTGGCTTCACGTGATGGATGGATTGTGGGCGAGGGATATTAAATGTGATGGTCCCCAGGCCAAGCCTCTGACACTAATAAGCCTTAACTCCGGGGAGTGGGGTCCCCTTGGCTAGGCGTTGATGTGGTGGTTAGGCAGCAGACCAAGGGTGGTTGGGAGGGAGCGGCACAGGCAAAGAAAGGGCTGGTCGCAGACCCCAGCTGGAGTCCTGCATCTGTCTGCCTCTGGTCATGCACCCCAGGAGGCCACTCACCCTCCACCTGATCATGGCTTTAATGAGCTGTGAATGGCAGCAGAAATGGGGAGGGCCCTTGCACCTGACCCGTCACCCCCCTCTCCAAAGTCTCAGGGGGAGTCACAGCTGTCCTGAAACTACAGCTGATCCTCCCAAGTTCTCAGGTCACCACGGGCAGGCTCAGTGTCTCACAGCCGTTTTCTGCCTTCCCACCTGATAATCTCTGGGTCCTTAGCCTTTTTTGTTTGCTGGGCTTCGTCTCTCTGGGTGCTCTTCATGATCTGTCTACTGGACATGCACTTCCTTCCTCTCTCTCCCTGGTTAGTCTCCACCTCACCCCACCCCATCCCTTCAGGCAGCATCCATGGCTCTCCAGCAGGTCAGAGCCTTGGGATTGTCTGCTGAGAGAGCGGCTCAGTAACAGAGCAGGCCTGTCCAAAGGTGTTCTCCTGCAGGGGCAGCAGGGACTGAAGAGCAGAGGGGTCTCTCAGGTGTGGGACCTGGCCTTGGGCATCCTTCTCTTGATTTTGTGAAGTGAGAATATAAAACCAGCTGTGTACTGGCCAGAGAACATACTGGGAGGAGGGACAGTGTCTTTGTTAGGGTTTTACTGCTGTGAACAGACACCATGACCAAGACAAGTCTTATAAGGACAACATTTAATTGGGGCTGGCTTACAGGTTCAGAGGTTCAGTCCATTATCATCAAGGCAGGAACATGGCAGCATCCAGGCAGGCATGGTACAGGAGGAGCTGAGGGTTCTACATCTTCGTCAGAAGGTTGCTAGCAGAATACTGGCTTCCATTCAGCTAGGATGAGGGTCTAAAACCCACACCCACAGTGACACATCTACTCCAACAAGGCCACACCTACTTCGACAGAGCCACACCTACTCCAACAGGGCCACACCTATTCCAACAGAGCCACACCTACTCCAACAGGGCCACACCTACTCCAACAGGTTCACACCTCCAACAAGGCCTCACCTACTCCAACAGGGCCACACCCACTCTAACAAGGCCACACCTACTCCAACAAGGCCACACCTACTCCAACAGAGTCACACCTCCAAATAGTGCCACTCTGTAGGCCAAACATATAAACAACCATCACAGGCAGCTTAACCAGACTCAGTGTCCCTCACTCTCCCCTCCGTTTGTGATGACGCTCTTCAGAGGAAACCAAGCTGACCATGAGAGGTACCAGGCTCTTCCTCTGCATAGGCAAGACCTCCTCAGCCACAGTGACTGGACTGTCTGGTTTTGTGTGTCAACTTGACACAGGCTGGAGTTATCACAGAGAAAGGAGCTTCAGTTGGGGAAATGCCTCCATGAGATCCAACTGTGGGGCAATTTCTCAATTAGTGATCAAGTGGGAAGAGCCCCTTGTAGGTGGAACCATCCCTGGGCTGGTAGTCTTGAGTTCTATAAGAGAGCAGGCTGAGCAAGCCAGGGGAAGCAAGCCAGTAAGAAACATCCCTCCATGGCCTCTGCATCAGCTCCTGCCTCCTGACCTGCTTGAGTTCCAGTCCTGACTTCCTTTAGTGATGAACAGCAATGTGGAACTGTAAGCTGAATAAACCCTTTCCTCCCCAACTTGTTTTTTGGTCATGATGTTTGTGCAGGAATAGACACCCTGACTAAGACAGTGACCGAAGTCTGCCTGACCGTTCTCACTGCTCCCACAACTCTTGCGCACGGCCCAGTTTCTATAGAGTCCAAGACATTGGCTTTTCTATGTCTGTGAAAACTCGAAAGGGAGGACTGTGGGTTTCTTTTCCTCCTCCTGTTAGTCTCCAAATGCAGCGCCATGCCTCAGGCATAGAGACACTCAACAGAGGTGCACGGAACAGGCTCCTGCAGAGTCACCCTTCTCCTGAGCACAGGGATCTTTTCTGTGGTCTGCTTTTCCACTCCTCGGTCTTACTATGACTTCTGTCAGGAAGAACACGAATGGAAACTGAACAGAAGGGCTGCTCACATCAACCGGCACGTTCTACTCCTTCAGGAGTTCCCCACACAACACGTGAGCAAACACGTCGCAACCGTGGAGGATCCTTATTGAAGCCAGAGTGGCAGGCCTGTGAAGAACGGACTGTAAGTAGAGAAAGTCATGGCGTGGAAAGGTAACTGATGAAAAATAGCAGGTAGCCCCTTGGCACACGCGCAGAAGCTCTGGGCACACACATTACCCTGGGGTCCAGAGTCCATGCTGGGCCTTGGTCCACGACAGATACACGGCCATTGTAAGACAATATACAGACCGTACAAGACAACACACCTGTCCGAGGGACACTTCCCATAGACACCAGGGCTTCTCTGTCACAGGTCACAGAGGAAGCTCAATGAGTCCAGGAGGGCAGCTCCTTCTGCTTGCTTGTTCTCCCACAAGGCTGTTATTCTCAGAGTCCCTGAGCAGCAATCCTGTTGACCCAGGATCCTAACTTCCTGTTAGAAGATTCCTGGGGCCACTCATTTCTGTCTGCACTGCCCAGAGCACAGGGTCTTGTCATGGTGGCCCTGTGTACGGGAACCCAGAGACTCCATGGTCCGGTTTGCCTCATCTGGGTGCCTCTGTTGATGGAAAGAAGAGCCAGTGAGTCCAAGCTTCTCAGTCAGACTTCATCCTAAGCCCACTCTTGCCCTCTGAGCTGACCTCTGCCTGCCAGTGCATTTCTGGGCTCCTGCTGGTGAACTCCTCCAGGCTCAAGCGCTGAGTGAATTGTTGGTACTGTGTGCCTGACATAGACTGGAGACATCGCAAATGACACCAGAGTGGGACGGAGCTGTTTAGAGGGCTGGAGGTCCTGGCAGTTTTCTGAGCTCACTCTTAGCAAGTAGGTAGGAGGGTAACTGGAAGACCGCAGATGCTCGAGGATGTAGGACTGTAACTGGGGACATAGGGCCAGAGACACAGTTCAGCAGCAGAACACCTGCCTACTGTGTGTGAGGCCCCGGGTTCGATCCCCAGCTCCCAGGAAAACAAACCAGTAAGCAAACCGACACACAAAGGAAAGCGAGGTGGATTTCTCCTCCTTGGAGATGAGACGGAGACGGTGGGTGCAGTCAGTCCTCGTCTCTCACCCTGCTGTTCTAGCAGCTGACAGCCTTCCTTCCTGGCTGCTGTTTTAATCATTTTTAAAGGACTGATGAGGGCAGGAGGGAGTGGGGCAGGAGGCTGTCTCACATGAGGCTTCTACAGTTTGCTAACAGTAAGAAATGGGAGAGGAGATAAAGTTCCCTCATCCATCAGCCATCCACCCCCAAACATTTGCAACTGATTACACACCAGAGCTGGTACCCGAGGCATGAGCTATTCCTGTGAGCAGTCAAGTACAGGAAGGTAGCTCTGAAACAAGAGAAAGACTCCCGGGGAATGAAACAGCTACGGAGACCGGTCGTGTCTCTCAGCAGCAAAACAGCTCGGCTGAGAAAAATAAGGAAATAAAAGGAGATAGCGGTTCCAGAAACACATGTGAGCTGGGGCTGCCCATCTAGGTAGACCTTTCGAGTCCCTGTCCTCCCTTTAAGGTGCCCCGTGGCAGACTTAGAAGCCTGGAGGCTGTGTCCAGGAGGCCAACTTGGGGTACTTGGCATCTGGATTCCATTCATAGCTAAGACAAGTTGACTTGAGATCCCTGAAGGGTCCTGTGGTGTTTGCTGACGTTTGCGGAGTTCTCGCAATCTCTGGCCTCCTAGAGATGATCAGGCTTGGTCTGAGTTGAGATTATGCTGAAGCCCTCAGATCAGCTTTGTTTATGGAAAACTAGTTCTCCTGGACCTAGAAGGAAGCTGAATGTGAATCCTTAGCACAAAGGAATCTAAACAAAATGGGAAGGGCTCCTGTCGTGTCTGGAATGAAGGTGTTTCAGTGACAGGCTTTCCCCACAACAAGGTGCTCTCTCTGTTAGAACCACCTCTGCCCAGGCCACTTCCGGACCCTGAACTGGCATGCCTTTACAGTTGGGTTTTCCTGAGTGACTGAGTTTAACATGGTTGAGAGCTGTGGGGTGCTTGGGCTGGAATCGGAACTGAGCTATGACTGTGTCCCTAACCCCTACACACACACACACACACACACACACACACCCTGACCCACCTCTGCCTGCTGTAATAACCAGTAGGATTCAGACCTCACTGATTGACAAGTGTCCTAAACTAACCTATCGCTTCTAGTTTCACAGCTAGCTATTCTTACCTCACAGATGGGCTAAGTGAGGCACAGAGACGTGAGGACTCTTTCTCAAAGTCGCGCAACAGAGATTCTGAGATCAAAGGTGGTGTTTTATTCATTTTTTTAAAAAAAATTTTTTTTATTGAGACCAGGTCTTGAGCATCCCAGGCTACCCTTGAGTTCTCTACGTAGCTGAGGATGGCCATGAACTTTTGATCTGTCTGCCTCCATCTCCCCAGTGCTAGGATTACAAGCATGCCCCGCTGGCTTTATGTGGTGCTGGGGATGGAACCCAGAGCACTGTACATGCTCAGCAGGTCCTCTGTCTGCTGAGCTCCGTCCCCAGACCAGCCACCTGGGTTTGAGCCCAACGTCACTCTGTGGATGTCTTCTAACTGAGTTCTCAGTTCCTTGGGGGCATTCTGTCGTTTTCCTGAGCAGGACGCATCACTACAGAGTAGGCTCTGTGTTCCGTCCCTCTCCACAGCACGCACTGGACCAGCATATTCAACACCTTTCCCTCACAGTCCCCTGTCAATGGTAAAGACACTCCCCAAACAGTTGCCTAGGTTACCCCTCAAACCCAAGCTCCTGGAACTACTACCCACAACCGATGAGCATCTCCAATTCTAACCCCCCATGGGCACGTGTGGAAGAAAAGCGGGATACCCACAATTCTGTCCGGCTGGGAGCATTTCCAGTCGGTCGCTTCTTTGGGATCATAATTCTCTGAGGTTCTGGACACTGCTTTTCCAGCATGTGGAATGTGCTAGGAAGAGACTGGAGTGGATTGGCGTGCCACAGGCTAGAGCCGCCTTGACTCTCACAGACGGCTTGGGAAACACAGGACACAGAGGCCAGAGTTGGAAGGATCTGCCTGACTGGAATCAGCCCTGGGAGACCCCGTACTGCTCTCCAACCCCACATGGGGTGCACTGTTACGCTTCAAAACAGAACTTATCAGCGATTTAGTCTCATTAAGTTGTAAGAAAACAGGCAGCCTGAGCCAAGGTCGTAAGTTTCTTCTGCGTCCGTTCATTGCCAGTGTTTTGTAAAACCAGAAGTGCGCAGGGGTCTGCATCACTGATGGATGGATGTGGAGTTTGTGGGGGAACTTTTCCAAGCCGTCTGGAAAGCCAGCTCATTAGGACCCCGTGGCCCACATGCAGCTGTTCTCTCTCCCTTGGGAGGGCTGGTCAGTGGGTGTGAAGGACAATCTCCACAGACAGCTGGGCCTACCCACCATTCTGAGTCTTACTGGACGCTTCTGAGACTGCAAATGGGACAGCCTTGAACTTTCTGTATGTGTGTGTGTGTGTGTGTGTGTGTGTGTGGTGTGTGTGTATGTGTGTGTGTGTGTATCTGTGGTGTGTGTTCAGTGTGTGTGTGTGTGTGTGTATCTGTGGTGTGTGTTCAGTGTGTCTGTGGTGTGTGCTGTGTGTGTCTGTGGTATTTGTGTATGTGTGTGTCTCTGTGTGTGTGTGTGTGTGTATCTGTAGTGTGTGTTCAGTGCATCTGTGATGTGTGTGTGTGGTGTGTGTTCAGTGTGTGTGTGTGTGTGTGCTGTGTATGTGGTGGATGCTGTGTGTGTCTGTGGTGTGTGCTATGTGTGTCTATGGTATGTGCTGTGTGTGTTTATAGTGTGTGCAGTGTGTGTCTGTGGTGTGTGTGTATGTGTGTGTGTGTCTCTGTGGTGTGTGCTGTGTGTGTTTATGGTGTGTGCTGTGTGTGTCTGTGTGTCTGTGGTGTGTATGTATGTGCTATGTGTGTGTGTGTGTTCTGTGTGCTGTGTGTGTGTGGTATGTATGTGGTGTGTGCTGTGTGTGTGGTGTGTGTGTATGTGTGTAGTGTGTGTGTATGTGTGTGTTGTGTGTGTGCTGTGTGTATGGTGTGCGCTGTGTGTGTCTGTGGTGTGTGCTATGTGTGTTGTGTGTGTATGTGTGCTGTGTGTTTATGTGTGTGTGATATGTGACACGCTGTGTGTGGGCGTGGGTGTGTTGTGTGTTGTGCGTGTCTGTGGTGTGGGCTGTGTGTGTGGTGTGTATGTGGTGTGTGCTTATGTGTGTGTGTGGTGTATGCTGTGTGTGTGGTGTGTGCCGTGTATATGGTATGTGTTGTGTTGTGTGTGTGCTGTGTATGTGGTGTGCACTGTGTGTGTCTGTGGTGTGTGCTGTGTGTTTATGTGTATGTGTGATATGTGGCGTGCTGTGTGTGTGTGTGTGTGTGTGTGTGTGTGTATGTGTGTGTGTGGTATGAGGTGTGTGGTGTGTGTCTGTGATGTGGGCTGCGTGTGTGTGTATGTGTGTGTGTGTGTACATACCCTTCCCCGGCACACTTTATGCACAATCTATATTTGGGGATAAAGAATTTTTGAAAGAAATTACCCTTTGGTCATTTTTCTTTCATTTTTACCCTCAAAAAAGCCAGTCTGTGAACATCAGCTCCAAACTGCAGTGCCTCATGAAAGACACGGCACATGAGTTTCAGCTGGCTGGTCCGTGGTGACCAATTTCATGACTTCACTTCCAAGTGCTGAGGTGGCCCTGACTGACTGGCTGGCAAACTGAGTGGCCACCTGGGGACCCTTCCATCTTGCAGTGTGCAGTGCTGGGGCGCAGGGTCATGTCAGGTACCTCTCTGGGGTCCTCGATTGATTAAGTGTGGACTCCAGGACATTCTAGAAACACTGACATAAGACTCAGCCAAGGTGAGAAGTGCCCTAGGGCAGGTCTGTGCCCTGACAGAGCCGCCTCTCATACCTGGTTCCCGTGACTCACTCAGTGGGGCCTTCGTCACAGGGTCTCGTAGCCTAATCATTTGTCACCAGTGTGTTGTGATGTTGACATGGTCGGAGTCCGCAGTGTCTCGGTGCAGCAGGCTTATATTCAAGGACTAATTCTGCCCCTTCTATGACGTGGTCTCCTTTGCTACACGGAGCAGGCTGTGTGTGTGGGTGGTGATGATTTCTGGGGAGACCAGTAAGGCCACACTAGGATAGAGCCTCATGAGTAGCAGGTTCCAGGTACTGTGGAGTTTTTCCTTACCCCCAGCCATCCTCCTGGAAGTCTCCATAAATGGGATTTCACCCGTCGTTCCTCAGGCTCATGGGTTGAGCCCTTGGCCCCTGGCTGGTGGAGCTGTGTTTGCAAGGCTGTGGATGATTTGGAGGGTGGACCTAACCTCGCTTCCTGCCTTCTGTTTGCTCCCTGACTGTTCACACAGTATGACATCATGGCCCTGCAGCTGTGCCTCCCAATTGTCACAGACTGCGTCCTTTCGAGCTGTGAGCAAAGTAAGCCCTTAACTGCTTCTTATCTGATGTTTCCTCAAAGCAATGGGGAAATAACTAATAGGGAGCTTCTACTTCCTTCCTTCCTTCCTTTTTTGAGGTAAAGATATTTAATAGGATATTTGCCAAAAGTCTTAATTGTTGAAAGCATTGCTAATTAGAGATACAGCACTCAGCTCTCTAGTACGTAATTGTCTTCCAGACCCAGAATTTTATGTGCATCAAATACCAACTGTCCTTCCCTGGATCCCCAACTCCGGAACTGTCTTCTCTCCTGTGAGTTTAGCTATTTTAGATAGTCATATAAATGACACCACTCAATATTGGTTTTTCTGTGGAGATCTCATTTCGCCGGGCATTGCGTCCTCTAGATTCACCCACATGATCAGGGCAGAGTTTCCTCCTGGAGTTGACTAAGATCCACTGCGCATGCGTACACACCACATTCTCCTTCTCACCCATCAGCTGGTAGACGTTCAGGATGCTTCCACATTTCACCTGTGGTGAACGGAGTGGTCACACAGATTGCTGACAACACCCCTTTGAGGTCCTAACTGCAGTTCTTTAGGATAAACACACTATTGTTGAATTGCTGAGTCATATGACTTTGTACTTGGCTTTCTGAGGAGCCTCTATGCTCTTTTTCTATCTGTGGAGTTGTTTTGTCCTCTCACCGTTTGCTGCTTAACTTTTGCCCACAAGGGAGCTTCGGTTGAGGAATAGCCACCATCAGACTGGCCTGTGGACCGGTCTGTGGGCGTGTCTTTTGGACAGTTCTGTGGGCGTGTCCTTCACTAGTGATTGTCATGGGGAGGGTGACGCCCACTGTGGGCAGATAGTCCTGTATTAAATAAGAAGTCACGAGGGGCAAGCCCGTAAGCAGCTGCTCCATCATCTTCCCTGCCTCTGCTCCTGCCTGAGGTCCTGCCCTGACTCCCCTCCCATTGACGGTAGTCAAGATGAGTAAGCCAGGAAACTCTTTCCTTCCCAAGTTGACTTTGGTCAGTGTTTACACAGCGACGGAAAGTCACTAGAACACAACTCTGATCAACACGGGCTCTGGTTTTTCCACATCCTCACGAGTACTTTCGGGTTTTGATTACAGCCATCTTGACACGTGCGAAACGAAGCTCATGATCTGACTCGAATTTCCTGATCTGAGATCCTGAGCCCTGACCGTACGCCACCTGCCCCTATGTGTCGCAGGTCGTGGAGTGACTGTTTGAATCATTCTTGAGGCGTTTTTTGTGTGTGGAGGCACAGTCCGGTTTCACCCTGTTGCATGTGGATGTCAGTTACTGACGTGTCCTCTCCCCAGTGCGCTTGCCTCCTCCCTGAGGATCCGCTGGTCCTGCATCTGTGAGTTTCTTAGACAGAGTCTCACTTCTGTCCATAGGTCTGTATGTCTGTCTTTATGCCACAACCACACAGTTTCCAACTATTGTAGGTTTGTGTTGTAGGATTTGTTTTGAGGAGATGCAATAAGTGTCTATTTACCACCAGACAGGGGCATCAGCAACACGCCAAAGTATGATTCTGACAAACCTATGAATTCAGTTGGGATGGCTGCCAGCAACACGGGTGAGCATACAGGAGCACAGGTGAGGAGTACATACAGGAACACGGGTGCAGCCTACATACAGGAGCATAGGTGAGGAGTACATACAGGAGCACGGGTGCAGCCTACATACAGGAGCATGGGTGAGGACTACATACAGGAATATGGGTGAAGGCTACATACAGGAACACGGGTGAGGACTACATACAGGAACATGGGTGCAGCTTACATACAGGAACAAGGGTGAGGGCTACATATAGCACATGGGTGAAGGCTACATAAAGAAACATGGGTGAGGGCTACATACAGAAACACAGCTGAAGGCTACATACAGGAACACAAGTGAGGAATACATATAGGAACACAGGTGAGGTGTACATACAGGAACACGGGTGAAGACTACATAAAGAAACATGGGTGAGGGCTACATACAGAAACATGGGTGAGGGCTACATACAAGAATACAGGTGAGGGCTACATACAGGAGCACGAGAGAGGAGTACATATAGGAACATAGGTGAGGGCTACATACAGAAACATGGGTGAGGGCTACATACAGGAACACGGGTGAGGGCTGCATATAGGAGCACAGGTGAGGAGAACATACAGGAACATGGGTGAGGGCTATATACAAGAACATGGGTAAAGGTAAAGGTTACATACAGGAACATGGGTGAAGGTTACATACAGAAACATGGGTGAGGGCTACATACAAGAACATGGGTGAGGGCTACATACAGCACATGAGTGAGAGTTACATACAGGAACATGGGCGAGGGCTACATACAGGAACATCGATGAGTACATTCAGGAACATGGGTGAGGACTACATACAAGAACATGGGTAAAGGTACATACAGGAGCATGGGTGAGGGTTACATATAGGAACATGGGTGAGGGCTACATACAAGAACGTGGGTGACGGTTATATACAAGAACATGGATGAGGGTTACATACAGGAGCATGGGTGAGGGCTACATACAAGGATGTGGATGAGGGTTACCTACCAGATCATGGGCAATTGTGGAGCTGCTGAGCCACTGAGGGATCGATTGCCTCCCTTCCCAGCGGTATTGATACTTGCGTGTTCTTGGGGAGGAGGGAAACCTGGATGCCCCGTGAAGCTCCTGCTCCCTCTGTGAGGAGATGCTGGCGCAGATCGTGGTAAACCGCAGCTGCCCTCACTGCAGGACAGCACTGGCCACGTCCAGCCAGGACGCCTCCACAGCAGTTTGCGACGCATTCTGGAGTCAGGAATTCCAGTGCCTCAGCTTTAACTCTCCTGTGTTTGAGCTGTTTGGATGCTCGCTGCGTCCATGTAGAGTTTGGGATCATGTTTCTATTTCTGTGGATGCCATTGGGATTTTGATAGAGATTAGAGTTTGTGAAGTGTTTGGCATAGTACAGACATTTTAGTCAGGTTGTCTTCCTACCCATGAGTGATCCGTCTTTTCTTTTCTCATCAGTGTCCTGTGTTTGTTTTTATGCAGCAGAGTTGGAGTTAAGTTATATTTTGCTACAAGCACAGGGTAAAGAGACAAAGGTGCTTGGAAAGAAGATTTTGAGATCATGGGTGTGGCTTCTCAGAGCCTGGGTTTCCAGTGTGTGGTTTCCAGTGGATGTAATTCCCACCTCCCCGGTGGGGTTTGTTTCTAAGTATTCTATTTCTTTTGGTACTGAAGTAATTTTTTTTCTTTTGTTCTTGGGTAGCTGATTTCGGGGAAAAAAAATTAACCGATTTTTGCTACTGATCTCGTAACCTAAAACTATTGAATTTATGTATCAGTTCCAACGGATGTGTTTGTAAGGTCTTCACAGATTTCTACAAATTGATCATTTGACTTCTTCCCTCCTCATTTAGACACTCATGGTGGTCAGAAGCTGTACTTTCATCCTATGAAAATATGATGTTTAGGCCGGGCAGTGGTGGCACACGCCTTTAATCCCACCACTTGGGAGGCAGAGGCAGGCGGATTTCTGAGTTTGAATCCAGCCTGGTCTACAGAGTGAGTTCCAGGACAGCCAGGGCTACACAGAGAAACCCTGTCTCAAAAAACAAAACAAACAAACAAAAAAAAAAAGAAAGAAAAAGAAAAAGATAAGAAAATACGATGTTTATCGTTAATGTTCCTTTATTTTAATGAATTGCACCAAGATAGCATATTTAACAAAGGTATAAATGACTTTCTTTTAAATTTTTATGCATTTATTTATTTTGCTTCACTTATTTTTACATGTATGAGTGTTTTGCCTGAGTGCATGCCTGTGTACTACTTGTGTGACTGGTGTCTGTGGAGGCCAGAAGGAGGGCACCAAACCCGGTGACACTGAGTTGAAGCTACCAGGAGGATGCTGGGACTGGAACTCAGGTCTCCCGAAGAGCAGCCGGTGCTCTTAACTGAGAAGCCGCTTGTCCCGAGCTGATCATTTGTTTCTGTCCTCGATTCTGTTCCCATGTCTGGTCTATTAGTGACTTGGTTTATTTGTGCTGATGTATCTTCACTTTCTAGGGATACATTTCAAATTTTACTTTGTCAGTTTACACACAACTTAAATATCTTTTTGTTGTTGTTGACTCTGATTAGAAAAGTTCTTAGTCTGTATTTATCTGTGAGACCCTTAATTCTGGGTAATTCGGTTAATTATGCCCACACACCACTCGAATCCGTTCGGAGATTTCTCTGTTTATAAGCAGATAAAGAACATCAAGATTCAGGAGCGTGATTCTAGAACAAACTGGTTGATAAATGTGGATGGTTTTACATGGCGTCCACATACAGATGCCTGTCTCTATAAGGGTCCTCTGGTGGGGCACACACTACAGCCGCAGCCTTTCTGCTGTGTGACGTCATCAGCTGACCCATCTCGTGCACTGTGCTAGTCTCACCGCTCAGGCAGCTCTCAAAGTCATACTTCACGATCGGCCTGTTGTTAAACGTGGTTCAGTTACCCTCGAGTGACAATGTCCCATCGTCTCCTCCAAGTTGGTGTCTGGATAGGTGGAGGCTGGGGGCAGCTGATGTGCCCTGGGCATCCGTGAAGGCAATCAGAGTGGAGAACAACCGTGTGTCATGTTGGATGCTCCCTTCCGAAGTTGAGCTGGCTGATGTCCACGACTGACGAAGTTAAGGGCTACTGGTTCTTGGTCAGTCTGGAATGGGTGGCCACGTCCCATGGGCTTGGGCAGAGAAGGCTACGGAATGCTGCCATGGGTGTTTCTTCACGTTATCTGACACAAGCCACGTGACTCCCTCCTCAGTGCCGCTCCGCACCTCAGCTGAGCTATCCGGTGGCCTCGGTCTTGAGCCCCCACACTCTGTTATATGACTCTCTTCACCCTCTTGGTTTTCCGGGGCCCCTGTGTTGGTGAGAAGCCACCGGCATAGAGCTGTTGCCGCAGTAGAGAGCACGCTATGAATTCTGCACCTTCTGATTTCCTTTCACTCAGCACACACCTTTCCCGGTCCAATCTCATCCCAGAGGGGCACAGAGAGACCCACACACCTCACTGCTACTCTGACTACCTTTGTCCCACAATTCTCCAGGACTGGAAAAAGCTAGGGGCTCACTCCTTCTTTCTTCAGAGTATGACTTTATGGGTTAGCACTCCGAGCGTGGCTCTTGACAAGCCAGAGCAAACCCGGCTTTCCAAGTTCAGTGTTTGGATGCAAAGTCCTATTTGGAAAATCAGAAACTGAATGTCATCTTCCTTGGGTTTACATTCTGGCTACAACACATTGGTCCTTTGTAGCCATAGTGTCTGCGCTTGTTGATTTTGATCAACCACATATGAAAAGTACTTAAAATCTATTTGAACATGGATGGACTTTTATTTATTTCCTAATAAATTTACATTTACATGATGTTTATATAGTATTATAAGTAATCTGGAGGTGATTTACATATATAGGAGGATATGTGTAGGTTTTATGTAGATACTATATTTTATTCAAGGGTCTTGAGATCCAGGTTAGATTTAGTTGTTAATATGACACAATCTAGAATAAATTTGGAAGAGAGTCTCAATGAGGAATTATCTAGGTTAGGTTAGACTATGGGTATGTCTGCGATGGACTGTCTTGATTCTATTAGTCGATGAAGAAAGACCCTGCCTACAGTGGGTGGCACCATCCCCTAGGTAGAGAGTCCTTGGTTGGCTAGGTGGAGAGAGGGGCCTGAGCACAAGTGTACATGTATTTGTTCTCTTTCTGCTCGTGACTGTGATGTGACTAGTGGCTGACCCCCCTGCATTGAATCCCCTGAAATGACAGACAGTAACTGGAACCACAGTCAGACCAGAACCGGAACCACAGCCGGACCGGAACCAGAACCACAGCCAAATAAACCTTTTCTCCAATGTTGCTTTTATCAGGATATTTCATCATGGCGACGGGGAAGGAAGCTGGACCAGTATCTTTAACAGTCCCTGGAGTCAGGGATTCTAAGGAACGGCTACATTTTCAGGTTCTTTGGTGGGTGACAGCGAGGTGAAGAACACTTGCTTTTGTGGTCAATTCTGAGCAATGGCTTCTCCCTGACCATGACACGTATTCCCAGGGATGGATTCTCCGAATGACCTACTGTGTCCATTTTCCTATAGGGAGCCAGAATCTCCAAGGAAGCAGGACCAGGGTGGGTTTTTTGGCGGAGAGAGGGAACTCTGGGAGAAGAGGGCATTCGCCAGGACAGGAAGTTGGGTGAGCTTGCTTCATGTCCTACCCCAAAGCCATCCGAGTCACTAGGAGGGTTCCCAAGTCAAGAACTTTTCAACAAGAAAGAGGCGGCCCCACAGGAAGAATGCAACCAGGGCTGAACACTCACCCAGAACTCTATTTCTGGCCTGTCCTTCAGCAACATTCCAGACAAGGCTTCTTCCTGCTGAAAAGGAGGACCCATCTCTTCTCCTTGCCTGCTCCATGAGCAGCCCCACCCATCTTCTACCTTGGATAGCTTCCAGCCAGGGTGTCACTTTGGATTTAGGACTGTCCCATCGGGTTTATTGTAAGTCCTGACCCACAGCCTCTAAAGAATGCTTTTGCCCTTATCTCTAAAATATCCCTGACCCACTACCCAGGCTGTGCTCTCTCCCGTGAACAAATTACACCTGGCTTCTTTCCACCTGGGCAGCAAGCAGACAGTGAGCATTTGGCATGGAGACTTGGCTTGTCTCCTCACGGTCTATTTGTCAAGGAGCGTATTTTTGTGGTGAGCCCATTGGCCCAGGAATCCTAATAACCCTGGATTCGTGGGCAATTTGGGGTGAGTTATTTGTTTCTATCCTTCATGCAGCTTTTCTGTTGAGTGGGGAACGTTATAATGCAGTGTGGTTTTGAAACCATAACAAAATGATGGAAATGAAGGTGGTCACCTCTGTCTAACCATGGGCTTGGGTACCGCCAAAGAATGCAGAACGAAATGTTATCATTCTTCAGGGGTATCGTGTTTCATAAAGAGTCTTGTGTTTCAGTCACTCATTTTATTGGGGGGAGGATATACATGTATAAGAAACAAAGAAAGAAATGAACTGTGGCCATCTAGAGTGGACAGGTTATATTCTCTATGGTTGTTAAGAGCAAAACCCCACAATGGTTTGCAAAGTGAATCACAGAGGCCCCTGAAGGGCTCCATCTAAGCCCAGCGGCAGGTTCTATAGAGAGAATACTGTAGCCAGAATATCACCACGGATCGTTGAGACTTTACGTCTTAAATCGTGTAGAATGCACGCTCTGGTTTAGGCTACCCCACAAAGTATGTCGCCTGGTCTCCTTACTCTGGAACCAGCTCCTAATAACCGAGCACACAAAACAGGCCTTTCTTTTCTTGAAGTTGTGAGTCGGTGTGCTATAAACACGGGTCTGAGGTTAGAATATTGAATTCCGGGAATATCAACAATCTGTCTTTCCCCATTAATCAGAGATTTACAATCTCTCCAGCCTTAGGAGCCCCGGGGCTGTCATTGATAATTCCCTGTCAAGGAGAGACTAATCATCCCGACATGTGCTTAAGAAGGCATTTTCCCCTTTGTTGATTTTATGTAGGAAATGATTACGAGGGAAATGTTGGCCTGCTCAAAGGTTCTGTGGCTTTGGGACGAGGCCTGGGAGAGGGGATGGTGGAGATGTGGTGACACACAGAGCCCCTCACACAGGGTTCAGCCAAAAGAAGGGCAGCAATTTGCTGGGTGAGGCCTCCACATGGTCTCCTGCTCCAGAGCAACTGAAGGGATAGTTAATCTCCCCCCACCCCTCTCTCCCAGGTACCATTACGCCATACTTTGACTTATTATTATCAGCAGACAAGTACGGGTTCGACCCTGGTCCCCCCAAACCCTTAAGGAACAAGAAAGTCCAACTGGTGACCTAACAGCTGGTTCTCCTAGCCTCTCTGGCCCCAGCTGGCTATGTCTCAGTTCGACTGGGTTTGCCAAAAATGAGGTAGGTTGGGAGCACATCTCTGTGAACGCTAAGTCAGGCACCCAAGGAGGGGGGAGCACTCCAGTCGTTGACTCTCCCACAATCTCCTGCTGTTGACTCTTGAGTTGGGAGGGATGTTTCAGGATCCCCCTGCAAATGCCCAAATCCTCAAAAGCTCAGGTCTCTATAATAGAAAACGTTTCCTTCCACACGTCCCCCACATACTTAAAGCATCTCTAGACCACTTACAACACCTAACAGAGCACGGGGACCTCATCTTTGCTGTCACGCCAGTTGTTTGTAGATGGTGACAAGGTGAAGCAGTGCGTGCTCGGGGCAGATGCAGCTCTGCCTTGAGTATTTTTGATGTCGGTTGAGTCTGGATGCACAGAGCATAGCGTAGATACAGAGTGCTGGCTATATAACAAGTTTTCCACCACAGAGATCTGGTTTGTGTCAAGAAAGATGCGTGTTTTCCCAGGCTGGGGGTAATCTCCATGTTCCGTGCTTGACTTGTGTGCAAAGATACAAGCTCTTGAGAACTGCCAACTATACCTGAGCCAAGGAAAATCCACAAATTAAGGCCTAACTTTAAGGATTTCGAGTTGAGCAACCACTGGGAGAGAGTCTAATGCCTCTGATTGAGTCCACAGAGTCAGAAGCACCCGAAAGCCTGTTCCAGTATTTAGAAGACTGGTTTCAGATCCCCGGTGACAGCCTGGGTTCACTGAAGGAGGCTGGAGCTAAGTCACTTCAACTGGGTCTCTCTAAAGGGAAGTGTGACTCTGCATGTGTGTGTGAAAGTGTGTGTGTCTGTGAGTGCATGTCAATGAGTGTGGTGTGTGGTGTATGTGTGTTGAGTGTGGGTGTGTCTGTGATGTAAATGTTATGAGTGTGTGTGTGTGTGTTGTGTGAGTGTGCGTATGTATCCGTGGATGAGTATGTGTCTGTGAGTGTGCAGGTCAGTGAATGTGGTGTGTGGTGTCCATGTGTTGTGAGTTCTGTGTGTGTCTGTGCTGTACATGTGTTGTGAGTGTGTGTGTGTGTGTGTGTGTGTGATGTGTGAGTGTGCATGCAGGTGAACATGCACATGTGTGAGCATATCTATGGAGGTCAGAGGTTGACGTTGGGTGTTTTCCTCCATGACTCTCATTTTCCTTTTTGAGGCACGGTCTCCCTGAACCTGGGCCTCACAGTGCAGGTGAGCTGGCCGGCCAGCTTGCTTTGGCTTCTGAGAGCTGGAATGGCAAGCAGCCTATCCAGGATTTATGAGAGTTCTGTGGGTCTGAACTCCAGCCCTCACACTTCCGCAGAAGCACGGGTCTAGGAGGTGGTGCACACACTAGCAATGCAACTGTTGATTCGCCATCAGGTATGGGCCGTGCTTACCGCGGGAACCTTACCTCAGGAGTGTTAGAAAGACTGCATCAATGTGCGTAAAGCATCTAGGCACAAAGCAAGCACTTGGAAGGGCTGGGCCTTAGCAGATGTGAAGAGAAAACAACTGCTTGTGCTGGAAAGAGGCTCAGTGGGTGAAGTCCTCCAGTGTGAGGACCTGCGCTCTGATCCCCAGATCCCAACTAAGAGCTGCACATGCTAGTGTGTGCCTGTAACCTCATGCTGCTGCAGGGGGTGGGGGCGACGTCAGAAGGTTCCAGGCAGCTTACTGGCCCCCCAGTCCAGCTGAGATAGAAAGTTGCAGTTTCAGGGAGGGACCCTGTCTTAAAAAACAAATGGGAGAGCGATAGAGGAAGATCATGAAAATTGACCTCTGGCTTCTATGTAAACATGCGCAGGTGAGCGTGCTGGCACTTATATACAGACACAGACAGACATGCATGCATGCATGCATGCACACACACATGCACATGCACACACACATGTACATACATATATGCACATACATGCACATACATATGTACACACATGCACATGCGCACACGTGTACATACATGCATACACATATGCACATACACATGTGCACACATGCACATGCACACACTCATTTTTTCAAAGAGAAAGAGAAGTGGAGAGATGGCCTCACTAGGCTGCTAAGAGCAAGAACTGGTATCGGAGTAGATGGAAGTGAGGTCCTGGCACCCATGGCCAGTAGCACCCAACTGCCTGTACAGACTCACACATAGCCATACAGACACCAATTAAATTAAAACTGAAATAAATCTTTAAAAGAGAAAGAAAAATGAGATTAGGGGTTTTTGTTAGATTTTACACTTCATTTGGTACACAGGTGCACACCCATGTGTCACATCACAGGCATGGAAGTCCAAGGGCGATGGGCTGTGAGTTAGTTATCTCCTTCTACCGTATGGGCATCAGGCTTGGCAGCAAGCACCTTTGCCCAGTGAGAGCCATCTCACCAGCCCAGAAAAGGAGGCATTTTTAATGGTGAATGTCCAGTTTGGGTTTGTAAGGCTTAGGCACGTGTCAGCCATGAATGCACACCCAGCAGAACGAATCATCTCCCCACCCCCACCCCACCCCCTGCTGTTACAGACACTTTCCTGTGACTTTCCAGGAAATCAGGCTTTTGTAATGAGTCACTTTTGTGTGTTGGGCCCCTGGGGATACTTGGTTACTCCAGCTCCCCCAACAATCCCTCCCTGTGGTGATTTATACGATGCTTGCTGAATGATTTACTTGGCCTCGACTAGATCCCTTCCTGCTGTGGGCGCCAGTAGGTCACCACATGCAAAACCCCTTCCTAGGTCATATACACAATTAAGCCTCCAGGACCTTTATGTGGTTGTCTGCTACTACAGCCCTACTCTCCCTCCAAATCAACTCTCAAGGCTTGGCGACTCGAGTGTCACCCAGCCCAGTGGATCTTGCGGAGGGTTTAGGGTTCAGGAACACAAATCAGGGCCCTCACAGTGATGGGTATGCTTCATCAGAAGGGAGGAATCTCTTACAGTCATTGGACCAATAAATAATAAAGTCAAAGCTCCTGGCAATGTGAGCACTGAGAAAAACAATTAGCTTGAGTTTAATTACTACTCAGGATTCACCTGTTGGGGACGGCTGTTTGGAGAAAGGAGGACCAGTGGGGAGCAGTCCAAGACAGGGTGTTACACACATATATAAAAGTGCCACCATGAAAACAACTATACTGAACAATTAATGTACATTAATAAAAGAGACAAAGAGGAGAGCCAATCTCCAGTGAACAGGAAAAAACCAGACAATGATCATTAGTGAACCTGGCAAATATGATGCGTGTCTGGAAGGAACAAGCTCTCTCATGTTTTTTTTTTTTTTTGATGCGTCCTGAGCTATATGGTGATGGCGTCTCCAGGTGACCATGGTAGTGTCTATAATACTTTGTATGTTCAAATGTGTGTGTACCCACATACATGCATGCATGTGGAAGCCAGAGGTCAATATTAGGTGTCTTCTCCATCAGTTGCTGCCTGATTTTTTGAGATGTTATTTCCCACTAAGACTGGTCTCTCTGCCTTAGACTGGCCAACCAGTGAGCCCGTGACCTCCTTTGTCTCTGCAGCACTGGGGATTACAGGCTGGGGTCTCGAGATCTGGGTTTTACAGAGGAACTCGGGAAGTGAACTCAGGCCCTAATGCTCTCAGAGCAAACACTTTACTGACTGAGCCATTTCTCCATCACTACGGTAACAAAACCACATATGAGCAGTTGTTAAAGCGGAACAGTCAATGCACGGATGTCCGTATCTCGTTATTTCCTGGAGGCTTTTCTGTAATGGGAAATAAAACAGGAAGGCTGGAAGCAAATAAATAAATATGTAGATAAATAAGGCAAAAGCATCTAAGGGGGATGTCTGCCTTTTATTTCCTTCTTTCCCACTCCAGTATCCCAATGCTTCTAAGTGGAAGCCACA
This sequence comes from Tokudaia muenninki, assembly GCA_036184385.1. Classification (NCBI taxonomy): domain Eukaryota; kingdom Metazoa; phylum Chordata; class Mammalia; order Rodentia; family Muridae; genus Tokudaia; species Tokudaia muenninki. The sequence continues at coordinate 78,683,823 of BTHS01000015.1, forward strand.
CATTCTTTAAGGTTTTTTTTTTTTCTTTAAAGCAGCAATATTATCTGCACAGTTTAAAAATGATTCAAATCAGGGAGGGGCATTCATTGAGCAGAGGACTGTATAGACGAGGCCCCTCACCCTATGCCTGCAGTGTGTTATAGAAGCAGCTGTCACATGTGGCTAGAAGTAAGGAGTGCACCATGATTAACATGTATTAACATACAGCCCACATGTTAACATACAGCCCACATATTAACATAAGCCCGTATGTCTTATGACACTGAGCCCGTGTGACGGCACCAAGGTCTCTATCAGTCAACTCTGCACCGTTCTCTTTGTCCAAAACATGGTGAAAGATGTTCTTGGAGCATGGAGGCTGAACCTTCCCTCCTCTTATTCCTTCTCTCAGCCAGGGCGACACCCCAGGATGCAGGATCAGATCTGGCTGGAAGGTTTCCAGGAGGCTGAAGGGGGAGCCACCTGTGCGGGAGTGAACTCCAGACCCACCCACCCACAGAGGAGACGGAGGTTCTTGGAAGGCAATGCCCTTTGGAACTGAAGAGCATACCGTTACCTCCAGGTGCCCTGATTGATGGAGACAGGCCCTGCCAGATTCCGTTCTCCAGACTGGAGATTCCAGGAGAGCATGAGGGCTGGGAGTGACGTTTTCTTGGATTGTCACCAGGGATTATAAAGCACGTTCCTCACCCCTACGTGTCTAAGGTATGAGGGATAGAGGTCAATGGATCGGGAATTGAATTGATAAAAGATGGGTTTCCCTGGGAAAAGGCGTTACGGCTCTGACTGGTGCGGACAGGGAAGCCTTTTGTCATTCTGGTTCTGATACAGTCTGGGCTTCTTATTCTAGGCCTTTACTACTGGAGATGGTTTGTTCAGTTTGGTTTGGGTCGCTGTGTAAACAGGCCTGGTACAACAGGGATCTGTGCAGGGGCCCGTGTAGGTTGTGGTCATGGGAACTGCATGTGTTCCTCCAATAATAGGGAGCACCTCAAGAGTGTATTAGGCTTCTCTGCCTCCTCCCCTTTCTTTTCTTTCTCCTCCCTCTGTGTTTGTTTTGAAAGAGTCTCACCATGTAGTCCAGGTTGTCCTTGAACTTGTTCTGTAGCCCAGTCTGAATGCAGACATGTGATTCAGGGTAGTGTGGCCACTGTGCGTTTCACCGTGGGTAACCCACCATGTAGAACACTCTTTCTCTAACCATCAAACTCCACAGCCCTTGGGAGCTCTCGGGGAAGCAGAGGCCGAAGAGGGGGACTTAATTTTCTTAGCATCCATCAGACTTAGCCACATAAGCCAAGAGATTCATCATCACAGCCAGCCTGCTACACGGTAATAAATGAATACCAGTGTTTGTTCTTATCAGGCTAAGAATGCTCAAACCTGGCTGCAGTTCCCCCCCACCCCCCCCTGTGTGTGTGTGTGTGCGCACGCACGCTCAGAGAGTATAGGAAATTAGATTAGATTTGTTTGTTTGTTTATCTTATTTTACATGTATATACCTCTCATGTGCCTATTGCCCATGAAGGCCAGAAGAGGACGTTGGATCCTGTAGATCCCCTAGATTTGGAGTTACAAATGGTTGTGAACCACCATGTGGATGCTGGGAATTGAACCCAGGTCCTCTGGAAGAGCAGTCAGTGCTCTTAACCATTGAGCCATCTCTCCAGCTCTAGATTCACCTTTTTTAAAACAAAACAAAACAAAACAACAAGTGTTTTGAAAAACTGTGATCAAAATTGTGGGCTCTGATATCTGGAATTCTGACTTAAATCTTGACTTTACTACTAAGTAAAGGTGACCTGGCAATTATTAATATAAGCCTCAGTTTCATTGCTATAAAAAAGGTCTAAGGCGGATCCTAAGTGCATAATTCAATCCTTGGATGAGCTGAGGAACTGATACATGATCATTGCCAGAACAGCAGGTGGCCCCCAAATTTACTCCATTGAAGCCATCACCAAATTAAACCTTTAGAAGCAAAGACATGTTGGTACTGTCAAAACTAGAACTCTTGTCTTGTTTGTTAATTTAACTTAAATTTTCCATTTGTTCAAGGAAAACCCTATACATGAAAGGCTATATTGTTAGAATTATAGGAACTTACAAAGGCCACACTACAGAAAGCCAAAATCAGTTGCTTTTCTGTTGCTGTTATAAAACACCACTACCAAAGGCAACTGACTTACAGAAGGGAAAATCTGTTTGGGCTCCTGGCTAGAGGTGTAAGCATCTGTCATGGTGGGAAGAGACAGGTTGGTGGCAGGAAGCTGAGTGTTTACAAAGCAGGGTGAACGGGGTGGGAGGAAGACTATAAACACTCAAAGCCCCTCAGTGGCAAGGGCTCTGCCTTCCAACAACCACCCCCAACCCTACCAACTAGGGATCATGTGTTCAAATACCCGTGACTGTGGGGGACAGTTCTCATTCAAACCACCACAAATTATATTTCATGTGCCTATAACAAATACTTAAAAGGTTTTAATTAATTAATTTTTTTCAAGACAGGGTTTCTCTTTGTGTAGCTCTGGCTGTCCTGAAGCTCGCTCTGCAGACCAGGCTGGCCTAGAACTCACAGAGCTCTGCCTGCCTCTGCCTCCTGAGCGCTGGGGTTAAAGGCGGGCGCCAGCACCACCTTCAGTTTACATTTTTTTCTTTACTTTTTTCATTTTTTTCTTTTTTCTTTTCTTTTCTTTTTCTTTCTTTTTTCTTTTCTTTTTTTTTTTTTTTCTGAGACAAGGTTTCTCTGTGTAGCCCAGGCTGGCCTTGAGCTCAGAGATTGACCTGCCTCTGCTTCCCAAATATTGGGATTAAGGCTGTGTGCCACCACATCCAGTTAAAAACATCAATACTATTTTACAATAACATCACAAACTTCAAATAACAAGGAATGAACTTAATTAAATATGTATAAGATGCATTGTCTTGGTAGCTTTTATTGTCAACTTGTTACAGCTCAGAGCCATCTGAGGAAAAAAAAAACAAACCTTGATTGAGGACATCAGATTGGACAGTGGGCACATCTGTGGGAAAGTGTCTTGCTTATTGATTGGTTCAGTAGGGTCCAGCCTACTGTGGGCAGCACTATCCCTAGGCAGATGGCCCTGGGCTGTTTAACAAAGTTAGCTAAACTTGAGTCTGTGAGAAAGCAAGGCCTCCAAGGTTTCTGCTCCAGGTTGCCGCACTGACTTCCCTTAGCGATGGACTGTGATCTCGTAATGTAAGTCAACTATAGCCTTTCCTCCCCGAGGTGCTTTTCAGTGGTATGTTTTATTACAGCAATAGAAAGGACATTAGAAAAATCTCTCTTTTTGAGAAAAATTAAAGAGGTTTATGGAAATGGAGGGATATAATATACTCATTGCCTGGAAGAAGGAATGTTTTAAGTCAGGTATATTCTATAAATATATGTATTTGTTCTATAGAAAGTGTGTAAAAATCCAAGCAGATGTCTTTAAGAGAAATTAATAAGCTGATTGCAACTTATGCAAACATGAAGGATTTAAAATATTGCAATAGTCACTGTTGTGATCATAAAAAAAGAGGTGTGAGAATATGTTTTGCAGCGATGTGGGGGAAGGGGGTGCCTCAGTGGCCCCATGTGGAGGCATCCTTTCACCCTGAGGGACCAGACACACACTGGTATAGTATAGAATAGAGTTTATTTAGGGCATGGGGATGGGAGTTAAGGGGGTAGTAGAGGCAGAGAAAGGCAGAGAGAGTAGAGAAGCAGAGGCCAGCCATGACCACGTGGAAAGAGGGGGGGAGGGGAGGAGAACCAAAGAGGGGGCAAGAGAGAAGCTGAGAGTAAGAGAGGTAAGAGAGAGATAAGAGAGAGAGGAGGGGCAAGCAGCCCCTTTTATAGGGGGCCAGGCCTACCTGGCTGTTGCCAGGTAACTGTGGGGAGGGGCGTATATGGCTGTTGCCAGGTAACTGTGGGGTAGAGCTTAGACAGAATCCTAACAGTCTTGTTTCTGTTATGATAAAAGGTCACGAGCAGAAGCAACTTATGGGAGAGTTTATTTTGGCTTATGGTTCCAGGGGGATAAGAGTCCGTCTTGGTCTCAGAGGCGTGACAGCAGGCGTCAAGGACTGCAGCCAGGGCTGGGACTGAGAGCCCACACCCTCAGTGACAAAGCTGAGCAGAGAGCGCCACCTGGAAACAGCTGAAGGCTTTAAGCTAGTGGTTCTCAGCCTATGGGGTGTGGCCCTTCTGGAGATGAAGGACACTTCACAGTGGTCACATGTCAGAGATCCTACATATCAGGTATTTACATTACACTTCATAACAGTAGCAAAATTACAGTTATAAATAATGAAATAATTTTGTGGTTGAGGGCCACCACAGCATGTGGAACTGTATTAAAGGGTTGTAGCATTAGGAAGGCTGAGGACCGCTGATTTAAACTCTCAAAGCCACTAGTGACCCACTTCCTCCCCAGATGGCTCTATCACCTGAGAACCAAGTACTGAGATACCAGAGTCTGTGCGGGATTCTTATTCAAACCACCACAACTATCTAAAAACGATTTTAAAAACAAAGTATAACCTCAGAGAATTTGTATAGCTCACAATATAACAGTCAAACAGTCAACCAGCAACCGGATTCAACAAAGCTTGACTATAGACCGGCACACAGTGCCAGTTAGAATTTGTACAAAAGTATCCAAGCCATTTGTGGAGAAGTGGGAGTCTTTGGTACACTGTTGCTAGAGTCTTTGTTACACTGTTGCTAAAACTAGATATGCAGTCACCAGACAGTGAAATACTCTACTGTACCGAAGAGGAATGGATTTGGGAACCTCTGACTGCGACGTATCAAGCAACAGGATGCAAACCCTAAAGCACTGCAGGGAGTTCATTGCATTACAGGAACGATAAACAAAGGAAACATGGAAACCAGAAAGGGCTGAGGAGAGAGGCAGTCGTCGCCTGGAGGGTTTGAGGGAGCTTCCAGGTATGATGTAGATCTCTTTCCCCTTAGTGATGGCTACCAAAGTCTATGTAACTCTGAGTGTACCGTATGCCTGTCAACTGTGCATCTCACTTGTAATAATTACACCCAGATAAAGACCTCATTAGGAAATGAAAATGTATCAAGGAAAGAAATAACTACATTGTTGCATGATTCCCAGGGACAGACTTGAGTGGGGCAGGGAGGCAACGAAGCAAAAGACAAAGGCATACAGAAGCAGAAAGGCGTGGTTGGACCGTCTGGGATCTCAGCCCGCGAATGAGTTTTACAGCCAACGACTAAAAGTGTGCCCCTTCTATCCTTATCTCTTTATTCACATCCGTTTGTTTCTTCCTTTCTCTGTACCCCTTTCCATTTTCTCCTTTCATCTGTATAAGCATGCTTATCCCTGAGGCCTTCCTCATGCAACCAATGAGACTTTCCTGTAGCCAACATCTACACTCTTGTCCTCCGTCAGACACTATCTTCTGTGTCCACACACAGCTTCTACGGACTTACTCCTGATTTGGGGTGGTAAGGAAATAAAGAAAAATCAGACACAGACAGACAGACAGACAGACAGTCGGCGGGCAGGCAGACAGGCAGGCAGGCAGGCAGACAGACAGTCGGGCGGGCAGGCAGACCGACAGATGGGCAGACCGACGGACAGATAGAAACAGAGCTGGGGTTGGATGAACTGGGCTCTCAGATGGGGAAACAGCCTTCTAGAAGTTCAGAGTGCTTATTATACAGGGTTAAACAGAAAAGCGGGGTTGTTACATTCAGATAAACAAGGAGACAGGGTATCAGGGAGAAAGGCTGAGCTAATCTTGGTAGAGACATCCTCTTTATTAGAGCATCCTTTAGGCCATAAGCACCCAGCGAGGGGAAGCTATGGGAGGCCTGCTTTGCACACACTATCAACATCCACACACTGCTTTGCCCTTTCCCTGTGAACCTTGCCCCCTAGGGAGAAGGCGGAGCCATTCCTCCGTGGTCCCAGACTCTGGGGTCCTTGACCTGGCCACGCCCATACCGACAACACACATTCCTCAGGACTTCTCTGACTCAGGTCTTCCTCTGTTCCGTGTAAAATGTTTGATCCCAGGTTACCGCAGATTTTTGCGGTGTGAGTTCATGTGTATGACGCTGTGGATTGTGCTGAACGACTTCTTGGATTGTAGCCCTCCCTGAGATTCTTAGAATTCTGTTCTTGAGAAATGGTTTCCATTAACAAAAGCACAAAAGGCCGCTTTATACTGTCCGTGGCGGAGCAGTTTCTCCACGCAAAGAAGCCATCTTCTCCACCTAACCGAGCGACTGACTAAGCTTCGACTAAATCTTTTTTTTTTCATTCACATAAATCTCCTAAGGACAGGCAGTGAAATCCTTTAAAGCCGTGACCCAGTTCCCAAGGCCCCACTTCCCTCTTCTGCACCCCATGACCCGTAGTTTCTGGTAGAGGCAGTTTAAAGAAAGTCATCAGACTTAAAGCAAAAGGAGGAGAAAACAGGGAGACATCTCTGGTTCATCTTCTTAAGCAATTTTATCCCCCGGGGACCTGTATCTCTACTTCTGCAACGACTCCGGAGACTGAAAGTTATGTTTCAGGCTGCGGCGCGCTCGCACGGCTGCAGGACCCTGGTCTGCTCTTCTGTGTCTCTCAGCCTGAACTTACCCCTGTGCTTAGCAGGGATGATCTTCCAGTCACACAGAGAACAAGAATGTGTCCTTTGCTGAATGCCAGTTACTATGCCATGCCGCCCATCTATACCGTCTAATTTCATCTCTACAAAGCTCCCTGAGGTGAGGACTGACTCATCTCCATTTAACAGGTAAGGAGATGGAAGCAAAGGAAATGAAATAACTCGGCACAAGGACCAGAATCCAGATGGCGTAGCCTCCAGAACCCTTACTCCTGGTCATGACCCTATACAATTTCAGGGCACTTTCAGCAAAGGAGAACACGCCAGTCAGCCTCTTGCTGCTGGGGCCATGTTTGTTAACCGAGGCAGCCGTGGGATTGAAGGCCTTGCTCAAAGGGAGCCTAGGCAACTCTCATCAGCGTAGACATTCTCAAACGTAAGTCACATTGGTTTACGGATGGAATTTATTATACCATTAGTCGTTGACGGTAAGTAAGCCTCTGGGTTTATACCTGGCTTTAATTCCTGCCTGGAGAGAGAAGCTGCCTTGTTGCTGGGGTGCAAATAAGTTCACCATCCCCTTTCCGGTGAGGTGACCCTCATGATGAGTCTCTGTGCAACTCATCAGTGGAGATTACAGTGAGAAACCCTGTGACTCTCAGTCACATTAGATTTTCTATTTCCTTTGGGACCCAATCTGGCCAGCAACACCCATGAAAGCCAAGCCCATATAACCCAAACCAAGCCCATATAACCCAAACCAATCCTTCTATCTCCATGTCTTCAGCGACCAAAGCTACACCATTCCTTATCACCAACTTGATGAGGAAAATCTTATTTTTCTGGCGTTCCCTTGAGCTCGGATGGATATGCTAATGGCTATAGGTCCTAGGTGAATTAATTAGTCATCAGCTCGACCTGCTTCATGCATCATGCTCGACATGGGTTTCCCTTCCTTTCCTCCTTCCGTGTCTTTCCTCTCTCACCTCTTTCTCTATCCCACTGCCTCACCTACGTACGACTTAGACTATCCGTGATGGAGAGAGAGATCCAAACAACATCAGAGATGGCACTCACAGTGTCGACGCGTCCTCCTCCGGGTCCAGACCTATGGCCAGGTGCCTGTCCGGAGCTCCTCTTGAACATCTTATGAGGCTTCCTGCTCAGGTGCCCCTGGCTCCTGCTTCTGCCCGGCAGATTGTGTGCACCACTGGGCGACTTCCCTCGCTCACCTTCCCCACCAATCAGGTCTGCCTGGCTTTCCACTGCACCCTCTCCTTCCCAAGGCTGCTGGACACTCTGCTGGTGCCCGAGATGCTCAGACTTCCCACAGTCGCGGCCTGAGGCACACCTAGTTTCAGCTATCAACGCCGCCCTTTCATAACACGCCATTCTGACTCTGTCCTCCTTAAAAGGGGCCAGTGTCTCGCTCAGGCCGCTCACAGAGTTTCTGTTCTCTTAACAAAAGGCCAATCAAATTCTGAAAGTCTTTCCCTGACGTCTCTGCGGCTCGAATGACCTGTTTTCTTAGGCCTCATTGTTGCTGGTCACCGCCGGTGACACTTGGTGTCCAAATTCAGAAGAAAGCTCAGATTGAGAGCGGTACTAAGAAACCGGGAAAATAGCCAGAGGCAAATCAAGGAGATGCGGAGGTTCCGGGAAGAAGTACATTTGGTGGAAGGGCTGGCATCGATCGATCGATGATCGTAATGGAGAAAGATGAGAAGTAGCCAGAGAGGCAGCTCCACTTGGGTGGCAAGAAGAAACGCACACAGGAAGTGTCTCCTTAGGTGAAGGGCAAGGCCGTGAGGAGAAGACAGAGAGACTGGAAAGTGAAGATTAACTTATAAATAAATAACTTTATTACCAAGAGACTGTGACAGGAATTGTTCCCCTCACCTGCTCACTGCCCTGGTCACCTCCCTGGTGTGTTCACCTCTGCTCAAGGCTGGGTCTAGAAAAGCCTTGTCCAGCGGAAGACAAGGCTCACGTTAGTCCACACTTGGCTTGCGAGCTGCTTCTCCTTACTTAAGCTACTCCGTCTACCTTCTTCCCAAGCTTGTCAATACAATGTGCACAAGACCCTGCCCTGGCACCGGGGAAACACAAGGCAGACTGGGAAGCCGAGCAGTCTGCGGCCACACAGACTGGGTCTCAGTTCTGCTCCCCGTTACCTGAGTGACCCTGCACTGATGCCACATGTGCCTTGCATCTGTTTTGATCTTTAAGATGAGATTAGAGATACTGACAGACGAGGACCTGGAGAACGCTCAGGTGGTAAAGTGTCATGCAAGCATAGAGAAGAAGCTAAACATGGCTATGCATGCCTGTCACCCCGTGTGGGCAGGACAGGTAGACAAATTCCCAGAGCTAGCCCGGCGGCCGACCTGGCTCAGTGAGAGACCCTCTCTCAGAAAGTAAGGTGGATATCAACTGAGGGGAACACTTGATATTGACCTCCACAGAGAGTACACAGGTCCACAGGTTAGCTCAGGTGCACAGGCTAGCTTATATATGCACATATACTAATTAAAATCTCTCAGAGTCGATAGTAGGGTTGGAGTTCAAGACCATTCACTAAACAGAATACCTTCTTGGCGGAGGGGCTTTTTTCTCTCGATTTAGGGTCCCAGCTAATGAATGAGGCTACCTACATCATGGACATAATTCCTCTACTGTCTACTCTATCCACTTCACTGTGCTGGCTAGTTTTTATGTCAACTCGACACAAGCTAGAGTCACCTGAAAGAAGGGAGCCTTGGTTGAGGAAAATGCCTGGATTAGATCCATCTGTAGGACATTTTCTTAGTGATTGATGGGGGAGGGCCCAGCCCACTGTGGGTGGGGCCATCTCTAGGCTGATGGTCCTGGGTTCTATAAGAAAGTAAGCTGAGCGAGCCATGGGGAGCAAGCCAGTAAGCAGCACCCCTCCGCGGCCTCTGTGTCAGCTCCTGCCTCCAGGTTTCTGCCTTGCTTGAGTGCCTATGCTGACTTCCCTCAGTGATGACCTGCGATGTGGAAGTGTAAGCTGAATAAACCCTTTCTTCCTTAACAGGCTCGAGGGTCACGGGGTTGTGTTGCAGCAATACTAACCCTAACTAATGCATTAGCCAAAGGCATTCTCATAGAAACATCCAGGATAACGTTTGCTCTCCTATCGGGACCATGGCCCAACCAAGTTGACACACAGAATGAACTGTCCCCAGGGTGTGCTTGCCCATGTGACCCCAGTGAAGATCTCTGTGCTTGTCTGTGTTTAGGGATGTTGTGTTAAGGAAATAATTTCTTTACTGAATGGCGTTTCATTGGGTAGACCATTCTTTGGGACTACTGTTCCTCCCAACACACTCTGGGAAGTTATGTGCATTAGGTCACGATCAGCAAACAGCTGAGAGGACAAGGAGGCCCAGGCTAGGTGGCCAGGCAGGTGCCTGATGCTGCTGAGAAGGACCCCTACCTCCTACCCCTGTTCGGTGGCCACACAGGTGCCTGACACTGCTGTCCTCTGTCAAAGTGTAAAATTTTGATTAGAAAAATGCAAGGAGGCTGGTCATGGTGGCACACACCTTAAATCCCAGCACTCAGGATGGAGATGCCGGCAGATCTCTGACTTTCAGGCTAGCCAGAACTATGCAGAAAGGCCCTGTCTCAAAAACCAATAAACCAAAAAAACAAAAAAAAAAAAAAAAAAAAAAAAAAGAAGAAGAAGAAAATGAAAATGGAGGGCGAGAACCAAGGTGGAGAGGAGGAGAAGAAAAAAAAAGGAAAAAGGAATGTACCAGGCAAAAGGGAAGAGGGTGAGCGGGTACCGCGGGCCCTCGAGGGCTGAGCTCAGTGTGAGATGGACACCAGCCTGTAGCTAGCTTGAAGAAGGGGGCGGGCATGTATTCGAGCTATAGATCTCAGAAAGGAGAAGCAGAGATTAGGAGCTAGCGACAGGGGCCGAGGTGCGCTCTCTGAGTGAACACACCGAAGGAGGAGGAGATCTGCCCAACAGGAGCAGAGTTTTTTCGGTCTTTTACTCTGAAGGGCCAAGAACTGTTAGAGGAAGTCTGTTGCACCTCAGCGTAGCCGTGGCAATGGGACAGCAGCAGAAACGGGTTGGGAGAAAAGGCTCCCTTTCGGGAGTGTGTGTGTGTGTGGGGGGCAGGGGACAGGACGAAGAACAGATGAGGAAAGTAGCCACCAAAGTCACAGAGGCAGCAGGAGAGTGAGGTGAAAACCAGGCTGGACAGTGGGGGAGGAGGATGAGGAGGGAGGATGGGCGGGGTGCAGAAATTATTCCCAAAGTCAAATGTGGCCCTCAGTTTCGCCTCCCCTCCCCAACTATGCGTTTCAAGGCACCATAGCATGTATAGTGAAGTTTCTTATTGCTAATCCGCCATTCACCACTTTGTCTTTGACCCAGGTTCTGCTCTCAAGAGGCCATCTGTTAGGAAGGGACTTTAAATACTCAAGAACGGGAGTCTCTAGAGATAGGACATTCCATTCTGTTGAGATTTAAATTTGGTCCCAAAGCAACAAGACCTGCTCTGGAGACTGCAAACCTCAGTCCTCCACAGTGCTCAAAAGGACGGCTGAACAGCTTTCTGGAAGCCTGTGTGAGCTGTCAGCTCTGTAGTAGTGCCTGAAAAGATTTTGGGGTATCCACAGGGTGTCTGGGGTAGCCTCCAACCGGCTAGCCAAGAATCACAAAGCCTTGGGTACCCATGGTCCCACCTTGGCTATCTTACAGTGAAATGACAGAATCTCAGCCAATGTGCCTCCCTGTTTGAGGTTAGACCCAGGGGGTCTGGGAATGGGGGTAGGGGGTGGGGAGAGGGGGGAGGGGGGCTGGGCTAAGGGATGGATGATGCAAATCTACTTGCCAAGGAGAATGGCCTTGGGTCCTGAGTGACCTTAGGGCAGGCAGCCTGGTGGTCAGAGCAATCCAGTGCACTTCTGTGGACTTTGTGTCTTCTACAGACAAAGCTTTCTGATGAGTGGTGTGGCTGAGACTCGAGAGTGTGGGAAATACCCAGGATAGGCAGCTTCAAAGGTGGTCAACTCTCTGACAAGTTACTCTTGCTACCCTCCTGCTGTGGCTCAAGGAGAGACTGAAGAAAACCTGAATTTTGCTTCATTATCTTGCTTGGGGCTCTTTGATTTGTACGGCAACTCTCCTGTCTCTCTGGTCTGAGTCCTGTAAGACTCCAGAGAGCCTTGACTTTCCGGGGACCCCCTGAGTAAACAAGACGAAGCCGAGAATCATGCAAAAAGCAAGAGGAATTTATTATTCCAACACGCATTGGGAGTCGTCCTGCGTCCTGCACCGAAAGGAGAAATGGCGATTTCCCCCCACCCCCGCAGCCTGTTTACCTGCTCCAGACCTCCCCCACCCCCAGGAGGTTGTGTTTACCTGCTCCAGACTTCCCCCACCCCCAGGAGGTTGTGTTTACCTGCTCCAGACCTCTCCCACCCCCAGGAGGTTGTGTTTACCTGCTTCAGACCTCCCCCACCCCCAGGAGGTTGTGTTTACCTGCTTCAGACTTCCCCCAGCCCCAGGAGGCCGATGGTGATGGTCTGTCCATCCTGGGGATGGTTCCTGAACCCTTTAGCTAACGCCCCCGCCAGTTCCCAAACCTCAGATGCTTCAGTCCCTTATATAAACTATCCTAGTATTTGCACGTAGCCAACACACATCCAGATGCACACGCATATGATCTCTAAATAGCTCTCTTCAGTCCAAGCGTCACTCTTCGTGTAAGAACAGCAGTCACGTTTGCTCATGGACACCTACATCCCCTGAGGCCTCTCTTTAGCTCTCTATATATCCATCAAGGTCGGATTTCCAAATCTAGTCAGTCTGAGGCTCCACTGCGCATGAATTTGGGGAAAACTATTCAAGCAAACATAGCAACTGAAGGTAAAGGACGATGGAATGATTGGGCGGGATGCCATGTGCCTTTAATCCCAGCACTTGGGAGGCGGAGGCAGACAGGTGACCTGGTCTTCATTGATCGACATAGCAAATTCCCAGCCCCCCAGAGCTACATAGTGAGACCCTTTAAAAAAAAGCCATTTTAATTCCCATATCCTATTTTCTTCCAAAAAAGAAATACTTCGAAATGTGCTTTGCATTCTGGAAGCCTGGTCTAGCCTGGTCTCCAGTAAGGACAACATCAGCAGTATATGTGGGGGCGGTGCCACAGGATGGGTCGGCCTCTCTACAGACTCCTTCCCGGTGAGGAAGCTCATTTGCATGTCCTCTGTCCCCTTCACACCTTTGCCATGATTTGGAAGTCTGAAAGGGTCCAAAAGGCTGTGAGTTGCACCTTCAGGGCTTGCCCCTGTGGGTCAACGTGGGGACAGCCAGGCCCTATCTCACACCCCTGCTAAAATCTGCATTTAAATTAAGTTCAAGATAAAAAACCACACCCACTGACCCAGATGGACTCCAGCAGTCAGTAAGGCAATCTCGGGGCTCCGCCGGCTTTCTAGGACAGCACTCACACAGGGAAAATATGACATTTGCTGGCTTCTGGCGGACACCAGGAACACCTGGGGTGCACTCTTAATACCGAGAGATTTCTCCAGCCCTCGAACAGTCAGTTCCCGTGGGCCTCTCTCCCTTCATCTGCCAGAAACATGCGTGGAAACTGAAAAGGAGAGTGCCTGACCCTAGGCAGGCTTGACTTTCCTAGGAAAGGCCAACCAAGGGATTGATTTTACCACCAAGGCTGCTACCTACATTCCAGATGAAAAGGAGCAAGGCCAGGTAGTTTGTTCCTCCCCGTGGAGTCTGATTCAGTAAGATAGCCAGCCGCCTGCTGCCGTCCGTCCATCTGCTGTCAGGTACATCCAGCCTACCTACCGCACTGTGGGAAGACCCAGATCAATAAGAATCACAGGATAATGAGGCAGGAGACAAGATTTATCAACACTGTTTACCGTAAAGATACCGTCAAGACCTGCCTGCACAAACACCTGCTTCTTCAGTGCCTGCTCAGTAAACAGGCCGTCCTCTAAGTCCTTTAACGTAGATGCATGGGAGAGACTCCTGTGGCCCGGCAAGCTGGTCTCCCAGGAGCCACAAGCGAGTCAGCCTCTTTGCTGCTAGACCTCTGCTGTCACTGGTGGAATGCATGCTCCCGGGAAGGGCCTGTCGTCATCGGTGCTGCCCCTCAACTGATGTCAGAGCTGATGTCTGAGGAAGCAGATGTCCTGTGAGGGAGCAGACTGACAAACTGACCAAGAAAGGCCTGACTCCCTCCTGATAGGTGTGACCCTGAGGGACTCCCACAGTGTGGACAGGTCTGTTTGTGACTGTCCAAAGGCCTTGCCCCTGACCTCCCTGAGGGTCTCTACCATTTGATTAAGAAAGCAGTCACTGTCTGAAAGCAACTTAGGAGGAACAGAAAGAAGGACGGTAAATTCTGCCTGATTCTGATAGACGGCAGAATTCGCTGGTTGGCTACTGTAAGACTGAGCAGGTGCTCCTACCCAGTTGGACATATGAGTCACCCACAGCCTCTTTTCTAGTGGCATTAATTCTGTTGTGTACACAGCAATAAAATCACTTTGAGCAAATAAAATAGTGTGAGTCCATGAATGTTCTCCTAAATTAACCTAGCATCACGATTTCTGCAGTATAAATCTTCCCACTGTGTCAGATTCCAAGCCACCAATCTGTCACAGAATGTGGAACTGGGCAGAGGCGCCAAAGGCCTCGTCATTATATGGGATGCTCCACTGTACTCTGACATCCAGTTGTCACTTTTACAGAAGCAGCTCCAGGAGAAAAGGTTCATGTCCACTCCACGCCAGGAGTCCCAGTCCTCTGTGGTGGCATGAGGAGCACAGGCTGTGGGGTAGCTCTGTCTTCCGTGTCTCTCCTCACACCCTGTGGAACCTGAAGTGGGACTGCACTATAAGCTTAAAAGCCTGTCCCTGGGGGCCCACTTTCACCAGGCAGGGCTCAGCTCAACGGTCTACAGCCTCCCAAAACCACACTACCAATTGGAGACCAAGTGTACGCACAGACACATACACGCACCATGTGTATAGATACACACAGACGCACAAAGACAGTGTGGACACACATACACACGCAGAGATAGACACACATAGTGCACACACAGAGACATAGACACAGACCAAGGGTATACACACAGACACATACACAGACATACTTAGAGATACCACACACAGAGAGATACACAAAGACACACAGACACAGAGACATAAAGAGACATAAAGACACAGACATACACACACAGAGACACGTGCACAGACACACAAACACATAGACACACTTACAAAGATATATACATACAGACACATAGACACAGACACACATACAAACATATATACACACAGACACACACAAAGACATAGATATACATACAGACACACAGGCACATATATTCAAAGACATACAGAAATATATACACACAGAAAGACAAAGACACACACAGACACACAAACACACACAGAGACACATACACAGCACACACACATATATACACACACACAAAAGCACAGAGACACACACATAGATGCATTCACAAACATACAGATATACACACAAAGACATATATACATATGTATATACATATATATACATATACACAGACACACAAAAGCACACAGAGACATATATACAGCACACACACAGAGATATATACACACATAAAGACACAGAGACACACACAGATACACACACACACACACACACACACACACACAGGTATGTACCCATGACTGGGGGGATATTTCACATTCAAACCATAATAATAGATAGAGACTAAATACACTAAAACTATCAGGAAGTAAAAGGCACAAAAGTAATTAGGAAGCAGTCATTTTAGAATATTTATTGCATTTTAGGTAATATAATTTAATTGTAAGTTCATAGGCCTTTTTAAAATAGTGACTCATGGGGCTGGAGAAATGGCTCAGCAGTTAAGAGCACTTCTGAAGGTCCTGAGTTCAAATCCCAGCAACCACATGGTGGCTTAAGGATCTCTCCTTAATGAGGTCTGACGCCCTCTTCTGGTGTGTTTGAAGACAGCTACAGTGTACTAACATATAACTAAATAATTCTTTAAAAATAAATAATAGCGATTCAGCAACTAGGTTAAAATGAGTCAACAAAGTCAACTGGTAACCAAAGCTAGCTTCAGCGTATTGCAACAGGAGTACCTTCCTTTCACCACCCAATAGTTGCCTAAGGCCTGCAGAGGCAGGCTTCCTCAGAGAGGCCCACACAAACTCACCAGGACACCTCACAGGATTTCTACATAAGCCAGTGAGGGACTCCATCCTTTAGGGAAACTGAGGTTGAAATTGTATGTGCCCTGTACACTGCTTAACAGATTACCCAGCTGGGAAATGACTACTGATTAGCTTCCTTTCCTGTTCCAACCCTTCCCACCCCAAAATGTAATTTCAGATCTGTTAATTCACTCTTTGCAAAGACCCTCTCCCTGAGTTCTCCACCCCTGGGGAGGTCAAGGTCTCCAAGGATAGGATCTCATTTGTTGAGCACACCACCCTAGCCACTCTTAGCTTCTAGCTCCCAGGGAAATGATAACCAAACAGGCAGAAGCTGCCAGCCACATTTCTTCCCTACTGTTACTTGGAGAGAACATTCGTGACTGACCGTGGGCCCACCCCAGAGGATATTAAACCCTGGGGAGTTTTAGGGAGAGCTGTTCAGGTAAACCCTGTGCAAATAAGGACATGCCTTTAGCTAACAATCTTCTCTCTCCCTGTCTCAGCCTCAGCACAAGGTGCTCTCCGCCATTCCCACCATGCCCGAGGAGTCGAGAACAAACCAGGACTCAACCCCCGGAAACAACATTCCCACACACCAGTCCCACAGGCCTTTCCGGATGTCCTTATAGTCACTCCGGCATCTCAGCGCGACACCTTTGCACCTTGCCTGGAAATTGAACGGCCCCTTTGGAAACTGCGTGTGAAGGGCAGAGAGGCCATGGCAGACCCGTAGGACTCACAGTCTCTTCCTTAGACCCAGGGCACCACCTTTCTCTTCTTAGGGCAAAGCTAGTTTAAAGCTCTTGGGGCTAGAACGTGTTTTGTGGATAATGTACCTGCTTAGCAGGCATGAAACCCTGAGTTCACTCCCCAACACTGATTAAAACTGGGTGTGGTGGTGCATGTCTATATGTGGGAGGCGGAGGCAGAGGCAGGGGGATTGATTAATTCAGTGTCCGCTCTGCCTACAAAGTTCAAGGCCAGCCGGGGTTGCATGAGAGCTATGAACCAAGCAACCCTTTCTCACTCAGTAAATCAGTCGTCCTCGGGTATTTCGTTGTAGTCACAGGAAGCTGGCTAAGGCACGTGTATTCACACGGCTTGTTCCCAAGGATTTATATTGTCCCAGTGAAACACAGGACTGACCGGCAAGACCCAGCTTCAAGTGAAGGGCAAGTAATATTTAGCGTGGAAGTGTCCCGTGCTGTGTTTTATTTGCTCATCGGGCAACTAGAATCTAAGCGAGCCCGTGTTTCACAGGACTGGACTCACACGTGTGAATAATTCATTCTCCCCCCCTCCCCCCCCATCTCTCTCCTCCCTCCCCCAGCCGGGCGCATAGGTTAAGGTCCTATGGGTCAGTGGTTCCCAACAGAGATGGTACTGCCCCCTAGAGGAAGATTTCGAGACTAAAAAATGCCTAGTAATTCTCTCATGTCCACCCGCTAGCCTTCTTTGTCTTTCCTCCTGCCTTCATGTCCGCCGTACACGTATATATTAGAGTCTGGTTTCAGAAAGAGGACATGGGATTTGGTTTTCCTTTTTTTTTTTTTTTTTTGGTTTTTCGAGGCAAGGTTTCTCTGTGTAGCCCTGGCTGTCCTGAAACTCACTCTGTAGACCAGGCTGGCCTCGAACTCAGAAATCCCCTGCCTCTGCCTCCCAAGTGCTGGGATTAAAGGCATGCGCCTAAAACTGCCCGGCTTGGTTTTCCTTTTTTCTTCCATAAGCCTGACTTGTTTTCCCCTCTTGTCTTCTGACCCCATTAGACCCTTCCTCCTCAGGGAAGAACTCCTCAGTTCTGCTTTTTACTTTTAAAGTTTTGTGTGTGTGTGGTGTGTGTGTGCATGCGTGTGTGTGTGAATGCATCTTTGAGTGTATGAGTAAAGTGTATGGGTATTTGTATGCATGTGTGCATGAGTGAATGTATATGTGTGAGTCTGTGTATGTGATGAGTGTGTATCTGTGTATCTGTGTGAGAGTGTGTGTATGCGAGTGTGCATGCATGTGTGTGAGTGTGTGTATATGCATGTGAGTGAGTGTATATATGTGTGTATAAGTGAGTGTGAATGCATCTGTGTGTCTGTGTGTCTGTATGGGAGAGTGTATGTATGCATGTGTGTGTATCCATGTGTGAGTGTATGTATATGCATGTGTGTGTGATATGTGTATATGTGTGAGTGTGTATGTATATATGCATGTTTATGAGTGAATGTGTCTATGTGTGAGTGTGTATATGTATCTATGTGAGCATGCATTTATGCATGTGTGTATGCTTGTGTGTGTATGCATATGTATATATGTGTTATGCATGTGTGAGTGTATGTGATATGTGTGTGATTCTATGAGTGTGTATTTGCATGAGTGTGTATGTATGTGAGTGTAAATATGTGAGTTCCCAGGTGTGTATGTGTATTACTGTGTGTGTGTGTGTGTGTGTGTGTGTGTGTGTGTGTGCTGTACAGACACACTGGAATATATGCACAGAGGCAGAGGAGGACTTCGGGTGCCCTGCTCTATCACTATCCACCTTATTCCCATTGAGAGCATGTCTCTCACTGAACCTGGTGGAGCTAGCTCAGTGGCCAGCAAGCCACTGTGACCCTCTGTCTCTACCCCCGGAGCCCTGGGGTGACAGGTGTGCACACAGCCATGCCTAGTGTGAGACATGGGCTCTGGGGATTTGAACTCAGCTCTCCAGGCTTGCACAGCAAACACTGATCCTCTGTGCCATGTCCCCAGCCTTGGGGGATGAACTTTTGACTGGCTGGCTGACCTGGGGCTCTCACCCAGGATGAGGAGAGCAGCAGCCCTCCCCAGAGGGTTTTCTCCACGACCACAGGGAGCTCATACAGGTGGAGGCTTGCTTATGTGTGTCTGGGCTTGGAGAAAGGCTCCCCATGAGTGCACTGTGCTTTGTGCTATTTTCTGGGAAGCCTGAGC
The DNA here is from genome assembly GCA_036184385.1 of Tokudaia muenninki. Taxonomy (NCBI): domain Eukaryota; kingdom Metazoa; phylum Chordata; class Mammalia; order Rodentia; family Muridae; genus Tokudaia; species Tokudaia muenninki. The sequence goes on from BTHS01000015.1 coordinate 78,702,621, forward strand.
CCCAGTTTGTTCAGCTCTCTCCGCTCTGAGCACCCAAGTCACCCTTGCTCTATAACTGCAGACTCCCCCCAAAGCCTTTTTCTTACTTCACTTTCTCTCTTGGTGTAAAGGGCCAGGCACACTAAGTAGGAATATATTCTTAAGTTACTACCAAAGCCCCACTTTTCTCCTGTTGTGTTCATATCACATGTCACGCTCTGTACACCTAAACATGCACCCTCTTCCGAAGCATGTGCTGTGTCTTGTGCACATCTGGGGGCTGCATTGCTACACTTGGTGGTCCCTTCAGGACAACGAAGAGGTTTGTCATAAAGAGCTCAGCCAGGAGCTCACTGTGGTGGGTTCAGTGTCTAGTAGGAAAGGGGAGGAGAAGGGATGGAGGAGGAGAGGAGAGGGAGAGGAATGAGGAAGGAAGGGAAAGGAAAGGGGGAAGGAGGGAAGAGGAGAGGAGAAGGGGAGGGAGGGAGAGGAGGAGGGAGGGAAGAGAGTTGTTGCACCTCTTAGAACTTGGCGACATTTCTGCCCCAGTTGGGTTACTTGGCCATGCGCTAGACCTTCCTCCCCTTCCCTGAGAAGACTCCAGTCAGAACTACCCTCCCCAGGCTACAGTGTCCTGGTGGGGAGTGCTGCCCCCTGCAGGCAGCTGGGACACACTACCTGCCCAACAGACACCTTGAAGGGTGAGATGAAATTTGTAGAAACACTTGTGTTCACAGATGGAGTGTGTGTGTGTGTGTGTGTGTGTGTGTGTGTGTGTGTGTGTGTGTGATAAATAGCACAATGGAAAGTGAGAAGAAGCCACCAAAGGGACTAGCAATGCCTTGTGGGTAACACAAGGACTTCAGTCAGGGCTGGAGTCCCAGAGCTACCACACCCTGGCCGTGCTGGCCTAGGGAAACCGCATGAAGTGTCTGTCAGGAACTTGCTTTGCTTGTGGGGAAAGATCACCTACCTTACAATGATTCTTGAGCTCATGCACTCGTCCCCAGATAACTTGGTGGCTTGTTACAATCAGTGGCAGCCACACACAATGACACCAGTCTCTCTGGATGGAGACCCTAAGGTGAAAAGACAACGTCACATGCACCCCTCCAATATCTCCTGCCCCCTCATCCTTCCTGGCTACCCTACTGGAGACCCCATGGCTGACCTGTTTTCTCTTTGCCTCTTCTTACTCCCAGGCCAACCTAGACTACGCAGAAACATGGCTGTACCAAATATCTAGGGTACCCTATCCTCTGCCTCTGACAGGGGTCCCTGAACACCTGAAGATGGAAAATAGCCTTATCTCCTCCACCTCGTCCCTTCCAGCCACCCCTCATGACTGCAGATACTCCCTGATCCCCTACAACCAAGCACAGCCTTCCCCCTCCCTTGAGGACCCCCCCTCTCCTGCCCTCGCTCCCAATGTAGCCCAGGCAGTCCTCTGAGGAACTGACTGAGTCTCCAGAGACAAAGCCCATGGTACCCTGGAGCCAACCTTCACAGCTCCTTGCTCACCTGCGCCCCCATCTCCGATTCCTTCCAACCTGGAGTGTGTTGCAGCCATCTTCGTATCCCTGTCTATGGGGCAGCATCTACACACGGCCTGAAACTGTGCTTCTGAGGAAAAGATCTTGACAAGAAAGCCCGTTTGCTCCAGAATAGCATCTGTGGTGGTTTGAATGAGAAATGTCCCCCATAGTTTCAGGTATTTAAATACTTGACCCTCAGTTGGTGGCAGTGCATGTGGGAGTTTAAGGGACATGGCCTTGCTGCAAGATGTGTGTCCCTGGGGATGGGTTTTGAGATTGTCTTAGTCAGGGTTTCTATTCCTGTATGAACATCATGACCAAGAAGCAAGCTGGGGAGGAAAGGGTTTATTCAGTTTACATTTCCACATTGCTGTTCATCACCAAAGGAAGTCAGGACTGGGACTCAAGCAGGGCAGGAAGCAGGAGTTAGTGCAGAAGCCATGGAGGGATGTTACTTACTGGCTTGCTTCCCCTGGCTTGCTCAGCTTACTTTTCTTATAGAACCCAAGACCACCAGCTCAGAGATGGCACCACCTACAATGGGCCCTCCCACCCTTGATCTCTAATTGAGAAAATGCCCCACAGCTGGATCTCATGGAGGCATTTCCTCAACTGAAGCTCCTTTCTCTGTGATAAGTCAGCCTGTGTCAAGTTGACACACAAAACCAGCCAGTACAGAGATGATATGCTTTTTGACATTTCCATTTCCAGAAAAAGTAGTACATGTTTGTAATCCAGCCATGGAGAGGCAGCAGGCTCACCGGTGGCCCAGCTAACCTAGTACTTGGCTAGCTCCAGGCCAGTGAGAGAGAAATCCTCTTATGAAAAACATGGTAGACAAACAGAGTTGTTCTTTAGCCTCTGTACAATCATATGGGTATCACCACACTCATGGACACACATGGACACACACATTCTCTCTCTCTCTCTCTCTCTCTCTCTCTCTCTCTCTCTCTCTCTCTCTCTGTCTTTCTCTGTTTCTGTCTCTCTCTCTATCTGTCTCTGTCTCTGTCTGTCTCTCTCTCTCTTTCTCTCTCTCTGTCTCTGTCTCTGTTTCCATCTCTCTCTGTCTCTCTCTATCTCTTTCTGTCTCTGTCTCTCTCTATCTCTCTCTGTCTCTCTCTCTCTGTCTGTATCTCTGTCTCTGTCTGTCTCTCTCTGTCTCTCTCTCTCTGTCTCTCTCTCTCTGTCTCTCTCTTTCTCTCTGTCTGTCTCTCTCTCTCTCTCTTTCCCTCTTTCTCTCTGCTACATGCTTGCAGTTCAAGGCGTGACCCTCAGCTCCTGACCCTGCATGCTCTCCCTGCCATTACGGACTCTAACTCTCTGGAAATGAAAGTAGAAATAAATCACTTCTTCTGTAAGCTGCTTTGGTCATGGTGTGTTTTTCACAACAACAGAGATGTAATTAATTAATACAACCCTCCGCAGTAATCACCACCAAGACGCCACGCTCTGGGCAAACACGGTTGTGAAGGAGACGGCCAGTCCCTGGGGATGATGCTGAGCTGGCTTTAGACTGCACCGCCAGCAGAGGCCATACTTTGGGGGTCGCCCCTGTGCTGGCTCAAGCATCCCCAGGGGCCAGAGAAGGCACTGCTGTGACTCCCATCACCTACACACAGAGCAGAGGAGGCACCTTCCAAACACTTTCCCAATGTGACATCTGGACTAGGGCTGCCTTCAAGTTTGCCTCCCAGTCCAGGCTGCAGACCCCAACTCTGTGTCCCCAGAGTCCTATTATCACCTCCATCTACTTCTGCACCCCTATCCCTCCACCCACAATGAGTCTGTGTCCCTCCAGACGAATCCGGCAGAAATGCCGGTGCTCAGGGAACAGAAGGCCTCTGACCTGTTATTCCCAACTGATTATCTCCATCAATCACCTTTGCTGGTTAATTGCTTGATCCCGTCCCCACCTCTGTGCAGTGTGCACTTCTCAAGTGGCCTGGTTTACCTGGGATAAATGGAGTGTGATACCCAGAAGCCCCAGGACTGTGCAGGTCCTTCCTTGACACAGGCATGGTCTTTGTGGTCGGGTGGTTTGTTTACTGCTATTAAAACGCAGAGAACATAGCAGGGGGCCTGTGAGTGCAGTGAGAAGGGTAAGGGCCTGGCTTGGCCTGGGGACAGACACTGCTGGAAACCGAGCTCATGGCCTGGACCTCTTGGGGCTGGGATTCATAAACCCTTGATCATGCTGAAAATGGAAACCGGAAACCAGGCCATGGTTCCTGCCTTGACCTGTGGGGCCCAGCTTTACTTCCCTGCGACTTCCGTTCTTCCCCAGTCGGACACCCTGCTCTGTTTGGAACTTGGGCACTCTTTTGAAAGAGGACAGAGGACCTAGCTCTGTGCTCCACTTTGGCTTTGCTAGCCTCGGGGTGACCTCTGTGGGTTCCTCTCCCCTCCACTCAACTCCGGGGACTCCTCAAGCCCCCCTCCCCCACCTCCTCCAGAACTTGTTTGCATTTGTGTCCTGGCTCCCTAGTTAACCTGTGAACACTCTGGGAGTGGGCCTTCCTTCTCTGGCCTGTGTCTGCACTGGAAATCATCCTAAGCCCATACAGGATCCATGAGCACTGGATAGCTGATAAGTTAATTAGACACCATTTACCCTACTGGAATCCATATCATTTTGTTGGGTCTGATTATATAGCCCTGGCTAACCTGGACTGTTCTATGCAAGCCCAGCTAGCCTGAGCTCTCTATGCAACCCCAGCTAGACTGAACTCTCTATGTAGCCCTGGCTAGCCTGAATGGTCTATATAGCCCTGGCTAGCCTGAATGGTCTGTGTAGCCCTGGCTAGCCTGAATGGTCTGTGTAGCCCTGGCTAGCCTGAATGGTCTGTGTAGCCCTGGCTAGCCTGAATGGTCTATTTAACCCTGGCCTTGAACTCGTAGGGATGTTGCCGCCTCTGGTACCTGGGTGCTAGGATCCGTAGCATCTCCATTGGCATTCCACTCCACTCCTCCTTGTCTTGTACTCAGACCACGAGCATGACTGCCCATGTTGCTGAGCCTACAAACCCCAAAACTTGTCTTACACGAAGCCTCCACAGTACGGAGCCCAGACAACTCGTGTCTGATCCCTTGTCCACACAATCTTAGGGAAAGCTCTGTGGAAGGATGTTTGAAAATCTGATGCACTTAAATGGGTGAACGGCGGCGAAGGGTCCCAACCACCTTCCCCTCTCTGCCTTTTTGCCATATCCATCCAACATATTACCAACCGGTCACCCCGGCGGCCATCTCTGCTCTAGAATGAAGCCAGTGAATTTGGATAGACGTCATAATGCCTGTCATTATGACTTGCCTCAAAATATCACCCCAGTCAGCATTTTGGTAGCACATGGGAGGGAACATGTTAATTCCACAAAAGTGCTGGGGTAGTGTTGCCTGTCTCTGATTTAGTGAGTACAGTCCAAGTATGTCCACAGACATCCTCACAGGTCAGCCGCTCACACGGAGACATGATCAAGTCCCAATGTCAGTCACGATATGCTACCTCCCTCACCCTTCAGATCCCAGTCATTGCTAACACCACCCAAGAGAAATGAAGAACGGGAGGAGGCTTCTCACTTGGCGAGAAGCCAAAAGGTTCCTGTCACCTGCCTGCCTTAGCGGATGCAAAGGGAAGCCAGGAGGTCCGGTGCATTTCGGGAGCCAGCCTGCAGCGGGGCCTCCAGCTGAAATCCCCGGCGCTCTGTCAAGCCTCAGTACAGGAAGGTCCCGGATGAAAGGCTGATGAGAGATGTGTAAAGGGAGCGCTTTTGTTTCCAAGCTTATGGAGAAGGGTGGAGAATTTTTTAACGGAGCCAAACCACACACGCCTCTACTGGGGCGTGAAAACGTGCGAATGAGGACAGAATAGCGCACCTGCCTCCACTTGCCATGCGCACGGTTCAGAAGTCCGCGGGAGCGAGAAGAGAAAGTTTATTTACTTAGTCGGAACGCTCAAATAATGGCCCTGCCTGCCCCAGCAGGTAAGACTCGCAGTTTAATCGTGCTTGGTCTTTTTTTTCAACACAGGATATCTCTGTTTGACAGTGTTTGAACAGATGGTGTGCAGGCGGAACCCTATGACAGCGAGATGCCCCACTTGTTCCCAGCCTCAGACCGCATCCCTGGGTCCTATTGTTGGCCACCGAGTGTAGGATGTGGAGGCTCTAAGACGGAACCTCTGCACTGTTTATGTGTAAGTGCTCTTCCATCGCTTAAAAATGTTTAGACTTACTTTATGTGTTTGCTTGGACGTATGTCTATGCGCCTTATCCACGCGGCGCCCCTGGAGATCAGAAATAGGGGTACGATTCCCTGGAGGCAGTTGTGCGCCAGCATGTGGGTGCTGCGACTGAATCTGGGTCCTATGTGAGAGCACCCAGTGACCTACATCATCCAAGATTTTTCTAAGCCACCCAGAATGGCAGATATGCTAAGAAGAGTTTAGGCCACAGAGAGGATCCGTTAGCTGTGTCACATAACAAGATGTCAGAAGATTCCAGGGTATGGTGGATGACATCATTCTGGGCTCTTGCCCTTTCCCAGTTAGAGTCCCATTTTTTTAAAAAGATATTTTCTTTATTTACATTTCAAATGTCACCCCCTTTCCTGGTTTCCTCTCTGAAAACATCCTATCCTATCCCCCACCCTCCCCTCACCCCCTCTCTTCCCACTCCCACTTCCCTGTCCTGGCATTCCCCTATACTCGGGCATTGAGCCTTCTCAGGACCAAGGGCCTCTCCTCCCTTTGATGTTCAACAAGGCCATCCTCTGCTACATATGCAGCTGGAGCCATGGGTCCCTCCATATGTATTCTTTGGTTGGTGGTTTAGTCCCTGGGAGCTCTGGGGGTACTGGTTGGTTCATATTGTTGTTCCTCCTATGGGGCTGCAAACTCCTTCAGCTCCTTGGGTTCTTTTTCTAGATCCTCCATTTGCGACCTTGTGCTCAGTCCAATGGTTGGGTGAGAGCACCTGCCTCTGTATTTGTCAGGCACTGGCAGAGCCTCTCAGGAGACAGCTAAATCAGGCTCCTGTTAGCAAGCACTTGTTGGCATCCACAATACTCTCTGGGTTTGGTGACTGTATATGGAATGGATCCCCAGGTGGGGCAGTATCTGGATATAGAGTCTCATTCTTAAATGCATCACCCCCAGGGTCAGGAGTCACCTCTGCATCTACACACACATCTAAGGTTCAAAAGAAAGGATTGGCTGCACTGTATGTGGTCAAACATCCTCTTCGCCCAACACTATGAGAGTTTTTGTTGTTGTGTTGTTTTGTTTCGTTTTTAAGTTCCAAGCAAACAGAGGCATATTGGTCATCCTATATCTGTCTTTTATTAGAGAAAAGACATCTTTTCTAGAAGTCCCAGAATAGCCCCCATATGCCCATTGAACCCAAACTAGGTCATGCCTTTATAAGCAGCTCAGTGGCTGGCAAAGGGGCTGCTAATATCCTCTCAAGACTTATCTCAAGACAGCAGGAAGAAGTCCCCCGTATGTTTGCCCAACACTTTTTTGACCAACAAGTCAGAGCTCTATCAGAAATTGAGAAACCAAAACACCTATCTCCAAGAGTGCTCATGAGATAGGTTAATCTCCCAGTTATTCAGATCTGACAGCAGAGCCAAGTCTTCTGGATTATGTCTTGGACACATTAGCCATGTATTTCTATGCTGGCAGATTAGTGTGCAAGCTGTAGCCTGGTTGCTGGGAATATAGCTTTTCCTGGAGCTCCTAAGCAGAATTTCCTGTGTGAGTCGTAGTTCCAAGAAGCCAGGGTTCTAGAGCCTACAGCACAGGGGAGCGAAGCGGCCAGAAATGCTTGGGCTGCCTTCCTAGAGAAAGGGTCCATAAAGCAGAGACCTCAGTAGGTGCAGCACTTGCAAAGGTGAAGGTTTGAGGGAGGATGGAGGGTAAGCTGGGTGGCCCTGGGAGGAAGGGCTCTGTGCAGACAGGAGGTTCTTGAAAAGTTCCATACTTACCTGTGGTCAGCCTGCTCTGGCCTCTGGAATTTGGGAAACACATTTTGCTCTCTTTGTTGCAAAGAATCGTGGCTTTATCTTAAGATAGGAAAACTGCTACAGGGTTGCAGATGTAACTTTTTTTCTTCTTCTTCAGATGAAGGGATATAATGAGAGCTGTAGCCAAGCTGTAGGAATACACAGCCTGGACTGAGCACAGATCATTTCTATCTCTCTACTATCCCTGGGCTTAGGCCTGGAAACTTCTAGCCTCTGTACAATCTAATTGAAGCCTAGAATGTTTCAACCTCTGAGACTTACTGCTGAATTAGCTCACCTATTTGCCAGATGTAGTTGTCATCTTGGATGCTTACTGCTGAATAAATTCACACTTTCTAGCTCTTTCTGAACTCTGGTTGGCTGGTTCAACTCAGTTGTTCTGGTCCAAACCCCTCTCTGAGCTGACTGATTTAAACTGGCTTCTCTCAGCTTTTGAATGAATTGCTCTGCTTGGCCTCAAACTAACGCTGGCAATCTGTTCTAATCATCTGGCTCCTTCTCGTTCTCTAGCGTATTCTGTCTTCATCTGTAACCTGTCTCTGTAAACCTGTCCCAGTAAAACTGCCTCCTCTCCATCCTCCTGCCCTTCCTTCCCTCTCTCCCCTCCCTATCCCTTTCCCTCCCCCCTCTGCAGCTCTCTTAAGTCCTCTCTTCCCTCTGTTGTTCTGAGAGTTGAGCATATCCTCTCTCTGACTCATTCTGTCAAATCTTTCTCTGACTCATCACTCTGTCTGCCCCTCAATTAGACATCACTTTCAAATACGGGTGCTTCCTTCTACAAATTAACTTTACATTCACTGTTCGGGATTAAAGGTGTGTACTAATGGCATGTTTGTATTCCAGCCAGAGGGATTAAAGATGTGTCACTCCAGCTGGATCCCACAGACTTAGAAAGTCTTTGGATGTGATCCCTTGCCAGAGCAGCTATGCTGCTGAATTAAAATTCCTCTACACAAGGTTTTAAGTGGAAACATGAGAGAATCAGATATATGTTTTCAGATATTCTGATCTTAGTGGGGACACAATAGTAACTTGCTACTGTTTACCACCAGCCATTGCTACAAAGTTTCTCCTGTATTAAGTAGTTCTCTTGGGACCCTGCTTACTGCCCATGAGAAGGTTCCAACCAAAGAACAGCTGGAGACCTTCTCGGTCCCTTTGGCTTTCTGTCTTCTCATGAAATCACTCCCTGTGAGATTCATTGTTGCTGTGCCGTTAACTACAACAGGCAGCGGGTATGGCTCAAACTGATAGGACCTCCCAAGGCAGGACATTCAGCCCGAAGCACTATGAGTTAAACAAGCTTCCCTGCTGTCTATAGTCTCTAGCCTCAAAAACTTGGTCATGGCAACAGTATACATACAAGCCTAACGCAAGTTCATGACTCACAATATCAGATGCTGTAATAAAATGGCAGTTGTTGGGCTGGAGAAATGGCTCAGCGGTTAAGAGCACTGCTCTTCTGAAGGTCCTGAGTTCAAATTCCAGCATCCACATGGTGGCTCACAACCATCTGTAATGAGATCTGACGCCCTCTTCTGGGGTAGTGAAGACAGCTACAGTGTACTTACATATAATAAATAAATAAATCTTTAAAAAAATGGCGGATGTTTTAAGCCACAAAATGTTAGTGTGATTTGTTATGTAGCAATACCAATATGGAAAACTGCTACCATAATAACTGATTATCATTTGTTTAGTAAATATGCAAAATAACAGGCTTCAGTACGACATTCTCAAGCACGCTTTGTCCATATTTACTCAATAATACTACCTCAATGGTTTTTTGTTTTTGCTTTTGTTTTGTTTTGTTTTTTAGAAGCCCTCTTCACCTGGGCTTTCCACAAGCCTTTTGCCATTAACTGCCCTTCAGGAAGCTTACAGAAAGACCATATGAGCTGTTTCTGTAGGATTTCTCCTCCAGGCAAATTGTTGGGCTTGCAAGATCGGACCTTAAAGAATTCTCAAGCTTTGTATGCAGTAAACACAAACCACTACAGAAGCTAAAACCAAGTCAAATGCCAAATTAACCAGCCGCCTCCCTTCTGAATAGAAATAAAGCAGTTTTCTAAATTCCTGGTTTACCTGTAGGTATAGCAGAGGTTCACCAGAGTGTGTGTTCTCTGTAATATACCAGGCCAGGGGAGGCTTGCTAACAGCCTGGTATGCTTCTCCTGTCAGAGAGAAGGGGGGCAGCGGCTGCTTCGAATTGGTATTTATGCAGCATTCTCCCAAAGCCCTGTCCTGTGGAGGGAAAACACCACCTTGGCTCTTTTGGACACCTATTACTTGTTACTTCAGTCGGAAATTCTTCTTCCCAAATTAGCTGCATCTGGCCGCCACATAAGCAGTTCTTACCTCCTCAATAACTTTCTCTTCGGCTTCACCTTCTCTGGATTTTATTTATATTTGACAATTCCCCAGGGTTTCCTGACAGGAAATGTTGGCAAGAACTGGGATCACGTGGTTTAAACATTCAGCGCTACGTTATTTTTCTTTATTAGTGTTTCTAAATCTGAAGAAGACCATGAATCCACCCCACATCAAGGCAACACTTTCTACTGTTTCCAGACCCATCCATCACTTATAACTTTAAGGCACCTACATAGTTGTCTACTTTTAAGTACGAAGGATATTATGAGTTGGGGAGAGGGCTCAGTGTGCAAAGCGCTTGCAGTACAAGTGCGAGGACTTGAGTTTGGATCTCTAGCACCCACTCAAAGGCCAGTCAAGAATACACACACACACACACACACACACACACACACACATTCATGTATACACAGATACAAACACACATACACACACACATTCATGTATACACAGATACAAACACACACACATTCATGTATACACAGATACAAACACACATACACACACACACACACACACGGACAGAAGGACGGATGGACGGACAGACGGACGGACAGGGCTGGAGAGATGGCTCAGGGGTTAGGAGCACTAACTGCTCTTCCGAAGGTCCTGAGTTCAATTCGAAGCAACCACATGGTGGCTCACAACCATCCATGATGAGATCTGATGCCCTCTTCTGGTGTGTCTGAAGACAGCTACAGTGTCCTTACATATAATAATGAATAAATCTTTAACCCCCCCACACACACCTACACCCCCTAGCTCTGGAGCGGGAGCAGACAGACAGTCCCTAAGGCTTGTTGGCATAGCCAGTCTATGCAAACTAGCAAGTTATAGGTTAAGCGAGAGGCACTGTCTCAAAAACAAAATATCTCAACAAAACGGGGAGAGAGGTAAAGAAAGAGATAGACATTAACTCCTGAATTCTTACAGAGTCTTACATAAGTGTACACACACATACACACTACACACACCCATGCATATGCACACGCATGTGGCAAGCATGCCCACATCCATCCATGCATGCATATATGTTCTGGGGCTGAAGATGTGCCTCTGTGTAGCAGAGCATTTGCCTAGCAGAAGGCCCTGAGTTCATTTGCATTTTTGGCAGATGGACACAAGTTCCAGCTGAGGGACGTAGATGAAATTCTTTGCACGCTCCCTGTGCAAGGCTCCACGGGTGTGCTCACTTCCAGTGTTTCCTTGCACATAGGCATCGTAATGGGTCAGGACAGAACTGCCCCTCCCACCACAGGTCATAGCCTTCATCAGTGGCTGGCAGACAATTGTTCCCATCTTTGTTCTGCCTTGGGGCTGGTGCATGGCGTCCCCTCCACTCACAGAGGCACCCCGGGTATGATGTAAGGCCATCATTCAACAATGGAGAGCTACTGGTTATCTTCAGAAGAGCTCATCACCGGACAGGGAGATGTTTCCTGGCTTGGGAGCACACAGAGGGGCCACTGCCTGGCAGAAGGCAACCAATGCAGAGAAAGCTTTATCTCCAAGAGATTTTTTATCAAGTTGGACTCATAATACACCCTAGCTGTGCCCGGGGCAGCCCTACCAGCAAACTGACTTTGCTGTTTTCCTGCTTTCTGCGTGTAGGCTTGTGTGTACTGTGGTGTGGTCTGGAGGAAAGCCCTGGATGTTGTTCCCCGGGCATCTCCTACCAGGGCTCCTTGCTTGTCCTGGAGCTCATGGAGCAGGTGAGGCTGACTGGTCCTGACTGTCTCTGCTTTCTCAGCTCTGGGATTACAAGTGTGTGCTGTGTGTGTGCCTCTGTGTAGGTATGTGCCTGTGAGTGCAGTGCCCACAGAGGCCAGAAGAGGGCGTCAGATGCCCTGGAGCCAGAGTACAGAAAGTTGTGATTCTCCTGACCTAGGTACTGGGAACTGAGTTCCGTTCTCTGCAGGAGCAGGACATGCTCACCACCACCGAGTCATCTCTCCACCTTCCCAGCTTTTTACACATGGGATCTAGGGAGCAAACTCGTAACCCTGTGCTTGCAAGATAAGCATTTTACCAACAGAGCCGCCTCCCCGGCCCCAGCCTTAGAACTCTCTCTATACCGGCGAGCCTTGATGGAAATCAGAGTGGTAGCAACAGCTCTCTGGAAACACAGAAAGCAAATGGTGGGTTAGACATGTGCAGCTGAGCCTTACTTGTAAAAAAATCACATATATGCAAGTCTCACAATCAGCATTCCTCCACTCTCTGTCAAACACCCAGGGAAGCCCAGGTCCCACTTAGAAGACTTACTGTGATACTTTCCAGCTTTGACTTTAAAATGTGTACTATTTATAATGATCTACCATGGTCCAGAAAGAGTTGGAGGCAGCTAGCTTAAATATACAACCGTGAAAAGCCGATTTAACTTTGTTGGTTAAAGATGCCCTGCTATAAATAGAAAACTTTGGAATCCTTATTATAAAGTGACTTATTCATGAAGATTACCTTATTTTACAACAAGCAGACGTTTCTAATAAATGAATACAGTGAAGTATACGTCCAAAATTTTTCTTTTGACCTTAAAATTATAGCCAATATGTACTGTTTTCATTTTTGCCTAATCAGAAGGCAATCTGATGTCATCCTGCAAAATGCGCAGAAGAATTTCTGACATGGGTGAATCTAAACAGTCCTGATGATTTGGATAAACCCTGCCACCCTCGTCCTTGTGAGTCTCCTGCTCAGACCTGTCCTGAGATGGCTCCATCCGTAACTTTAATCCATTTCATTTCCTTCAACATTGAAACGTATTTCGGATATTTTTCCCTCTGTGGTTTCACCTGAAATCCTACATTCCTGTGATTTATTAAAACACTCAAATCCCAATCTCTTATTTGTGTTTTTTTATAAATATACTCTTGACTCTCTGCCAAGCAGAGAGGAATTTATGCGCTCTCTGGTAGGGTCAGGTTTTGATGGGACCTTATGATAGCGTGCGGCCTGGCATGCTGACTGGGTCATTGTTGCAATTACCTGGTGAGCCAGTCTGCCTACTCAGGTGGCTCTCCTGCACACACTGGCCAGAGATGGAGGGAGAGAAACATCCCACTGCCCAGCTGGAATGCTGCCTGGTCCATCCGCCCCCTCCTCTGGTTGCAGTATACATGGTAAGGCCATGGCCCGGCTGGTTAGTAAGGTGGATGGTGTCAATCCTCCTCATTGCTACTCCAAGCATGTCCCTGACACTGACTTTTCTTAACAAAGGAAAACCACCCTGTGCCTGCAGAGCTCTGTGCCACCCTGGCCTCTCCCCAAAGTTGCTTCTGGTGGGAAGAGACGCAACAAGACCTTGAGTGTTTGGAGAATCTGTTTGATAGGATGTGTCCAGGTCAGATTTCCTGTTGACTTAGTTCTGGTCTTGGCAAAGCCAAACAGCCTATGTTTGAGGAAGAAGGTCCCGACTCTCAGGGCGTTTGGCTGCCTGGTGCTGAGGTCAGAGTAAGGATTAAGATTAGTTCCGCCTCTGTGAGGGGGACATGGGCCTGGATAGGATGGAGCTGAGGAGGAAGATGTGCGGACATTAGACTTCTCCAGGCTTTTCCAGAAGGAAGGAAACCTCGGTGCCTCTCTCCCTGTAACTGGATTGTTTTTATTTTCTTATTGATGGCTTTGTTTATTAATTTGTTTGAGACTGATGGAGTCTCATTCCACATCTGTGGCTGTAAGAAAATACCCGAGACCTGAATAATTTATAAGCAGCATTCATTCACTCCTAGTAGCTCTGGAAGCATAGCAGTACACAGCGACTAAGAATCCATGCCCTATCTGTTCCCTACAGTTAGTGTCTTCTGCGTGTCCTTCCGTGACACAGAAGATGATAGCTCCCTTGGGACTTGAGGTCACCATTCCTGTCCATACCCCATCGTCTCCCATAGACCCAACCTCTTAACACTGCTGCCACAAACGCCCCGTCTGACATGAATGATATTTGTCTTAATCTTTTTTTTTTCTGTTTCTGTTCAGGTGGTTTATAAAGCAAATGAATTTATAACACCTCTAGTGTTTCATAAACTCCAAAATGAAGTTCTGGATCTCCTATGGGCCATTTTGTTGCGTCGTAATGTGGAGAACATCCATTACCAGAGAAGGTTAAATGGAGGAGTGTAAGACCAGGAAACCAAGCTTCCCCTTCCCATAAGGACATCCTGTGAGGACACATATCTCTGTGACCCTGACAATCCATACCGGATGGCAGCAGAGCCCTCCTGGTCCCACTCCTTCTTAAAACCCCACTCATTTTTTTTAAGATTTGTTTATTTTATTTGTATGGGTCTTTTGCCCACATGCATATACATGTGTACCACATACATGTCTGGTACCATGGACCCCTGGAACTGGAGTTACAGTTGTAATCTGCCATGTGGATGGTGGGAATTGAACCTGGGCCCTTTAGAGGACTCTCTTGTGCTCCTAACTGCTGAGCCATCTCTCCAGCCCCAAGTCTCACATCTTCATACTGTCATGACAGTGGTCCAGTTTCAGCGTGGCTTTTGCAAGGGGCATCCCAATAATAATAATATAACATAAAATCAAATAACATGCTCGTCATCACAGAATTCAGAGGAAGAAGGAAGACCAGCAGTCTGTTTGGGTAGCGAGACTCTCTGGGTCAGACTGAGCAGTCGTGAGAAATGAACAGATGAAGTGGGACCAACAGAGAGCGAGCGGGAGAAGGAGCCAGTAGAGGTTTGCCAAGTGACCCAGTTCTTGTTTGTCCTCTGTGAGTCTCTGGGGACTGCACACTGAGGCAGCAGCAGGGGACTGCCGTGATCTCTGCTACTGAGGGCACTGAGAAAGTCTCGACGAGTGGACAGCTCGCTCACGACTATGCAGCGGCATGCGGAGAGGTTGGCCTCCGTATCTGTGCAGCCCGAACCCTAAATACTTTCCCCCTCTTGGTATCCTGAGACTTGGTGACTTGCCACTGGGGTCCATGTGTTTGTATCACTCTGAACATTTTTCTCTGGAGAGCGCCGTGTGTGAGCTGCCAACCTGTCCAAAGAGGCTGCTTCACTCGGGTTCCCACCCGATCAAAGGGAAGACCATGCAAGCGTGAACAGGCCAGGAAGCCAGAGTCACTCAACGCAAAGAAAGCTGTGGCTGGAAGGGACCTTCATCCCCCAGAATGGGACCCTCTTGTGTTTTTAAAAAGGACGTGGGCTGGAGAGGTGTTAGGCTTACTGTCCCGCGCTACGATCTCGCCAGCAAGAACGACGCGGCACACAAACAGGATCCTTCTGCAGCAAAGCTTTAATGCATCTTGAGAGGGAGAGCATAAGCTTACAATCTTGATGCGGAGGCCCCGAACAGGAGAACCGTTACCCTTATATAGGGAAATAGTCCCGTCTCGGACGCGGCACCCCTCTATTGGCTCTTTCCAATCAGGCCAGATTACGTGCCAGGCGGCACTATGCCGGGAGTTTCCCAGGGCATGCGCAGTCAGATGTTTACTGTCCTCGCAGGCCGGATCTAGGCGCCATCTTGTAATGGCGACCAGAAGGGCGGCTCCCCACATCTCCCCCTTATTATTTTATTAAACATAAGGCCTAGGGTTGCCGATCAACCGTCAGGCTCTTGTTGGACCTTCGGGGTTCAAGGCAATCCAAACTCTAACTCAGGATCCACACCCTCTCACGTGCAATGAGATAGTCTCCGTGAGGTGCAAGGGCTGTGGGGAAACAGCATGTCACCCATCCTGGTGCAATGTTCTTCAAGAACTCGGGGTGCAAGGGCTGACTTTCGCCTGAGTTATACATAGCTATATAATAAGAGCAACAGAAGGTCTCAATACAGGCCACCCAAGTTATAACATAACACAAGTTATAACTTTCTTGGGCTGCTGAAGCTTACTCACTCTACCCAGTGCAATGAGGCTAACCTCGAGGGGTGCAAGAGCTGAGCAGCCAACGACCTTTCACCTATGGGGGAGGATATCACCTGAGGATACATCCACGTCCGCCTGGGAAATCATGAGCGGTAGGCTCAATTGGAGTGGTTCAGTAGCCACGTTTTGTTTTTTGTCTTTTAGATGCCAAGTTTGGGGCGCCGCGTGCGAGCAGGGGAAAACCATCCCCCCATCCCCAGGGGAAGATTCGTCTTCTTAAGCGATATTTCCTTGAAGCGGCAAAATCTTGATCATAAGCAAAGGCACCATTCTTCTTTCCAATTTCCCTTCTATTAACAAAACAATTCACAACATTACGGACAACTGTAGAGGGCAGGCTGGCTTTAACGACCATCTGCCAATCAGTGGGAGTTAGGGCATAGGTAGCCAATCTTTCTAACTGCATGATAGTAAAGCTTCCATTGACCCCATATTTCCCAACAGATTTTGCCAATTCCTTTATTTGTGAATACTCTACGGGGGCATAAGCTCTCCCTCCTTCCCCATTATCCCAAACAGGGAAAGCCTGCTGCATTTTGCGGCGCACCTTTTCCGGGAGGAGGGAGGATCTTGGGCGTGCATCATATGGCGGCGGCACTGAAGGGGTAGGAGGTGTTACACCATTTGCCCTTTTAGGCTTTAGATTAAGGCCATATTCATCAGGGTGGTATCTTTCTTCCTCATACCTGGCTGCCTCTTCCTCAAGCTCTGCCTCCTCCATTGAATCTAGGCTCTTATCTTCATCGCCCGATGAGGCCGAATCTCGGATATTGAGGGCCTCCAACTCTCTCACAGGATAAACGCTTGAAGATTTCCTTCCCTTAGTGGAAGGAGGTTGACCGGGCCTTCTTAGAGGGCCCTGCTTCTCTCCCTTATCTCTATTTTCCATGGGAGGTCCTTTTTTACTTATGTGGACGTCCAGGGTTCTGCGTGCTCGAGCACCCATCCTCTCACTCTGCTCGGTTTCTGACATGCTGTCCTGGACTGACTCAAGGGTAGCTTGTCCTTCCCGCCTTACCAGCTCGCAATTCTCATCTTCTAGACAGTTCTTAACCAATTTCCATATGGCCTTGGTACCTAGGCGTAGGTCATTTCCCTCTAACTTTCTATCTAGATCTTTCCCCAATTTATTCCAGGAGGCAAGTGAGAGTGAACCGGAACATGCATAGCGTTTGTGAACACAACAATAGAGACAAAATAAGAGGAGTATAACAGATCCGGTCACAATCACTGCAGCCTCAGGGAGACCCTCCCAAGGCGGGGACAAAGTCAGTCCAAAGTCAAACATACCTCTCCAAGCGGATAGTCCTGCAGTTCTGAATCCTCCCCAGTGATCGAGGGGCCTCCGGGGGTGCCCGTGGTGATGAAAGAGTTCCCGGGTTTCGGCACCAGATGTCCCGCGCTACGATCTCGCCAGCAAGAACGACGCGGCACACAAACAGGATCCTTCTGCAGCAAAGCTTTAATGCATCTTGAGAGGGAGAGCATAAGCTTACAGTCTTGATGCGGAGGCCCCGAACAGGAGAACCGTTACCCTTATATAGGGAAATAGTCCCGTCTCGGACGCGGCACCCCTCTATTGGCTCTTTCCAATCAGGCCAGATTACGTGCCAGGCGGCACTGTGCCGGGAGTTTCCCAGGGCATGCGCAGTCAGATGTTTACTATCAACGCAGGCCGGATCTAGGCGCCATCTTGTAATGGCGACCAGAAGGGCAGCTCCCCACAGCTTACAACCAAAAATATAAAAAAGACGTAGTATTTGTCATCAGATGCACAGACACAGGAATATATGAAGGCCTAGCAAACCACCTCCGAGTCCCAACCCTGCCCCTTACAGTTCCAAGCGTGTCCAATCCGATGCCCTAGAAAACTACAGATGAGGCGTAAAACTGTCAACCTATTTCAAACATGAGATCTTTCTGTGTGCAATTCTTATAGTGTAACTCGACTGTGCAGATCTCAAGTGTAAACTGTAGATGACAATGTCATGCTGTAATACCTAATGGTTGGGCACATGAGGTAGATCGTTCCTTTACCCTCAAGGCATTGGGTAGATGAAGGTGACTTCCATCTCCAACATCATGATGGCAGAAACAAGCCTTGAGAGTTCACCAGTCTTCTCCACTCTTGAAGTATGCCCTCATCACGGACTCACAGAGACATAACACTGGTTTTACTTTAGCACACAAGGTGTCATCGTTGCTCAAACTAGTCTAGAATTCCTGGGCTCCTGAAAGGTCATCTTTCTGCCCCAGCCTCTTGAATAGTTGGGTTATAGTCACAGACTGGCCTGCAGAGAAATTTGTACAGACCACTGTCACCATACATGCTATTCTTGGTTATTTATTTATTTATTTATTTATTTATTTATTTATTTATTTATTTATTTATTCAGTATGCAGTATTCTATCTGCTCACCAGAAGAGGGCACCAGATTTCATTATAGGTGGTTGTGAGCCAACATATTGTTGCTGGGAATTGAACTCAGGACCTCTGGAAGAGCAGCCAGTGCTCTTAACCTCTGAGCCATCTCTCCAGTCCCTTCTTGGTTGGTCTTAACTGAGTGTAAATGTCCCACCTTAGTCACAGTGCATGCACGCTTTCCAGAGCCTACCCCTGTCACTGCAGGATAGCCCACACCCAAGAATCCTTGAAATAGCACAGCTGGTTCCCACCGTCTTCATCCTGGAGAGTTCCAGAACACCACAGCATAATGTAACCTAAAACTGTAATGTCCACTGGACCTTGTCCCTAAATAAGCTCTTTCCTGGGGGTCTTCTCAGGACTCCAGACCACTAGACTCTGAGCCCCGGGATCAGTGTACTTTACAGACAGCCCAGAGCTTCAGAACCATGTTTGGGTTGTTAGCTGTACCCGTCCTCCCTTGGAGGGAATAAAAGTCCTTTGCTCTGGAGACTTCGATGAAAGAAGTCAGGGAAACGGCTCAAGGGCAGGAGGCTGGCAATGATGGGAAGACCAGCTGGGACCACTCAGGGCAGGAGCACAGGCATTTCAGAATGTTGAACCATCAGGAGGGCTCTGAGGGGGTGGAGCAGTCAGGGTGTCTGAAGCAGGCGGCCCTTGCTCTCGGTGGCCACAGGGGCAAAGGCATCTTTCTTACTGGCTTCCCTTGCTTCCTGGGATCTCAACCAATGGAGCAGCCATGTCCTGAAAAACATCGAGAGAGGAGTGCTCTCTCATAACATTTCTTGGTTAGAGAGTTGGCATGCCCATGACGTAAGCCCCACATGCACATGGTAGGTGTAGCCTGCCTCACAGACAAGCGTGGTCAATGGGGCGGAAATGTATGATCCTTTCACAGGGAATTGTGGGTATGAATGATCATGATACCAGCCCTAATGACTACAGGTAGGGCATCTCCAGTTGTGTGATAACCTGGAGAAACTGAGGCTCAGAGTATCGATGTGGCTTGCCTGCTGGCTATAAAGTGTGAGGTTGGAGTATCAGCGCCTGCACCACGCTCTTTAGCCATCTGTCCTGGTTCTCAGTCCTAAGCCCGAGCTACCTTCTAAGATGTCTTCCCAGTTGCTAATGGGCAGGCAGGGCAGTCTTAACATGCGACAGAGACCTTATTTGGCTCCTGGAGTGTAGGGCTTTCCAAGTCGGAAGAAGGTGCAACGTCTCGTCTTTTCCTTCTAAGCCTCATGGACGCTGCTGGAGCGGGGAGCTCCTAGTACCCTCAGACACACTGTGGGGAACAGCAACGTGATACCACTAATCAAATGGACTCCAATTTGCCCCTGGAGATATGAAACATGAGTTTGATGTTGCTGTGAGGAATGTTTTAAAATAACATAGCCTGCCTATAAATTCTTCCCAGCTTAGACATGGGAGAGCTCTCCCTTTTAGGACAGTCACATGACTGGGCCGAGCCATCATTCATTTTGACTATTTTTTTTTCCGCTTTCGTTTCTTTAATTTTCGCCAAAAATGCAATAGATGTCACAGAACAGATCTTCATAAAGCCACGGATGGGCGACTCACGAGGTTTCGGGAAATGGCTTTACCTTTCTAGTGCAACGGCCTTTTTCTCTTTAATAAAAACGACAAATGCTGCCGTTCCTGCCTCGACAGTGATCATGTCTTACAAGACAAAAGCCTGGCCTTGCTGTGTCACAGCCGCAGGCCTTTTCACTCAGGGCATTTTAGGGAGCCTACGTGGCCTCTGTCTGGGGCCGTGACTCTGTTCTGGGAAAGGCTTCAGAAATCAGACCATCTGAGGCCACTGGCATACTGTCTTCCACAACGATTCCTTTGATTTGTAACATATGTGAAATTAAAATAAGCTTTATATGATTTTTTTTATTTCCATAAACCCTCTAAAAAGCAAGACCCTAGTCAAATGACTCAAAATAAAATTGAGCTACATATGTCTCCTTTTATCAGAATTTTCTGACCAGATGGAAGGGAGATTTAAAAAAAAAAAAAAAAGCTAAGTCCACTTAGCTGTTCCCTTCCTGTCTCCTGGGTAGGTGGCTCTGAGAAGAACCTGCAAGCCATCCGCCTAGACTCCCTGAGCCTTAGTCCTAACATGTGCCTGCAGGTCACAGAACAGGCCGGTGACAGAATCCGTGCCAAGAAGGGGGACAGACAGAGTTCTGTAAAGCTGCTCTTTGTATGAAAGTAAAATAGAGTTCTGAGCTAGGATGCATTCAGAGGCAGAGCATCTGCTAGAAGGAGCAAGGTGCTGACATCCACTCTCAGTAGGGGAAATGAAGACGAAGGAAGGAAGGAAGGAAGGAAGGAAGGAAGGAAGGAAGGAAGGAAGGAGGGAGGAAGGGGAAGAGAGAGAGAGGGGGAGGAAGGAAGGAAGGAGGGAGGGAGGGAAGGAGAGAGGGAGGGGAGGAGGAGGGAAGGAGGAGGGAAGGAAGGAGGGAAGGGAGGAAGGAAGGAAGGAAGGAAGGAAGGAGGGAGGGAAGGAGGAGGGAAGGAGGAGGGAAGGAAGGAGGGAAGGGAGGAGAGAGGGAGGGGAGGAATGGAGAGAAGGAGGGAGAGGGCCAAGGGCTGGGGATGCCCCTCAGTTGGCAGAGTGCTTGCCTAGAGGGCAGGAAGCCCTGGGTTCAATCCCCAACACCTCATGAACACCTGTGATGTCAGCACCCAGAGAGGCAGGAAGATCAGAAGTTCAAGGCTGTCCTCAGCTACATAGCAAGTTTAAGGCCAGCCTGAGCTACATGAGACTCTGATTCAGAGAGAGAGGTAGGGTAGCTCTACTCCCCACCTCTTGACCAAGGAGAGTCTAATTGTTCTGTTCCTTCAAGTAATTTACCTCTGCTCTCCTCTTCCTGAGTCCCCTGAAAGTCAGACACCCTGCAGACCCCAGGGGTTCCTAGCATGGAATGGGGTTATGATGATCAGTCCGGATAGGGTACCCAAAGACCGCTTCTACTCTAGAATTTGGGGTAAACAGGGGACAGATGACATAAGAATCTCACTGGGGCTAGAAGACCTTGTCTCCCTCATTGATGTGTCTCTGTGTCCCCATACTACCATAGACCATGGTCTGATGTGCCCCACCACCGGTCTCTGGGGCATTTCCTGTTGTGAGCCATCATGTGGTTGCTGGGAATTGAACTCAGGACCTCTGGTTGCTCCAGCCCCGCTCGCTCCAGCCCAAAGATTGATTTATTATTATTATATGTAAGTACATTGTAGCTGTCTTTAGACACACCAGAAGAGGGGCTCAGATCTCATTAAGGATGGTTGTGAGCTACCATATGGTTGCTGGGATTTGAACTCAGAACCTTTGGAAGAGCAGTCTCTTAACTGCTCTTAACCGCTGAGCCATCTCACCAGCCCGAGAAACTATTTTCTATGCCTCAATATTCAGTTAGCTAACATCATTTGCACACATCCCATCCGTACTTTATGTGGCTAAAAGCTAACACATTGAGAAATCGATGTCCATCCTTGACAAGTTTGGGCACTTTGTTCCAGCAGTGATGTTAACACTAAGATCTCTTATAGAAGATCAGCTAAGATCTCTTACAGAAATTAAACACCATACACACACACACACACACACACACAGAGAGAGAGAGAGAGAGAGAGAGAGAGAGAGAGAGAGAGAGAGAGAGAGAGAGAGAGAGAGACGGGGTGGGGGAGGTATACGGACCATATGCATACATTTCCATGTAATTTCTATTTTTGTTTCAGGACAATGTTTGCCTACACTAAATCCAAGATGATAAGAATTGTAACAATATTTCAGAGCTGGAGAGATGGCTCAGCAGTTAAGAACTCTTCCAGAGGACCCATGTTTGACTCCCAGTACCCATGTGAGAGCTCACACCCACCTGCAACTCCACCCCCAAGGAATTCAATGCCCTCCTCTGGCCTTCACAGTCACGACACACATGTAACACACAACCCAGATGTAGGTAAAACACCCATAATATAAACCTTTTAGACTAGTTATTTTATTGGTTGGCAAGCATCTCCCACTGCTACAGAGGTTCCTTCCGCAAACTCCCGCCCACCCAACCCTGCATCACAACACGTCCACAGAACAGAGAAAAAACAGGGTAGAAGAGAGGATTCAACCAGGCCTTCTCCTCTCTGAGGCAAAATAGAGAAACTGCTAGGTTTGTCCTTGTCCTGGGACCTGTGGGACCCGGTGTTCCCACACACCACACCTCACACCCCTGTGAGGACAGACTTCCCCCAATCGCTCTGACTCATGCAACTGTTGCCTCAGTGCTAAATGGGAGTTGTTCTGTGTAGAAGAAAATAACCATTAATGAGTAACCCCACCCACCCACCCACCCACCCACACACCCACACACCAGTGACCTGAACTTCATCTCAGAGGGCACACTTGTGTGGAAACACAGGGAATGTGGGCACACAGGGAATGGGGTACCATCATGCCAGGTGACCCCAAGGGTCCCACATCCCAAGACACGGCTTTCCTGCTGATCACTGTCACTGCCTGAATCCTCCGGACACTGTAGTCCTGGGCCAGTACTCCAGGGTAAGTGGACACTTACCTTTCCTGTGCCTGAGGGAAGCTAGCCATGAGCCAGTGGACATTTCCTGTACCAAGTAGATGCTACAGTGGATGGAGACGCATTCTGCAGTGTTGTTGTCCTTCTGGGTTTGTTGGGGAGCAGGAGCCTCCTGGAGCAAGCCCCTCTCACACCGGCAGGAGCGTTCGTCTTGGCAATAGCGAGGGGCTGGCAAAGAGCAAGGTGTGTGAGCTCGGTGCGTGTGTTTTCTAGCAGGGCGGTAAGAAAACATTTGCTACCTGTGATGTTTCTGTAGTCAGTGACGCACACCATCTAGCGTGTGGGTTACATCACCTCTGCCTCAGGCTTAGCTTTTCCAAACACACGCTAGTTAGGCATCTGCAGTGGGGCAAGTCTTATAGAAATGGCAACTTATGCTGACGGGTGGTGAGGTGGTAAAGCATCAGACATGCTTGATGCATGTCGTGTGAATGTGCATGAGTGTGTGCATGTGTTCATGCATGTGTGTTCATGTGTGTACATGCATGTGTGCATGTGTGTTCATGTGTGTGCATGCATGTGTGCATGTATGCGCACACACATGCACATGTGTTCATATGTGCATGCATGTGTGCGCATCTGTTCGTGTGTGTGCACACGTGTGCATGTGTGTATGCTTCCTGTCATCTGATAGCCCATGTCCTGCTATGTACCATCTTCCATGATGCTCACTGGTAAGAAAGGTGGGAATGGCTTCTGCTTGGGTCTTACTGGTTTAGCTGTAGAAGAGTTACTTCAACATGTGGGTGTCTGTGTTTATGCCCTTTGACTTATCTAAGTCATTATAGCAGATAGATTAAGGAAACTAAGATTATTTATGCAGTGGGGCCCAAACCATTATAGAACTTGGGTTGATTATGTCACTCAAGGAGCCCAGGTTAGACTCCAAAAGAAAGCTGTGTTTTCAGACTATAGCGAGGGGGAAATACCTTTTAAGTAATTGCAAAACTCCGGTCTTTCTAATAATAAACATTAGGTATCCAGTGACTATTCTCAAGTTTAGAGCCAAATCCGCTAAGTCCCAGTGAGCTTTGACTGGTAGATGGGATGACTCTTCCTGCTCTGCTGGACTTAGTTGGTCTCGTTGTGGGACTGATAATGTCATACACACTTGGTGTGTTTGCAGCAGCTCCAGGCCTCTGGGGATGTGATAACACATGATGAAGCCGTGTAGGGCACTGCTTGCTGTAGAAACAAGCTTTGTTTACACCTACATGCACCACATCATCTTCAGACCTTGGTCTAGAGATAACCCCCAAAAACCAGGGACTGTTCCCTGACTAATACACCCCTCACATGACAACGTCTTTAAGACTTATACAAATCCTAAAATCTTGGAAGAAGGAGAATCTGCTAACTTAAGAAGTCTGGGACTTTGATTCTAGAGCTGATGAGCTGTGTCAAATCTCTGGGAAGAAGCGTGTCTCCACGCAATCCTAAGAGATGGTACCAGGGGCTGGAGCACTGTCCGTAGAAAATATTCCCTGTGAGAGAGTGTCTCATTCTCGCCTTCCCTCAGAATGTTCATTTCAACATTTTCTTAGTTATAAACCTGTTGCCAGCATTTTAAGAGATATATGGGAACAGGAGAGAACTTGCTTAGCACTCCTAAGTCCGTGTGTCCCTCAAGAAGAAATGCTGAGGTTTCAGTCCCCATTGGGGAAATGACTCATAAGCCCTAACAAGGGGAGAGGGAGGGAGGGAGGGAGGGAGGGGGAGAGAGAGAGAGAGAGAGAGAGAGAGAGAGAGAGAGAGAGAGAGAGAGAGAGAGAGAGAGAGAGAGAAAAGAAGACATGGAGAAAGGGGAAAAAGAAAAAAGAAAAGAAAGAATTTTTAGAAGATAAATAGCTCACTAAAGCCCAGATCTTTCTAAGACTGGTTAAAATACTGTATTTCCTGACCAGGTATGATAGTGCATACCTTTAATCCTTGGGAGACAGAGCCAAGCAGATATCTGTAAGTTCAAGGCCAGCCTGGTCGACTTAGTGTGTTTCAGGATAGCCAGGGCTACAAAACAACAACAACAACCCAATACATAAAATAAATTTACATATTGTGGCTCCCCTCATTCCCCACAACAGCTTATAGCCTATTTTCAGCCAGACATGGAAATTAGAAAGTTAAGATCCATGCATTCCAAGATTTCACCCATAAAAGCCTGGAAGGCTGTGGAGGTGCCTGCTCTGCCCTTGGCTCTACGATCGTAGGCCACCAGCTCTCTGCCTTCTCACCTTTGACCCTGGAGCTTCAGTGTCTGACTCTGGTGGCTTCAATGTCTCCTTTGGTGTGTGGCATCTTTGGGGAATTTGTCCTGAGTTTGCCTGCCCCCTCCATTATTATGAGAATATAGATCATCCACCAGGGGGCGCATGATTCCCTGCCAGTGGTGGTCGTGTGTAGGGACAGACCTTGGGGAAAGGTGAGGAGGCCCTAATGTTCCCACTGTCGTGGCAGGCTTCCAGATGTCCACGGGCGTGAGTGCTTCTCAGGACAGGGTAGAATTTGGTGCAATTCTGCTGCCAGCCCGTTCTGTATTTTACCCACACCTCTGAACAGCTGCTGTGGGAAGCGGGTGCTGATGGCATTGGTGGTCCAGAGCCAACTGTCTGGTAAACCTCGGCAGAAAGTTCAATTACGGCTGTAGCTGAAGACAGGAATCTGGAAGATGGCTGAGGTGTGTCAGGGACAGGGAGTCGTGGTGGGATTTTGAGGCTGGTTACCCCTCACTGGTTGCTGAGAATTGGGTTTGTAGCCAGAAGGACCGCTGTCTAACATGGGATGTGGTCAGGGACTCTGGCAGCAGGGGGAGAGGATTGTGCTGGCATTGGTATCCCAGAATCCCTCAGAGCATCAAACCTGCAGTCATCAGAAGACGCTGAGACTTCCGGAGCAACCACGGGGTCTTCGCGGCCAGTGAGCACGGGTCCAAGCGAGGACGATGTTTGACTCACTGCATGACCCCCTAAAGCATCTCTGCTTGGGCTCTTTGAGGCAGTGCCAGGGCTTCTGAAGACGACTTCCCGAGCATGCTTGCTATGAGTCCGTGTGTCCCTCAAGCAGAAATGCAGAGATTCGAGTCCCCAGTAGGGAAATGACCATATTTGGAAAAAACTGGCTATGGCACTTTTTATATTGAGGTCATACTCAAGTGAGATGGCTCCAGAGCCGATGTGATTGGTGGTTTTATAAGGAAAGAAGAACCAGGAGCTGACAGTCAAGGCAGGATGCTTCCCGGGCTCCAGGTGACACAGGGTCCCCAGCATAGGGTGGTCTATTATGGGAGATGTGTAAAGTGAGAACGGGGGTGTTTGCACTCGGCACGAGGCGGTCAGCAGGCATTTCATCCGGTTTTCAGCCAGCGTTGCTTACCCTGACTAACACAGAGTACCAGGCTCCGGCAGGTGGAGAGACTCAGCAGGTAAGTTGTTTGCCTGCCAACAACATAGGTCCTAACATCCAGCTAAAAAGTGTCCTGTGCTTGTAATGCCTGCACTAAAGAGGCGGGAACAAGTGAATCCTGTTCCCCTTTTCCCTCCCCCTCCCCTCTCCCACCCAGGTCCCTCCCTCTCTCTGCCTCCTGTGATTATTTTCTTCCCCCTTCCAGGAGGAATTGAGACATCCTCACTGGGGCCTTTCTGCTTGTTATACTTCTTACTGTCTGTGGATTGTATCCTAGGTTTTCTGTACTTTTTGGTTAATATCCACTTATCGGTGAGTACATACCATGCATGTCCTTTGGGTCTGAGTTACCTCACCCAGGATGATATTTTCTAGTTCATGTCTTTAATCCCAGGACTGGGGAAACAGAAGCAGGCAGATCTCTGAGTTCAAGGCCAGCCTGGTCTACTGATCGAGTTCCAGCACAACCAGGGCTACACACAGAACCCCGTCTCTAAAACACACACACACACACACACACACACACACACACACACACACACAAAATAAAAATCCAAATTAAAAACTAAGAATTCAATGCCCGCCTGAAGGTTACTCGAGACTCTGTCAAAGGTGGTGGGAGATGACAAAATTCAATTTGTTCTTACGATAAAAGCTCTCAAAAACATTCAGGACAGAAGGACGACGTACCATAACAGGGAGGAGATTATACACAGCAGGTTGGCCACAGAGAACCAACTGGTTTGATTCTGTCAAAGGGAGGGGGGCTGTGGGAGAAATCTTCTCTAGTCCCTAGTCCATGAGCTCTCAGCCCACGCGCTCTCAGCCCACGCTCCCTGCCCCAGTCTCCCTTTTTTATTTTTTAAGTGATTCAACTGATTTGCTTTTCAGCATGTTTCTCTTAATTTTTAGTGGACACATACCAATTGTTAGGACATGTGTGAGAACATACAAGAGCAAAGATCATTCAGCATGTTTACCGTCTCAGATAGTCATTGCTGCCTGTCTCAGAACGTTTATGTCCTCTGAGTTCTTTGGAAATATCCAACTGATTGCGGCCAACCCTAGGTATCTTACACGCTTTTTCTCCCGATGACTGCAAAGGATTCGCACGGCTGATTAAGTTGGAAAGCACCACTCAAGACCTTCGGCTGGAGACCCAGAGTGTCCAGGAACCTGAGCTCCGGTCCAAAGGTTTCCATCCACAGACACGGCGCATGCGTCAAACTGCCTGCCCATCCTCCCTGGCACTGTGCGTGGCTCCAGAGCGTCTCATAAGCAGGGACGTGGCTGTGCATAGCAGTTGAAAATGTTGGAGACGAGAGATATTTAACCAAAACAAGAGCTGAAATTAGCGTTTACAGATGGCAGAGCGACGGGTGTCTAACAACTGGGGTAGCAGACTCCTGCATTCACAGGACTCATTTCAATAATCCTTTCTAACAATGCCAGGGGAAATCTCTCCGGCAGACTGGCTTTCAGGAAAGCCCATCAATGAAGGGAGGGAGGAAAAAATTCCAAGGGAGAGACCCGAGTCCAAAAAGAATAGACACTAAGAGGGAAACAAATGTCCAAGTGTGCCTCGTAAGTCCCCCCAATCTATAGGGATTTGTAACTCAGGGAAGGAATGAAACACACATCAGAAAGTGGCCGAGAGCCGTAAGCCACATTCCTAAATAAGTTGTCTTTTTCCGGTAATGAAAACGGAGTCGGACTGTAAATATACAGTGTCTCCCCCTCTCATTCAGCCTCTTTCATTGCTCTCTTAAAATATTACCAAGCAAACAAATCCCACATTCTAATCCATTACAACCCAGTCCCATATCTAATCAGCTTGAAGCCTGGCCCCATATGGGGCAGTCAGTGCACACATTTTTTGTTTTTTTTTTTTTAAAAAGTCAATCTGAGATAAGCAAAACAGGAAATCGGAGGTGGGTGACAAGGAAAGTGATACCCGATGGTAACCTGAGCAGCCAAGTCGCTAAAACCTTCCTGTATCATAAAATAGAACTTCTTTGGATGGGGTTCACACCCTCCCTGCCCCCCAACTGCAGTCCATCAGCTGTAGGAGTCAGTACAAATCACCACCCGACTCTCTCCGGCCCCCACTGTCTGCACGGTGCGCTGGACTGTGGGGTCCTGGGCACCAGGCGTTGCCACCTGCTCCCCTGAAGCCTGTGTGGTCCAGCCTGCAGCTCAGCCGCTGAGAACACAGATGCTTTCCTAGTGCCTGTGCTGAAGGAACTCGCCTGTCCAGAGCATTCTCCTAACCCTGGCACTGTTCACAGTGTGAGGGGATGGTCTTCGCTGGAGCTGTAGAATGAGTGCACCATGACCATTCATAGAAGGATGTTCAACCGTTCAGTAGCACCATCTCTGGTCATGACCATTGACCATCTCTGAATATTGCCAGCTAGACCGCAGAGGGCTAGGCAAAAAATTCATCTCCAGCTGAGAATGCCTTTCTTGTGTGTGTGTGTGTGTGTGTGTGTGTGTGTGTGTGTGTGTGTATGTGTGTACAGCATAAGCATCTGTGGTGTGAATGCAGTTTTTGCATTTAAATGTATGTACATGTGCACATGTGTGTGCAAGTGTGTATGAGTGCTCTCGGGCATGTGTGCATGTTGCTGAAGGTTGACATCAGACATCTCCCATGCTTTCTCTCTCTCTCTGCTTTACAAGGAGAGTCAGAATCTTCCACTTGAACCCAGATCAAATTCAGCCAGTCTAACTAGTCAGCTTGCCCAGGGATCCCATCTCTGCCTCCCATACACTGGAATTACAGTTAGTTGTGCTCTACGGGTGCTGGGAATCAGAACACAAGTTCTCAAATTGTGCAACAAGTACCTATGGGAAAGCTATCTTCCCAAATCCAGTTGAGAATTTCAACTTAGAAGAAACCAATGCTGGAAAGAGCTCAAATCTTTCCAGGCCAAAACTGAATCCCAACATAACCCTAGCACTAAAACTAACCCTAACACTAACCCTAACCCTAACCCTAACCACTAACCCTAACCCTAACCAAACCTAAACCCTACCCTAACCCTAACTCTAAACCTAACCCAACCTAACCCTAACCCAACCTAACCCAAACCTAACCTAACCCTAAACTAACCCTAACCTTAACCCTAACACTAACTCTAACCATTAACCCTAACCCTAACCAAACCCAAACCCTACCCTAACCTTAACTCTAAACCTAACCCAACCTAACCCTAACCCAACCTAACCCTAACCTAACCTAACCCTAAACTAACCCTAAACTAACACTAACCTAACCCTAACCTAACCCTAACCCTAACCCACCCTAACCCTAACCTAACCTAACCCTAAACTAACCCTAAACTAACACTAACCTAACCCTAACCTAACCCTAACCCTAACCTAACCCTAACCCTCTAACCCTAACCTAACCCTAACCCCTGAGTGGATGTTTGGAAGGGAAGTGGAAAGAGCTGAACTAGCATAAATAAACAACTTTGTCCCCAAGTCTAAGACTGGCTCCTTTCCCCACAATGGAGAACTGAACCCGTATGTATCTGTTAGCAGGCAGAGGACAGACAGTGGCCCCACCAAAGGACCAGTTTCTTAAAGTTCCAGAGGGGAGCTGGATACATCTGGGGCTCATGGCAAAGATGTTGGCTAAAGTGACTCCTACAAGCCACACAGCCAACAGAGCTTTGTCCTGCATATCCCTCCTGCACCTCTGTGTCCTGCATCCCCAACCTGTCCTGTGCCTTAGGTCCCCATCCTGTATCCTGAGCCACAAGACAAGATCCCAGTCACTCACCCTGACTCTAACATGGCGACGGCTCATGATGTTTCTGTTCTGTAAAGAGAGTAGGTCTTTCCTAGAGGGTCCCAGCATCTTGTCTCGGTTTGAATGTGAAGGGTCGCCACAGGCTCATGCATTTGAACATTTGGTCTCCAGCTGGGGCGCTGTTGCTGTCTGGGAAGGTTATGGAACTCTCAGGAGGTGGAGTCTCACAAGAGGAAATAAGTCACTAGGGCTGATCTTGATGTTTATAGCATTCTCTCTCTCTCTCTCTCTCTCTCTCTCTCTCTCTCTCTCTCTCTCTCTCTCTCTCTCTCTCTCTCTGTGTGTGTGTGTGTGTGTGTCTCTATCTCTCTCTTCCTTCCCTTCCCTCTCCCCTGTTCCTCACCCTTGGGGATGGTTGAGATAAAATCAGGCAGCTTCCTACTCTTCCCATTCCTGCCCATTGTCTTCCCCACAATGATGGACACTGTTCATCTAGAACTGCAGCTAGAATAAGCCCTCTCTTCCCTAACCTGCTTCATGTTGGGGTCCTTCATCAAAGCAGCCAAATGGTAACTTATACTTAGAACTTCTGTGGCCAGAAGAATTCATCTCTGGTAGCCAAATAGCAGGATAGAGGGTATAGTCATTAAGGACAAAAGAATTGTCCAGATAACCTTCACGGTGTTCTGACCACACTCCTTTCTTGGATTTCTTAGTTCAGGGTATCAGTAAGAGGCATATTATAGTCCTGCTCTTATCAACCTGTGATCTTTCTAGAACTCTCTGGAACTATGGATGGCTGAGACAGGATCTGAAATCTAGAGACAACCTAGAGTTCTCACCAGGCCTTTCCTGTCCCTCTGACTCTGGTGGCAGTATCCACAGGAGGCTAGTCCTTGGTCCCGGTCCTACTGGACATGCTTCCCCATCTCTGGGGCCTCAGGTCATCTGGAGAGAGCATCTTTGCTGGATAATAACAGCAGAGGAGTCTTGGCTGGAAACCGGGAAGGCCCTTCCCAGAGCGATCAAGCCTGGCACATGCTAGGTCCTGTGGTGTAGGGCTAAAGGCATCTGGGTTAGGTCCAGCACTTGTCTCTTCACCCTTTCTGGAGTAGATATGGGTGAGTGGGCTTCGCTGAACCCCAGGCCACTCCCTGCTCTGCACTGGCAGGCAGACCTTAGTGAGCTGCCTCCTGGGGCCTCAGTCTGTAGTCCTTGTACAAATCTGTCAGCCTCTCCCCAAGATGCTTTGACCACCTCTGTCCCATATAATGGGACCATCACAGCTGACCCTGGGGCATAGCTATCTCTGCTACTCTGAGGCATCCAAAGTACCCGTCTTTCCTGGGCCAGCCAACTCTGTCCATCCCTGGCATCTGGGTCTCGGGATATGACAGTGAATCTTTGTTTGTACCCCAGAGACACCACAGATAAGGATCCTTTTTCTGATTATGGCTCTGAGTTTGTCCAATGACAAAGAAAGGGGCATGTGGCAAGAACTCCTCTGCTCTACTCAGTGACATTCTTAGACTGGGTCCCACTGGAGAGCCAGAGGCTGGCATAGACTCCCATCCCCCCCCCCCCCCATGGATGTGAACTGCTTACATAGCAAGTGTCAGGCCTGGAAAAACCAGAAAAATATCAATAAAACCAAGCAGAAAGTGGTGAACATTCCTTCTGTCTGCATTTACAAAGCACCTGCCAAGTGCCAGGATCTGGTCCCTGCCCTCCTAGAAAGGAGATGGGCAGTGAAGGAAGTTACAAATTGTATTTCCTTTCTTTTTCCCTGTCTTAGTCAGGGTTTCTATTCCTGCACAAACATCATGACCAAGAAGCAAGTTGGGGAGGAAAGGGTTTATTCAGCTTACACTTCCACATTGCTGTTCATCACCAAAGGAAGTCAAGACTGGAACTCACACAGGGCAGGATGCAGGAGCTGATGCAGAGGCCATGAAGGGATGTTACTTACTGGCTTGCTTCCCCTGACTTGCTCAGCCTGCTCTCTTATAGAACCCAAGACCACCAGCCCAGGGATGGCACCACCCACAATGGGCCCTGCCCCCTTGATCACTAATTGAGAAAATTCCTTGTAGCTGGATCTCATGGAGGCATTTCCTCAACTAAAGCTCCTTTCTCTGTGATAAGTCAGCCTGTGTCAAGTTGACACACAAAACCAGCCAGTACATCCCCTAATGGCTTCAGAGTTCTGGAAACAGAGCTGAGACTTCATGAAGATTTAAATTTTTGAATATGAGTGTGAACCAGATAGACAGCGTGTGCAAGCTAGCTCCTGACATGTCCAGAAACATTCAAGAGCAAGTCGCCATCTCTGACACTCCATTAGGGAGGGGAAAACACCTAGTTGTCCTCTTGGGGGAGCCAATGTGCATTTGTTTTCAGTGTTCCCAGCTAGTGAACAAACACCTCCGTGTGTAAACCCATTCCACCCACGAACCATCTGTCTGCATCTCTAACGCACATTCATGTTTCTTAGTAAGGAGAAAGCCCTCGGTGGCCTTGATGGCTGTCTCATTAACCCTGAAGCGGGGAGGGGAGGCTCAGCTTTCACAGTGCATCGGCAGAGGAAGGGGTCCCCCACACCATGTCATCTGATAGCATTTACCCAACACAGGAAACACTTCCTACTAATGGCTGAGTGGTGATGGGAGGGGGAGAGGCGGGGTTGGGGAAGCTATGAAGGAAATTTTGAGCAAAGCATTAAGAAATTTCATTGTCAAAGTGAAATCAAATTAGTAACAGACATAAAAATGACTTTAAGTGAGGGTTCTTCTGCCCAAGGAGACCGTGTGAAGAATTCCAGTGCAGCCGGAGCACCCTAAATAGTTTATTGTGGGAGCACACTCCAAGAACCTTGATGGGATGACCTGTTCCCTAACTCATCAGAATCTCTGCCTCTGATTTTATCTCTCTGCTTCTGTTTGAGCCTACAGGGTCCAAACTCCATCAGCAGGCCTGAGAGATGACTCAGTGGTTGAGATGCCTGGATGCTCTTTTACTGGACCTAGATTTGGTTCCCAGGACCCACATGGAGCTCACAACCATCTTTAAGAACAATCAGAGGGCATCTGAGGCCCTTTTCTAGTCTCTGTGGGCCAGACATAAAAGTGGTACACAGATATACCTGCAGGAAAAATACTCACTCATGCAAAATAAAATTTTAAAGAAAAAAAAGTACCCCACACAACCTATCTATGTGATAAACTATTATGAAGCTCTGAAAAATAGTAAAGTCCTGGTGTGTGCGCCAGTGAGGATAAATCCTGAACAATCCTGAGTGAAAGAAACCAGACACAGATCTTATGACGTATGGCTTCGTTTATATGAAACACACATGAGAGACAGGTCCATAGAGAGGGAAGGCAGACCGGGGGCTGCCTGGGGTTGGAGAGCAGGTCAGGGGAGAAAGAAGCAACTGTTTGAAGTCTCTGTTCCTGTGGGGTGGTGTAAGGTTGAAATGAACTAGACAGGGGTGACTACCTAACATCACGATGCTGTGAAATGTCACTAAAGCATCTACTTTAAAATGACCGATTTGCTTTATGTTAACTTCAACACACATACACCTTGCAAGCTGAAAGTATCCATGTCTTGAATCAAATTTTGATTTTACCTGATATTCTTAGAAGCTGTATAATAGGACACAGATGCTCCTACATTTTGATAAGTTTTGAGGATTGGAAGTCACTTCTGGCGTAGAAACTCCAATTTTCTGTCTATAGGATTACACACCGATGATTTTTCTTGACATCCAATAAAATACATCCTTTCATGATAAACAAAACCCTCCCAGAACTGGAAACCGAAAGAATTCAATTCAACACAATAAACGCCTTATACCACAGCGCCACAGCTGACACCGTGCTAAATAAGAACAAACTAAAAGCATTTCCTCTAATATCCAGAGCGAGACAACAGTACCTGTTTTTGCCACTGCCGTTCAACATCACCCTGGGAGTTTCAGCAAGGACAAGAGGAAGACATAAAAGGGATACATTTTAAAAAGAAGATCACAAGGTTCTTGTTGCAAGAACAAGGCACTGCCTAGTTTTTGGTTTTTGTTTGTTTGCCAACTTGAGCCTATGAGCATGTGTGCAGATTCCAGAGGAAGATGTCAGGTGTTCTCTCTTTCACAAGACACAGTCATCTGGGAACAGGAAAGTCAGTTGAGGAAATGACTCCATCTGATTGGCCTGTAGACATTTTCTTGATTAATGATTCGTGTGGGGAGGGTCCAGTCCAATGTGTGCCACCCCTGGGCAGGTGGCCCTGGGTGGTATAAGAACGCCATGGAGAACAAACCAGTAGGCATCACTCCTCCATGGTCTTGGCTTCAGCTCCTGCCTTGGCTTCCCTCAATGGTGACCTTTCGTTTACAAGGCAGAGTTGTGACCCTTTCCTCCCCCAAATTAGTTTTGTCAGTATTTTAACCACAGTAACAGAAACCAAAGT
Source organism: Tokudaia muenninki (assembly GCA_036184385.1). NCBI lineage: Eukaryota > Metazoa > Chordata > Mammalia > Rodentia > Muridae > Tokudaia > Tokudaia muenninki. Next base: position 78,737,089 of record BTHS01000015.1, read on the forward strand.
AGGACAGAAATTGTACCAGGAGTGGGGTGTGTTGACTGTGTTGCTTTTCCGGAAGGATTGTGGAAGTGCTTAGGATTCTGCTAAGCAAACAGAGCTTAATGAGGTGTTACCTGAGAAGGCACTGTAGGAGAATGGAGACCTCCTGAGGTTTCAGAGGGAAGCAGAAAATAGCTGTCATCAAAGAAAAGAGCTATCAAGAGCAATGAGAGTGTGAAAAGGGGGGATTCTTATAAACTCTATGGGAATGGCATCAGCCAAAATCTGGGCATGGTCATGTGGCTAATCCCAGCACTCCGGAGGCAGAGGCAGGAAGGTTTTTGAGTTCAAGGCCACCCTGATCTCCAGAGCAAGTTCCAGGACAGTTAAGTCTATATAGAAAAAACCCATTTCAAAAAATAAACAAAAGGGCTGGAGAGATGGCCCAGTGGTTAAGAGCACTGACTGCTCTTCTCAGAGGTCCTGAGTTCAATTCCCAGCAACCACATGGTGGCTCACAACCATCTGTAATGGGATCTGATGCTTTCTTCTGATGTGTCTGAAGACAGCTACAGTGTACTCACATACATGAAATAAATAAGTCTTGTGATGGTTTATATATGCTTGGCCCAGGGAGTGGCACTATTAGGAGGTGTGGCCTTGTTGGAGGAAGTGTATCACTGTAAGCATGGGCTTAAGACCCTCATCCTAGCTCCCTGAAAGTCAGTATTCTGCTAGAAGCCTACAGATGAAGATATAGAACTTTCAGGTCCTCCTGCACTATGCCTGCCTGGACGCTACCATGTTCCTGCCTTGATGTTAATGGACTGAACCTCTGAAACTGTAAGCCAGCCCCAATTAAATGTTGTCCTTTTAAGAGTTGCCTTGGTCATGGTGTCTGTTCACAGCAGTAAAATCCTAACTAAGACAAGTCCATAAACAAAAACAAAAACAAAATTAACTACAGTGTGAGTCAACAGTCCTACTTTCTACAGGATGCATTTCCAAAGGAAATGAATCTATGTTGAGAACACATCTGTACCTCCATGTTTATAGCAGCACCTGTACCTGTCTTAGTCAGTGTTTCTATTCCTGCACAAATATCATGACCAAGAAGCAAGTTGGGGAGGATCTGGCAACCTCACAGAGACATATGTGCAGGCAAAAAGCCCAAACCAAACCAAACAAAACACACACACACACACACACACACACCAAAAACAAAAGACCCAAAAAATCAATTTACATAAAAGTACATATCCCCTCTGCCCTGCTAGGACAGACACAGTCAACTCAGAAGTGGGGGTGTCTAGGTAGAGCAGCTGACAGGCTAGTGCCTTACCCAGCTGGGTCCTGATGCCCACTGACCTCCCCTTGGCAGAATGTGCCAATTACAGCAGCGGTTCTGGGAAGTCACGTTCCACCCGTTGGCCATCTCCGCCTGCAATGGGGTGAAATCTCATGGGGCTTCTTGTTTCGGATTCTGGAGACTGCTGTGGCACACTAGATGGTATGCAACATTAGCTGGACAGATGGGAGCTGGGTAGATGTGACTTGCAAGACTCAGCCGTCGGTCGGATGTCTTCATCGGCTAACTCTGTTTGTCTTGGCTACTTCCAGGAGACCCTCTCCTGCTGCCTGCCTTCCTTAGAATCTGGAGAATTCTCACAAGATTCAGAATGAGTTGTCAGGACTGTACTTTTAGACTGGTAACCAGGAACCATCACCAGGCCCCACTGTATCCATCTTCTCAGCCCTAGATGACTGATGGGCCCTTCTGCTGCTCTGTCTCTGCCCTGCAGACCTGTTGTCATGAGTCCCTGTGAGTCTGGGACCAGCCCTTCAAGAGCTTTCTTTTTGGCCTGGGCTGTGGAAATGGCCCTATGGGTCAGATCTATGTTGCTTTCTGTGAAGTGGCTTTTGGCCACATCAATCCAGTTTCATAGACAATCTCAGACTTAAGAAGTTCTCTTTAGCTTACTTAGGATGTGAGAGGCACTGGATTCAAGAAGAAGAAGAAGAAGAAGAAGAAGAAGAAGAAGAGAAGGAGGAGGAGGAGAAAGAAGAGGAAGAGGAGGAGAAAGAAGAAGAGGAAGAGGAAGGGGAGGGGAGGAAGAGGAAGAGAATGAGGTAGAGGAGGAGGAAGAAGAAGAGGAAAAGGAGGAGAAAGGAGGAGGAGAAAGAAGGGGAAGGAGAAAGGAAAAGGGAAGGGGAATCAAAATGGAGAGAGAGAGGGAGGGAGGGAGAGGGGGAGAGAGAAAGAGAGAGAGAGAGAGAGAAAGAGAGAGAGAGAGAGAGACTTTCTTTGCTACAGCGGGGATGGTTTACAATTTGCGAACAAGTCTCTGGCTTGTGCTTGAAGTTTTAGCTTCTCAAAGGGACCAAATGTTCTGCACTCACGGGTGGTGTTGGTTTGGGGGATTCTTAGCCCGGTGTTCAGGGTCTTAGCTCCAGCACTTTGTCCTTCTGTGGTGCTAGGACCTGCCATAGGTGACACTCCACTTTGGTGCTAGCTTCCCCCGTGTGGTTTTCCTGGGTCCTCCGCTTTCAGCCTGGACCTGTCCCTGTCTTCACTGCTGCTGATGTTTTATTTCTGAGGACCCCCCACTTTTGTAGACATTTGAACACAGAGCTATTCTGTGTCAGCTTGGTCCTTCATGGTGCCAGATACACAAAGTCCATTGCAGACGCTCAGTAAATATCATCCAAGTTCAAAGTATTGGAAACACATTGACGAACTGTCACCTCAGAGAACAAGACTCGTCGCTGAAGCAGTCAGGTTGTCTGTCAGTGAAAGAGATTGGTGTTGGCTCAGGACCCTAAGACCAAGGTCTCGGGACAAAGAAGATTTATTTGCCCCAGAGGGACAAAGGGCAGGGAATAAGAGAGAAATTCAGGAGATAGAGGATGAGGGGGGGAGGGAAAAGGAATAAGGGAGAGGGGGCAGGGGTATTTGTCCCTGAGTAGGGACAAAGGACTGCCTCTGGATAGAAAGGATACATCCATGGCCCATGGCAAGTGAGGGTTTAGAAAGGTAAAAAGGAAAACCCCATGTTAGGACAAGGTGCTTAATTTTAACTGGGCACGTTAATTAGGTGAGCCAAAGGGGCCTTCTGATTGCTAGACTTTAATACTTTGATCACCAGACCTTGGTGGTCAGTCTCACAAGGATGCATGTGTGTCAAGGGTTGGAGTCTATAGAGAGCACTCACAGGTGTCCTATCTCTTCAGACCATCACCATAGCTTTGTGGGGAAGCCACGTTGCCATTCACGCTCTGTAAACATTGAACTCGATGATGCTCAAGTGTTGGCTTCGACGATAAACAAGTGTTCAGGGCTGAGCTGGAGCTACTTAATCAACAGTGTGCTATCTCTGGGGAAGGAAAAATGAAAGAACAGGGCAGAGTGGGTGGAACACACTGCCCCTCTCCTGACCTCAGACACCTTGATGCCTACAGACTCCATGTTGGGAGAGTACAGTGGTTAGACCATTGATTTAAGTCCTTTCCTATCTTAAATTTTTCCTTCTTCCACACTCCTTCTCTCCCTTTCTTCCTTTTTTTTTTTTCAAGAACAAAGTCTCTTTCTAACCCAGTCTAACCTAGAACTCACAGTCCTTCTGCCTCGGCCTCACAAGTGCTAATATCAGAAGTGTGTACCACTGCAACTAACCCTCTTCCTTTGGGGCATGGACTTCCATTTGGATGCTGGCCCATCCCTACCCTCTGGTCCAGATTCACACTACTGAAGCCCACAATCTCTGATGTCCTGGTTCATGAGCCATGTGGCTCACTGTCGGAGACCTCGAAGGATGATGTAGTAGCTATTCCTGGTTGTCAACTTGACTATATCTGGAATGAACTAATCAAGAATTGGAAGGCTCACCTATGATCCTAATCTGGAGGCTCGGAGATACAAGTTTCTGATCTGGATCTTGGCATGGAGATCTTGAAGCATAGTGACCATGAATTCCAGAAGATTAAGACAAGGAGATCTCTGAGTTCAAGGTCATCTGGGATTAATGGGGCAGTGGCACACGCCTTTAATCTGGGCCACACCCTCTGCTGGAGACCTATATAAGGACATTGGAAGAAGGAAGATTCACTCTGACTCTAACTGGCCTGCTTGCCTTGTGGGACCAAGCAACTGCTAGATCCTTGGACTTCCATCCACAGCTACTCCTGACCATTGTTGGGGAGTTGGACTATAAGCTGTAAGTCATCAACAAATTCTCTAACTATATAGAGACTACCCATATGTTCTGTGACTCTAGAGAATCCTGACTAATACAGATGATGAACACCAATTATGCCCTACAGTCCCCCCCCCCCGCCCCGTCACCCAAGCCCAGGTCTATTGCAAGGACAAAACGTAGGGTCAGTGTCTGCCCTGGCTCTTCTCCTAGGCTCACTATGGTGGGGCCTCTTCTCCATAGCATACACCCAGAAGGACACTGCCTTCGAGGACCTCTTAAAGGAGGCTTTTATTCTATGCTAAGTCAGAGTGACTCTAAACATCTGAAGGTTTTAGGAAGTTGATGAAGAAAGAATGGGGACCCAAAGGCAGCCACACTAACTGATGGTTTTATGTCATGGCGTTCAGTGTTTGCCTGAACCCACATGAACACACATAAAGATGCCCCCATCCCCAAGCCTTCAACACCTCACCCTCTCCTCTGAGAGCCACCTAGGATTCCTCTCCAATACCTTTCCCCTTTCTGGCTTTGCTCTCATCCCAAACCTTATCCTTCCCTTCCCGGTGCCCTGTGTCTGAATCTACAAAGAGATGAGTAGACCTCATCTCTCTCCTTTATGCACACACACCCCATGCACACACCTGACACATGACAAGGCTGTGTGTGCGCGTGTCACTTGGCAGAGACTAATGGCATTTTAAAAGGTTACTTCTCTTACAGTAAACTGTTCAGTCCAGGGACAGACACCTTGTGAGTTTCTTTATTCATGAAGCCTCCATCTTCTTCCTGGGATTGATGGGTGACAGCTCTTGGCTATAGGCCCTCCTTAGATGTATTTACAGTTGCCTCTGAAGTACACCTTTAATCAAAGGGGCCATGACTCATTGACGCGTCGTCGGAATATTACGGAGTATCTCATTAAGATGTTAATAGCTTCTGTCTGGCCATATCGATCCTGATGTCAGCTATTGTTCGAATAATAAGCAAAGCTGATTTTTAAAATTTCATCTTTCAACCATGCTGACTGATAAAGGAGGCTCTGAGGGGAAACAGGTGACTCAGAGGCCTCCGTCCAAACGGACATGAAATAAAGAGGGTTCTGTCAAACTATGCTGGGGATGCCGGCTTGTTAGGACAAACTAGATTTGGGGAAAGTGTTTTCTTTTTTCCTAAACAAATCAATCAGCAATGGTGGCTCCGAATCCCTACCTCGTATGAATCTCTAGTAGCCTGAGCAGTTCGAGTGTCGCGAAGCCCGGACTGCACAGGACCCACATTCGGAGAGCCACTAGGGGCTCTCCAAAAGTAAGGCCTAAGGCCAGGGTCTTCCATCACCTGAATGCTTGGTGGCTTCTACCCCACTCACCTTCCACCCTCTGGTCCTTAAGGCAGTTAAAGCCGCAGTTTCCTGACGGTCTCTCTGCTGCTCTTTCAACCTTGGCTGTGCAGGGGTGATAAAGGAGTCCTTCCTCCCCTTTAGTTCAAAAGCTCTCTTGAAGCTCCTGTCCATGTGTCCCATCCCGAAACCTGCCCTACTTTGTGCCGGCAGCACCTACCTAAGGTAGCCCTGCTTGATTTGAACCCGATGCTCCCTTTTGTGTAGTGGTCTGTGCTATTTGTCGGCTTTTGCCTGTTTCTTCCTTGTGTCTCTAATCTACTCTAGTCTTACCAGGTCCATGTTGGGCAGGTAGTAGGTGTTCAGTTAAACCCTGGTTGAGAGCTCATTTGGCAGAGTGCTTGTCATACAAGCACAAAGACTTGAGTTCAATCCTCAAGACCCAAAACAACAACAACAACAACAACAAACCGAACAACCAAAACAAGCTACAAGCACAAACAAAACCACAGGAGTTGGGGGCGAATGTTTCTAACACCAGAGCTAAAGGCTCAGACAGCAGAGATGTGCGGTTCGTTGGCTACCCAGTTCACCTGATTGGTGAGCTCTGGACCAGTTGAAGCCAGTCTCAAAAGACAAGGTGGACAGCTCCAAACGGACAAGGTCATACTCTGGCCTCTCATACATGTGTGCCTGTAACACATACATACATACATGTACCTTCACACACACAGAGGCGCGCGCGCGCGCACACACACACACATACACCCCTACTGAATCAATGAAAGGATCCCGAAATGCCCATAAGGTACTAAGCTAGAAGGGATTCTATCCAAGAGAATCAGGGAAAGAAGCCCATAGGAAACGGGCCACTCAGAGCGAGGAGGAGGAGGAGGAGCTTGGGGATGCATAGCTACACTTCCAATTGCTGCCTGCAGCTCACTTCAAGGGGAAAATCTCTGGCATGGGTCTGCGATTCAGAACTCAAGGGCCAGGGTCTAAAGACGTGTTCAAGACCCAAGTCAACATTTCCAGAACAAACACCCACAAGTAGAAATGGCAAGGACGGCTGACTCACCACCTCATGCTCCCAAGCCAGGGCTAGGCCCCGTTGGAAGATGGTTATCATTCCTTAGGACCCGCCGTCCCCGCCCTGGCGGAGCTGATGCCTTGTCAATGGGCCCATTCAGGCAGCCCGCTTTGCATATTATTCTTAATAAACATTCATAGCTCAGGCCATAATGGCCCTTTCAAGGCTCCTGCTTTGAATGTGTGTTAACGACAGAGTGCCTTTGTGTACTTACATGTAAAAATACACTGGCCACCCTGTTGATACGAAGCATATATATTTATAAATATTTATCACCGAGTCGTGGCTGACATTTCCAAAATGCTGCATTTGAATTAGACTCCGGGTTTTTTTTCTGTCTCCAAAGCTGAGAGGCCAGACGAGGTTAATTAATCCAATTTGGCCTAATAACGTGCTGCGTAATGATCTCCATGCCCTGGGTTATTTGTCAAGGGGGAGGGGCTCTCACTGTGACTTGAAGAGGAGGGGTTATGACTCCAGACTGGATCTCCTGCCAGCCAGGGCAATGGAGACACTGTCCCCATGGTGCCCCTAGGGGGACAGATGAGGACCAGACAGTTGTAAGTGAAGCCCAGAGTCTGGACTTGGGTGATTCCCAAGAGAGGTGGCACTGGGGTCAATGAGCTCCTTTCCTGGGTCTGTCCCTGCTGTGCATTAGCCCCTGGGATGCACTGCTCACTCAGAAAAGGCGTTCTGACCATGTTCACAAGAACAGGACCGGGGCCCCTTGCTTTCAAGGCTGTTTACACCCATGGACATTGACGAGGCGTTAGACAGAACTCAGGTATCTGTTAAGGACTGGCCACAAGGAATTCCTGGTCATTGAATAATGATGGAGTAGGCTGGGCAGTTGGCTCAATGTGCAAGCATGAGGATCTGAGTTGCATCCCCAGAATGTACATGGCATGGCAACCTGGAACCCTAGCACTGGAGGTGGGAAGACATCTGGATCATTGCGAGTCAGGCCAGCCAGTTTAGCCTAACCTGCAACCAGATCCCTGTCTTAAAAACCAAGGTGGATGGTGTCTAACGAATGGCACCAAGGTTGACTTCTAGCTTCTATACACACACCCCTAAACATACACACATACATGTACACACATGTTCACATGTACGTGCACAGGCACACGTGTCTGTGCATACCCACATACATGCTCATGCACAGGCGCGCGCACACACAGATATATACACACATACATGCACACACACGTACATACATTTGCACAGCTACACAAACATACACACATGCACAGGCACACACACATGTGTGTGCACACTCACACCCACATATATGCTCACGCACAGGGACACACACACACACACATATATACACACATACATGCACATACACATGCACACACATGCACAGCTACACAAACATACATGCACAGGCACACTCACACACAAATACATACACATACATTCACACATACATACACACATGCACACATGTGCACAGGCACATGCGCACACACACATATGCGCACATGTGCACACATGCATGGCTACACAAACATGCACTCACATGCACAGGCACACACACATCCACACACAAACACAAGCACACACATGATGCATTGATGAGGTTAGTGGTTAACATCTTTCTCCAGGCTGTTTCACAGAGTGCTGTGTGTTTAGGGTGTGACTGTAAAGCTGAGTGAGTTCTCCCATTTGTCTCAGCAAAGATTTCCTTTTTGGTTCATCTGGATTCTTATGGGACTTGTCTTTGCTGGCAGATGGGTGTAAGGCACCGAGGCTGGGATAGTATCCTGAAAAGAGGACCTTGAGCCATATCTAAGTTACCCGAAAGTCCTAACCTCTCACTTGCTTTTCCTCAGCTCCACCTGCCTCAGTCCTGCCTTGGATGATAGGTCTCTCCTTCTCCTCAGTGGCTTCTCTTAAGAATCCTGGTTGCCAGTCCTCATTCTCCATCCCCAGGTCACCTCCCAGGTCACAGGACAGACCAAACAGATAGCTGTGGTTTGAGTATGAAAGGGTCACAGGTAGGAACACTTGGTCCCCAGCTGTGGCTGTTTGTATCTTTGGGAGATTGAGCCTTGGTGGTGAATGGGTCACTGGGGGGTGGGCTTTATAGAGGCTTTCTGTTCACCTGCTTCCTGATGGTGGATACACTGTAGCCAGCCTTTTACCTGCTTCCTGACGGTGGATACACTGTAGCCAGTCTTTTATCTGCTTCCTGACATACACTGTAGCCCGCTTTTTACTCTTGCCACTGTGCTTCCCTGCCTTGGTGAACCCTTCCTGACTAAAGCTGTTCTTGTCATATACTTTGTCAAAACATCGTGACAGGACACTAACAGAGTGCCTTGTCACCTCCCAGCTTGTCACTCTTCAGGTCTGCCCAGTGGACTTCTCCATCCACACCACCCTTGCCAGTTCATTTTCCCCTCCTGTTTTTTCCTTTAAGCTGCAAGGAGCCAGTGCCATCCACTGAGGACTGAAATGGAACCAGGGGGCCAAGTCCAAGTGCAAACTGCCTCTGGTATGTTGGGACACCCCGTGCACACTCATTTGATCACTGAGCCATCTCTGCTGCCCCTAATGCCTCTTTTCTGCACACCACACAGTCCATTAACAACCACACCAAGGTGCAAATTCCCATAGCAGCCTCTATTTAAGTTGAATCATATGACATTCCTAATAGTATAAGTCAGACCCAGCTAAAACCAAGTTTCATACACTTCAATATCACAGACCCCAGGGGCAAGAGCTGGAAGAAAGGGCTGGGGACATGGCTCAAGGGTTAAGAGCACTAGTTGATTTTCCAGGGAACCCAGTTTGGCGCCTAGCACCCAGATAATGGCTCACAGCCATCTGTAACTCCAGTTCCATGGGATCTGATGCCCTCATCTGGCTGCCTCTGGCATCAAGACTGAGTGGTACCCAGACATACACATGAAAATAAGAATAATAAATATTTTTAAACAGAGTTTGAAAGCTGGATAATGATGACCCACACCTTTAATACTAGCACTCTGAATACAGAGGCTCTCAGATCTCTGTGAGTTTGAATGCAGCCTGGTCTATAGAGCAAGTTCCAAGATAGCCAGGACTACACAGAAAAAACCTTGTCCAAAAAGAAAAGAAAAGAAAAGAAAAGAAAAAGATAAGTTTGGAGAAATAGAGAATCAAAAGAAAAAGAAGAAAGAAACACAGAAAGGAGGAGAAATACGGAAGGAAAATGAGCCCCTGTGTGTGCGCGAATGGCACCAGCAGTGACCGCTTTCCCTGGTCAGGGCACACACAGGGCACATGCGCAGCATGGTTTTCAGGTTGGAATTTGATCTGTGTTCTTTCAACCAAGGAGTTCTGTTCTACAATTGACTCATTTAAGAGTAGGTATTTAGCTCGCATTTGTTGGCTGATGAATGAACGCAGAGGTCAACCGGAGGGCTGCCAGCACCCCAAAACCGAAGAACGGAGAGCAAAAACACAACTCGTCTGTCTGAGCGATGGTGGCATTCTGGCATCTGTGATTTCCAACTCAGAGTCATTTGTCAGGTGACCTTGAGTAGAAATTCTAGCTCCTTTTTTGTGTGCAGCTATGGAAAAGAGGGATAATATTTATTCCATACAGGGCATCGCTAAAGGGGTGAAAGGTGATTGATCGCTATGACTGAGGAAGGAAGACGGCGTAATAAATACTAATTATAATAACCATGTTGGATTGGAAGAAAAATGCCTTTAAAAAAAAAAGGAGGAAGGAAAGAGAAATCTTTCCAAAAGAAAACCTCCTGGGACAGTATCCTGGGTCACAGACTCACGCTGGCCTAAAAGAACCCAAAGGTACACTGGGATAGGCAGACAGTCTTAAGGTTTTAAAATTGTCCATGCAGAATTTCATGTTGCAATTGTCAAATTATCTCAACTGTGGTATATTTGGGGCCAAAACTTGCAAGCAATTATACCTTTCTTCCCTTTACATAAAATACTAAGAATGAACGTCTAAATGCTAAGGTCGCAAATTATCCTCATGTAATGACCCCTGTGTACACGAGGCTACATATTTCATCCGGACCCTGGAGGAGGCCGGATCCTTCAGGGACTACTTCCGTGGCTCCCTGACTCCAATCCTGTGTCCCATAAGCCTCTGTTGGATCATCAGGAAATAAACAGAACTTTGGTGCTGGAGCTGAGAGCACAGATCTACCAAGCCCAGCCCCACCTCCTCCGTCTGCTTCCTCCAGGCTTCTCCCAGAGCACATAGCATAGCGGGGGTCCACGGTGAGGTTCACACACCTCCTGGGCTGCATACCAGCTCCTGGGAGAGAGGCCAATTGGCTTAGTTTGCGGCCAGACTGGTAAGGGGTGGTAATTGACACTTGAACAGGACATGTTGCATTCCTCCTCAGTGAGGCAGTAATTGAATACAGATGAGCCCCCCGCACGGTGACCCTGGAGTGTGCCACACACCTGGAAGCACTGAGGTTCAATTAATGTGTCACCGTCACTAATAGTGGCTACTGGTGAGAACCACCAGCCATCCCCTCGGGCCGAGCAGCTGGGGACAGAGTGGGGAGCAGAGAGTGACATTCAGGTAATTTACCTAACGATCTAAAATTACCAGAGGAATCCGCAGACCAACGGCGGTGATGACTCAGCAAAATTTCTCCTCACTGTTTTTCACACAGTCTCATGCCGTGTGCTGGGATTACACATGTGTGCCTTGGCATGTAGCTTCTAGGACAGCATTTTTACTGTTGCTTTTTTTTTTAAACTTGTGTATACATGTGGCTCTTGTGGCTATATGCATGTAAGTCAGGGTGCAGACAGAGACCAGAGAAATCCCCGTAACAGGAGTTACAAGCTGTTGTGAGATGTTCCATTTGGGTGCTGGGAACTGAACCCAGGTCCCCTCTACAAGAGCAGTACAGTGCTCTCAGCTATCTAGCCAGCTCTCTGACCCATTAACATTTTAAATAAACATGTTTAAAGAACTGCAATACAATCGGAAAGGCGGAACACCAAGAGGGGAATGCAGAATGTGACGCCCACCTTTTCGTGTTTTCAATATTCCTCAAGAATTTGTACAGTGTTTACAATGTCTCAGAACCAACAGGACCCAGTGATCATCAGTACAAAATGTAGAAGGACTCAGGGCAAAGAATTTGTATAGTGACTTGGAACAAACACCCCAGGCCAACAACAAGGTATGGGGAGAGTCCCAGGCAGTCTGCCTGCAGGATTTAGGGCTTCCTTGAAGAAATGGTATCTGGACCCAGTTGAGGTAGGAAAGCACATGGCATGATCAGTACATGCTAACCCCAGCCCAGTCCAACAGCCCCGAGAGCAGCTCTCAGTCCTTAAACTACCGAGGGACCAGGACCGGGTTCGGGACCCAAGCTGGAGTTTACAGTTTGCTTCTTTCACAGCTTGGGAGCTGACTTGTCTTCTCACATCCATCCACCAGCTTTGTTTGTTTGTTTGTTCGTTTCACTATGTGGAGAGAAGCATCCTCCAAGGGCTGTCTGCAGGAGAGAGGACCTGAGAGAGAACAACCACCTCTGTGTCTTTGGGGCTGCTGGTCTGAGTCCCAGTGGAGAGGTATGTTAAAGGGCTACAAGCCTAAGTGTGGGCAGTGTGTCCACAAGGCCTCGTGTGATAAAAATATCAGCTGCCTCTCCCCGTGGTAGACTCCATTCCCCCGGCCTGTTGATGTTGGACTCAGCCACATTATTTTCTTGGCCGCTGAACTGTGAATGGGAGTGATATGTGGTACTTCTGAGTAGAAGCCATAAGATGTCTCAAGCCAAAGCCACACTTTTCTTCCATTTCTGCCATAAAACCAGCTTGTCCCGATAGACACTCGGTCTTAAATCTTCAGTTTGACTCCCAGGTGAGCAGAACAAACACAGTACACACAGTGCTAAACCTAAAATCGGATAAGCGATCGCTGGGCAGTGGTGGCTCATGCCTTCAATCCCAGCACTTGAGAGGCAGAGGCAGGAGAATCTCTGTGAGTTCGAGACCTGAGACACATTCTCTGTTTTCTACAGGAATGAGCACGGGTGCACACACACGCACACACACACTGACTCCCCAAGGGAAACTGTCTAGGCAGTTCCTGAAGATAACACCACAGAAGATGTCACCGGCACCCTACTGAGGCTGTTGGAATGGTGGAATGAAGGAACATTGCCCTTAGAGCAAGGCCTAGAGATTCCATGTAGGCATGGGGACCCCACCTTAACACCTTGACAGCTCTGTGAAGCACTGTCCTGGTGGGAGCTACAGATGGCAAAGCAGAGTGGATCCCAGAAGACCATGTGTGGATCCCAGAAGACCATATGTGGATCCCAGAAGACCATGTGTGGATCCCAGAAGACCATGTGTGGATCCCAGAAGATCGTGTGTGGATCCCAGAAGATCATGTGTGGATCCCAGAAGATCATGTGTGGATCCCAGAAGATCGTTCGTGGATCCCAGAAGACCATGTGTGGATCCCAGAAGATCATGTGTGGATCCCAGAAGATCATGTGTGGATCCCAGAAGATCATTCGTGGATCCCAGAAGACCGTGCATGGATCCCAGAAGATCGTGCGTGGATCCCAGAAGATCGTGTGTGGATCCCAGAAGATCATTCATGGATCCCAGAAGATCATGTGTGGATCCCAGAAGATCGTGTGTGGATCCCAGAAGATCGTGTGTGGATCCCAGAAGATCGTTCGTGGATCCCAGAAGACCATGTGTGGATCCCAGAAGATCATGTGTAGATCCCAGAAGACTGTGTGTGGATCCCAGAAGATCGTGTGTAGATCCCAGAAGATCATGTGTGGATCCCAGAAGACCATGTGTGGATCCCAGAAGACCATGTGTGGATCCCAGAAGACCATGTGTGGATCCCAGAAGATCATGTGTGGATCCCAGAAGATCGTTCGTGGATCCCAGAAGATCGTTCGTGGATCCCAGAAGATCATGTGTGGATCCCAGAAAACCATGTGTGGATCCCAGAAGATCGTGTGTGGATCCCAGAAGATCATGTGTGGATCCCAGAAGATCATGTGTAGATCCCAGAAGACCATGTGTGGATCCCAGAAGATCATGTGTAGATCCCAGAAGACCATGTGTGGATCCCAGCAGATCATGTGTAGATCCCAGAAGACCATGTGTGGATCCCAGCAGATCGTGCATGGATCCCAGAAGATTGTGCATGGATCCCAGCTGCCAGACACTGAGCTGTTGGATTGAGATTTTCACTACTGGGTTTTGTTTTTGATCTGATTGTTTTTAATGCCTCCATTCTTCCCTCCTTTTGGAATAAAAAAAAAAGTTCAAAACCGACTTTATCTTATAGATGGCCACAGTTAAGAGACTCTGACTTTCTAAAGAGACACTGAATTTTCAGAGCATTGGAGATCTTATAGACCGAGGGGACTTTTGAAATTCTCTGTTTTTTCATGTTGTTGACATGAGGTCTTGAGGACAGACAAAAGTGTTACAGTTTAACAGTCCTGGGTTTGCACTTTGAGTGTACAAGGAGCCAAGTGTCCCAGGTGGTTTTCATTGTCAACGTGACATGTACTAGAGACACCTGGGAGGAGAGAATCTCAAGTGAAGAATTGCCTCAGTCAGACTGGCCCAGGGCCGGGTCTGTGAGAATCTGTCCAGACTGGTGATTGATGTAGGAAGCCTCAGTCCACTGTGGGCGGCACCATCACTAGGCAAGAGAACCCGGGCTGCAAGAAAGCAGGCTGGGCATGAGCTAGAGAGAAAGACAGAGAGTAGCCTTCTTCTGTGGTTTCTGCTTCAGTCCCTGCCTTGAGTTACCTCAATGATGGAATGTGACCTTAAGGGTTAGGCCAAATAAACTCGTCCCTGAGTTCTTTTGGTTGGAATTTGTTTGTTTGTTCATTTTGTTTTTTTGTTTTTTGAGACAGGGTTTTTCTGTGTAGCTCTGACTGTCCCAGAACTCACTCTGTAGGTCTGGCGGGTCTCAAACTCAGAGATCCACCTGCCTCTGTCTCCCAAGTACTGGGATCAAAGGTGTGTACCACCACTGCCCAGCTGGTTGGGATATTTTATTGTAACAACAGAAAGCAAACTAATATAATGCCCCCTTACTTACCTGAAGGAAAAAAAGTTATGTTTGAGGGTTATCGATAAGTCTGAATTAAATTGGTTCCAAGCTAATCACCTTCTCATCACTGTAACAAAATGCTTCACATTACTTAGCTCAGGGAGATGACTCATTGGGTAAAGCCACTTGCTACCAAGTCTGAGGAATAAGTTCCATCCCTAGGACTTACATGGTAGAGAGAAAGAACCAGTTCCCCCAAGTTCTCTGCCCTCCGTGTGCATAGTCTTGGCACTTCGGCTCCCACCCCACCCCCCGGAAAATAGACAGATACAGTTTTAAAAAGATAATCAAATTAGAAAGAGAAGGCTAACCTGGCTGTTTTGAGGTCCCCATCTGTGACTGGTTGGCCCCGTTTTACAGGACTCATGGTGTAGCATGGCTGTTCACTTCACAGCCAGGGGAAAGGAAGAAAAAACTGAGGTCCTCCGTGAGGACATGTCAGCTCTGTGTGCAACAGAAATTGAACATATGATTTAGCAGTGAGAACTCTGACAGGGTGTTGTGCCTATGCGTGTGTGTGTGTGTGTGTGTGTGTGTGTGTGCGCGTGTGTGCATGTGAGCTTGTGTGTGTGCACACACACGTGTGTGTGCTCATGTGTGTGTGAATGTGTGCATGTGAGCTTGTGTGTGTGCACATGAGTGTGTGTGTGTGTATGTGTGCATGTGAGCTTGTGTGTGTGCACATGAGTGTGTGTGTGTGTATGTGTGCATGTGAGCTTGTGTGTGTGCACACACACGTGTGTGTGCTCATGTGTGTGTGAATGTGTGCATGTGAGCTTGTGTGTGTGCACACACACGTGTGTGTGCTCATGTGTGTGCTCATGTGTGCATGTGAGCTTGTGTGTGCGTGCACATGAGTGTGTGTGTGTGTGTGTGTGTGTGTGTGTGTGTATCTGTACATGCAACAAATGAACCTACAGGTTCCTCCACTTCTAAAAGTCTACTAGGTAGGAAGTTGACTCTGGCCAGCAGCCCTGAGCCTTTGCAGCACCTGACCCAGTTATGACTCCTTGATGTGCCCTGCCTGCTCTTGACCCTGGCTGGAGCGACCCGAAAGAGGACTCTGCACCAACCTTCAGCCTCCAGAGGGTAACGACCTTTCTGTGCCTCAGAAGATGAGGACCACAGCTTGGCTCTCAGCACTGGCTTGATTCAGCCTGCGGAGGCTCTGGCTGGTGCTTAGAAGTACACTCTATTGTGGCAGTCTTACCCTGGTACGAGGCTTAACCTGGCAGAATCTAGAATAACCTAGGGGACAAATCTCTGAGCATGTCTGTGAGGGAGAGTGGGCCAACTGGGGGAGAAGACCCGTCCTGAATGTGGGTGGCACCATTGCATGGGTGGGAGGCACTGTTGCGTGGGTGGGGGTGGAGGCGTGGGCTGGAGGCATGAAAGTGTGGTCTGAATAAAAGGGAAAAGGCTGTTCAGCACTAGTATCTCAGGGTTTCTATTCCTGCACAAACATCAAGACCAAGAAGCAAGTAGGGGAGGAAAGGGTTAATTCAGCTTACACTTCCACATTGCTGTTCATCACCAAAGGAAGTCAGGACTGGAACTCAAGCAGGTCAGGAAGCAGGAGCTGATGCAGAGGCCATGGAGGGATGTTACTTACTGGCTTGCTTCCCCTGGCTTGCTCAGCCTGCTTTCTTATAGAACCCAGGACTACCAGACCAGGGATGGCCCCACCCACAAGGGGCCCTCCCCCTTGATCACTAAAGAGAAAATGTCTTACAGCTGATCTCATGGAGGCATTTGCTCAAGGGAGGCTCCTTTCTCTGTGATAACTCCAGCCTGTGTCAAGTTGACACACAAAACCAGCCAGGACAACTAGCGTCCTTCTCTTTGCTTTCTGTCTGCAGATGTGCTGTGACCTGATTCTCTGCCATGATAAACTACCCTTAAAACGTGACCCAAAATAAACTCTTCCTTCCCTAAATTGTCCTTGTCACGCTTTGTCACCGCAGTGAGACAAGCAACCAGCACTCTCAGTGGGGCAAACAAAAGCAAGTGTAAGGTGCTTCCCGTCCACAGTCAGCTCAGAGCAGCGGGACGAGCTGCTCCCCACCTCCCCGCCCCCACCCATCCCAGCCACAGCTCGAGGGGAACTGTCAGAGCCCAGTTAAAACCCACTTGAGAAAGGCGTAGAAGCCGAACTCTCAGGAAACTCAAGCCACACAAGGGTGCGCCACTGTTTCTCACAGGAGTAGAAGGGGTTTGAGTCCTCTTCTTTCTCAGTCGGTGTCCCCAAGACTGGAGGAAGTACATGCAGGCAAACACATCTCTATTGTCCACTCACAGGTGGCCGCTCTGGATGACTTCAGGCGAGGACGTCTCCCCAAAGCGACTCCAGATCAGTGAGGGGAAAGCCTCAAGGTCTACAGGGACATGCTCCTGCCTCTGGATTTGCCCCTGTCAGAACAGCAGTGTTCCTGGAAAGGCCATACTCCAAAAGTATATTTATATATATTTATATATTTGTTCTAGTATTTTCTACTTTCACGTTTCATGTGTATGTGGTACGTATGTGTATAAGCATATCTGCATGTGTTTGGACATGGGGGGCTCATGGTGTGGAGACGCAGGTTGGGGGAATGAAATCTAGACTATGCTTCTACATTATTCAGTGAGGCAGGCTGTCTCCGTCAAACTCTGCACTAATATAGCTAGTTTTGCTAGCCAGCTTGCTCTGGGGATCCCCTATCTCCACCTGGGGATCCGAACTCTGATCCTCACATCTGTCCCTATGAGGGGCAACTGCCTGAACCACTGAGCCATCCTCGCCAGCCCTGATCTTGACGTTTCTAATGAAAGATAATCATGGTGGGAAGTCCTGCATGCAGGATAAGGAGATACTGGGATACACATCAGCAAAGTTGGGGCTGAGTCCCACTGTGCATGAAGTCTGAAGGGTCCAGAGGGACAACTCAGCATCCAGATGTGTGAGTTCACACGGGCATCTGGATCCTTCTGGAAATTAACCTGTGAGGCGGATAGACACCAGGGCTTCCTGTGAGTGGGTAGAGGAATCGTCAGGTTCACAAATGAAGCCCAGGTGAGAAATTAAGTTTCTAAACCATGGAGAACCCTGGGCCTGGGGGGCACTGGTGTGGTGCTGCTAGGGGTCTTGGGGGATACCCCAAAATACACAAGGAGAAGCTGAGTCTGAGAGGAGTGACGGTGATACAGGAGAGGAAAGGAGAGGAAAGGAGAACTACAGGAGAGGTCCCGGGCTCCTGGGACCCACAGCTGAGCAGGAATCAGCAATGGCCCCAAGGGTGAGTCTCAGGAACTGGCTGACCGACAGGAGGGAGATGGGGCTGGGGTCACTGGGAGTCTGAATGGAGCTTTGGGTTTTGTGGTGACAGGGACCATGGGGACTGGAGTCTGGGGCTCTTTTCTTCATGAGGAGCCTCCAGAGGGATCGATTGCAAGGACCGTGTTTGGAGGAGACGCCTTCCGAGTCACAGCGAGCAGAGGCAGACGCCTTTTGCAGCAGAATCCTCGGGTTAGGTCTGCAGGAATCCCACAAATTAAAGTTGCTGTACACATGACCTCATGAACAAACATCAATACTTGCGGGGAGGCAAGGTGCCGCAGACACGAAACTGACAGAAAGACCTGCATGCCAGACTCTGTTCTGAGTCCTGTAGGCAGCAAAGTCAACCATTCTGCTGAGTCCGTTCTTCAAGGAGGGTCTTCCCTAGGCCAGTAGGCATGCCTGACCCGGTCTTCCTCCTCTGAACATTTTGGTGGTCGTGTATTACTTGGGGGATACCTATCCCTGGTCTAGAGACACTCTGATCATTGGAACAACATGCAGACTGTAATGGTAAGTGTGAAATGCTTATGAGATAATGCTCTCACAAAGATGAATGACATCGGGAAAATTGGTAAGATCAGGAGGGAAAGTAAAAAGAATGGCTAAAAAAAGTCTCATGTGCCTGCTGCGTACATTTCCTGGGAAACTGTGAATACAAATCTCTTCATTCCAAAGAGGACACATGAGCAGACTGAAGAAATGTCTCCACTGCAAACCTAGTTGTGCTAGTGAGTATATCAGGATCACTTACAGGATCATGGACGGTGCAAAGCCCCGGAATACATCTGAAGACCTTACTGAGAAGGAGAAGCAGAGAGATGAAAATTCGGGAATGTATGAGCGGATGCAAGGTGTCTTTGTAAATAAAGTTTTATTAGAAGACCACTCTTTTTCATGGTGACACTTCCTGGAGAGTCTTTTCACACTATGACCCAGTTTTAAAAGGCCCAGTACCATGTAACTTTCAGAGCCTGAAACACTCACTTTCTGAATATTTACAAAATTGGCCTTGTGCTCTCTATATATCTGATTGGGAACCCAGGAGGAACAAATGGAGACGAAGAAAGATAGACGACGTTATTTGTTGTTTTGTTTTATTCTTTAAAAATTTGAGGCAGCTCGTAGCCTCCCCTCCCTTCCTGCAACACATGACCCCGGGATCCCCCCTCCCAGCTCTCCTGCTGCCGTGACTGACAAGGAAGCAGTCTTTGACGATGTGGTGGAAGAACGTGTGATCAACAAGAAGTACAAAATATGGAAGAACACCCCTTTTCTTTATGATCTGGTGATGACTCATGTCCTGGAGTGACCCAGCTTAACTGCCCAGTGGCTTCCAAATGTGACCAGGCCCAAAGGGAAAGACTTCAGCATTCATCGGCTTGTCCTGGGAACACACACACATCCGATGCACAAAACCACCTGGTGATAGCCAGTGTCCAACTCCCTGGTGTCAAGGCTCAGTTTGACGAATCCCATTATGACAGTGAGAAAGGAGAATTTGGAGGTTTCGGTTTCTGTCGGTGGGAAAATTGAAATAGAAATCAAGATCAACCATGAAGGAGAAGTAAAGAGGGCCCGGTACGTGCCTCAGAACCCTTGTGTCACTGCGACAGAGACACCATCCGGTGATGTGCTTGTTTTTGACTACACAAAGCACCCTTCTAAGCCAGAACCGTCTGGAGAAGGCAACCCAGATTTGCATCTCCGTGGACATCAGAATGAAGGTCATGGGCTTTCTTGGAATCCAAATCTCAGCGGGCACTTACTTAGTGCTTCGGGTGACCATGCCATCTGCCTGCGGGACATCAGTGCAGTTCCAAAAGAAGGAAAAGTGGTGGATGCGAAGACCATCTTTCTGGGGCACACAGCAGCAGTAGAGGATGTTTCCTGGCATCTGCTCCTCGAGTCTCTATTTAGGTCAGTTGCAGATGATCAGAAACTTATGATTTGGGATACTCCCTCAAACAATTACCTCCAAGCCAAGCCACTCGGCCAATGCTCACACAGCTGAAGTGAGTTGCTTACCTTTTAATCCTTTTCTTTAAAGATTTATTTATTTTATGTTATGAGTACACTGTAGCTGTACAGAGGCCCCGCTCGCTCCGGCCCAAAGATGTATTTATTGTTAAATGTAAGTACACTGTAGCTGTCCTCAGACACACCAGAAGAGGGTGTCAGATCTCACCACAGATGGTGTGAGCCACCATGTGGTTGCTGGGATTTGAACTCAGGACCTTCAGGAGAGCAGTCAGTGCTTTCAATCCTTAGAGTGAGTTCATTCTTGACACAGGATCAGCTGACAGGACTGTTGCCTCGTGAGATCTGAGAAATCTGAAACTCAAGTTGCAGTACTCTGAATCACATAAGGATGAACTAGTCCAAGTTCAGTGGTCACCTTACAGTGAGACTATCTTAGCTTGCAGTGGTACTGACCGTAGGCTGAATGTCTGGGATCTAGTAAAACTGGAGAACAGTTCCCAGAAGACGCAGAGGACCTGCCCACCAGAGCTGTTGTTTATTTGTGGTGGTCACGCTGCCAAGATTCCTGACTTCTCCTGGAATCCCAGTGAACCTTGGGTGCCTTGTTCTGTGTCAGAAGACAACACCATGCAACGTGGCAGATGGCGGAGAACATTTATAATGATGAAGACCAGAAGTGAGGATCCAGAAGGGCAAGGATCCTAGACGTGTCTGCACTTGGGATTCTAGACTCTCCTTGTTTTCCTCTGAACCCCAAGATGAATTCAACACTGGTTTGAGACACTGACTTTGTTCATTTACCCAACTACAATGGGTGTCACCAACGATGCTACTAGCCCAAACATGGGTGTTTTCTAAATCTTAACTGGGGGGCTTAATTCAGCAAAGCCTCGTTGGTGGCTCCAACTGTAGCCAGATAGCTGAACAAAGTCTGTTTTCTGTTGTGTGTGGCTTTTTTCCTTCCTTCCTTTTTCTTTCTTTCCTTCTTTTTTCTTTTTCTTTTTTTAGCTTGGAACCACCAAGTGGTAAAAATGTATGTTTTTACCTAGGAGTTGTACCACTGGTGAACTGTCATGTTGAGAAAAGAGTGAATTGCTAGTTTGCATTTGTTTTTAAGATTAAATTAATCCTTGATAAAAGTTGCTTTTTTAGGGGTTAGTCTTTGACCACTATAGTCTGATGCCATCTCCATTTTGGTTGACCTGTCTCACCCTCAGGCCTGTTACTCTCTATGACTGTTTAAGTGCTTATAATGGAATAAATTGCATATATACATATATATGCATATATATACATATGTGTGCAATTTGTTCCATTTATATATGTGAATATATATATTATATGTATATATATTATATATATATAAGAATTTGATGCATTGTATTTTGAGTGTTCCCTCCTGGTCAATCCGAGACTGGCCCTGCATTTTGTACCTACTCAACTTTGTGTCGTTGTGCCCCTTTGAGCCCAATTAGGGCCGCCTATATGTTCTGGAGTGTGCAGTCCTCCTCTGCATCATGGTTGACCGTCCAGTGGTCACATTCCTAAAGGAAGCTAATTTTGGGGTCTGGAGAGATGGCTCAGGGTTAAGAGCACTGACTGCTGTTCCAAAGGTTCTGAGTTCAATTCTCAGCACCCACATGGTGGCTCACAACCATCTGTAAAGGCATCCGATGTCCTCTTCTGGTGTATCTGAAGACAGCTACAGTGTATTCATATACATAAAATAAATGAATCTAAAAAAAAAAAAAGAAAGCTAATTTTCTTCTCTCAGGAGTTAACTCCAAATAGCTTCTCAGCTAGGGGTGGGGCTTCATGCCCACCTCCCCTTTTCCACGCCCACTCCCCCTTCCATGCCCACCTCCCCTTTTCCACACCCACCTCCCCCTTTCCACGCCCACCTCCCCTTCCACGCCCACTTCCCCTTCCACGCCCACCTTCCCTTTTCCACGCCCACCTCCCCTTTCCATACAGGTCATGATCTTGCATGATCTTGTGCATTCTGTCCTGATCACCATGCGTTCCTATGTGCAGCTGCCCTGCTGTGTCTGCTAAACATGATCTCGTTGTACTCGTCCACCCACCCAGGACAACATTTTAAGGGTAATTATTGTTTCCAGAGTTAACTGGAAATGTAAAGCCACAGAGCCAGAGAACACAGTACGGTCCAAGGGGGTAAGTGAGGAGCAGATCTCTGAGGAGTAGTGTGCAGAGTTGCACCTTCCTAGAAACTGCCGGCTTGTGACTCTGACCTTATTTGGAAATAGTTTCTTTGCAGATGTCATCAAGCTAAGGATTTGGTTTTGCTTTAGTGCCAGAGACCAACTCTGGGGCTAAGCTTGGGCTGTGCCCCCAAGCTACATCCTCTGCAATCAAGTTCAGGACCTTTTTATTATTAATTTATTTATAATTTGTTTTTATTATTTTAACTTTTGTGTATGTGAGTCATGTAAGTGCTCCTAGGGACCAGAGGTATCACCCCTGGAGCTGGAGTTACAGTAGGCAGTGGTGGACTGCCTGGCAGAGCCATGTATGCCCTCCTGCTTGAACTAAACTCAGATCTTCTACAACAGCAGTACAGGCTCTTAAGTATTGAGACATCTCTCCAGGCCTGGATGGTGCCTATAACACACACACACACACACACACACACACACATGCGAGAGTGATAGATAGCTTAGTAGTTAATAACATCTACTGTTCTTGAAAAGGACTGGATTCCATTCTCAGCACTCACATTAGATGTTCAAAACCACTTTGCTTGTGTGTTTGTTTGTTTTTGGGCACAGGATCTCACATAGCCCAGGCTGGCCTCAAAACTCAGTATATAGCCAAGGATGACGACCTTCTGGTCCTTCTGTCTCCTCTCCCTGGGATTACTGATGTATACCCGGAATGCAGGGCTTGCTTAATGCTAGACCGGAACTCTGCTGAGGGAGCCACAGCCCAGACCCTAAGAACACATCTTTTAGGCCTGTGTGAGTAAACACTTCACAGACAAACGTTAGTACCAAGGCGTCACTAGCAAGGACGAATGTTATTAACCAAACAAGAGGGGCTTCATCACCATTGCCATTAATCTAGTTAATAACTCTTACACTAAAAAATAAACAAATAAAACTGACCGCATAAAACACCCTAGTCAGAAAGAGAGAAAAAGTGGGCTGAGTAGAATGGTTGCCTAGCAACCCCCAAGACCCTCGATTCCACCAAGCCTAGCGCAGCAGAAAGGGGTGGAGAGAAGGAAAGAGGAATAGAAAGGGAATGACGGTAGGAAAGGTCAGGGAGAGGAGGAGAGGGGGAAGGGGTCATTATACCTGTGACAGTCACCCAGATAAAAGTACCCTGTGCGTCCCTGTATGTCCTCTAAGTGACTCCACTATTCCCCGCCCCCGCCCGCGCCCCGCCCCGCCCCGCCCCCACCCTCTCACACAATCTTCACCGAGCTGGCCTCTGAAGGTTTGTCAGGTGTCTGGGTGTGACAAACATTGCTGTCCCCACGCTGAGCTCAGACAGAGTTGTCAGCCCTGGTGACGTGGATTGTGGATTACGTTTTTCCGTTTAAATTCCTATTATTTTTGTATTTGACAGCCGATTTCTTCTGAACTCTGAGTATCCTTACAGTTTTTCAAACTAAGCCCCGCCCCCAAATGGTTCTGTCTCTGAATCTTCCCTTTGCAGGGATCTGAGAGTCTTAGAGGTTACACACACTTGTTGCTCTTGCAGACACATAAGGCTCACAACTGCCTCTAACCCCAGCTCTGGGGGACCCACCATCCTCTTCTGACCTCTGAGGGATACATGTATAAACACACATGTATACACAGATAATAATAACCTTTTCTTAAAACCTTCCCTTTTCAGGCATCATGACTGAGAGATCAGGTGCTGTGAAGCGGAGAGGGGCACACTGTGCGGAACCACATAGAGAACAGTTATGTCCCCGGATTCGGTCCCCAGTACATGAGGCAGCTTTTACTCAGGGCGGGGAATCCTAGTGGGAAAATTGTCAGTGGGCCAAGCGCTGCCTTATGAGTATGAGGGCCTGAGTTTGATCTCCAGCACCCGTATGAAGACATTGGGTGTGGACCCTGCTGGGGATCTAGAAGTGTGGACACAGGCAAACCCCTGAAGCTTACTGCCAACCAGCCCAGCTGTCTTAGCCAGGGTTTCTATTCCTCACAAAACATCATGACCAAGAAGCAGGCAGCACACACCTGTCTTCTAGGCTCCAGCTGCCTGTACTCCACTGCTGCTGCTGTTCTTGGTCATCTCATGGCACTGGCATCTCCAAAACACTGCTGTCTTCTGTTGTAACTAGGCTTCACCAATAGCCTCTCATAGGCTTACTTCATGGTGACAAGCCTCAACTCCTTTGCATGACCCCAGTCCTGGGTCATCAATTGTAACTGAGGCTGCACCTTCACCAATGGCCTTCTGCGGCCTCTCACAGTGCTGAGTCTCAGCTGCTCTTCATGACCCCTTCCTGCCTTCAAAACCAGTACCACCTGGGTGACTCTTACACAGTACCAAGTCCAGCCACAGCACAAGGTACAACCTTGGTTATCTCTGGAACACAGCCTCTGTGCTCTCAGAAAACACTTCCCAGAAGATTTCACCTCAGTGATGCTGGTCTCTTCTTAATCACTGGTAAATTTTTAGTTTCAGCTAACCAGTATCAATAGTCCCAGTAATGCAAAGGTTTCATTTTAGAAGTTCTAGTATTTTGTTATTCACAGCTAACCCCAGCTAATCAAAACCATGGACTCTTTACGATCAAAATAGCAACAGCCCTGATAAGAGTCTTTAATCTTCCCTCTGAAATTTCACAATCCAGGCTTCTGTCTTCTGCACTGTTCTTAACAATATCTTCCAACCTCCTACACAACATCCCACAGAGCTCTTAACACTGAATGGATCTTCTAGCCCAAAGTTCCAAAGTACTTTCACAGTCCTTCCCAAACCACACTATGCTGGTACCAATTTGTCTTAGTCAGGGTTTCTATTCCTGCACAAACATCATGACCAAGAAGCAAGTTGGAGAGGAAAGGGTTCATTTAGCTTACACTTCCACATTGCTGTTCATCACCAAAGGAAGTCAGGACTGGAACTCAAGCAGGTCAGGAAGCAGGAGCTGATGCAGAGGCCATGAAGGGATGCTTCTCACTGGCTTGCTCCCCCTGGCTTGCTCAGCTTGCTTTCTTATAGAACCCAAGACCACCAGCCCAGGAATGGCACCACCCACAAGGGGCTGGGCCCTTCCCCCTTGATCACTCATTGAGAAAATATCCCACAGCTGGATCTCATGGAGGCACTTCCTCACCTGAAGCTCCTTTCTCTGTGATAACTCCAGCCTGTGTCAAGTTGACACACAAAACCTGCCAGTACACCAGTCAACTGGTAGGTCAAAGGTCAGTGAGAGACCCTGTCTCAAAAGTGAGGTAGAGGGGGCTGGAGAGATGACTCAGCCATTAAGAGCACTGACTGCTCTTCCAGAGGTCCTGAGTTCGATTCCCAGCAATCACATGGTGGCTCACAACCATCTGTAATGGGATCCGATACCCTCTTCTGGTATATCTGAAGACAGCTACAGTGTGCTCGTATACATTAAATAAATCTTTATTTTAAAAAAAAAGTGAGGTGGAGACTGATTGAGAAAGACACCCAACATTGACCTCTGAACTACACACATGCACCCACATGCAATACATGCCCACGTGAACACGTGCCACACAAATGTACATACTCCCCAAGAAAAAACAAAAAGGTTGTCAAACTTACCATTTGACCCTGAGGAAACTAATAGCCCTGGTAATAAGACTTACAAGCAGGCTGGGCAGTGGTGGCGCACGCCTTTAATGCCAGCACTTGGGAGGCAGAGGCAGGCAGATTTCTGAGTTCGAGACCAACCTGGCCTACAGAGTCAGTTCCAGGGCTACACAGAGAAACCCTATCTCAAAAGATTTACACACAGTTACAATTTCTTTTTTAAATTCCAATTCTCCAATAGCCTTCCAGAGAAGTCCAGTCATGGACTCACCGTCTCCCATCATCCTCTCTGATATGCCCAAGATGGAAATACAAGGCCAGGCGGCCACTCTCTTTTCATTTACATGGGTCCCAGGGACCAAACTCAGGCCGCATCAGGCTTGTGCGCAAATGTTTTCACTCACCAAGCCGCCAGCTCAACTCTTACATTCTCTGCCTTTTGTCTGTTTGTTCTCTCTCATAGTTGATGTCATCTTCCAGTGTCTTGCTACTGAGCTTTTCTTTTTCTTTTTTTGTTTTTGTTTTTGTTTTTCAAGACAGGGTTTCTCTGTGTAGCCCTGGCTGTCCTGGAACTCACTCTGTAGACCAGGCTGACCTCGAACTCAGAAATCCGCCTGCCTCTGCCTCCCAAGTGCTGGGACTAAAGGCGTGCGCCACCACTGCCCAGCCGCTACTGAGTTTTTCTATCTTATGAATCCAGAAGGGGAGACTATAATGGGGAGGAGCAGCAGAAATCTGAGGGTGCACATAATTAACTACACTTAGTAACCAGAGAGTGAACCGGGAGTAGGCCACCGCTAGGAACGATCGAAAGCCCGTCCCTGTTCTCCAACAGGGCTGAACACTCTAAAGGTTCCACAACCTCTCCAAACAGCACTACAAACTCTTCAGGTACCAGCCTATGGGGGACATTCAAACCCCCACAAGCCCCGAGGACCCATCCTGGAGGGCCTCTTTCCTTCACGCAGGCTCCACCTCCTACAGCTCCCACAACCTCCCAAAAGAGCGCCACCAGCTGGGGACATTCAGAATGTGAGCCTGCCGGGTTGAGGTAAGAGAAAATCCCGAGCCCTTTAACAGATGCAAGGAGAACCCGTGTCCAGGCCCCGGGTCCAAGCACACTAATTCCACATCACCTGGAATTAATTCTGAGGAACATCAGACAGAAAGGCTAAGGAGCCACTTCAGAATAAAGAATCTAACGAGGCATGACAGCTGAAGGCACAACATCATCCTGGATCGGAGCCTGGGTCAGGGCAGAAGTTATAAACGACGTTATTTTGTAAATTGATGAAATTTGAATATAAATTCTGAGTTGGGTAAGAGTAGTGTCCAATAATAAATTTCCTAATTTTTGCAATCATCCTGAGGTTACGTGAAAGAGTATTTCTATTCTCAGGAGATGGACAGGGAAGAACTCGTGGGCCAGCGGGGCGTGGTGTCTCCAGAAGGGCACGATGTTTCCAGCCTGTTTCCCAATGAATCAGAGTCAATAATCAAATGGGAAGGGTTATGAACAACTGGGACTAAGGATGACGGTGCTTTCCTAAAGATTCTATACATCGGAAATTACACAAAGAGGATCCAAAAGGACCCATTCATTTCTCAGAGTTCACTCCCTCATCAGTGTGCATTTTGCTGGTTAAGAATGAGACCTTAGGAGCTGAGAGACAGAGGACCTGGGCTTGGTTTCTAGCACTCACATGACATGGTGGCTCACAACTGTCTGCAACTCCAGTTCCAAGGCACTTGCTCAATGCTGCCTTCTGGTCTCCTCAGCTCCTGCAATCACATGGTCCACATAAACTCATGCAAGCACACACATATATAGATCAAATCTTCCCCACCCTCTGTGTGTGTGTGTGTGTGTGTGTGTGTGTGTGCACGTATCTCAAAGGGTAAAGTCACTTGCTGCCGAGGCCAGCACCCTGAGTTTAATTCCCAGGATGCACATGGTAGAAGAGAATTGCTGACCTCTGACCTCCATGTGAGTGCCATGTACTTTCTCCCAACATATGCAACAATAAAACAAACAAATAAATGTAATTGAACAATTTTAATGTGACTTTACTAGGATAATAAGTGAATGAAAGACATCATCACAGGAAGTTAGAGAGCATCTACTACTGCCAAATCTGCAAATCCTGCACGCGGACGCTAGAGGCAGAAAGACCTGAGTTCAAGGTCATCTCAGCTAGGAAGCTCTTTAAAAAAAATTATTTATTTTATGTATGTGAGTACACTATCTTTGTCATCAGAAAAGGGCATCAGATCTCATTACAGATGGTTGTGAGCCGCCATGTGGTTGCCGGGAATTGAACTCAGGACCTCTGGAAGAGCAGACCGTGTGCTGAGCCATCTCTCCAGCCCTTGGCAGTTCATTCTAATCAACCTAAACTCAGCTGGTAAAGAGGGCTTCCTAATATGCACAAGCCCTGGGTTCCTTCCCAGCACCCGTGCACAGGGAGTGCTAAAGTGGAGCCCGGCAGGTAGAGGCAGGACAAATGTTCAAGGTCACTTGATGTGATGGTGCAAGCCATTAATCCCAGGCTGGTCTACAAAGCCAGTTCTGGCACAGCCAGAGGTATGTGGAGAAACCCTCAAAAAAACCAAACACAATTTCAAGGTCATTTTCGGTTACACAGCAAGTTCAGCATCATCCTGGGCTGCTCTTTAAAGGCTGAACCTTGAAACAGGCTGGAGGGTTAATTAACTTCCCTAGGTTTCTCTTTTGTTAATCTGTAAAATCGGCTAGAATCGCCACTAGCATCAGAGAGCCTGAGGTCAGTACAAAGCAAAGCTGCCGCATACTGCCCCTCTGTAGGATGCCCCACCCTCTGCAGGAAGCCCCACCCACTGTAGGATGCCCGCACCCCCTGCAGGAAGCCCCACCCTCTGCAGGAAGCCCCACCCACTGTAGGAAGCCCCACCCTCTGCAGGAAGCCCCACCCTCTGCAGGAAGCCCCACCCACTCTAGGAAGCTCCACCCCTGCAGGAAGCCCCACCCTCTGCAGGAAGGCCCTGTGCTCACATCTTAGCTTGCCAAGCCAATAGCTTGTCCTGCCGTCGTCCTTTGTCTGTGGTGGTTTGGACGAGAAATGCCCCCATAGGCTTGCATATCTGAACACTGTTCCAACTGGTGGTGGCTCTGCTTGGGAAGACTTAGTGCCGCCTTGTGAGAGGAAGTGCGTCACTGGAGTTCGGGTTCGGAGAGTTTGAAGAACTCAGCATTTGCTGTTCGCTCAATCTGCTTCCTGCTCCAGCTGCCACACCCCCCTACCATGGCGGACTCTCTGGAACAAGAAGCCAAATGAACCTTTCCTTTTGTAAACTGCCTTGGTCACGGTGATTTATCACGGCAGCCGAAAGGCACTAATGACAACGCCTCTTTTGCTCCGCGTTTGCTACTGCCTCTAAACCTGAAGGCGACAGAGGTGACTGCTCGGTTCCACAAGCCCTCTCTCTTTGCATCTCAGACAACGTATCCCTTTTCCAAGTGACCATTTTTACAGAGACACAACCCTCTTTTCCAAACACAGTGAAAAGGGAGGGGCTGGGACCTAACCAGCACATCCCTTAAAATCTGGAGTTTCCAAAATATTATGTACGGTCCCTGTGAGCTGGACACTCCATTTAGAATAGAGGAAGGGCCATCTCTGACTTCTGACTCTCTGTGGGGACAAATCAGAGCTGTGTTGTACTAACACAGCTAGGAAAACTGGAAAAATACCAAAGGGGCCTGCCCAACGTCAGAGAACAATCCAAATATCAGCTATTTCTGGAGAGATGCTAGAGACAAGCAGGCCAAGCTGGCTCTAGAGTCAGTCTCTCTTTCCCTGTGAACACTAACTCAACCACAAGCTGGAGATGCTGGGTACCGAGCCGTATCCACCTAAGACCAGCCTGTGAGGAGTGCATAGACTTGGGGAGAGCGGGGCAGCCAGAGGGATATAATTTCTTGGAATGAAAAGAAAAAGGAACTAGAGATATGAACTTCATAGTCTATGTGGGTTTCCTGCCCTGAGTTGAAAAACAAACTGGGAACCACTGAGAGATGAGAATCTGGGCTCACTTTTCAATATTCTCCTTGTTAGCTGACTGTCTACCCAAAAGACATCATCTCTGAACGTCAGAAAATGATCTTTAGTGAATACATCTTGGGGTGAAGTCATCCTAGATTTGGGGGTGTTCTTTACGGCAGCAACTGTTGTGATAAGATGGGTGAGAGCACAGAGACATGGATCATGTATGGCAGGGAGGTAGAGACCAAGGCAAGCCTGGGGTCACAGCTGGAAGGGACAGGGAGGATTCTTCCTCAGTCTTGAGAGGGAGTCTGTTGTGCCCTGCTGAGATGCTTATCCCACGATTCCCAGTCCCCTCAGGAATCCAAGAGAGTTCATTTCTCTCAGATAGACGCTCAGTCGGTAACCATTTCTTCCCATCAGTCCCAGGAAACAGTTGGAGTTTCTTGGTGCTGAACGTGTAGAACTGAGAACTTGAACAGCTGTCAGAGAGCAGGGGGGCGGGGGGGGGGCGACCCCGGGCTTCCCACTGAGATCCAGCAGCATCTGTCCCACAGAGAAGAGTCAATCACCTTCCTGATACTGTGACCAAGGCCCGAGAGAAGAACGGTTTATTTGGGTTATGCTTCCCAAGAAATAGATGGTGTTGGAGCAGAGGTGGCGGGCCATTGGAGCAGCAACTGTAGAGCTCACATCTCAAACCGCAGACAGAAAGCTCCCCAGCTAGGATAACTGAGAAACCTCAGGATGAGCATGAAAGAAAGAGTCTTGTCTTTTAGGATCTGCAAGGCTATTTTCTCCTGTCTTTTGAACAAGGACCTCACACTTTTATTTTGGACTGAAATGATGTGAATTGCCTATTCCCCACTGTGTCTTAAGGCAGAGCTCAAGTGAGGGAGAGTCAGGGTAACAGAAGGGAGGGGAGGAGAAGCTGGAGAGATGGCTCAGCGGCTAAGACACTGGCCGTTCTTGTAGAGGACCTGCGTTGGGTTCCCAGTACCAAATGGCAGCTCACAACCATTGGTATCTACACTTCCTGGGGATCTGGCGCCCTCTTCTGGCCTCCATGAACATCAGGCATGTGCCACATATATACACACAGGCAAAACACTCACACGTGTAACATAAAATAAATCTAAAGGGAGGATGTAAGTGGAAACTTGCAGTTGGGCTGGGAAAGCCTTTTTCTACCCACCGTGCATTTTGTTTTATTTTTAAATTTATTTTGTAAGTGTGTGAGTGTGCCTGATTCCTGAGGAGGTCGGAAAAGGAAGCTAGGTCCTCCAAATACAGACAGTTGTGAGCTGCCTCCTGGGTCCTGGGAATCAGTCTCCAGACTTCTGCAAGAGCATGAGTCAGCTCTCCAGCTCCATAATGAGTTCCTGAGCAGGGTGCTGGACTCACACAGAAGCAATCTCAACAGATACATGTGTCGGGGTTGAGGGCCATGGGTGTTTATAAGAACTGAAAGTTCTTAGCATAGACTTATTCTTTAAGATTTTGTTTTCATTTGAAAATCGTTTGGGGGGGGGTCTGGAGGAGATGGTTTAGTCAGCAAGGTGCTTGAAGCTGAGGAGTGAGACCCGAGTTCACCCCAGCATCTACATAGAAGCAACAAGCTGTAGTGCCATATGCCCCTAATCCTAATGCTGAGGGAACAGAGGCAGGAGGTTCCTGGAGCTCCCTGGCCAGTCTAGTGACTTCCTCAGGGCTTCCATTGCTGTGAACAGACACCATGACCAAGGCAACTCCTATAAGGACAACATTTAATTAGGGCTGGCTTACAGGTTCAGAGGTTCAGTCCATTATCATCATGGCGGGAACATGGCAACATCCAGGCAGGTATGGCACAGGAGGAGCTGAGAGTTCTACATCTTGTAGAACACACACACACACACACACACACACACACACACACACACACACACACATATGTGTGTGTATATATATACATATATACATATATGTGTATATATACATACATATGTATATATACACATATATTATATATATTATATAATATTATATATATATATGAGACCTCAAAGCCCTGCCTTCACAGTGGCACACTTCCTCTAACAAGGCTACGCCTTCTTTAATAAGGCCACACCTCCTACTAGTGCCACTTCCCATGAGCCAGGCATATTCAAATGGCTGTACCTAACCTCCTGGCAACCTTCAAGCCAGTGCTTTTGGTCCCCACGTGTGCACACACACACACACACACACACACACACACACACCTGCCTACACATAAGCACCATCATCTCTGAGTTCCCTCCATCTCTCAAGGACAGATGCACCTGACCACGTGTGACTGAGCATAGTAGGTACTTTTCTTATCTGCCCCAACTGTGACAGCTTGACACTAAAAACTTAAGGAGGAAACAATTGTTTGGGCCTCTGGTTCCCTGGTTCACAGTCTTTTGACTTGTGTGCTTAGACAGATCATCACGGCAGTATGGGGAATGTTCACATCCTAGCAAACAGGAAGCAGAGAGCAGGACAGGAAGTGTCAGGATGCCATCTTCAATGACCTACTTCCTCACTCAGAACCCCACCTCTGAAAGTTTCCAGAACCTTCCTAAATAGCACAACCAACGGGGAACCAAGCTCTGAAGCCATAAACCTATGGGGACATTTTGTTCAAATCACAGCAGGTGAGTGATTCACAGCGTACATGTGGGTGGTGGGCTCACACAGGCACAGTCTGGGTGGTAGATATACAAATGTGTGGGTGTGGAGGGCACCTGAAACACATAAAGGGAAAAAGCATCACCCTTCTTCTGAAAGTGTGGGGTCCCCAAGCACCCTAAATCTGGCTACAGTCACACCCACATAGTAGAGACCTGATTATAGCAAAATCACAGATACCCATCCTTCTGTGATGCGGGACTCTGCCTCTCATGGTACAGGTCAGACTCTGGCCCTGGCAGCCCTCACGGCCAGCCTCAGCCACCCGTCATCTGTGAGCCAATTAAACACACAAGCAATAGCAACAAGCAGAGAGAGTGTTCTTCAGTGTTTCACACTAGAAAGAGCCACAGATGGTCCAGTGACCTTTCTTCCATATCGGGGTTTGAATGGAAAATGTCTCTATGGGTTCAGGCCTTTGAATACTTGGTCTCCAGTTAGCCGTACTGTTTGGGAGAGGTTTAGGAGGTGTGTGAAGGCTTCCTGGAGAAAGTCTGTCACCGAGGGCCGGCTTTGAGAGTATACAGCTTTGCCCATTTACAACTTGCTCTCTCTGCTTGTGACAAAGGTGTGAGGTGTGAGCTCTCGGCTCTGTCCCTGCTGCCGTGCCTGCTGCCTTCTGCCCTGCCTCCACACCCCGATGACTCTTATCCCCCTGAATCCATAACCCCAAATAATCACTCTGCTCTATAAGTTGTTTTAGTCATAGTGTTTTATCACAGTGACAGAAAAGTGGCTAATGCAGCCCCCCCTCCCCAGGTCATCACCCAGGTGTTGATAGGAGGGTTAGATTTAAAGAGAGGGCAAGTATGCACAGTTAGAGGTCAAGACATCCACCATTAATCCGTCACAGTACAGGCTTCAGTAAGGTGGTGGTCAGACTGTGTGAGATCTCTTTCTGGGAGATCGGCTTCTCCTCTGCCTGCTAGACCAGGGTCTAGCCTGATCCTTCCTCCTCCAGCATGAGATTCCTAGAGAAATTCTGGTACCTTGGGGCCCACTATCTCTACAAAAGGGAGAGACACACGTATCTCTCTAAAGTATCTTCATTACTGCCGGGATGGCTATTCTAGGGACACCAAGAAAGAAAAAATACAGAGACTTTGGAAATACCCAAAGAGATGTCTTTAAGTCCACCACATGATAGCAGACCTATGTGTCTTTTGACCCAGAATATCAAGGCCTTGCAAGCATTTTGTGTCTTATGGTGATTGCCGGAGCCTTTCAACATTTGACACCATAAGCATGAGACACAGTCATGTTTAATTCCTAGACCCTGGAGACAGGGCACCAATGCCTTTATGGAATATCCCACAATCCTGTGCCCCAGATTCTCCAGATGGTAGGAATCTCTCCAAGAAAATGTGCCGGTTTGCACTCACCCAAACTCTGAAGGAACTGAGGGCCCTCTGAGGGCATAATCCAAGACCATGACTCCTGGTTCTCCTGACCCACTAAATTATACAAGGGCACCAGGCACCAGGCACCAGGCACGGAAGCTAAAATTAACGTTTCGTGGGGCATGCCAGAGAGTTCTTATGTCTCTGGTGGAAATTGTCCATGCTCTTGTGACAGACCAGTTTCCACTGATGTCCCCGTCGGGAGGGGGAAGAATCCAGTTCCTTGCTTTGTTTTTTCCCATGGCATAGGAAATCGCCACGTGGTCACCATGCTGCACCAAAGCCCACATAGTCACGTGGGCAGCCTGCTTGGCTTTTGGTGAAAATTCCACATTCACTCAACAAATATTTATTGGTCGTCTGTAATGAGCCTGGCTCAACATGAGGTGCTGAGGGCAAGAGACAGGATGGGCTGTAGCATGTGCTGGATCCTGGAGCCTGGAGCCTAGGCCTGCTGGGCCCCCTTCCCCCAGCCCCTGGCCACACAGTTCCTAGCCAAGTCTGATAATCACGTAGTGTCTAAGAATTGGAAGAATTCTGAGAGAAAGCAGTGCCCGACCCCGTGTCAGGCAGGAGGAGCTTAAATTCCCAGCCCTCTTCCTTCCCAGCTGTGCAGTAGGAGGCAGAGCCCATTTAGATAAGGTCAGAAAGGAAAAGCTGTACGCGGCCTAGGGGCCTGCAGGGAAGACCAGAGGGAAGACACGGCTATGGGAATCTTCCTTTCTCTACCCTGGGTGTGACTTTCACACACTGAAATAGTGTGCCCAAGTTGTAATAGGAACACTAGATGAATAGCTCAGCAGAATCCTGTGGGCCATGGTGGCACAGAACACACCCAGCACCCCAGCTGCCAGAGGCTGTAATGTGAAAATATCCAATGTCAAATTGCAGGACTTCTGTGATGTGGCCACAGTCCATCCTACCTGGCTTCACAGATGCTTTCTGAGCAGGATGGAAGGAGCACTCGGTCACAGAACACTGCGGATGTGAGCAGGCGGGGGGGCGGGGGGAGCTCTTAGCTACAGAGCACTACTGAGCTTCTCCAGAAGACCTTGTTCAGTTCTTAGCAGCTGTGCCGGTGTGTTGTGTTCTCACAACCGCCTGTAACTCCAGCTCCTGGGAATGTGATGTCCTCTTCTTGCCTCTATGGGAACCCACATGTATCCATGTACATGGACACACACACACACACACACACACACACACAGGGGTTTAGGGCAAGAGATTGACCTATAGACATGTGTAGGTACATGTGGTTGAGTGTGCTCACATGTACATATGTGCATGCATGAATATATGTGTAAATATGTGCAGCTGTGGGATCATAGAGGAGGCAACACATGGGGGTCAGAGAAGAAGGGGGAGAGAGAGAAGAAGGAGGAGAAGGAGGAGGAAAAGGAAGAGGAGACGATGACGATGACGACAACGATGACGAAGAAGAAGAAGAAGAAGAAGAAGAAGAAGAAGAAGAAGAAGAAGAAGAAGAAGAAGAAGAAGAAGAAGAAGAAGAAGAGGAGGAGGAGGAGGAGGAGGAGGAGGAGGAGGAGGAGGAGGAGGAGGAGGAGGAGGAGGAGGAGGAGAAGAACAGAGAGCACTCCATCTGTAGACCCGCTGTGGGGTCATAGAGGGGGCAACAGACAAGTCAAAGGCATAGGAGACATAAGACCATGGGCACAGTTTCACCTTCCCAGAAACTGCATGAATTTTCTTCTCCATTTAGTCTGTCTCCAAAACGTCCACCTGAGCCTCGAGTTCAGTGTGTTCCCAATCACTGGCCAATGATGTGAGGGTGAAATCTTCCACTCAATACACTAGTTAGCCCAGCCATGTTGTCTTTAGAGTCTAAAACTTCCTAACGTCTTACCATGTAATTAGTACTTGGTCAGGAAGAGCTGGAGATGTGGCAGTTTGACTGAGAATTGGCCCCATAGCCACATATGTTAGAATACTTGGTTTCTGGTTGGTGGAACTCTTTGGGAAGGATTAGGAGGTGTGGCCTTGTTGAAGGAGATGTAGGCAGCTTTTGAGATTTCAAACACCACACCACTCCCACATAGCACTGTCTTTCTATCTTGTAGTTGTCTCAGGATGGGAGCTCTCAGATATGGCTCCAGGTCCATGGCTGCCAGTCAGTGTCATGTTCTCCACCATGATGGTCATGGGCTCACCCTCCAAAACCATAAGGCCCCAATAAACTCCTCTGTCATGGTATCCTCACAGCAATAGAAAAGTACCTAAGACAGAGGATAT
The DNA here is from genome assembly GCA_036184385.1 of Tokudaia muenninki. NCBI lineage: Eukaryota > Metazoa > Chordata > Mammalia > Rodentia > Muridae > Tokudaia > Tokudaia muenninki. The sequence continues at coordinate 78,773,219 of BTHS01000015.1, forward strand.
ACCATGCACATACAGACTGCATGCATGTTTGTGCATATATATATGCATGCATATACTCATGCATGCATACATATACATGAGAGCACACTCAACCACATGTACCTACACATATGTTATGTGACATAGTTCCTAGGGGGGACATGAAAAAACAATGTCTACTCACAGGAGATAGAGAAACAATGGCAGACCAAAGGAAGAATACCGTTGAGTCCAACTTGGTGAACCAAGGAGTTTTATTGGGGCTACTTACAGGAACAGCTGTTACTCAGAGGCAACTGCACTGTCAGAGCCCAGCCCAGAAAGGGTGATGGCTCTTGAGAGCTGAAACTTTGGAGAGCACTAAGCAACCTGCCTACAGTTGCCAAGCTGGAGAATCACATCTAGGCCCCTCATCTGGCCTGAGCCTCTCCCAAGCAACTCTGTTTGTTAGAAAAGTGTCTCTCATTGACCCTTACTGCTTACATGGACTTAGGGAATCTGGTCAGTTTCAGGGACTTCCTAAAGCTTTTGAGTTGTTTATCCCTGACTTTTAAGGAGCTTCCATCCATGGAACTGGTATCTCAGAGGAGACTGTCATACAACAACAAAGTACACACGCATGCACAAGTGCACACATGCATGTGCATACATAAACACAGAATGTTTGTTGATGTCCCTACTAGCAGAAACCACAAAGGCACCAGCAATGTGCCTTCCATTCAGTCATTGAGTAAGTGCATTAACTTGCCTTGCCTAATTCCATTCATGGGTGCTACAGGGGAATCTGGGAAACAAACATGTATATAGGAATCAGGAAGGCATTTACCAAGCCATGGTGTTGGAGACTCTTAAAATCTTTGTATCAGCTGCACATCTTTTTCACTGAACACATACATATAAATATCAACAGCTGCCTACCTTCACCCTTTAAGTAGTTTGTTTTCAGAGCTTAACTGTATAAAGATCCTAGTGTTAGTTTTCTATTAGTAATGCTAATTATTATTATTATTATTTAAAATGATGCCAATAATAATTACAGTTTACTGAATACTTCCTTCTGGACAATAGGCTAGACCCTTTGTCATTTGTTATATTTATCTTTTTTTTTCCAAACAAGGCTTTTAAGTCCAAACTGATCTCCAACTCATGATCCACTTGCTACAGCCTCCCTAGGTGCTGGGATCACAGATGTATGTCATCACATCTGTCTTATATATCACTTTAAAATGAAAAGTTGAGCTAGGCATGGCGATGCACACCTTTAATCCCAGTACTCAGGAGGCAGAGGCAGGCAGATCTGAATTTGAGGTCAGCCTGGACTAAAGAGTGAAGTCCAGGATAGCCGGGGCTACACAGAGAAACCCTGTCTCAAAAACAAACAGACAGATAAATAAAATGAAAACTGCTAACTTCTTTCTGAGATAGCTGCTAGATATGCAGATAACGGGCTTAAGGGAAATCAAATCTTGTACCCATAACACAAATAAAAAAAAAAGTTTTGTTTTACATTGCACACACTTCCCTCAAGTCACATAAACAGAGACAGTGGTTCCAGGGCTGAGAACCTTGCTCTGGTCCTCGGTACACAGTACGTATAAGCCGGCCAGATTCTAACTCAAAGTCTGTGTGAGACTCAGAATGTTGGCGGTGGCGGGAACTCACTTTGTCACATAAATGCCTGGCTTGGGTCCAGGAAATGCTCAACAGTTCCCGCCCGAGTCACAGCCTGGGTGAGCACACTGAGGATTTCCCAATCGGACGGGCTGCCTTTCTTTTGCAGTAGGCTTCTTCTAAGCAAGTGGCTCTCCGGAATGCACACGAATAAGATGAACGTGCCTAAAGGGTGCAGCCCTCCGTCGGCTTCAGTCACCTTCTCACGCTAGGTGCGTCACCACCGCAGAAGACCAAAACCGTCTCGCGAGCCAGAAGTCATGCAGTCTGGCAACCCTGCACAGGGCACTGATTTGATATTCTTAATTATGTTGCGGCGGATGGGGTGGGGTGGGGGGAGGTGTACACATGAATGCAATGCTTGAGGAGTCCAGAAGAGGGCATCAGATCCTCTGGAGCTGGGCTTACAGGCAGATGTGAGCCGACTAAACTCGAGCTGGGAACCAAACTCAGCCCTGTGCAGGAATAGCCGTGTTCTTAACTGATGAGCCCTGGCTCCTCAATGTTTTGGCTTTTGTTGTTTTTATGTTGATAATGGGAACATCTTTTCCCAGCAAGTGCAATTGCTCCAGTCTGGATTACTTAGTAAGTTAGTTGCTCTATCGTAAGCTAGTCCTCACATAAACGTTAGCCACTGACATACGCTGATGCTCTCTAGCAGTGCCTAAGGCACTGGAAACCAACTCTAAATATACTCTCTGCTTCTGGTCACATGCGGGCTTCAAAGCTTGCCCTATACCAGGTGATAGTGGCACACACCTTTGATCTCAGCACTAGGGAGGCAGAGGAAGTCAGATCTCCGCTCTACAGAGAGAGTTCCAGAACAGCCAGGGCTATACAGAGAAACCCTGTCTTACAAAGAAAGAAAGAAAGAAAGAAAGAAAGAAAGAAAGAAAGAAAGAAAGAAAGAAAGAAAGAAAGAAAGAAAGAAAGAAAGAAAGAAAGGAAGGAAGGAAAGGAAGGAAGGAAGGGGAAGGGAAGGAAGGAAGGAAGGAAGGAAGGAAGGAAGGAAGGAAGGAAGGAAAGGAAAAGATAAAGAGAAGAGGCAAGCTTGTCTTACTCCTACCTATCAGGAAGGAGTAGACCTTAAGCAGGGATTGATAACTCCCTGCAGAGTAAATTGAAGTCAGTATGATTGGTTTGAGGAATTTTACTGACTTGAAAGCTTGGGCCTGCATTCCAATCAATCCCTTCTGACTTCCTGTTTGGGAGTGACCAGTCTTACTGCAAAAAAAAAAAAAAAAAAAAAAAAGCCTGCCCTTTAACCTCAGGCAGAGGCAGGCAGATTTCTGAGTTCGAGGCCAGCCTAGTCTACAGAGTGAGTTCCAGGACAGCCAGAGCTACACAGAGAAACCCTGACTTGAAAAAGCAACAAACAAAACAACACCAACTAAATTCAACTATTATTATTAACAATACTCGTGTTTTAACATTGTAAGTTCCTCTTGGAGCTTTTGAAGAATGAAACTTGAGCAGAAGAGCCAACTCAGCAGGTAAACGTGCTTGCTACAACCCCAAACCTGGAGTCCCTTGGCAACCCCAAACCTGGAGTCCTCTAACCCCAAACCTGAAACCTCTAACCATGAGTGGAAGTCATTCAAGAGTTTGAGGCCATCTTGAGCTACGTGAGATTCTGTCTCAAAAAAAAAAAAAAAAAAAAAAAAAAAAATTAAAGGAGAGGCTTCCAGCCTGGACTACATATTAAGCAAAATAAATAAAACCTAAGGGAAATCTTTTGGCTCCTGTCACGCAGGCTATTCTGAAATGTATGGCTCTGTATAGAATCCTCCTGGCACGGGCAGAGGAAGGCCGGGAGGCAGCATTACCCAACCAGACCTCGGTTTTATTTATTCCACATGGTTCCACAACGTGTTTGAACACGGGCATGCTATAATTTTTCTGGTGATTTCTATGAATCATTTTTTTTAATTATGAATAATGTTCTCAGAGACACTCCTGCAAAATTTTACCCAAGGTTCCCTTGGCAACCCTGACATAAAACATCTCAAGGGAAGCAGGTTCCAGGATCCACACAGAAAACCAGCTCCAGAGCAGAGATTCCTCAAGATCCATTAGTCATCTCTCAGCCACTGCCACGACCTGTCTCTTGATTCCTTCAAAGGAAGCCTGAGAGCGAGGACCACAAACTGACCTAGTAAAATGCAACTCATTAGTCCAAGGGTCACTACAGATAAATTTCCAAACTTAAATCGAATGCATTGTTTCTTGTGGCTAGGAATTATCCTTGGGTTTAAATGACTGCCTTTCTGTCACCCTCCGAGGGGCGGGGGGGGGGGGGGGGTGAGCTTTCAGGCAATCTGCTATGGGTGGCTTGTTTCTTGGCTCTCAATCCTATGCTTATGTGAGCTCTCCACTTACAGTCTTCATCTTTAGAACCCCAGAGCTGATGGATCTCCAACATCAAGGAAAGTCCAGACGTGCCAAGGCTCACAGTTATCCCGGTCTGTGGTTAGCTTACAGGAGGCCCTGGGTTCTCTCTCCAGCCTGCAGAAAACAAGCAAAGGAATGCCTGAGGTGTCCTTATGGACCAGAGGGTGGGGTTGGTCCTGGAATTCCAGAACTTCCTGCCGGTGAATCTCTTCAAGGATCTACTGCCCTTCATTTGTCAGAATTGGCTCTGAAATAGATAGATAGATGATATAAATAGATAGATAGATAGATAGATAGATAGATAGATAGATAGATAGATAGGGTAAACAGAAATATAAACAAGTCAGACAAGTTATATTATGGACACCAGGGTGCTGCTTAAACGGGGGTCGGGGGGGCAGGAGGAGTTCTTCCGGTCAATTACCTTAAATAGGCATCAATAAGCACTTTGTAAATTATTTCTCTGTGTGTAACAATGGCAACTTCCCCAGTAATCCAGTAATAAAAGCAGGTCTGCACGTGATCTTTCAAGTCGGCTTTAAAGTCGACTTCAAGTCGGTTTAAACCGTTTTTAAAACGGTATTTGAAGTCGCTGCCTGGTCCCGGTACTGTATAGATCTACCCTACCTACTCTTTGGATGCGGCTCCCACGGACACCTGCGCGCTCCCTACCCTCGGCCCCCGCCCCACCGCCTGCAGGGATTTACTGAGAAGCTGGGGTTCTCAATAAACACTTCTAACACCCTCGATCCTGGTTACCCTATGCCTAACGCAGGGCCTGGCAAATGGAAAGTCTCCGAAAATAAATAACTGGCCTCCACTCGCACGATTCCGTTCCACTGCGCATGCTTGCACTTGCCTCCTGTTCCTAAAAGGACAGTGACCAGCAGCCTGGGTGACAGGCCCCGGAACCCCACCTGATTACAACGCGTTTGAGGGAAACACAGAGAACCCTGTGGCACGAAAACAGAGTCCCTGTGCACATCCGCGGGGTGCAAGAAGCCCAGTCCCTCAGTGAACACGATTATTTTGCTTTTGTCCTCAAATTGGGAGGTGGGGAGGCTTCGAAGTTGGAGATCAAAAAGATCCGTACAAGTCGTTTGTCAGCTAAAGGATCCTTTCTCCGAGGTCAGTGTTCTTGACTTGAGGACAAGTGTTAATTTTATTCTTTCTCTCTCTCTCTCTCTCTCTCTCTCTCTCTCTCTCTCTCTCTCTCTCTCTCTCTCTCTCTCTCTCTCTCTCTCTCTCTCTCTCTCCCCCTTCGGTTTGTTTTACACGAAAACCAGTTCCACTCTGGGCGGACGGTTCCAAGATATTTGCTCTAGCATCTGGGTAGATCTCTATCTATGCCTCTCCCCTCATTTTAAAACTGGAGACGATTTGGACCGACGGGGCACGTTGGATTTTATTCCTTAATCGGGAGCCACTTCAGAATCTCACCCAAAAAAAGTGTTGATGCGTCCGCTCCCGCAGGGACTCTACAACCGATGGCTTGAAAGCTGGGGGCCTGCGCAGGGGTAAAAGACTCACTGACTTCCGATAGCTACCAGACAGATCTCCACTCTCTGTTGCCACTTTACCGGAGTCTCAGCGGTCCCAGGCCACTGGGAGTGGGCCCGAGACCCAGCTTATGCGGCTTCGCACGCACACGAGAGTCTCGCTCACTGAGCAAACCTCTGGGCTCAGGAGAGCCGTGGACCTGCCGTCAGGTTTTCAGTCTGAAAAAGGCCAAAAAAATCTTATCACCAGCTCGCACTGGGAGCCTCTTCCACGGAATTGAGAATCTTCCCGCGGAGTGCAAGCCTGCCCCCTCCCTCCAGCTAAGCCCTGCGGACCCCAGTGTGACCCAAAGCCCGCGGAGAGCTTCAGCGCCTGGTCAAGGAGCCCACATCTGCGTCCAGCTTTCGTTCGTTAGTGGCCAGGATGCAGAATTTCTGGCCACCGTTGGCCTTGGGTCCTGAGCGTCACCCCCTCCTCGAACGAAGGCTGAGAGTGTCCTAGATACACACCTCAGTAATCCTGCCTTTTACCTTGGCCTTTAAAAGAAAGAGGAAAAACAAAATGAAAATCTGAGCAAGACAGGGAGGGCCCGGACCGGGGTTTAGATCCGCCATCGCCGCCCGGGCTATGGCGCTGCCAGCCCTGCCTACCCGCTTTCCAGAAACGTTCTCTCCTTAAACTTTGAACGAATCCGTATATTCCAAATTTATTTAGAATAGGGAAGAGACTCCTCACTGGCAGCTTATAGTAAGTTAATTAAACGAAACGAGTTACTCTCTATAAAATATTGTGTCGACCCTGTATTGTAGCCAACTCGAATTTAAGCTTGGGCTATTATCTATCACGTAGGGGGTAAGGTGGGAGCATCTTATCTACGTTCTTTGATGTCCAGAAATATCTATCTCAGGTGGGTAGGTTTTGTTCTGTCTCTTAAAAGGGATATTTTTAGGTTGAGGGTTTTTTTGTTTTTTTGTTTTTTTTTTTTTTGGAAGGGCTGCTTCAGCGACGTCATAAATGAACTAATCGGGTTTTCAGATTTCAAGGCGGTGTGTAATTGATGTAACCACTGAGGAATTTCAGTACACAGCCGACTAAGCCTCCTCCTGCTTAGGGGTTTTCAAACGTGATCTCGGCCTCCCTGAAAGCTGTTTGTAGAGGAAAGCAGGCTTTGCCCGGTAGCAGGTGGGCTGCTTGGCCTCCACTAGGGATTTTGAGGGGCCAGTTTCCTTTAAGCTGCTCCAAGAGCCCTTTGGGAGAAACCAAGCGGGTGGTGGCAGGTCAGGTGACAGCCACTCTGGGATCTGACTACCCCTTCTTTTGCTGGAAGGGCCCAGTTTGAAGCTGGGCAGCTAGGTGTATCTACAGCCTAGGCCCCAGAGTAGCACCCCACCCCCACCCCCAGGAAGTCACTCCTGTCTGTGTTCGGGAGGAAGAAGAAGGCGTAGGAGGGGGAGGGACGTGTGTATGCCCTCAGCTGCTGCGTCTCTCAGAGACCAGGAAGAATGCAAGGTCAGATTTAGAAGACGGAGCTAGAACTCTGAAAGACAAATTTAAATGGGTCTGTTTATGCCACAGCCCGTGGTCCTCTCTCAGGAACTCTGAGAATCCCTACAGTAAGTTCCTAATGACAGTTTAAGTTCCTGGTCCCCTAAATGCATCTTCTTGAGAGAAGAGGAGAAGCAGTCACAAGTAACTGTGACCTTCTGGAGTCACCATCCTAGAATCTGTCGTCATCCTAGGTGACCAAGTCTAGAACTGCTCTTCTCCAAATCCAGCCCCCATGCACCCCAATACTGGGGCCTTAGAAATATCTCTTTTCTCCCAGGCAAGGAGAGGCTCACAGGAACAAGAAGAGCTGGTGTCCTGACTCTGCCATGGTGGTTGCCTGTTATAGGGCTCTCTACCTCAGACTCTGGAAACCTTATTCCTGGACCCACCATAAGAAGACAGATATGTCCCATTACTGGGGTCGGTTAAATGCCAAGACCAAGCTAAAGCGAACACTTTCTCCAGAGCAGTAACTTCCAGTAGTGGGAGAGAAGGAGGGAGGGAGATTTTATGCAACTTAAGAAGGAACAGGCAGGCTGTTACTATCTTGACCTCTGCCAGAACAAATTATTCTGAAATAGCTCCTGGCTACCTGTAATTATAGTTTAGACAATGGGTTTGTTAACATTGTAATTGTCTCCGAATAACAATGACCCCAAGGGGAGTCAGTGTAACTTATACATGGAGCAGAGTGAGGGCAGGAGAGTGTAGTATTCTTTAGGGCAGCTCATACCAGAAAAGATTTCCAGTTAAGAGACAGTTGCATCTGTGAAGCTGGGTGGGGATGAGGCTTGCTGAAGTAAGCACACATCCCACTGATTGCCGTGTAGATAATGGCTTAGAAATGAACGTTTCCAGTCTCCAAGGATTCAAGATTTTCTGTTTCCTCTGATAGCTCTGGACGTTGAAGCTCTCAAATTTCACTTGAGGCTCGAGACAGCCAGGAAGGGCTCTCCCCCTTTACACACACCTTGGTGGCGGTCAGATCTCTGATCTCCTTTTACAGTTCCAGTTTCCCCAGAGTCTATCCTGGGAGAAACATCTGTGGGGGCCTTGATCTACCGCAAAGCTGGTTTCTGCAGGGGATGGGCCTCAGGTAGGCACGGGGTGTGCAGCTTGGCAAGAACGGTCCCAAAGATCTGAAGCGGAAAATTCAAACAGATGTGGGGCAGCCTGGCCCCACCCCTTTCTTCTTGGGGCCCAAATTTCATCCAGATTAGTTTTCCTAATGGAAAATTTCTAAGAGGTGGGGCTGGTGGGCTGGGATTCTGATGAGGCATATTGACAGCTGGGTGCCTGGCCAACAGTGGGTCCACAGGATCCGTGGGTCACTTCTTCACACCTTCCCTCTGCAGGGTCCTTCCAGCCAGTGGGCAGAAAGCAGTTTCTAAGTGGTACCTGAGATCCTAGAGTCTCGGTAGCTCTGCCTCCTCCCCAGGGCCCAAGGCTGGTGCTGATGCTTACTGTTAAGCATTAGCCCCAGTCTGCAGACCCTTTCTCCAGCCCTGGAGTCAGAGCTGTACTAAACTATGGTCAGCGCCAATTAAAACTTGTCCAGGGCCTGGCACGGTGCCTCACGAGGTAAAGTACCTACTATACAACATGAGGACCTGAGTTTGGATCCTCAGAATCCATGTAAGGAGTGAAGAAGGATCAGGGGCTCTGTAAGGTCAGCTCCGCGGAATGGCGACAAACAGGAAGGCTGGGCCTCACTTGCCCATGGTCTTGTTGAAATAAGGCGACAAGTTCAGTGCAGAGACCCTGTCTCAAAACGTAAAGAGACAAGTGCCTGAGGAAGAGGTCCCCACTCAATCCCTGCTTTCCTCATGCCCTATGTATACCCATGCATACAACACCTCTCTCTCTCTCTCTCTCTCTCTCTCTCTCTCTCTCTCTCTCTCTCACACACACACACACACACACACACACACACACACACACACCTTTCCCATGTCAAACGGAGCTTCTAACTTAATACTGTCTCGCAATAATAGATAAACTGTGGATACCTGGAGTCTTGCTCTGAGGAACCCATGCTCCAGCTCCCGAGGAAGAGCTCTAGTTGGGTCCCAACTACAGGTTGGCCTTCTTCATTATTCCACACAGAGGTTAAACTCCTTCCTAGCTGGAAATCCTCTAGTACTGTGCGCAGAGACTTGGACTTTTGACGGTGGCGCTGGGGACCCTAGTTCTGGCGAAGTGTGGTGGGAACCGATGTTTGATGTTTGGAGAAGGGCTTAAGTAGAGCCTGCCTGGGCCTGGAGCTACCCCATACCCACTTCAATCGTCTTTACCATCTCCTCCCAAAAGCCAAAACTGTCTTTCGGATGCGGAAACGCCTGCCACCGCGAAAATCCAGTCGCACGAGTTCAGATACGCTTTCCTGTTACAAACTGGGAAATTCGTTTGAGAAGTTTGAGTTCTTGTTACTTGGAGGGCTTCTCTCACCTCCACTTAGCCATGTTTCTATGATCTGGGTAATCCCTTTCAAGCCGGGGAGGAATTCTCGGGAGTCCATAATTGAGGGTCGGGAATCCTGGGCGTGGGAGAAGCGTTAAACCCTAGTTGCAGAGTGCAAGGGCGCATTCCACGGAGGCCTGCGAAGCGGCGCCAGAGTGGGTCCGCGGCGGCAGGGTGGGTCCGCAGCCTCTGCTTGCCCGGAGCGGCTAAGGGCACAGTGCCACACCGAACTCCCGACCAGGGCTGCAGGTTTGGGCATTGGGTACTCGCGCCACCCGCAAACTGCCCCGACCGTGCACTTGCACCTCACTACCAGAAAATCCCGCAAGCGCAGAACCCAGATCCAAACTCGGAAGCGCTAAGCGTGAGCTCCTCGGTTCTCCCGCCTGGTGCGACTTCGCACCACGCAGCGCGCCGGTGTTTTAGTTTTGTTTTTTAATTAAGGAGCGAAGGGCCAGGGTTTGTGCACCGCGCGAAGCCCACAGCAGTCTACAACTCCTCGAAAGCCTTCGAACTTCGGGTTTTCAAATGGGGTTCCAGGAAAAGGACAGAAGAATCTGCTTCACGCGAGTGGTTAGGAGGCCCAGCTCTCCCAGAGCGGGTGAGGGAAGTCTGTAGGTCGACCTGCAAACTACTCTCAGACTTGGGAGAGGACTGGAGGGAGAGGAATGGGGTGGTGGCCAGGACATGGAAATCTCCTGTCGGGTTCCCATGGCCAGACTCCCCGCATCCCATAACTTTACAGCCACCAAGAAAGCCACCGGGACTACGACTACAAAAAGAACTGCCCTGAGGCCTCTCTGAGCCTCTGTCTGGGATCCAAGATGCCTGGGCATCTGACCCGCATCGGAAGATTCAGGCTCCAAAGAAGAATGTGGGTGGGTTCAAGCGACCTCCACCGCCAACGCCAGAGTGCTCGACCGCACTGAAGCGCCCGCACCTATCCCGGCCTCCCCAGCAGGGAAGATGCCACAAGATTATTTAACCTAGAGTGGCTCAGTGGGAGAATGCTTGCAATCGGTGACCGAGTCTCCCTTCGCCAACTGCCTCTGCTCCACCTCTGAGGGTCGCACCAGCGTTCCCGGTGACCCTGATTGGCTCTACTATGATCACCCTGAAGCTTTGGCCCAAAGTCTATTGCCCTGTTCCCGCTGGCGCCCCTTGGGCTCAGCGCCCCCGCATGCCCTCCGACCCACCCCGTGCGCCCAGGGCCTCTCTCTCTCTTCTCCAGAAGGCGCCAGACTCTTCTCACCCTGGACTCTAGAAGAGAAGGGGCGAAAAGGTCACTTCCGTGCACGCGTGCGTGTGGATGAGTGGGTGTGTGTGTAATTTTCCCTCGGGCCACCCCTTTAGGCTCGCGGACCGGCCACCCAAGGAAGGTGCAAGTGTGGGACCAGGATTGCCACCCCCTCGCCGGGCACTTGGCCAGCTGTTCGCGCCGCCTTTTCTGGGCCGCGCAGGCGAGTGACCTGCCCGGAGCCTCGGTGGAAACCAGCCACTGAAGCCCTCCCTCCTTCCTTCTCCGTCGCCCCGGCCGCCCATCCACGATCCCAGGTCCTCGGAGCTGGTCCGCGCGACGCTTCCCGCGCACTCAGCCCGGCTTACCTTACCCCGGGAGCGCGCCGGTCTCTCTTGGGGACAGTCCCCGGAGGTGGCGACTCGGAGGCGCGCCGGCGACTCCCGGGCCGCGGCGGGGGTCGGAGGCGAGACTCACCGCCCCCGCCGCGGCCCCTCCCCTCCCTCCCCCACCCCCCCGCGGCCCCGCGCAGCCGAGTCTCCGCCCGAAGGCGGGTCCGCCATAAACAAACGCGGCTCGGTCACACGTGGACCGCGGAGCAGCTGCGCCCCGCCACCGATCGCGGCTCCGGACGCCGGGGCGAAGGAAGCCGGAACAGCAGGGGAGGGCAGGAGAGCGCACCGAGCTCAGGCTCGGCTCCCGCCGCCGCCACCTCGCTCCGCTCCGGCTCAATGGCTCCGCGGCCGCCGCCGCCGCCGCCGCTACCGCCCTCGCCTTCCGCGGGCCCTCGCGGCAGCGGGTGCAAGCCCTCCGTGAAGGACTAAACAGGGCCGCCGCCTGCTCGCTCGCCAACCACAGCCCGGGAAGGTCGAGGCCCGAGACACTGGAGAGGAGGGGAAAGAGCGAGCTGGGAGCAGTTCCACACCGGACGGTCCATCCTCCAGCCTCAGACAGAGAAGGGGGCTGCGCCGCTGGTTTGCGACCGACCCAGGGCTGGCGCCCGTGCAGAAGCCGGTGGGTGCTCCAGGCTCGTCCCCCGCACCTGCCGGAGCCCGGCACCCCCCGACTCACCTGACCCCTGGCGTCCCTGTCCCCATCCCGCTGCCGCAGCCCAAGCGGGACTCCGCGGGCCTGGAGCGCAGCGAGGTCTAATATGCCCAGAGCCGAGGCGCGATGAAGGAGAAGTCCAAAAATGCGGCGAAAACCAGGAGGGAGAAGGAAAATGGCGAGTTTTACGAGCTGGCCAAGCTGCTCCCGCTGCCTTCGGCCATCACCTCGCAGCTGGACAAAGCGTCCATCATCCGACTCACCACCAGCTACCTGAAGATGCGCGCAGTCTTCCCGGAAGGTGAGGGTGCAGTGGGCGTGCGGAGGCGCGGGGGCGCTGGGCGGCCGGCGGCTGCGGAAACCAGGCTTCCGTGCGCCAAGCCCGCGCGGCCTCCTGCCTACTGTGACCGCGTCTGGGGAGGCCGCGCCGGGGCTTCGGCCCGGGCCTAAGCTAAGGCAGAGGACGAGCTGCGCGGGGCCAGGCGATCCGATCACCTATAAGCTCCGGGCAGAGTCGGGAAAACCAAGCGTTATCCCTAGGCTGGTGTTTGCCAGGCTGGCACGGGCAGACTAGTTCGCTCTGGCTTTTCTTTCCCGACTCCTTCCTCTCACTGGCTTCTCTTTTTCTTCCTTCCATTCCAGTCCATGCTGGTCTTCTCTCTCTCTTTTCTTCTTCTTCTTCTTCTTCTTCTTCTTCTTCTTCTTCTTCTTCTTCTTCTTCTTCTTCTTCTTCTTCTTCTTCTTCTTCTTTCTCTCTCTCAGTCCATTATATATATATATTTTCCTTTCTCCCTATTTATCTCTCGTCTCTGCTTTGGGTTTTTTTTTATATTTTTATTTTTCCCATTTCTCTCTTTTTCTGCTGGTGGAAAAGGACTCGCTGCTCTACCCTCTACAAGTGGCTAGATGCACAGCAAGGCCCGCACACCGCAGGCCAATGCTGCCGATCCGAGCGTTACTTAGGAGCAGATTCGAGTCTCTCTCTCTCCTCTCTCTTGTATATCGTTTTCCCAAATCGCCTCCCTTTGCGTTGGGAAACAATGATACGAACAAGAGACAAGAAACTGGATAAGCTTGGACACTGCGGTTAAGAGAAGATGGATTATTTCAAAGGCGGGCCTGAGTGTAACATTTCAGGATTTAAAAGCGTTACAGCGAGCAATTGTCACAGGGCCGCAGCTCTCCTGCGGACTCCGGCTTGTAGGAAATAGCGGCCTGCGGGGTAGACACGCTCCAGCCGGTGACAGGCGACTGGGTCAAGGCACGGAAAGAGAATCAGGTCTGGGGTCTGGGGTCGGGCCGAGGGATTCTGACAGTCAGAAATCACCCGGCTCCAAGGCCTGTTGTATCCAGGACCTCCAGGCTTTGGGGTTGGTAGTGCAAAGCAGGCCTCTTGGAAAGCCAGCGCCGCGGAAGGTAGGGATTTGGAGAGTCGTTGCTCCGGTGGCGACAGGTGTCCCTCGGCCACAGGGTTCCCCCCCCCCCCCATTGCTGTTGCGAGGTGCGCTGCACCCGAAATCAGTAAGCCCCCTCTGTGGCTGCCTCCCACAAGCCTGTGTTTACTTTGTCTGAGTCTTAGCTGAATTTCCCTCCACCACAGTGGTGAAGGTCGACTGGCTGGCTTGTCCGTGGGTGCAGCCTGCAGTCGCGGAGGGCCGGGGAGGGAGTAAGCACCGGCGGACTTTGAGCAGGCGGGAGGCGGTGGCTCGGCCTCTGCCCCGCAGGCCCGCCTCGGAGAGCACCAGCGGTCCTAAAGTACACCCAGCCGGGCCCAAGGAACGTTCCTCGGGATTTCTCCCCCTGTACAGAAAGTTCTTGGTTCCTGACCCCACGCAGTGGTCTGAGAAGCAGAGGTGATTTCCCGCTGGGTGAAGTTCCAGTGAAAAGTTAAAATATCGAATTGGGTTTTATAACAGCAGCTTTCCCTTGGTCTCCTTTCCACCGGGAAGAGTGGTGTTAGCTGATGTTCTGCGAGGAACCTCCGTATCCGCTTGCTACAAAATAGGCGTGGAGATCAGGCCTCCTGCCTCGTCCAGCCATACTGGGTTTTAAAAATAGAAATTATCAAAAGAGTAAACTGGTATGTTGTCAGTTAATTCAAACGAACCGGAGATTAGCTGGAAGGGGAGACCTGGGGGTAAAGGGACTAACTAAACTATTCTTGTTTGGGAGCTGGCCAGCAAAGACTACTAAAAGCCGGGACACTGCTGTGTGTACAGCACAGAAGCCATTTAAATACGCTCTTAGTCTGGTGTGCATGCGAAGGCACTTGGCTGCGTTCTGGGTTCCTGCAGGAGTGGGCCTTCTGTGGGTGCGACCCTGAGTAAGCGTTCCCAGTGCATCGCTCAGACAGATGGGGCGGGGGTACCTGTACTTCATAGAAAGTGACTCTAAAGGTTGATACTCCTTAAAGGGATCAGCCTAGTATCATTTAGCTCTAGAAACGGCTCTGAAATTGTGGGGCCAGCATGAGGAAGATAGCAATGCCCCCAACTCCGACACCCCTTTCTAGCAATGCAGTCACAGGAATGCAGTCAGAGAAAGGGTAGCCTAGGGTGTGGGGGACTCGTCAACCCACTCACTCTGTGTGATGACACCCCGTTCTCACACAGTCCGGAGCAGTCTTCGTCTTTCTGTTACGCAGTACCTCTGTTATGCAAAATAATGTGCTCCCTTCCCCAGGGGCATTCTTCTTGTAATTGACTTAACCTGTTTTGGGGGGAAACCGGGTCGGCTGAGGACTGCTGCATTGAAGTCAAATCAAGACCGTGGCTCTCAGGGGGCTTGGTGGCCAAGGCAGTACTGGACACCGGCAGGACCTTTAGATCAGTTCTCCCACATCAATTGAATATATTCTGAGCAAGAATCCAACCCACCAAATACAATGTTGCCTTGAGCAAGGGTGTTTACTGGGAAAAGAGGAATCTAAAAGAGCAGCTTGGGGCTTTGAGAGTGGGAAGAATGAAGTGCTCTGGGATGCCTCAGACCTGGGTCTCTGTGCTACAACCTTTTCTGCAGTTCCTCCTGCTGTGGTGAACCCCGACGTGAAATTATTTTTGTTGCTACTTTATAACTGTAATTTTGATACTGTTATGAATCATGACCCACAAGTGAAGGACCACTGCGGCAGAGGAACTCTTCCTAGCTAGGGAATGTGAGGCCAAAGGCTGACAAGCCAGCCGCCCAGCTTATGCTGTAACTGCGTGGCAGTCGGTAACAGAGTGGCAGGCAATGATAGGTGCCTGTACCCCAGCAGTACAGAGACCAGGAGAAAGAGAAACTGGAAAGGGTCAGGCAGCTAGGTGTCCTGCAGCTTGGGGAATGCCTCCAGTTTTTTCCAGGGGCTTGAAGGCTGTTTTGCCTTCTGTAAAACAGGCCCACTGGGTACACCGTATTTGCACAGCACTGTTGTGGATAAAAGTGAGAAAAAGCAGAGGGATTTTGCAATAGAAACGGAAAACCACTTTGTTGTTGTGCCCAGAAACACCTGAATGGTGGTGGTGGTGGTGGGGACAACTGACTTGTGTCTAAAATCCTCTCCTTTCTACTTCTCTGCATTCTTTCCAATGCTAAACTGATTTGGGGGGGGGGCATCTCATCAAGGCTGGCTTTGTAACAAGGGCTAGACATAGGGAAGAGGGAGCACACTTCAGTGGGGGGTGGTTACCCACTTCAGGGTGGGTAAACAGAGCTGTAGCATCGCCTGAGCTGTGCTGGATAATGTGGCCCAGCTTCCGGAGGAGCTTTTAAAGATGGGGCAGATATACGTGGCCATTTTTTACTAGTCAGAGCCAGAGCCAACCCTGCTGTAGATTCCACCAATCCACCTCCTCCAGGAGAGCCTGAGTGAGCTTCCCATTAGTGAGTAGGAATACTTCCTCTGGACCCAGGCAGGAGAGACTGGCCCAAGGACCGGGAGTCTCCTCTCTCACCTTCTTTTCATGTGGGAAGGGGAGAAGGCATAAGTGCCCATCCCAATGTACTTAAGAGAAAGCAACACACACACACACACACACACACACATGGGTGGGGGAAGGTGATGTTCAAGGTCTGAGTTTTACCAACAACTGGATTCTTTGGAGTTTAAATTTAATTGCACACACCCCCTCACCTCTGTCAAAATACCCAGCAGGCACTGGGCTTAAATCATGCTTTCTCAGATCAAAATTATTTGATTTCAAGACTTTGGCGAGGACACTCTTACCCGATGCCTATGCGCACACGCCCATCTGTCGTTACAAACAATTCTTTATTTGCACTTTGCGGCCTGAAGCTCCCAGGTCGGTGCAGTCACTGCCTGCTATGCAGTCCCCGGCTTTGGAGCAGGAGACAGTCTGTCACTGCAGACTAAGAAACTGTGGGTGGGAATGCAGCTCACAGAAAGAGAGCTTCCCCCCCCCCCCACGGGCTCTGGGCTCTGCCAGGTACCTTTCTCCCGGGAAACCACTGGTGGGACTGTATCTTACACTTAAAGCTAAGTATTTATTTAGCCTTGGAGGTTGGTATCTCAAGGGTCTTTGGCCCTGAGGTCAGAGTGTATATACTCTAGCCTGTGGTGGGACACCCAAAGCTTGAAGCCAACCCCTTCCTTGTCCCACCAACCCAATTGGAGGCCTCCTTGGGGCATCCCTACTCACTCCCCTACTGTTAAATCCTAAACCTGTCTCCTGGCCCACTGATTTGAAATGGGGATGGGTGCCAGGAAAGGCCTTTACAGAGACCTGGGAAAGAGCAGCCGAACTCTAAGGTAGGGGCACTGGTACCCTGGAGAAGAGGAACTAGCTGTGGTCTCTCCAGAGAAACAAGCCAGAGGGTCAGATCTCAAGTCTTTATAACCCTGCAGAGACAGTAGCCCCGGCAGGGCAAGGACTCTGTGTGTGTGTGTGTGTGTGTGTGTGTGTGTGTGTGTGTGTGTGTGTGTGTGGTGTGCTACAGATCCTTGTAGTAGATACTGTGAGGGAGGGCTGACTCCTCACCCCCACCCTTTCTGACAGGCTTGATTTGCAGTCTGGACAGTCTCCGTGGTCTGGAACTAGTTTGAAGTTGCCTTCCCCAGGAAGATGCCCTCTTCCCCACCTACAAGAGTGCTATTTGGAGGAGGGGAGGACCAGGGGCCATCAGATGTAGTGAGGGCTTAGAAGCTCTCATCCTGGTGCTCCCTGCCTTGGTTCCCCCTAACTTAGTCCCAAGAAGATGAGGTTTAGAGTTGCGCAGGTTAGCAAGGTCTTTCTTGGCGTGACCTGAAGGTCAAGATTTATGAGATGCCTTAAACACCGGGGATGAGGTGGGGGTGGGGGAAACAGGAGACCAGATCTCTGATGTAGAGAGGCGGTTCCCTAACTGGCTTTTATACTCTCTTCGTTCTTTGGCAGGATGGGGGCCAGACAGCCCCCTCCTCAGAAGGAGGGAGGTATTAATTCCATTAAATTTCGCAGGGCCTTTATGGGGAGCCCCTTTGTCACCACTTTTTAGACACTCAGTGTTGAGGGGTGAGAGAGAGTGGGCGTGGAACCCTACTGTGTTCACCGGTGCCCAGGTCTTAATTTGATCAGGACCCATCTCCTCTTCCTAGTCAGAAGGAGTCTGCTTGTTGGTACAGTGGTGCAGTGCAAACCCAGGGTCCTTGCATCTGAGTTGTAAGCGGGCAGCCAGCTTCCCAGAGGCTGTTCTAAATGTCTTGTTTTGTGGTTCAGTGCTTGTGTGGTTGATGGTTTGCATCTGGAGGTACCCCCAAGAGCCTGGCTGAGACCCTCATACTTGTTCATGAGTCCTTTGTTGACCAACTGACCAAAGGGCCAAGGGAGGAAGGACCATGTCTTTCTTGATATCGATGGTCTGCTAAGCTTTAACCGAAGGGCGGTTCAATATGGAGTCAAGCGCTGACCCCAGGATGTCAGAGGAAGCCACTAGAAATGGGCACGTGCGCTTGGCTCCCTCCGCAGTGGTCTCAGAAATCTCTCCCTGGGGTCTCTCCATGCAACCTGGCCTTCTACCTGGGGGGATGGCTCCCAGGCTTCTCCTGTAGATTACAGCTCTTGGGGAACCCAATCTTAAGACTGAGAAACTGGCAGGTGAGGGTGGGGCTTTGTGCTTCCTTCCAGGGGAGGAGCAGGTTTAGGGTTCAGTGAAACCTGGGCACCTGCACTTTTCCAAATAAATACGTAAATTCCTTGGTTGCGTCTAAATAAGGGCCATTTACCCAGTGCCTCGGTTTTCAGGGGTGTGCTATCATTTTCCAGGATCGAGACTCTTCTTTTCATGACAAACCTTACTTTATTCCGTCCCTCAGTACAACCCAAAGTATACTTTTATGGGCTGAGTGAAAAGACCTCTCCCACAGCGGTTCCTAATGGAACAACTGGCAGAGTCACTACTCCGGGATGAGGTGGCTGGGGCTGGGGTGGGGGTGGGGTGGAGGAATTGTCCCCCTGCAGCCCAGCCACCTCTGGCCAGATCTCAGAGAGGCACATTTTCAAGAAGTTACAGGAAAAGAACAGTGAGGTAGAAAAACATCCAGGTATTTGAATTACACCAAAAAGAGTCCTATGTGCCTGGGCTCATGTGATGTGGAGACACAACCTTCCGGGGCTTTTCCAGGAAGTGGGGCAGAGGCTTCTGGGGGGGGGGGGGAGATCATTCTGAAATGGGAAGAGTCTCCAAAGACTCTGGGAAAAGTCAGAAACGTTGAGGAGAAAGAGAAGGAACTTTGCATAGTCTGGGATGGTTCTATGGCCAGAGCACCACCCAAACCCAGGAAGGCCAGGGAGACGGGAGAGGGCAGTCACCAGGACACATCTGTCCATTTCCAGAAAACTAAGTTTCCTGGATCCTTCCTAAATTCGTTCTTCTCTGTGAACCTCCGGAGGTTTTATACCTCCTTTCTGCCCGTGGCTGTTTTGATGGGGATAAAGATCTGATACTCCAGCTTTCCTCTCCACAAAACAAAGTATCTGCCCAACAAAGTATCTAGCCCGAAGCAAATGGTGCTCTGGGGAGCTTAGTGTGGGATGCTTGGAGGGGCGCTGATTCAGAACCACCCTAGCTGGTAGGTGGAAGCAGAGGGGCCAGAGATAATGAGATAAGACTTCGCCGGGCATTGGAGGATATGTGTAAACAGCCACTTCTGTCTGGTAGCAGAAATTAGAGATTACCCCCTCCCCTTTTTAGTTTTCAGGACTCCTGGGACTGTACTTCAAGGTCCGTTTTCTATTTCCTAGTTTGGAGGATCATATGCCACACGTCACTGTCAGTGACTCTTAAGGGACCCACTTAAAGCTGTCCATATTGAGGGGTTTTGTAGCCACAAGGTTTGCTAAGGCTGGCCAGGGTGTGTACTTAGAGTATCCAGCCTTATCAAGATGCCCCTGACCTGTGTGGCCCCACATTTAAGGCACACAGACAAGTAGAGATTTGGCCTAGCCTGAAGTTCCCCAGAGGACGAACCGGCTGGGCTATATTCTGGAAAAGAGCGGTTCGGGTCTGGGGCGAAGGCGAAGGCTTGAGCTCAGAGCTCAGGCCGAGGCTCTCTGGTCACCAGCCTCGGAGGAGGGCAGAGGAAAGCCTCTGCCTGCCCTTAGCAGCCTACCCTGGGGCGTGCGTGGGGAGAGGGAGATTCGGCAGGGCCTGGCTCTCTTTTCCCACGTGCACTCTGGGGTGGGAGGGAGATGGTGGGAAACCTCAGCTCTTAAAGGATCCCCTGTAGGTGGAGGGGATGGGGAGAACAGACAAGTGCCCAGAAAAGCCAACCAAGTGAGCCTGGAACTCTGGGACTGAAAATGACCCGCTTCCGGGAGAAATTGTAAGCACCCAGAAGACAGGGTCACAGGACCTGATGATCTTTGCCGGCTGCGCAAAAGTGGGAAGAGAGCGGCCGCGCAGATCCTCGGGGGAGTATTTACGGGTCAAATCGATACCCCGTTTGGCTTCTAGGATGGCCAATTTTAAAGCAGATTAGATTACGTTTTGGCATTTAAAATAAAACAGCAATTTCAGAACCACGACCCTCGGGGACAATGAACGGGCTTGGGATGCACAGGGAAGGGGGATCCCAGAATTGGGGGTCTAGTGGAAGTTTGTCCTCGGGCTTGTGTTGTTTTGTTTGGTTGTGTGTGTGTGTGTGTGTGTGTGTGTGTTTGCCGTGTATGTGCGCGTGAGTGTGTGTATTCTTTTTTGAGATGGGATTTCTCTGTGGTCCTGGTTGCCTGAATTCACTCTTGGACCAACCTGGCCTCGAACTCAGAGATCCTCCTGCCTTTGCTTCCCCCACCTTAGCGCTAGGATTAAAAGTATGCACCTCCCCCGCTGTGGGCATTTAGGTTTTTAAGCCCCCCACATAGTTGCGTCAGTGAGGACGCAGGGGCTCAGGGAGTGCGGGTAGAGTTTGGAGCTGAGGGCGCACAGGCTCCGGGTGGGTGGATTTCCACATGCCTGGCCTGGAGCCCTGGCGTCTATGAGTGCTGCAATTCAATTATTTGCTTTATTCCCTTGTCCCAGGTCTAGGAGACGCATGGGGACAGCCGAGCAGAGCAGGGCCTCTGGACAGCGTGGCCAAAGAGCTGGGATCCCATTTGCTGCAGGTACAGCCACG
The DNA here is from genome assembly GCA_036184385.1 of Tokudaia muenninki. NCBI lineage: Eukaryota > Metazoa > Chordata > Mammalia > Rodentia > Muridae > Tokudaia > Tokudaia muenninki. Next base: position 78,793,639 of record BTHS01000015.1, read on the forward strand.
GGACAAGTGTTTTCCCCCTCAGATGTGAGAAAGGTTCCCCCGTGGTGCCAATAAGCCGCAGAGGTGGGGCGGGGGTGAGGGGACTGGGAACCGGGGCGCAGGGATCTGGGGTGCCTCTGGTCTGAAAAGATCAGGACCCAGGCATGAATCTTAAAAATCCAGAGTGCAGTGTCGGGCCAGCGCTCTCCACACTCTGTACCCCGCCAGCACCAAACCCTGGGGCCCACGACGCCCGGGGCGGGACTAAGTCCTTCGCACTTTTGCTTGGCACCCTGACAGACCTAGACCGGTCACTGTCCGGGGGACAGAGCTGGATTGACGACCGCTCGGAGCTGAGGTGGTCTTAGCAGAATGCGAATCCTCAACTCTCCTGGCTCCCAACCCCACCCTATGCTTGCTTCTTTTCAAAACTTTTTCACCTCGCCGCACTGTCCAGCTCTCCCCATTTTATTCTGAGAGGGAAATCGTGGAAGTTGTAAATAACATCCACGAGGATGTTATTCCTGAATTGGTCCAGTTCTGTGACCCATATCAGCAACTTAAATATGGGGTATCCTCAGGCATTGAGTTCCCCCAGCCTCTATCACGATCTCGACTTCACGCGTCCGGGTTGCGGTTGTAGCTGGGCAGCTCTGGCGCCCGCGGCCACTTCCACAGCAACCCCTGGGGTAGCTGAGGACAGCGCCGCCTCCCTCCCATCTCAAATGCTGGCCTCAGAATCCCATCAACGGTGCGATTCATTCCCCATATTCTGTCATTTGTCTCTGCCACCGAAAAAATGCCCACTGATGGCTATTTTGCATTTCCTTCCTCTATTTTGTGTTTTCTTAAAAAAAAAAAAAAAAGTTCGCGGAAAGCCCTAATGGATTACGTGGGAGAGTCAGCGACCAGCAAACAACAACACAGTTCCCCAGATCTTTGAACAGCTTTGCCACAAAACCTGGGTGTAGCCTTTAAACTGCACATCCTGTGAAGGTGGGGTGTGTTTGGAGCCTTAGCAAACTTAGTGGTGGCCGTGTAGCGTGGCAGCCGCGCTCCGTCGCAGCCAGGAGCCGGCTGTTTTTGTGTATTTCAAACCCCTTCATATAGTGATATTCATGTCAGGGACATCTAAGAACTGAGGTACCAAGGAGGAACCCGGTGGAGAGTGAATGCCTTAGATGTCTTCAGTGTGGGTAATTCCTTAGTTGGTGAGGTTCCACACTTCCTTTGAGAGCAGGCATTTTTCTTTGTTTGTTTGTTTAAGCTACTGCTGGCAACGTTCAGTTTTAATCGTAACTTTTAAAACTTCCACTCATTTCCTTAGATACGATGAGAAATCCATTTGTTATTTCTTAAACGAATTTCGAGTCCAGCGTTCAGAGTAAAACGTTAGAAATTGATTTTTGGTTTTCATGTTTGAAATGTCACTGATTCTGTTAGGAAAAATACAGTGTGGCTGAGTTAAAAACCGGGAAACGTTCTTAAAGGTGATTTTTACCCATAGTGTAATGAAGGTAACGGACATGTTAGGCAAAGGATTTTGGTAGCAAACTTCAATACAACAGAAGGTTAAGGATATTTTCATTTTACTTCTCCTTCATTCTTTTGACCATCCTTTTAAAGAAGTGGGGTTTTTTTTTTTTTTAAAGAAACCCAACAGTAATCTGGTTTCAATTACATGCTGTAAAAATAGAATTCATAGCCAGAAATTAATTTGGGATATTTTTATGGGTGTACAATTGAGAGTTGTATGGAACTTTTAGCAATTTTATTGTCCCCCCCCCTTAAAGTTCCTGATCTTAAAATATGAATGAGTAAATACAGTATATTTTTTTCTTTTCAAAAACTATTTAGTCTTTTTTGGCCCTTGATGGAGCGGTTGCTATTCTCTTTCTTGTCTGGATTGCTTTTTTACAATCTCACACTATTTCTGGAAGGTCAGTCAACTCAGACAGAACTCGGCATTTCATTAGGTTCGTTTGCATTTTTCAGAAGTCGATACTCTTTTCCTCTTGACTTTGGCGAAGGTCATTTGATCTCTTTTAAAGTCTGAATGCTTGATTCTGTAGACACGGTCTGGTAGAATAATCGAACATTTTGTTTTATTTCCTAGGGAATGGCAATGGTAGGAATTTATTATTCTAACGGTACTTAGGGGTAACTAGAAAACCGTGGCAAATAAAGGGTTGGTCCTAGCGGTATAAGCCACTGCCAGTTCCCACATTAAGTAGCCCGTGGAGCGGTAGATGCTCCCCTAAGAACCGTAGAATGCCGGATTCAGATTCGTTCTAAGTGCTAAATAAAGCCAAACAATAAAGCCAAGCGTTCAAGCTCAGCGGGTTAGGACTTCTCAAATGTTTTGCGCGGTCTCTGGACTGTGGGTGTGAGATTGTTTTAAAGGTTTGTTGAAAGCATTTGAGAGCCTTACTCCTGGAATCAGGCTCTGAGCGTGGTTACCAGCAGTCCTTATGACCCTGGGCTTTTAGTCTCTCAGGTAACAAATACACACATATGTAGTTTTGTCTCAGGGCCCCAGGCATGCTAACATGTTAAACAAACACCCCCCCCCAAGCAATTACCCCACCCCCACCCCAGCCCTTCTTATTTTTATAGACTCCTCAGTCCAGAGTCTTCTGGTTGCTGGATTCACTGCGAGCCGTCTAACTGCAGTTTCTCACACTGCTTCTTTCTCTTTACAGACTCTAGATGGATTTGTGTTTGTGGTGGCCTCTGATGGCAAAATCATGTATATATCTGAGACCGCTTCCGTCCATTTAGGCTTGTCCCAGGTAGGTACTGTCTGATGCTATGGACCATTGAAATATCAAATGTTAACAGTCCTGACAGCGTTGCCCAGCCTGTTTACGTATGCTTTTATGAATGGGCATAATCTATACTTGTGAAGCCCCCTCCCCACCCCCACGGGCTTTCCTTGTCTTATATTTTACACTTTTTACTTTCTATTTTCTTTGAGGTTAATGTCAGTTCGTCTCAGCTGTGGTTGCTTGGCCCTGTTCCGAGATCACTTTTTACAATCTTTTTAAAAATCAGATTTCCTGATCTGTCACTTAGTAATGTGAGGTGGTATCAAAAAGAGCTTTCCTAAGGGGAAAAGCTCCCTGTCTGTGCTCACTGTCTGCCTGTGGTATCAGGCTTTGCTGTGGATCAAGAGGCAAGCTCTCTTTCAACGTGGGTTTGTGTAGCATTCGTCCTGGGAAGGCTAAAACGGAAGGGTGGGTTCATGGGTTGTTCCTGTGGAATTCAGGGTCATTTTTCCTGAGGGTTTTTTTTCCAGTTCGATGGTTGCTTCAGTAAGCATTTTACACTCTGTGACAGAAAGTCATAACATTCAGCTCACTACTGTTTGCAAGGTCCCGATTTCTTCAGAACTTTTCCAGAATGCCATTCCTTAGAAGAGCTGGGCTCAGCTTGTCATTCCCCAGAGAGTTTGCTGGGGGACTAAAGGCACACCTGTCCAGGGAGAGGCTGAAAGGTCACTCCTATTCACTCCAGTCATGGTCACACAACACATGGAAAACCTTGTTCTCTGACCGATTTCATGTGTGTTTAATGCGTCTTACTACTCTGTCCCTCCCTGTCTCTTATGCCTCACATCACTATGAACACCTTTCCCACATTCCTGTCTGTCTTGTTTTCTTTTGTGACCCACTGGGTTTAACTGAGGGCTTCTGTGTGACTGCTGGCCTGTAGCTACTCACTCGAGCCTGGCGGACCTCCTGGGAATAGACAAGGCAAGGACTCTCAGTGACCAGTGACCAATAGCGCCGCCTCGGGGGGTGGAGCCTCCAAGCCCCTCCCTCACCCGTGCCTGTAATCCAGCCTGACTATAGGTTGATTGGCCCTTGCTGTGCAGACCCAGCGCAAAGGCTTTTTATAGCGGCAACCACAGTTGCTGTGAGCTTGGGATTGCAGTTGTGCGACATCCAGAAGATGGGTTTGCAGCTTTTCTTCATCTTTTGCCTCTTTCCAGTTCCATCTTCCACGGTGCTCCGGACCTTTAGAGCTAGGAAATCAACGTTACTTCTCTTGAGCAGCCATGAGTCTGCGCAGTCGCAGTCACCACCCTCCCAGTGGAGAGATGCTTCTCTGACTAAGGTTGAGAGGAACATTTGTCTATGGCTATAAATACGAACGTTAGAAGCCCGTTTGGGAAGTCACAGTTTTTATATAGGTAGGAACTAGAGGTTTCTCCACATTCTGAGCTGTCAGTGTAACCGATGGTGGAAGATCCTGGAATTCGTGATAAATATGGAGAATGGACTCTGAGAGACACCCGAGGGCTTCTTACTGTAGTTAAGCAAAAATGAGGCTTCTCATTTTCCTCTTTCTCCTCCCTCCCTCCCTCTCTCCCTCCCTCCCTCCCTCCCTTCCCCTCCCCTCCCCTCCCCTCCCCCTTCCCCTCTTCCTCCTCTCTTCTTTCTTAAAATATGATCAGCTCTTCTGAATACAACTCACTAAGGCTTAACTCTTGTGCCTACTTGACTCATAGGATTGACACACTTGTAAGACTGGAAATACTGTTGACAACATGAGATTTACTAGTCTATAGGGCTGGGAGCAGAGTCTAGAGGTAGAGCAATAAATGCACTAATCCTTAAAACAGGAAAGAAAAAGGGAGGGGGAGGCAGGGAGGGAGGGAGGAAGAGAGGGGGAGAGAGAGAGGGTGGGGAGGGGAGAGAGGGAGGCTGTATCTATAACCATATTTCCGTGCATCATCATATGCAGACACAGTCAGGGCCCTTTAGCTGTACCCAGACTGGCTTACCACAACTCTTGACTTGATCTGTGGTCAAATGACCTTGACCAGGTGACTTTTCACTTTCATTTGTGATCTGCAAAACCACTGCAACAATGTCATACACATATCAAAACATTCTGTGCACTTTTAGGCTGACAATCCGCAACTTTTAAAATAATAAAGTCACTATTGTTCAATATTAAACTTAGATCTGAGCTTCCTAGCAGTCAAAACAAATCAATTTTACAGTTTTCACTGTCTAGTTAGACAGGCACCTCATGTCCCGGAACCATAATTTAAATAATAAAGTAAGGCCTCCAACTCTTTCTCAAGGCAGGGATTGAACAACCCTCTTGTAACTTATTAGCAGCAGCATCTAAACCCAGGCTAGAGCCTTTGGTGGGTACCTGCTGGGACCAGCAGATTATTTGGAATGTGGTGGCTCAGCCTAGGTCCTGGGGGAAGCCTAGGGTTAACCACTGCTTCCAGTAGGTGGCTTGGTTCACCAGGGAGTGCCTCCTGGTCATTTTTCTCTTTCCACGTGGGAAATAGGATGGATTTGCTATGAACACTCTAATTAAGAACGACCAAAGCATGGGCTAGGTGACAGATCTGCGTCCTGCTCCTAATTAACTCCCCTGAAGAAAAGCTAGGCAACCTCACGAGCTGTGTATCACGTTTCTTTTTTGATCAGTCCCAGAAATAAAACTTGGAAGCATCACTTTTGAAAGGGGAGAGAGACCATATGCTACTATGTTGCAAGAAGGCTGTAGAGGGATACCTTTTGATTTTGCATCCCCTGAAGAAAGACAGATTCAATAAAGTGAAATGGAACGAACTGTGTAGAGCAACTGGTGTCTTCCTAAGTGAGGCTGTGAGCCCCAAGTCAGCAACATTAAAGACATAGTAACTCTGAGGCTGCTGCTACCTCTGCTACTGGGGACCTCCTTGTTGTCTGAGGATCCCTGGTGAGCTGTTTAAATAAGCAACAACAAACTCCCCCCACCCCAACCCATCTCCTGCTCATGATTAACACCACAGAGGGGAGGGAAAGCCAGGCACAACTGCACAGTATAAAAAGAGAAGTATTGCATGGGATACCAAGCCAACTACTCTTTAAAAACATGTTTTGCCTGCTGGGCTGTAGTGAGACATACCTTTAATCAAAACACTCAGAGAGAGGCAGGAGAATCTCTGAGTTCTGGACCAGCCTGATTCAAGGCAGCCAGGGATACACTGAGAAACCCTGTCTTAAAAAACCAACACGACAACGACAAACATGTTTTGTATCCTGGAAGTTATTACTGTATAAGTAGCAACTGACAAATATCCATGTCATTAAATTATTACTTATTATTAAATTTATTTACAGTTGGTTCTCTAACAAGATCACTAGAGATAAAAGTGTTGGGGACAGGGGTGTAGCTCAGGGTTAGGCATGAGGACTTGAGTTTGGTCCCTGGAACAGCAAAATACAATGAAGTAGTGTTAGTGAGACTTTCCGGAGTGCTTAGCGCTCTCTGATGAGTGACAGCCAGAGTCTTTCATAGTTTCTAGTTTCGTGGTGCCATTCTGTGTTCATAGAATGTTCAGGTTACACTCAGTGATGTCATCAGCAGATGACGCTCCTGTGGAGCCCAGGTCACACTCAGTGATGTCATCAGCAGATGACGCTCCTGTGGAGCCCAGGTCACACTCATGATGTCATCAGCAGATGACGCTCCTGTGGAGCCCAGGTCACACTCATGATGTCATCAGCAGATGACGCTCCTGTGGAGCCCAGGTCACACTCATGATGTCATCAGCAGATGACGCTCCTGTGGAGCCCAGGTCACACTCAGTGATGTCATCAGCAGATGACGCTCCTGTGGAGCCCAGGTCACACTCATGATGTCATCAGCAGATGACGCTCCTGTGGAGTCCAGGTCACACTCATGATGTCATCAGCAGATGACGCTCCTGTGGAGCCCAGGTCACACTCAGTGATGTCGTCAGCAGATGACGCTCCTGTGGAGCCCAGGTCACACTCAGTGATGTCGTCAGCAGATGACGCTCCTGTGGAGCCCAGGTCACACTCACGATGTCATCAGCAGATGACGCTCCTGTGGAGCCCAGGTCACACTCAGTGATGTCATCAGCAGATGACGCTCCTGTGGAGCCCAGGTCACACTCAGTGATGTCGTCAGCAGATGACGCTCCTGTGGAGCCCAGGTCACACTCATGATGTCGTCAGCAGATGACGCTCCTGTGGAGCCCAGGTCACACTCACGATGTCATCAGCAGATGACGCTCCTGTGGAGTCCAGGTCACACTCAGTGATGTCATCAGCAGATGACGCTCCTGTGGAGCCCAGGTCACACTCATGATGTCATCAGCAGATGACGCTCCTGTGGAGCCCAGGTCACACTCAGTGATGTCATCAGCAGATGACGCTCCTGTGGAGCCCAGGTCACACTCATGATGTCATCAGCAGATGACGCTCCTGTGGAGCCCAGGTCACACTCAGTGATGTCGTCAGCAGATGACGCTCCTGTGGAGTCCAGGTCACACTCATGATGTCATCAGCAGATGACGCTCCTGTGGAGTCCAGGTCACACTCAGTGATGTCATCAGCAGATGACGCTCCTGTGGAGCCCAGGTCACATTCATGATGTCATCAGCAGATGACGCTCCTGTGGAGCCCAGGTCACACTCAGTGATGTCATCAGCAGATGACGCTCCTGTGGAGCCCAGGTCACACTCAGTGATGTCATCAGCAGATGACGCTCCTGTGGAGCCCAGGTCACACTCAGTGATGTCATCAGCAGATGACGCTCCTGTGGAGCCCAGGTCACACTCAGTGATGTCATCAGCAGATGACGCTCCTGTGGAGCCCAGGTCACACTCAGTGATGTCATCAGCAGATGACGCTCCTGTGGAGTCCAGGTCACAATCAGCAGTAGAGGGCCATGAGGATCACAAGCTGCTCCGAGGCACGGCTGTGTGAAAGTTCACAGAAAGGGATTGACCCATCAGAATGATCTATTTGAGGTCAAAATAATTCTTCATGTGTAGTAAGTCCATCTCCATTTAAAGACCATTATGACATTCTAAAAATAAATGTTAGACTAAGAAATCTATTTCTCAGGGATGAATTTGTTCTTTTATTTTGCTTTCCAATTAGCAAACAAATGTGATCACTGCTGTCCAATTCTGATTTAAAAATAACAATGAAGGGAAAATAGAGCTGTGTGTACATTTTAAGTATCCATATGGTTTAAATCTAACAAAGTTATGTTCTACAATGTCTAGGTAACCAATACTCGCTTTCAAAGACGTGTACACATATGTGAAATAGCTGTTTATGGGACACAAAGAAAAATGGAATATTTGAGAAGGATGCCAGAGACTGTCTAATAAAAATAGCAGCCATGCAGTTCAGGGGCACGAGACAGAATCCTTTCACTTCAGGAATAAAAGGCAGTGACTTATATTTGCTTACATAGCTCGAACCCTGAACCCCAGACCATCTTAATATAAAATTCTTTATCTACTATACTCAGCAAATGCCCGGGCAGAGCCATGCCATGCACATTTCTCAGCGGCCGAGGGACTCTGCCTTTCCTCACTGAGCCTTCATCATCAAATGTATCATATCAGCTTTCTGGGCAGGAAGAAACTATTCAGCAAAGCATTAAAAAGCTCTTAGCAGGAACACCGCCGCTTTTGTGGTCAGCAGAATTTTACAGACACTAAAACAGCTCATTGAAGTCCCGTTTTAATAAGGCTGAGATATGAGACCTGTGGAGTTTTGTTGAGACAAATACATATCTTTAGAGTTACATATAATTCGGGGGCTGGGGTAAGATAACTGTTGCTTTCAGCATTTAAAAGCACGGACACATATATAAATACAGGAAACACCACGTCAGCCATAATTTTGAGTTAAGGTCTGCACTGTTATATATTACTCCATATTTTTTCTCTGAAGACATTTCCGTTGTTTAAAGGTTATTGGGGTTCCGAGACAATCCCATTCATTTTATAATGGACCCCAGAGCTCAAAAACACCAAGTCCTTCATCCACAAATCTTGGAATGCCTTGTACTTCCACCCGTCACGAGAACAGAAGCTTTGAAACCAGATGAAGCAGTTTAGTTAAAGGGCAGTTTAGTTAAAGGGCAGTTTAGTTAAAGGGCAGGTTAGTTAAAGGGCAGGTTAGTTAAAGGGCAGGTTAGTTAAAGGGCAGGTTAGTTAACGGGCAGTTTGGGTCATTAGCTGAGTCTCTTAAGATACTTGTCTGTAGAGACATCACTTGAATACTGTTTTTTTTGTTTTTAAATGGAACTTCAACCAAGATTAATTGCTCAGTTCCTTCAAGGAAAACAAAACCAAGGGAGGGAGAACAATTGGATGATATAAAATCCATTCCACCCCTGGTTTGTTTTTAAGATAAGTTATTGGAATTAGGGGGTAGAAGTGGACAGGGGGCAGGTGGATGGGGGGGGTGGAGAGGTGGGTGGACAGGTGGGTGGACGTGTGGTGTGTGTGTGTGTGTGTGTGTGTGTGTGTGTGAATGGATAGGGAGTTGGTGGAGGAAAGGAAGCAAAACCAGGAGGAGTTAGTGTTTCAACTGTTGGCTTGGACCTTTCCATCGCCTGCACAGTGAACACCCCCCCACGCCCCTACGCACCCCCCCCCACACACACACCTTCAGAGAAAGGTGAAGTTCCGGTCTCAAACAGCTGGCTTCAGGGCGGCTGGTTATTCAAACTTTTTAGGAGTTAACAAGAATGTTGTGCAAAGAAAAACAGATTAATTTTTATTCTTTATTTTTTAATAAAACCACCTGACTGGGGGGAGACGGCTCAAGGGTGAAGCTCATTTGGTGCCACCAAAGCTGGTGACCTTGCTTTACAGACAAGTTCAACTCCCGGAACCCACATGGTGGAAGGCGAGAATCAAATTCAACAAGTTGTTCTGGCCCCCACATGTGTACCTTCCCCCAGCGCAGGCACAGAACATGCTCACACAAATAAACAAGTAAGCGAGAGTCAGCTGTAACTCATATGTTGAATCAGGCACTGCGTTTTCACAGAGGTAGGTCTGCCCTGGGGATGGTTGTGAAGTTTAGAGTGTGAGGGTTAAGTAGGCGGCAGGGAGGAGCTCTCTGCTTGGATACCCCCTGCCCCGTTCTGATTGTATAATATCAGAAGCAAAGATTCCAGGGATGATGAAGGAAACTTTCCTCCACCAACTCCCTATGGTGGATGCTGTCTGTGAGGTAAGGTGTAGAAACTTGGTTTGTGTCAAAAGGAAAAGTCACCCTCACATCCTGACAAACTGGGAGAGCTGGGTAAGGAGGATGGGGAGGCAGAGTCTCCTCTCCTTTGCTTCTTGGCCTCAGGGCTGGATGCTACGGAAGCTGTCGGTCCAGGGAAAGCTTGTCACTAGGCTGCCTCCTGAGGTGGCACAGTCAGATCCCTGGACAGATGGTCCTGTGACCCACAGTACTCAGCGCCAGGTGTATCCTCAGGACCACTCACAGTATCTGAAGCCAGGGACAGTACCAGCCGCACAGCCTCTCTGTTGTCTGCCTGGGCTGAGAGGTCTTCAGACCCAACTAAGGTTCTTGCCATCTAGAGGCACTTCATGAGTACACTGAGTTTCTCCCTATACTGACTGGGCTTTGAGGGCCATTGGCTCTGATGGAATTAATCCTACTATTCCTGGGGCCCCCTAAGTAATACTAGATATGCTGACTCAACACTTTGGATTGTAGTTCTAAAAATAAGGCCCACTGCTATGCCACAGGAGTCTACTCCAGGGCCCTGTCCAGCATGGCTGTCACCTAGGGCCTGCTGTGGAGTTCCCTGTGGGGTGTGTCTGGGATATCTAAATGTTGAGATAGCAACCTCTGGGAAACCACTGCTGCTTTGTGTCGCCTAAGCCCCACCCCTCTTCAGGTCACAGGTCATGCAGAGGGACCCAGTTCTATCCTGGGTGTGTCCACAGAGGAATCATGGTCAGCTTGGACCAGGAAGGTCAGAGCCGTGTTCCTGGCAACATCAGGGAGTTCTGGCCGTGCCTGGGGCATGGTTCAGTGCTGACACAGAAGGGCCTTTGTCTGAGTGGCACGGGAGTCTTCCTCTCTGGTCCTCAGCTGGTCAGCCTCTGAGTGGTCACGGCTCTCCAGGGGGTGCAGAACACTCAGGGCAGCTGGTCTCCAGCTGGTCATTCCTCTTACTCAGCATTTAAGTGACAGTAGGGCAGAGGCAGCTTCAGTGTTTGGAGATGGGACACTGTCCAAGCCTCCACCCTTCGGTTTAAAACATCCACCGTCCTGTGCACCTCTTCTGGAAGCCCAAGCCTGGGTCCTTGGCTTTTTGGGGGTCAGGAATAGGGGCCCAGTTCAGAGCTCTGCAAAAATGAGCTCATTTCCACCTTTGCATTTTGCCAACGTGCGAGCTTCAAGGAGAGACCAGAGTCCTGTCCCCACATGACGTGAGCCTGTGGCACACCTGGTCTGTCTTCTTCTCTCCCCTTGCACCCACTCCAGAGAGACCTATGACGTGTCTGATCCTTCCGTCCCCTGGCAGGTGGAGCTCACAGGCAACAGTATTTATGAATACATACATCCTTCTGACCACGACGAGATGACAGCAGTACTTACGGCCCACCCACCGCTCCCCCATCACCTGCTCCAAGGTTTGTCCTCCACAGCACAGGAGGGAGAGGGTTTGTTTGGGCTTCCTACACCTTCCAGTGTAGGGTCGGATTAACAGCAGCTACCCTTGTGCCTCAGGGCTGTTTGCTTGCATGGCTGTGGATCAAGCCCAGGGCTTTGCATTTAGAGGCTGAGTGCTCATTCTTGTCTCCCACCTGCCTCTGTGTGTTCAGTGGACAGTTTTGGAGTCCCTACTATGTGCTATATGCTGTTCAGCATTGGGTCACAGGCCACTCCCCTCACATGCTCCTGGTTCAAAATTCCAGCACAGCCTGTTGCAAGCCTAGACCGGAGGACAGAACCAGGAGCCGGGGAATGTCAGATGCCAGGGGGAAATTATATCTGTGTAATTTTGCATTTCATTTGCACATGATTGGAGGCTTTCGACCATGCTGTGATCATTAGAACCTTGGCTTTGTTGCCACAGACGTTACAGATATTTAAAAAGATGTACGGGATGGGTACTTGGAAACGTCCTGAGTGATGAGGCCCGTGAACTCGGTAAATAGGCAGGTACTTATATTTATAGTGCCGTGTTTAAATATGTTGGTAATTCTTTACCCACACAGCTGGTTTCTTTTTGTAATCTATTTTTTGCATGTGGAACTATTATGAGCAGGGACTTTAGGTTGTGTGCCGTGGCACAGATTGGTTTAAAAACCCTGGGCATCTCACATACACACACACACACACACACACACACACACACACACACACACACCCCTCCTTAAATTACAGTCATGATGAGTGTTCCAGGAAAACACAGCATATTCTGGAGGCCCCAGCCTTTCAACTCTCCCCGGCAGTACCATGAGGCATGCGGACTAATGGGTCTCCTTCTTACCGGGGCTACAGTTAACGGTGTGGCCAGAACTTCCCTGTGTGAGGGATGAGGAAGGAAGGAAAAGGCCAGTAGATGGTTCAGTGGATAAAGGCAGAGCCCTGGATGGAAAGCCTTGGGGAGGGGTGTTCCAAGATGACATTTGTCTTACCAAGCTATGATGTTTCAGAGCTCACCGTGTAGCCGCCAAGAGGTAAATGTGTCCCTCTAAGCTGTGCCTAGCATTTGCTCTCTGCTGCCTTAAAGGACGTTAGATGCTTCCGGGCCTTTTTCACAAGCCACGATGGCACCCAGTTCTGTGGTCTGTGAAAGGGTCCGTCTCAGGCCGACCCATTGGTTTCCAAGGTACTTTTTTTTTTGGGGGGGGGGGTGGTTTGAAACAGGGTTTCTCTGCATAGCCCTGGCTGTCCTGGAACTCACTCTGTAGAGCAGGCTGGCCTCGAACTCAGAAATCCACCTGCCTCTGCCTCCCGAGTGTTGGGATTAAAGGCGTGCGCCACCACTGCCGGGCTGGTTTCCAAGGCTCCTGCTGTGGTCATGTGTCATGTGTGGTCAGGGTTCAGGCTGCTTTCCCATAAAGTCTTGGAAACGGTACCGGGATGATCACGGTTTCTTGCCTTCCCCACTTAAACTTTGGTTGTGGGCAGGGTTCTCTGTGTCGGGGGCTGGGTGTGGGTGTGGAGGCATCTGGCTGCTACATCTGCCCTGGGGATTTGCAGGTACAAAGTAGGAGGCTGTGGGGGACGTCAGCAGGACAGTTCCCATCTAATGACCCCTCTGCTTTCAGAGTACGAGATAGAGCGGTCTTTCTTTCTCCGAATGAAGTGCGTCTTGGCAAAAAGAAACGCAGGCCTGACATGCAGTGGATACAAGGTACACCAGGCTCCTTGTGGGAACAGGAAAGGCTGGCGAGGGTCTTCACTGTGTGTCTTAAATTCTGCTTCACACTTGAGGCAGGAGAGAGGATGGGGAAAGCCACCGTGTCACCTCTGCCAGGACAGAAGTCTTGAGCAAGGCTCAGGGTGGATTTTGAGCCCAAAGACCTGGCACTGTACACAGATGTTCCAGACTGGTTGGATTTCATCATATAAGACCAGGATTGCCGTGGCTTAGCGTAGATTTTCGTCCCCTTGTCTGCGAGTTCCACTTTGCACGCCACGGATCGGCTCCGCTGGAGCGGCTGTCTCTCTCTGTGTTTGTTGAGCATCCTGGGCAGGGTCGAGGGGCAGCCGTGAGCAGTTGCCCCACAGAGATGTTGCACTAACTCTAACTACTGGAATGCTCAAGTGAATCTGGTATCAAAGATGGTGTTCCACGATAACCACCGAGGCCCTCCCAGATGCCAAGCACGGCCTTCTCTGTGGTACTACATCCATCTGGCCTTCTGAAGGGAGTGACCGCTGGCCTTGTTTCATGCTCAAACATGGGAGAGAAAGGGAGAAGGGACGGCGTGCATAGCTGAGGCTTCTTAGCCTAGCCCTGGCTGAATTTCCTTGCCAGTTATGGCCACTGGCTGAGGAAGCAAGCTAAGAGCAGAGTAACTACACTGCTCAATAGTAATAAACTGGCAATAGTAAAGCCTCAGGTTAGAGACAGGAATTTCCAGGTAGGAGGGTAGGCTGGGGACAGTCTTCCAGGGATCCCTGCAGGAGTCTCTTGTGCTGTTTTTCTGGGGGGGGGATGGGGGGAGTGGGGGGAATGGAAGGGAGTGATGAGGGGGAGGGAGGAGGGAGCTGGAGGTTGGGGGAAGGGCAGAGGGAGGGGGCAGAGCTGGAGGCGGCAGAGCTGGTGGTCTATTCCATTTGCCCCTTGGAAAAGTAGGAGGGTGGGTTTGGGGGTGCTATGAGGCCTTTCTCTTTTGGGAACACCCCTCTCAGCCCAGTACCCTCCTGCCTCTTTTCAGCAGCCTGCTTTCTCAGCAGGTGATCAGCTCGTGATCTCTTCCTTTGACCTTGACCCTAACTCCACTCCTCACTTTTGTTTTCTGTGGCTACTTTTTGTATAACTGGAATTAAACCCAGCATCTTGACCTCAGCAGGCAAATGCTCTAAGACCCAGCTCTCCCACGGTTCATGCTTTTACAGCTTGAGGGACGCCTGTTAGTTTTCCACACTCAGGAAGCCTCCTTGAGCCAGGACTGGAAGCCCTTAGCTCAGACTGCACCCAACAACATGTTCCTCAAGAGGCCCTGTACAGTCACTGGTTTCTGCCACTTGTCCAACTGTAAACACATCATCTGTGTGTCTTGTCCTTGGTTGCCCGGTCGGGAAGATGGGAGAACAGGTTAGACTGGAAGGACTTCAAGATTTCTTCCAGCTCTAAACAGTGTAAATTTGTGAATCCTGTAGAAAGAATTTTTGAGAAGAGAATTTGGGTGGGCTGTGGGTGTGGCTCAGCTGTAGAGAGTTAGTGCTTGACACGCAGAAGCCCTAAGTTCGGTCCCCAGCCCTGCAGAAACTGGGTGTGGGCTCAACTGTAGAGAGTTAGTGCTTGACACGCAGAAGCCCTAAGTTCGGTCCCCAGCCCTGCAGAAACTGGGTGTGGGCTCAACACCTGTAACCCCGACACTAGAGGGGTGGAGGCAGAAGGATAAATTCAAGGTCATACTCCATTGTGTTGTGAGTTTAAGCTAGCTTAGGCTACCTGAGACCTGGCATGGTGTGGGTGTGTGGATAGAGACAGAGACAGAGAAAGATAGACAGAGACACAAAGAGAGACAGAGACACATAGAGAGAAACAAAGAGACAGAGACAGAGAAAGATAGGCACAGAGAGACAGACAGAGACACAGACAAATAGACACACACACACACACACACACACACACAGAGAGAGAGAGAGACAGAGAGACAGAGACAGAGGCTAGGGTTCAGATGACCACTGTCGTAATGATGACCTTGGTCCTTGCAGGATTACAAGTGTTTAAGTGGCAAACTTCACCGTGGGTGGACGGTGATCCGGATACCTCCAGGCGCCTCACTTGCCCTGGGAATTGTGCAGTTTCTCTAGTGCAGTCTTTGGCTCTCTAACCACCACCTGGTGACTTATTGTTGAGTACAACTTGAATGATAAGCAAATTAAAGGGGATCACATTAGCCTGGGGAGTCAGCTCAGTTGGTAAAGTCCTTGCCAGGCAGGCATGAGGACCTGCATCTGGATCCCCGACACTGGCCAAAAAACTTAAGAGATTTTACTTAGAGAATTCCTAATTCCCTGGAGTGATGAGAGTATTGGGTGATAGGAATGTCAGGTTCGATCCTGTTAGAAGTTGGAAGACATTTTAATTACGGCGGCAGGCACTCATAGAAAGGCAGCGAGTTCCTTAGTGGTCCTTGTGTTCTCTAGTGAAACTTGGCCAGAGGTTTACATCTAGGTCCACCGTGCCTTAGTGCGCTAACCTGGGGCAGTCCACCACGAGTTAGTGTGTTAGTGAGCCTGGATAGTGTGCCTACTGTGCACCTGCTTTTATAAGAAACAGTTGTTGTCGTTGTTGTTGGGTTTTTTTTTATGTTTTTGTTTTTCTAGACAGGATTTCTCTGTGTAGCCCTGGCTATCCTGGAATTCATCTCTGTAGACCAGGTTGGCCTTGAACTCAGAGATCCACCTGCCTTTGTCTGGGATTAAAGAGCTGTACCACTACCACCCGGATGCAAATCAGGCTGTTATCGGCATGTTGACCATACAACTCAACAGAAACGTTGGCTGGAGAATGTTCTAGCACTTCAAAAAAACAAGCGAACAAACAAAGCCAGAAAAAGCTAAGTCGGGGCGGTGACGTCCTCTGAGCCTGTGCCCTCCTCCCCAGGTCATTCACTGCAGTGGCTACTTAAAGATCAGGCAGTACATGCTGGACATGTCCCTGTATGACTCCTGCTACCAGATCGTGGGGCTGGTGGCCGTGGGCCAGTCGCTGCCCCCCAGCGCCATCACGGAGATCAAACTCCACAGCAACATGTTCATGTTCAGAGCCAGCCTCGACCTGAAGCTCATATTCCTAGACTCCAGGTGAGTGAGCCTGCCCCTTGCTGTTGCCTTTGCTCTGACTGACTCCCCAGAAGGCAACAGGGGTGGGAACCCGCCCTTGAGAGCTACATTATTGAGGTAAAACTAGAATGAGAAAAAGAGACCTACTAAGGGTATAGATGACCAAGGAAGTTAGTCATGAAGGGAGAGAATTCACAGCAGACTTAAGATGCAGGAACTTGTTTTAATTAATTGCTCTCATCATAAGCTTGTGATGAGAGTCCATGTTACAATGTAAGAGGGTCCTCCCTCCCTCCCTTTTTCTCCCCTCCTCCTCTCCTCCTCCTCTCCCTTTCTTTTGAGACAAGGTCTCATGTAACCCAGGCTGGCCTCAAATTCACTATTTCCCTGAGGATGACCTTGATCCTCCAACTCTTCGTCCAGAGCCCTAGGACAGGCATGTACTTCCCATTTTGCTCACCCCTTGTCTCCCCTGAAATCCATAACTTGAATTCTCGATCATCTCCCCACCACACCAGTAGGACTCCGAGATAAATGATTCCACTCTGAACAGCGTGTGAAGCTCCTACCTCTGTGACAGCCACCATAAGTCAGTGGTGAAAGCAGAGAGTTCCCCTTCCATGTGGGGAGGCGTGGTGGCCATAGCATGTGGACACCTGGTCAGTGCTTAGGCTGGGGAGGGGAAGGTACTTGAGGCTTTTGTTTAGGAGGCCTTGCTGGAGCTTCAGATCTCCAGAGGTAAATGGTTTTTTGGTTTTGATTTTGTTGTTGTTGTTGTAGCCTTGGTTGTCCTGGAACTTGCTCTGTAGACCAGGTTGGCCTTGAACTCACAGAGATCTCGAGAGCTGGGATTAAAAGCATGCGCCATTGCAACGGTCCTCAAAAGTTTAATTTTTGATAGCCAGTAGCTATACTTTTATGGGACCTCTGAGGTGTTTTGATACTGGTATGCTCCCCATTCTGGATTGCTCCAGTCTCCACAGATCTTAAGGCCTCACCTGGTGTTGCCTTCTTCCATCGCCCTTGGGTAAAAGCTGTCGGCTGTGCCCATCACTCGGTATCCTGAAAGCCTTCAGGAAGATGAAAGTAGCCAGCAGATGTGAGGCAGCTGAGCGTGCAAAGCCTCGTACTCACAAGGCCATGGTGCCACTTGGCTGCACAGGCCAAGGTCCTTCTAGGAACTCCAGGACTCAAGCAATCCTCCTGCCTCAACCTTATGAGGAGGTGAGACTACAGGCATGCACCACTACTCTGGGCTACTGATTTGTTTTTCTGTTCTAAGTTTTTCAAGTTAATGAAAAAATAGTGTGAAGACTCACATCTGTAATTATACTACTTGTGAGGCTGAGGCAGGAGGATTACTATGAGTTCCAGGCTAACCTGAAGCAGATTCAAAGCCAGCTTGGGCTACAGAGCAAGGCTGACTCAAATAAACCAAATCAAACAAAACAAAACAAACAAAAAAAATGAAAAAAGGTAAACTACAGCATTAAAATATCCCATAACCTTGACCATCCCACCCACTTCTTGGCTCTTTATCGAAAAGAAACAAACCCATCTGGCCCAGGGTGGGGTGTGAGATGGGAGCTTAGGACTGATTCTCCTGTTCTTCAAAGCTATTCAAAGGATCGAGAAGTGAGAGAGATAGCATTACAGGGTCGCCCTAAAATTCCAGGCAAAAATGAAATGGAATCATTGGCCAGTACCTTCTGGGATGGTGGGATGGTGGGATGGTGGGATGGTGGCTAGTTCTGTCTTGTTTCCTGCAGAGGCAGGGACTGCAGGTGTGGGGGAGGGGTGTCAGAGCCTGGGAGGGATAGTGATGGGTCTCTTCTGGAAGTAGGCTGCATGCGGCCGTCCAAGGTCATGACTGAAGAAGTGTAGGAGAAACAGCTGGTTTCTTCCTCTAGATGCCTCTGTTCTAGTTAGGGTTATCACTGCTGTGAAGAAAACACCATGACCCAAAAGCAAACTGGGGAGGAAAGGGTTTGCCTCACACTTCCAGATAGTAGTCCATCACTGAAGAAAGTGAGAACAGGAACTCACACAGGGCAGGAACCTGGAGACAGGAGCTGATGCAGAGGCCATGGAGGGTGCTGCTTACTGGCTTGCTTCCCCTGGCTTGCTCAGTCTGCTTCTTATGGAACCCAGGACCACCAACCAGTCTAGGGACGGCACCACCCACCATGGGCTGGGCCCTCCCTCATCAATCACTAATTAAGGAAATGCCTTCCAGATGGATCTTATAAAGGCGTTTTTCTTGATTAAGGCTTTCTCCTCTCTGGCGATTCTAGCTTGTGTCAAGCTGACATGAAGCCAGCACAGCCTACTTGTATTTTTTTCAGATAGTTCAAGAAAACCCCAAGAGAATTCTCTCAAAGAGGAAAGAAGAGGCTGTGTCCCCAGAGGAGCAACTGGAAGTCTTTTCTGCTTGTCCAGTTCACAGCACTTTAAAATGTGGAGGTCTTTTCAGGGAAGGGTGTAGGCTAGCTCAGAAGTCAGGCTGCTGTCACGTAGGAGACCCTGAAAGGGGTCAGAACCCTTCGCCGTCGGTTGCGTTCCTGTCTCCTTGCAGTAACATGTTTTTGAAAACCTGCTAGCCTAGAGCCAGCTCTGGAGGGACAGCCCCAGATCGACAGTGGGGAAGGCATTGGCTTGAGGTCCCCCAAGTCACAGGAGCAAGGGCGGTGGGCCTTGGAGAGCAGCTGCTGGCCACTCACCCAGCATAATCCCAGCACAACTGAACTCGGCTTACCCTGATGTTTGGATCCTCAGGGGTTTGTGATATTCGGGTTGAAACTGTAGCTGATGCTTTGGCTAAGGTCAGGTGAGGCCAGCGACGTTTGGGGTGTGGCTCATCCCTCTGACAGGTTTACTGACACTGGAGGTTTGAAGAAACCTCCCAGGAGGACACCCTGCCAACCAAGCCTTTCCCTGGCCTTGAATTTTTAATGTTGGCGAATGGTTTGATGAGAACACGGTGCTCGCTCGTGTTTCTGAGTCTTTGACACATTAGTGTTCTTGCTGATTTAGCCCAATGACCCAGGGGCCGGAGAAGCCGCTCGGTCCATGCTACACAGGGACCTGGGCTGCTTTTGGAGTCAGCAAAATGTCTTTTACCCGACCTCCCGCCCAGTTACCCTCGACTAGGTCTACAGTTCTAGGTGACCCTTGGAGAAATCTCCAGAGTCCTGAACAAACAGAGCAGGAGCCAGGGACACCCCCCGACACCCCCCGACGTGCTCACCTGTAACCCTGTTCCCTCCCCATCTTAGAGGAACATCAGTGGAAATATACACGCAACTGGAGAGCCGTTCCAAGGAAATCCGAGGCTCTGAGAGATGTACGAGCCAGGTCTGAGCAAATTAAAGAATGAAAATGGGGTCACGTTTCCCAGTTCTGTCTGTGGCTAGCGTCTCGCCAGTGACAAGCAGGGCCCTCAGTGCCACAGCCTTCTTTATTACCGCCCCCACCGCTCCGCCATTTCCTGAACTGGCTACTCCCCACTGTCGTGCTGCTTTCGGAATCCTTTCTAATGCTCTTTCATCTGTTCTTAAATATCTGTCACCAACATGCTTGGGCCACCTACCTCTTTTAAGGACACAGTTCCCAGCTTGGTTGGGCCAAGTCTATGAAGCCATATCACCGCCACACACAATTTCACCCATGGAAGGGGCAGCCCAATGTGGTACTGATGAGGGCTTAGCTGTTGACAGCCATTTCTCTTCAAAGCGCTGACGTGAGAAATTAATATGTCTGGGACTTGTTGAGAGTAGAGGGATCATGTCGCAGGCACACTGGGAAAAAGCCTTGCACTCCTGAGGAGAGGGAGCACTTCCGTCTTCCGGCCAGAATATTTGCAGTCATTGCCCTGTGTTCTGGGGGGTCTGTGGATAATCCTTCGTGGATCCCAGGCTTAAACGGTTACTCTGTGATTCTCATTAGTAAAAACCACCCGACTGTGAGATCTGGAGACCAACCACCATGATTGACAGTACCCAATGCAGAACAGTGATTTAAACAGCCTACCCAGACCCAAGAAGTGGAAACGACTTCAGTGCCCACCAGCAGACAAGGGAATAAACAAAATACAAAGCGTGGTATCTACACAAGAGAGGATAGTATTCAGTCACAGAGAGGAATGTTCTGCCACATGCTCCAAATGACAATGGACTTTAAACATACTATCCTGTATGAAGGAAGGCATATGCCAGAGAGGCTCATACACAGTAGCATTCTAATTTTGAATGTACAAGTTCAGGGAGACAGGAAGTTGAATGGGAGACAAGGGCTGTAACGGAAGGCCTGGTGGTGTTTGGGGGGAGGACAGCCGGAGGTGATGTTTTAAAGGTGAGGAGTTTCTGTTTGGGGTAACTGGGAGGTGTGGGAAGGTGAACATGGTACAGCGTGAATATCGTCAGTGCACATAGCTAATTCACTAGGCCATGCAATAAGATAGTAAATATTATGGGATGTATATTTTATTAGGACTAAAAAGATGAAGGAGTGGAGGAGATGGTTCAGTGGGTAAAGTGTCTGCTGTGTGAGCGTGATAACCTGAGCTTAGATCCCAAGGAGCTACTTACAAAAGCCACATACGACGGTGTAGCCTATATAACCCCAGCATTGCAGGACAGAAATGGGGGATTGCATACAGTAGACTACACACAAAACAAAACAGGTCCCCACAGGCTCCCGGAGTGGCTCTTCCCCATCACACAGCTGTGTCAATGGTCCGATCAAAGCCTTCCCCTCAGTGCCCACGGATAGGCAGGGTTCAAGAAAAGTTCCATTGCTAGGCCGTCCCAAACATGCTGCTAGCCCATGGTTCCAGAACATTCTCACTCCCGGTTCTGTAGACTAGGATACAGTTCTATAGACTAGTTCTGAGCTAGGATTCAAAGACTTTCTTCCTGTAAAAAAAGATCATTCCAACACCAACACCCCCCCATCCCATCCCACCCCACCCCACCCCACCCCACCCCGAGCCTCTTCACAGTTGATTAGTTGGCAAAGCAAATACTGGTTTAAAGGGAATTGCCTGAGAGCAGCTTGACTCATGGAACAACCCTCCTTCCACAGGGTGACAGAGCTTACAGGCTATGAGCCACAAGACCTGATCGAAAAGACGCTGTACCATCATGTGCACGGTTGTGACACCTTCCACCTCCGATATGCACACCACCTCTGTGAGTATCAAGCCACCAGGCCAGGGGTAGCTGGTCAGGGTGGAGGTAGTAAGGACAGGGAGGGGACATGCCTCTTGCCTGGGACTGGTTTATGTGTGAATCATGAAGTCTAGTGTGACTCCCTTTGCCTCTTGCTAATGATGGCCCCTGATGCCTTTCTCTACCACTTACAGGCAGGGTCTTAGTGATGATGTCAGACCCCAGTGGCCCTGGGTTCATAGATTGTGGACATGGAGGTCCAGTCATCTATGGGATCTGAACCTCAGTTATGAACACCAGCAGCATTAGTACAAGACCAGGGTGGGACCCTTAATACGTATGGTCAGGCACTGGATTAAGAAATTAAGTCGAGGAGCTGGAGAGATGGCTCAGTGGTTAAGAGCCATCTCCCAGAGGTCCTGAGTTCAAATCCCAGCAACCACATGGTGGCTCACAACCATCTGTAATGGGATCTGATGCCCTCTTCTGGGGTGTCTGGAAACAGCTACAGTGTACTCCAATACATAAAAAGAGGAAGAGGAAGAGGAAGAGGAAGAAGAGAAGAAGAAGAAGAAGAAGAAGAAGAAGAAGAAGAAGAAGAAGAAGAAGAAGAAGAAGAAGAAGAAGAAGAAGAAGAAGAAGAAGAAGAAGAAACAACTAAATAGACTACCAACCAGTGAGAGAGATCTTCGTTTTACTTTTAAGGATATTGAAGTTCTGAGAGGGTGATGCTATTGGCCAACCGTCGGCAGAGTTCAGCGGTTGAGTCTTGCCCCGCGGGGATGCCATGGACACCTTCTGTTCTAGCGCAGGGGGCAGGATTTGATTTAACCATGGAGGCAGTTTCAGGACCTAGGGGTTTGGAGAGGGTGTATAAAGAAATGGCACTTTTCTTCAGGAATACAGAGAATAATTTGATGGAATGAAGTATCTTGTCCTGCCTCCAGCCCCTTCAGGCCAGAAGCAAGTCTTGGGTACTTGCAGGATGCAAGCTGGGGGCTTCCAGGCACGGCCTGGGTTATGTCCTGGGTGTATGTTTTGTTCTGGATCTAGAGATGTTAGAAGGCATTGGCTGGTGTCCTTGGAGGTGGCTTGCAGATCGAGGGGCTGCACTGTCTTCTTGGTTATGCTGTGTGGCCAGGGGGTGGTGACTAGGATATCATTTGGGCTGCTCTCCTTTCTCCCAGTTCACAGGGAGCCCTGCCGTGACCAGATTCCTGGCCCCTTGGCACACAGAGATGAGGAGTTAGAAACTCTGTGTGTGTGTGTGTGTGTGTGTGTGTGTGTGTACATGCATGTGTGTCTGTGTTTTGAGTATGTTGTATGTACATGTTTATGCACATATGTAAAGTTATATATGCACGTGTGTGTGAGAGAGAGTGAAAGCCAGGGGTCTAATGGGATGTTTCCTATCTCTACATATTGACCAGGACCAAAGGGAACTCTGACAGGAGTTGTCTGCAGGCAACTCAGAATCACAGGGCCTTGGGTTCCAGTTCTCTCCTTCTTTCTTTCTTTCTTTCTTTCTTTCTTTCTTTCTTTCTTTCTTTCTTTCTTTCTCTCTCTCTTTCTTCTCTCTCTCTCTCTCTCTCCCCCTTCCCTCCCTCCCCTCCCTCCCCTCCCCTTCCCTCCACTTCTCTTCTCTTTCTTTCTTTCTTTCTTTCTTTCTTTCTTTCTTTCTTTCTTTCTTTCTTTCTTTCTTTCTTTCTTTCTTCCTCTCTTCCTTCCTCCCCTTCCCTTCCCTTCCCTTCCCTTCCCTTCCCTTCCCTTCCCTTCCCTTCCCTTCCCTTCCCTTCCCTTCCCTTCCCTTCCCTTCCCTTCCCTTCCCTTCCCTTCCCTTCCCTTCCCTTCCCTTCCCTTCCCTTCCCTTCCCTTCCCTTCCCTTCCCTTCCCTTCCCTTCCCTTCCCTTCTTCCCTTCCCTTCCCTCCCTCCCTCCCTCCCTCCCTCCCTCCCTCCCTCCCTCCCTCCCTCCCTCCCTCCCTCCCTCCCTCCCTCCCTCCCTTCCTTCCTTCCTTCCTTCCTTCCTTCCTTCCTTTTGTGTGTGTGTGTGTGTGTGTGTGTGTGTGTGTGTGTGTGTGTGTGAGAGAGAGAGAGAGAGAGAGAGAGAATCTTACTGGTCTTACTGTGTAGCTTGGCTGAACTCACTCTGTAGATCAGCTGACCTTGAACTCAGAAGTCTGCCCGGCCTGTCTCTGATGCTGGGATTAAAGGCCTGTGACTCCCAGCAGGGCATCCTTATCTATACAGAGAGTTTGTGACCAGCTTGGGATACATGAGACCTTGTCTCAAAAAAGGAAAGTATATGGACCCCAATGGCTGCTGCTGTCCCAACTGGGCCTCAGTCCTGGGGTGCTCTGGGAGCCAGGGGAGCCATATGCCTCTGCCTTAATGGGGTAAAAGAAGAAAAAGTGGCCAGGATTTCTGTTGTTCTCAGCTAAGAACCGCTTGTGAGTGACATTAATCCCCTGACTCATACCATGTCTGGTCAGAGTGTGCTTTGCTTAAGGGAGATCTCCATCAGGAGAGCAGGTGCCTGCAGCTGTAAGCACCACCAGCTAGCCAGAGCCCTAGAGCCCCAGAGCCCCAGGGCCCACTTCTCAGTCCTCCTCAGGTCCCTCCTCTCCTTGGCTGCCAGTCAGCTGTTTCCCAGTCTCCTGTACACAGAAGCCTCTCCTGGGCGTGTCACCTTCCCTGTCTGAGGTCCCTGTTCACTAAAAGTCATGACCTCACGGCTATGCTCACAGTCCCTGCTCTGTGAAGAGTGAAAGGCGCTGAGCCACACACGCCCCCATCCCCACCCTGACCCCCAGCCCGGTGCCCAAGGTTGTTGACTTTCCTTTCAAAGGAATGCCTCGCTGTGTTTGGCTCCTTAGGACCCTAAAGAAGTAACAATACTTCTTTCTTGAGGACCCTGCTGTTCATGATGTTTAGATCCCTGTGGGGACCAGATGAGTTTTCTGGGGCGACCACACCAAACCACCACAGCCTAGAGAGCTCTAAGAAGAGGCATTTTCTCCACAGTTGTGAGGCACAAGTCCTATTCAAGGTGTCTTTCTCTCCTCAGCATCTTCTGCATGCTCCCAAGTGCTTGACCCTCTGTGTGTCTGTTGCCACCGTCCCATTATCTTATAAAGACATTGGTCATAACAGGTCAGAGCTCATACCTTGTGCTACCATATTTACCTATCTAGAGTCACTGGCCCCAAAAAGTCACGTTCTGTGGTGCTAGGGGTGAGAGTTTGAGCTCACCGTTGGGACGACACAGTTCAGCCTGTAGCAGGGACATTCTTTACACTTCTGGCCCTACTTCAGCTGTGGTGGCAAGACTTTTGTGTAACTTGGTAGGAAAGCTCTATGTCATGAAGATATCACTTCCTATGACGTCATGGGGATGAGAAAAGTAGATGAGACAAGGAAGCACTATAAATACCATATTCTACAGCCTCGTCCGTGTTACAGCACGGATCCCACCCAGGCTAAACAAATGTACTGAGAAGCCAGAATTCATCCTGAGCAGAAAAGAGTAGGTGAAATGGCTGTCACACAGTAGGGTCACAGGCATGGTGTCATATAGCAGGGTCACAGGGATGGCTCTCACACAGTAGGGTCACAGGGATGGCTGTCACATAGCAGGGTCAGAGGAATGGCTGCCACACAGCAGGGTCACAGGCATGACTGTCACACAGTAGGTTGAAAGGAATGGTGTCATATAGCAGGGTCACAGGCATGGCTGTAACACAGCAGGGTCATAGGCATGGCTGTCACACAGTAGGGTCACAGGGATGGCTCTCACACAGTAGGGTCAGAGGGATGGCTGTCACATAGCAGGGTCAGAGGGATGGCTGTCACATAGCAGGGTCAGAGGGATGGCTGTCACACAGCAGGGTCAGAGGGATGGCTGTCACACAGCAGGGTCAGAGGGATGGCTGTCACACAGTAGGGTCAGAGGGATGGCTGTCACATAGCAGGGTCAGAGGGATGGCTGTCACATAGCAGGGTCAGAGGGATGGCTGTCACACAGCAGGGTCAGAGGGATGGCTGTCACATAGCAGGGTCAGAGGGATGGCTGTCACACAGCAGGGTCAGAGGGATGGCTGTCACACAGTAGGTTCAAAGGAATGGTGTCATATAGCAGGGTCACAGGCATGGCTGTAACACAGCAGGGTCACAGGCATGGCTGTCACACAGTAGGGTCACAGGGATAGCTGTCACATAGCAGGGTCAGAGGGATGGCTGTCACACAGCAGGGTCAGAGGGATGGCTGTCACACAGTAGGTTCAAAGGAATGGTGTCATATAGCAGGGTCAGAGGGATGGCTGTCACACAGCAGGGTCACAAGCACGGCTGTCACACAGTAGGTTCAAAGGAATGGTGTCATATAGCAGGGTCACAGGGATGGCTGTCACACAGTAGGGTCACAGGCATGACTGTCACACAGCAGGGTCAGAGGGATGGCTGTCACACAGCAGGGTCAGAGGAATGGCTGTCACACAGCAGGTTCAGATGAATGGCTGTCACACAGTAGGGTCACAGGCATGGCTGTTACACAGCAGGGTCAGAGGGATGGCTGTCACACAGCAGGGTCAGAGGGATGGCTGTCATACAGTAGGGTCACAGGGATGGCTGTCACACAGCAGGGTCACAGGGATGGCTGTCACACAGCAGGGTCACAGGGATGGCTGTCACACAGTAGGGTCACAGGGATGGCTGTCACCCATCAGGTTCACAGGGATGGCTGTCACACAGCAGGGTCAGAGGGATGGCTGTCATACAGTAGGTTCAAAGGAATGGTGTCATATAGCAGGGTCATAGGGATGGCTGTCACACAGCAGGGTCAGAGGGATGGCTGTCACACAGTAGGGTCAGAGGGATGTCTGTCACACAGTAGGGTCACAGGGATGGCTGTCACACAGCAGGGTCAGAGGGATGGCTGTCACACAGCAGGGTCAGAGGGATGGCTGTCACACAACATGGTGAGGAGGCTGTCACATGGCAAGATTACTGCATGCATCTCCGCAGATGTTCCTAAAGGTTTGGGGCCTCGAGGAAGCTGCATTTCTGTTTCCCAACCTACCACACAAAACACTTTCCCATATTAAAACAAAACACTGGATTGTTGGCTCTAGTTAGAGAGCTCAGACTCCCCCTTTGCTAGATAGAGGGTGAGAACCGGTCAGATAAGAGTGCATGTACATGGAGCCCCATCTGCAGGCCAGAGTTTTTCAGGAAAGGTCTAGCCTTTGCAACTGTATGTCAGGGACTGTGATGATCCTTCTTCTACAAATGAGGGAACTGAGTCACAGGCTGGTTGGTAGAAGATCGAGGTTAGAGCCGGCGCGTGCCCACGGGTTCATTTTCTTAAGTTAGGGTTACGCTCATTTCTGTGTCTTGCCGCTTCCCTTTCCACTGTGTGGTGTGCATCTTCCAGTCACACTTCCCGGCAAACCTTTCAGTGTCTACATAGAGCTCCGCAGCCTCAACCTTCCCCCCTTGAACACACAGGCCCCTCCAGAGAAGCTCTTGGTCTTTAAACAGGATTGTTGCGAGTCTTCCTGCACACTGCTCTGTGTACATCATGCGTAATTCCCGCAGACCCTGTCCCTCCAAGTGAAGTGTGTGGCTCCAGGGAGCCGCCAGATTACTTTCTAGAGAGCTCTGAGTCATCTGCCACCAGCCCCAGGCAGGCCTCCACCACCAATCAGCTGGCATGCTGCCACCCTTTTGAATCATTTTCAGTGGGGTTTGGAGTGTTCACAGTGCAACTGACACCTTTATGTGACTCCCCAACAGTCTCCGGAAGTGGCTGCTGTGTCTCCTTTATTCCTGCCCTTCATCTTTTGGACCCCTCAGCCGCCAATGAACTCTGGCCCTATGGGTTTGCCCACCGTGGGCGTCTCACAAAAACAGCACCACCCAGCACCTTCCTTTCTTTCTGAGAGCTTGCTGGAGAGCACCTGCCTTTGAGTCAAGGAATCGAGCAATCACTCTCTCAGCTTTTGCTTTTATGGTTACTCTTTGGAGGTTTGTGCTCTTCTAGTGTACAACTTTTAGGTCTGAGTGCTTTTAGTAACCGTCGTGAAGTTTCTGTGTATTCGAGTGTGTGTTCATGTTCACGCTTATGTATATGTGTCTGTCTGTGTCTGTCTGCTTTGTCTGAGTGTGTGTCTGTCTGCTTTCTCTCTGTGTATCTATCTGTTTTGTCTCTCTGTGTGTGTCTGCTTTCTCTGTGTTTCTGTCTATTTTATCTATGTGCATGTCTGTCTGCTTTCTGTGTGTGTGTGTCTGTTTTGTCTGTGTGTCTGTCTGCTCTCTCTCTCTCTCTCTCTCTCTCTCTCTCTCTTTCTCTCTCTCTCTCTCTGTGTCTGTCTGTTTTGTCTCTCTGTTTGTGTCTATCTGTCTTGTCTGTGTATGAGTGTCTGTCTGTTTGAGACACGCTCTTACACTGTAGTTAGGGTGGTACTCACTCTGTCACTTGGGCTAGCCTCAGACCTGTGGTGATCCTCCCACATGCAGGTGAGGCAACCCCACAGGCTGAATAAGATGGAGCCAGTCTTATCCAAATATATAAGAATAAATCATAGACATTTCAGAGATTTTATTGCCTTTGACATGAAAGCTGAGACTCTTTTGACTATCAATCCATACTATTTCCCCGAGGTATCAAAATGTCTCGAAGCAGTTTTTACTGCGGCTGACACAGATCCATCATGAACTGCCAAGAGCACGTGGGGAGGACTGGGCAGACCAGGGTCTCTGCTTGCTTTGTAGACTGAGATTGTGTTGGATTTGTACCTTGTTTTGTGTGTGGGTCCTTTAGCACAAGCTAGCTCCATCAGGACCTCGACTCCTTTGGCCTTCTACCCTGGTCTCTGCTCAGGTGGTTTCCATTAGAGGCCTCAAGCCAGCCCTGCCTTGAAGAGCAGGAATGTTCTAGAGCGTGTGTGTGTGTGTGTGTGTGTGTGTGTGTGTGTGTGCGCGCGCGCGCGTGCGCGCGTGCGCATGTGTGCATGCATGTGTCTCTCTGTGTCTATGTGTGTGTGTCTGTGTGT
Source organism: Tokudaia muenninki (assembly GCA_036184385.1). Classification (NCBI taxonomy): domain Eukaryota; kingdom Metazoa; phylum Chordata; class Mammalia; order Rodentia; family Muridae; genus Tokudaia; species Tokudaia muenninki. Next base: position 78,822,128 of record BTHS01000015.1, read on the forward strand.
CTATGTATGTGTCTGTGTGTCTATGTATGTGTCTGTGTGTCTATGTATGTGTTTGTGTGTCTATGTGTGTGTGTGTGTGCATGTGTGCGTGTGTCTGTGTCTATGTGTGTGTCTCTGTATGTATGTCTGTGTGTGTGTGTCTGTGTCTGTGCGTGTGCGTGCGTGCGTGTGTGTGTGTGTGTGTGTGTGTGTGTGTGTGTAATAGCTGCCATGCCTTTGCTCAGGTCTCTGCTCTCCACTGACCACCCGCAGCTCCCGGCATTTTCCTTCCCTCCCAGGCTTCCCTGCATCTGCCTACCTGAGGTCTGCAAGGGGAGGAGTGACAGTTTATGGGCGCCTAGCGGCTTTGGGGACTGCTCTGCTGCCCAGCATTTGCACCCATGCATAGAAGGTGGGCTCATGGGCCCAATTTTCAGGAGCTGTGCCACCAAGCCGAGGGCTTTCTTACATGAGCAACACAGGAAATTAACAGTCCGAGGAAAATGGGTAATTGGGAAGAAAATATAAACGGCACTCGAGGAGGGAGCGGATTCTCCGTGAACACACACGTCCTGACAGATGGCAACCGTCTGCACCAATCTGACACTTGGTCGGATGCACTGAAACTAGCGTTCTGTTTAAACAACTAAGTCCCTCCGCCCATTAAAGGTTTTGGGGATTAAAACATTTTGGATACTAAAAAGCTAATCAGATCTTACTACTCTGCAGGCATTGGTGGTGTCGGGGGGCTTTTCTCTCCCGTGAAAGCAGTGACTGTTAAGTCAGGGCTCTTAGCAAGAGGGGAGGGGCCTTTCCAGGGACTGTGCAAAGTTGTAGGTGACATTCCTTTGTGGGAATGCGTGTGTGTGTGTGTGTGTGTGTGTGTGTTGTACACTCACACGTGTGCATGTTTGTATGGTGAAAGCCCACCCTCTCTGTTAAGGTCCTCCATTTGCCCTGGCAGGCTCTGTGTGTGTCGGGGGAAGGGCAGGACCTTTGGAGCTCCAGCATTCATGCCACCTTGTCCTTACAGTGCTCGTGAAGGGCCAGGTCACCACCAAATACTACCGGCTGCTGTCCAAGCTGGGCGGCTGGGTCTGGGTGCAGAGCTACGCCACCGTGGTGCACAACAGCCGCTCCTCCAGGCCTCACTGCATTGTGAGCGTCAATTACGTCCTCACGTAAGTCAGCCTCGGGTGTTCTCTCCTAGCTCTCTCCTCCGTCCCTGCCACAATTCTCCAAGAAGTGCCCCCTCCCATTCCCCGTTCTCTGGACTATTTGCCTCCCTTTTTGCTTTACCGGAATAATCTGGTAGATCGGGAACTCCCAATCAATAATGTGTGCCAGGGAGTGGCAGCAAGGAGGATGGGGGAGCCTCGCTCTCAGGATTATAGCTTATTAGATCCTGGGACTGAGCCCGGGAGAGGGGCCCGGGAGGGGACAGCGTGCAGAGGGTGGGCTCATGTCCTGTGTCAGTTGCCCACATCTATCTGAGCTTCTCCCTTAGGGACAGACGCTCTCGCCCATTTTTCCGTCTTCCCACAGTATTCTGTTACCAGTGTGGTTGGATACTTGGTGCCTGGAAGACACCAGAGTTTCACTGAAAAAAAAATGTTGCTTTGAAACAGAGTCTTGTCATTGGTTCAGGCTAGCCTCTGTCTCATGACTTCCCCCATCAGCTTCCCAAGTACTGGAATTTCAGGAGTGGGCCACCAAAGACCTCAGATGCAGATATGTGTAAGTCCACAGAAGTCGTAGGCATAACAGCCCGGAACATGGCTCAGAGTGTCCACTAAAGCTATTGTTGAGCAGCCACTGTACACCTGTCTCTTAGCCCTAGCCTCAGCCAAAGAAGGGCCCTCCTTTGCATCCTGAATACCGAAGATTCAGACCCCAGGAGTCTTTCACGGAGCCATCACCAGGCTACTACATGTTTTAGGAGGATGATCTGGCATGTGAAAGTGGGCGAGGTTAGGAGCTGGCGCCCTGCAGGTCCATCCCACCAGGCTTCTGGGGCACTCAACAGAGAACAGCTGAGTCTCAGACACACAAACCAATGGGAGTCACGAGGGTCACTCTTCTCCCTTAGGGACAGATGCTCTCTCCCATTTTTCCATCCTCTCTTCCGACCTCATCCACTCTTGCATTTCAGGGATGTCGAATACAAGGAGCTTCAGCTGTCTCTGGACCAGGTATCCACCTCTAAGTCCCAGGAGTCCTGGAGAACCACCTTGTCTACCTCACAAGAAACTAGGAAATCAGCGAAACCCAAAAACACGAAGATGAAGGCAAAGCTAAGAATCAACCCATATCCCGCACAGGTGACACGCACACAGGGCAAGGCAGCATCTATCTGGGGGCTCGGGATACCTGGGCATGAACTAGGAGCCTCTGTTGAGGGGTGTCCTTGCAGAGAGAGAAAAGGTCCCATAAACAGCTCGGAGGACAAGTATGTGCTACTCCACTTGGCTTATGGTAATATCAAAATGAAACTTCCCCTCTCAAAGTGCCATTAGTAAGCTCTGGGAAGCAGGAAGTGGCCAGTGTCCACAACCATCCGGTGTGTGGTCATCTTGGAGAATAAAATCTTTCCACTCAGGAGCCTCACAGTAACACTAGGGTCCAGTCTTGTGCGACTAGAAGGTAGCTTACCCTTGGCCTCTCCTCTGTCTCCCCTTACCGTGCAGCAATACAGCTCGTTCCAAATGGACAAACTGGAGTGCAGCCAGGCGGGAAACTGGAGAACTAGTCCCCCCACAAATGCAGTGGCTCCCCCGGAACAGCAACTCCATTCAGAAGCCAGCGACCTTTTATATGGGCCACCCTACAGCCTCCCCTTCTCCTACCATTACGGACACTTCCCATTGGACTCTCACGTCTTCAGCAGCAAGAAGCCAGGGTTGCCCGCCAAGTTCGGGCAGCCCCAAGGATCCCCGTGCGAGGTGGCACGCTTTTTCCTGAGCACGCTGCCAGCCAGCAGTGAATGCCAGTGGCATTATGCCAACTCTCTAGTGCCCAGCAGCCCATCGCCAGCTAAAAACCTTTCTGAGCCTCCTGTGAATGCTGCCCGGCATGGACTTGTGCCAAACTATGAAGGTGGGTCCCATTTGCGCAAGGGGAAGGGCATGGGTTCAGCGTCAGTAGCAGTGGGGGGTAGATGGAAAAAGAATCCTCATGCTTTGGGCGAACTGGCCTCTTCTGCTTCTAAGTGGGGATTACCATGCTTCCTAGAGCCAACCATGGCTTCACGGGAGTGAATTACATATAACAACACCGGAGATGGCATAAACAGCAGAGAGACGCTGAGTGCCTGGTCCCCAAATAAGTTTTGGCCTTATTCATGACTCCATAGGGAGGCAAAAGTGATTTTCCAAACCAACTCCTATGTTTGACCACGCTCCACCTGCATCCTTGAGATGTCTTTTTGTTGTTCCTCAGAGAGAATGGCAGACTTAAGTTCTCTTCTTAGACCGGTTCTCAAACTACAGTAAACAGATGTAGAAGTGGCCTTGGGGACAGAAGCCCCGAGCAGTGAACAATTAACATGGGCTCTCCAAGCCTCTGCCTTTCTCTCTGTGAAATGGGACCACAGCCTATGTAGGGAACCTACCTAGCACACTCTAGGTGCCTGCTAGTTCTGCAGGGACCGCTAATATGGGAGTAAATGTCACGCTCGGATGCTATTTATGGCTTAGGAAAAAAGTATCATCATTTATTAAGTAGTTCCCTGAAGCATGTGTCCCACGCACACACCCGTGTAACACGATCATGTCTCTTTCCCTCTCCTCGCTTTCCCACACTCTGCCTCTCGGGCTCTGTTTTCTGTGCACACACTCTGAGGATACGACTCCGTATTGTGATCAGTCTACATTTTGTGGCCAGATCTGAGCAGAGGGACAATTATGGGAGAAACCAGGCCTTTGTGGACATAAGGAAAACATTGTTTTCAAAAGCACACGACTTAGAAGAGACCAACCAGCCACTGGGGCTCCGCCCTGCCTTGGCACCAGCCTGTCCCAGCAGTCATGAGCCCACACTTGGAATGGTTGGATCCCCAACGCTCATCTGTGCAAGGGTCCTTCGCAGTCAAGGAAGGAAAAGGGGAAGGAAGGTCCTTGCAAACATCTATGTGAGCCAGACTTATTTCTTTGTATCTGAGAACTAGCCAATATTACACACAGGATGCGGCTTTTATTACTATTACTATTTTAAAGCAAAAATGGTTGGTAGCCGCCTACTTGTCACATTTGATTAGATGGGACAGGGGGAAGGACTGAGGGTGCTAATTTGAGGCAATTTGTGACCATATTACTAGTCTTTGGTATTAAAAGAAAACAATGACCTCATGGGAAAGCTCTGGGAGTTACTTGAATGGGCACTGTTAATACTTTTAATTATGGGCCTACTAAACAGCACAGGGTGGTTACCGCCCCCCACCTTGTTGAGGGATTAGTAAAATGGGTAGACTCGGTGCTGTGAAGAAGAGACCAACTTAGCTGGCTTAGATTCCGATGCTGTCCACTAGCTCTGCGTGGCTTTAAAGCATCCTTTAATATTGATGACACACTGGAGTATTTGGATCTGTTGCATTAAGCGTGTTACTCAGAATGAATCCCACCTGTTCCTCTAAAGCTCCCCAGCAGGTTTCCAACAATGTCTCATGATTGCACTTTGCTGGCCTGGAATACACAGGGGTGGCACGGACGGAGGAGGAGAAGTAGCTCTGTGCGCGATGAAGGGCGTGTGTGACTGGGTATGATGGAGGATCCTGTGACCCTGTGCATGACGGAGAAGGACCACGTGGCTCTGCACGTGTGAGGGAGCGTGTGACTCGGTGCAGGAACGAAGAGGACCCTGTGGTTCTCTGTGAGCGATTGAGGGCGCGTGCGTCTCTGTGCAAGGCCACCACCGGCGCCTGTGGCTGGGCAGGTCTGAGGGCGCCTGTGGCTCAGTGCAGAGCATAGGATAGACGCATTTCTGAGTGTACGGCTTCCTCTCCAATGCAATCTTCTCACTTGTCGCTTGTCCCTCGCAGCGCCCACCACCACCGCCGCCGCCGCCGCCGCCCGCAGGTTTGGCGAGGACGCTGCGCCCCCAAGCTTCCCGAGCTGTGGCCACTACCGCGAGGAGCCGGCGCTGGGCCCTGCCAAGGCGGCTCGCCAGGCTTCCCGGGACGCAACCCGGCTGGCGCTGTCCCGAGCGCCCCCCGAGTGCTGCGCGCCGCCGGTCCCCGAGCCGCAGGCGCCGGCGCAGCTGCCCTTCGTGCTGCTCAACTACCACCGCGTGCTGGCGCGCCGCGGGCCGCTGGGGAGCTCTGCGGCCGGAGCCCCCGAGGCGGCCGGCTCGCTGCGGCCCCGACACCCCGGCCCCGTCGCAGCCTCTGCGCCCGGCGCGCCCCGGCCGCACTACCTGGGCGCCTCGGTCATCATCACCAATGGCAGGTGACCCGCCAGGGCCGATTCCGCTCCGCAGGGCTGCCCGCAGGGAGAAGCCATAGGCCAGGCCTTCTCTGGTTCCTTTTTCACCCCCAAGTCCAGCAGATGGAGAGGCGAACTCTATATGCACGATATAAATTAATTTATACAGAGACAACTATTTTAATAGAACTCCGCAGCCGACTTTTAGATTTTTTACCGTAGATGCTGGTGTAGAGGGTTGGGACGCAGTTGGAGGATGGGGAGAAGGGACTGCCCATCCCTGTCGCCAAGGGCCTGTTTTCATGGGGCTGAGCATCCAGATGTCAACCTGTGACCTCAAACTACATTTCCAGGGATCTTGGTTTCCTCACCATGAAGCCAATCAAACCGAGGCCCAATAATGGGAATTCAAGGCATTGCATGCGGCTTGCCGCTTTAGGCAACCCCACGACCCCCCACCCCTCCCGTGGGCTTCTGTTCCCGAGGGGTACGGACAGGGTGGAAAGTTCCTTCGGAGTCCTTTTGGACACTTGTAAACTCAAAAACGTTATCCTTGTGAGTCCCACGAGCAGACAACAGTTTCTGCTGTCTTTGAACTCATGCATCTCATTTTTAAATTTAATCCTTTTAAAAATACAAAAGCCAACAAGCCGAGGCTAAGGAGGCGAACGTGCAAGCCTATTGTGTGCGTGAACGTGTGCGTGCTTCAAAAGCACATTAGCAAACTCGCTCAGAACCCAGCCCTTAGGAACTCTGGTTGACATCCACAAGTTGCACCTTCAAAATATGAAGTAGGCATTAAATGCAAAAAAAAAAAGAGATATATATATAATTATATATATATATGTAGCCAGGCATGTTAGCGAATGGCCCTGTCAAGAGTCATTCCCTGGCGACATCCCTCCTGCCCGCACAGATCTGCTAGTCCTATGCTTGTGTTTGCTTGCAAGTAGGAACTCCTAAGGCTAAACTGCATGTGCAATACGAAAACCGGAACGGACTGCACCTTGTGGAAGGAAAACATGCTTGAGGGATGTAATGAAAGTGGTGTATACATTTAAGCATTTTCTACGTAGCAAGAGCTTCATACGAACATGTTGTGTGTAACAGGTGAATGGAGACCCTTTTTATAAACTTACCAGCAGTGTTTAAAAATAAACTTCCATTACTTTTGTTTCACATTCATGGTTTATCTATGGGTGTATGCATTTTTCTTGGGGGGTGGTCAGTATTTAGGGTTGCTGGTGTGACTCAGTGGCCCAGTGCTTGCCTGGAAAGCAGGAGATGCTGGTTTGAACCCAAGTATGGAAAGAAAAAGAGAAAAATCACTATTCAAAATTTTTCTCAAGACTCTGATCTGCCTTGACCAATACATGTCTGCATTGACGGCCACCTTTCCATTTCTCTACACAGGAAATATCTCATCCATTTACTTTTAAAAATGTAGTTTACATGGGCCAGGCAGTGGTGGCACATGCCTTTAATCTCAGCACTTGGGGGGCAGAGGCAGGAGGATCTCTGTGAGTTGTAGGACAGCCAGGGATACCCAGAGAAAGCCTGTATGGAAAAACCAACCAATCACAACAACAAAACCCACCTTGACGTTAGGAAACTCTTCCCACTTGTACAGAAAGGTTCGACATTAAAACAAAACAAAATGAAAACAAAGAAAAATCCCAGAAACTAATCCGTCTAGAATCAGTGGCTCGGAGAACCCTCAAGTGTAAACTTCAGCCTGCCTTCTGTGTGAGTGAAGACCCTGTTTATATTCCCTGGAGCGCTGGCAAGGTTCGGACCAGCAGTCCATGTGGGAGGCACTGGGTCACAGGAGAGCTGCTCATAGCCTGCAGCCAGCACTGGGCGCCCTCAGGGGCTGCACATGACAAGCGAAGTGTTTAGTTCACGAGTCTCACGATTAATCCATGGTTCTTAGAGGGTCTATGTTTGACCCGTGGAAATTAGCAACAACATTTTTCAATAAAGTTCCATGTAATTGCTTTTGTGCCGACCTGTATTCACTAGACACCAACCATGAAGGAGGTTAATAGGAAAGGTTTTTAGTGTGTGTGTGAGGGGGCGAAGGGGGGAGGAATGACCCTGTTGTAGATCTATAAATGATAATGTAAACAAACATAAGGGAGTCTGTGTGTTCCTAAAATTTAAAATGCATACTGGTAAACATTTCCTTATTTGGACAAACATCACCAGTTTTCATAGCCGACAATAGGAAGGAAGATTCCTCAGAGAGCTAGACTGGCTTTCAGAGGTTATGGACTCAAAGTTGCCAAGCAGTTACCATGGCAACCTAATACTGTTCTCCTCATCCTCGAGATTTTTTTCCCTCAACTCTGTGAAGCTCTGCTGGAAGAGGAAGCACTTTAATAACGATGTGCCCTCTTTCACAAAACAACAACAACAACAACAACTACTACTACTACTACTGTGGACCCTACCTAAAATGGAGCATGTGGACACAAATGCCAGATCAAAATGGACCTGAAGCCCAAGCCAGTTCAAGCCTTGGCCCTGCGCAGGGCCTCCCAGGGAACGGAATTCCTTTACATCCTCAGAAGCCCCTTTCTAGAAAAGCCATTCCACTCATACCTCTGCAGAGACAGGCAGGGGTGGAAGGGCCCGGTTCCCCACCCCACCCCCACTCCCTCCACCCTTTCAGAAGTTCAGGCCTTCCTCCCTTAAACCATAAAGGTATGTGGGGTGTGTGTATGTGTGTGTGTGTGTGTGTGTGTGCGCGCACACGCGTACAGTCTACTCATGTAAAATCTATCCATGTTTTCATCTATTAGAACTGCAAAGCAGTTCTGGCAGCCTCTGGGTTATCTACAGCACATGATGCAAGCCGATCTCAAACACAGGCAAGATATAGAGTATTAAAAAAAAAAATCTCAGGACAAGGATTGGAGAGATGGCTCAGCGGTTAAGAGCACTGACTGCTCTTCCAAAGGTCCTGAGTTCAAATCCCAGCAACTACATGGTGGTGGCTCACAACCATCTGTAATGGGATCTGATGCCCTCTTCTGATGTGTCTGAAGACAGCTACAGTGTACTTACATGTGATAAATAAATATAATCCTAAAAAATAAAATCTCAGAACAAAAGTATCTTTAATGAAAGTCGATCAGTTCTTACAATGGAAACAGCCGGAAAGATCAGAGTCGGCAAGCGCTCATTTTGGTTAAAAGATTTGTTTGTACTTTGAGCCTTTGTGAACTTTTTTTCCCCCAATCGTAAGATTTCCTTTCTGCCAAAAATACATTAAGAACTCACCAAGTACCAGGTTCCTGAATTCTTACGACGTGATCTTTGATATAAAAGCATGTTTAAATATCAAATAAAAACAGCATAATCAGAGTCTACTGACCATTCCTCACGGACCCGGGTAAGGTAAGAATGCGCTGGAGTCACAGTGAAAGCCTACGTTTATTTTGGTAGAATCACTTTATAGGCACTTTATAGGGTTTATAGCGATTCTTTTCAGAGACGATTCTTTGAAAAGCTAAAAAAAATAAAAAAGTAGCAACGGTTTACATTTCTGTTTATTTCAAAGATGCATAGAGATGAACCAGGAATGAGGGGGTCCCACTGCTGGCATGTCCGGGTAGCAAAGCCCCTAAGATTCCTCTCTCGCATTCTGGAAGTGTCAGGTGAGACAGGCCACCGGAGTACCACATTGTGTGCTAGGTGTAGGGGATCCCCAGAGTCTGTCGTCCCTCATTGGGTGTGTATTTGTCCAAGCCTCCGACAGGACGTTGGGTCCCATCATTCCGCATGGTGAGATCCACAGGACTCAGACCCGCTGCTTCCAGCCCTTCCTTAAGGACTCCCTCGTCGCTTGCTTTAGCTGAGCCGTGTGAAACCCAGTTCTTTGCTATGTGTGCCTTCCAACACCCAGGGGTAGATACGTAAGCAGGTTTACATGAGGAGTACCCTGCTCTACGGCAAACGCAGATTCGGGGTTAGGTGGCAACATCTCAAGATTAGGAGGCTGCCAAGTTAGGAGACTTGTAAAGTCCCTGGAGGTCCCGGGGAAACCTCGCATGGGCCAGGTACAGTGGCAGCCTTCACAGCCCGTCAGCGACTGCTCTCTACCGTGTGGAATCTGAAGTCTTTGGTTCTTGTGAGGTAAAGTCAGGCTAATGGGAAATGTACCATCTGCTTCAGGCTATTTTGTCTCTCGTGTCTGCATAAGCGAGAACACCCTAAACAGCGTAACTACTCCAAGGCCAATCAGCCCAGAACATCTCTCTCTGCTCTGACATGACCGCACTTCATTAGTTTTAACTTACAGAAAGGAAATTAAATGATAACATTTTTTCCCCCAAAGTAGAACTATCCAGAATAGGCCTTCAGCTTAAAATAAAACATAGCATGTTTTTCATTAAATAATCCCCCATAGAAATTTAAAATGTAATGATGGCGGTCCTAAGAGATGAACGGCCTTATATTACAAAGTCTGAGAAATGAAGCTTTGCAGCATCAAGCCTGGAGATCTTCGTTCTTGATGATATTTTACAGACGCTCTCTCAAGGGCCCGTCATTTTGTAATTTTGGGTGGTGTACGGTTTTATTTAAACTCGCATGAATTTGAAAAAAATATCGGAACTAAAATTTATATATGTATCTTTTTCTTTTGAGAAAAATTTTAATAAAAGTCCTATTTGCAAAAAAAAAAAAAATTACTTTCAAGTTCTTTTAAAGTCACCTTCCCTCAAACACGGGTTGGTGTAGTTTACCCTGTTATTTTTGGTTCTAATGGGGCTGTCTGCGCCAGGCTGAAGGTAGATGGGTTTCTATTCTGAAAGCCTCTGGTTTCTGGAGTTGGCCTGATGATACAAGCTGGATAAAGATGGTACTCGTTTACGACGAGGATCTTGTTCAAAGCTAAGTGTTCTGCTCCATCGTTTCCTTTCCACCCACTTCAGTTGAAGTGGCAGGAAGCAGGAGGGCAGGTGGGAACTGGTTCTTTCAGGCTGAGCAGCGATGGGTATGATTCACAAGCTCCACGGAGACGGGAGGTACATGGAAAAGCACGGAGCACATCTGGAAACACGAACCTAGAAAGGCTTCCTTTCCTTTGTTCTTCCATGGAGACTTTTAGCACATCAAATTTTGAACATCTCCTTTTAAAGCCACACACACACACACACACACACACACACACACACGCTCGCATGCACGCACGCATGCACATACATCTCTCCAAACTGATGGCATTTTTTGTGTCTCTCTCTCTTATGACATTAGGAAATCAGAAGGCAGAAAATCGTGACATACAACACAAGTACTGCACTCGGTCCGCTCGCTCGGGGACACGGGCTTATGGGGATGTGCCACTTCTAACAAACAGAACCTGCCGCTAATCAGCTTAAAAGCTCCAAGAATCCTTCCTTGTGTGGGTGAGAGAATGAATCCACATCTCCACCAGCCTGGACAAGCCTCTGACTCCAAGGAAGCTGCCATCGTGGCTTAAACATTTAAAACTTGACACATCTGACCCTGGGGAGGGGACCACGCTGGCTAGCAGCGTCTCTGTGCCCATCCTTCCGTCCCAGTCCCAGGCTACAAGAAGCCCAACTTCACTATGAGGAACAGTAACAACCCAATGTGTAAGTGAACACTTGTGTGTTCTGGGACAGCACTGGCCTTCACCTGAGCTGTGGGCGTCCGTTGTTTTAACAACAGAGGGCTAAAGGCTTTCACCCTTTGGGATATATTTGTACCATCTCATAGCTGTTCCCAACCCTTGCTCTTCATCCCCCCTCCCCCACCCCAACACGCACAAATCCAAGCCCGCGTGGGGAGAGCACTTCAATACCGCAAAAGGCAAACTAAACTCCTAGGCTAAACTGACTCTTCACCTGTCAGTCAATCCGCACCAGATGCACCTTCAACGCCCAATAAAACCACAGATATATATAAAAAACAAAAACAAAACAAAACAAAAAACCCAAAAACTCAAACCCCAGAGTGGGGAGGGATTGGGGGGGGAGGGAACCCACAACCTGAAGAATTAACAAATGGCCCTGGCCTCTGGCTCTGCATTAGTGTCCCAAACCCTAGGCAGGCAGAGATAACAGTTGTGCAAGCAGAGTGCCCCTGCTCGGAGCTCCCAGGAGACCCCAGGGGCACCTTCAGGGCGGGGGTGGCTTGCTGCTACTGCAGCAGATCCAAGCTGTCTGGGGACACACAGAGGCGCTACTTTTGCTTGGGCACGATGAGGTTTCTCAGCATGTCGAAGGAGTTGCCGTCTGGATGCACCGTCACAACCCCGCCGCCCTCTTGGTGGACCTGCAGGAACCCGGAATCATCGAGGCCCACAATAGACACCTGCGGCCCCTCGCTGCTGCCCAGGCGGACTTGCTGACCACTGAAAATGAAGCACAACACCAGGGTGACTGGGGGTAATAGGAGGCTGGAACATCTCGCTCAGTGACTCTCCATTACGAGGGTCTAAGGTCCTGGGGACAGGCTGAGGCTTACTATAGCGACCTCTGACCTCTGTCCCTGTGAAATGCCCTAATGTGCGAGACATCTTAATCCACTACTCTTCAAATCAATATGTGCTAGCTAAAATAAAGAAAGGAAGAGAAAACAGGCAACCTGGTGACCCAGGTCCAATCCTTGGAACCCATGTAAAAACGGAAGAAGAGAACCAACTCCACGAAGCCACCCCATCTTCGCTTAAGTTCATTTCGGAAGGGTTAGAGGCTTGTCTTCCACACTTGAGGCTCTCAATCTCAGCTGCAGGAGGATACTTGGGGAGAAGTGTTAGTATGTGGGGAGCTGGCCTCAGTCCCCGAGTGTAGATTTAGTAGATGGTGGGTACAGGCTGCCGTTGTCCCATGGGGATCCCACCTTGAGATCTGGAAGGATCTACCCTAAAGTGAATTCAGCTCTCCTCAGTGTCATGGTCCTCCCAACTCATCCTCTCAAGATGCTGGCCCCTCCCACTCCTGCTAGGCCGACTTAGGTTTTATAATCACTTGGCTTTCCCATCAGTTAAGAAATAACTATCCAGATGTACTGGCTGGTTTTGTGTGTCAACTTGACACAGGCTGGAGTTATCACAGAGAAAGGAGTTTCAGTTGGGGAAGAGCCTCCTTGAGATCCAGCTATGGGGCATTTTTTCAATTAGTGATCAAGGGGGGAGGGCCCCGCCCATTGTGGGGTGGAGCCATTCCATTGTGGGTGGGGCCATCCCTGGGCTAGTAGTCTTGGGTTCTATAAGAAAGCAGGCTAAGCCAGGAGAAGCAAGCCAGTGAGAAACATCCCTCCATGGCCTCTGCATCAGCTCCTGCTTTCTGACCTGCTTGAGTTCCAGTCCTGACTTCCTTTGGTGATGAACAGCAATGTGGAAGTGTAATCTGAATAAACCCTTTCCTCCCCAACTTGCTTCTTGGTCATGATGTTTGTGCAGGAATAGAAACCCTGACTAAGACACCAGACCTGTGCTCAGCCCTTCCTGTTAAGAAACTCAAGTACTAACTTTAAGGAATTTCAAAAGAAAGAAGAGAGCGGGACTGACCTGTGCACCCAGTATTTATAGTAGAGGGGAAGGACGCCGTCCGGCCCTTGGTCCTGAAACCTGTCAATCAGTTTCTCCAGCACGGTCACAGCCCTGGCTATGAGACAGTCGGCTCGCAAGGGCTTCAGGCCTGCCTTGTGCTGCTTGTTGTATTCTTTGATGAGGTCGTTGATACATATGGTAGGATTACTGTTGGTCACATTGAATCCGCAGCCTGGGGAAAAACAAACCATTTAAAAATAAGCAGCCTGACATTATCAATGATCCTCAACCTTCCTAATGCTGAGAGCCTTTGATACATTGTCTCACGTTGTGGTGACTTCCAACCATAACGTTATTTTGTTGCTACTTCATATCTGTAATTCTGCTACTGTTATGAATCATAATGAAAATATCTGCTATGCAGCCCCCAAAGGGGTCTCGACTGACAGGTTGGGAACCGATGTTCTAGATAATGATACAGATTCTCCCAGCATGCACGAATTAAAAGCCTGAGAGAGGATAACGCAATCAATTACCACAAACCTGGGCTATGTCTTTCTAGAAGCCAGGACACTCTGATGCTAACCCTGAAAGCTGTCCTTCTGAACTCCCCGACCTCCCAAAACTTTTAGAATAACACAAGCCACACACTCGGCAGATACCGGAGGGACGCCTGTCCTTTAGCTTCCTGAAGCACTCCACTGGCCCCAGTGCTGCTGGATACTGCTCAGAATCTGCACCTAGAACCATCGCTCACTTAAATGCGGGGTGTGAAGCTTTAGAGGCACGGGGCAGCTGGCTTAGCAAACGCTGGCTGCCGGTTACAGCAGGACTAGAAACGCACAGCCTTGAGGTGCTCTCCAGCTAGCCCGGGAGCCATGATCACACGGGTCTGTCCGTTGCTGATTTCTCGGAGTGACAAGTGAGCTCTCCTGAGAGTTAGGGGAGCTTGGGGGCTAAAAACTTCTGAAACGGCCTGGAGCCTTCTCCTGGATGTGAAGCGGGAAGGAACTCTATCTTACTTTGACTGGCTTGGGGCTTTTGTTTACGTAAGGCTAAAGAGGCAATGTTTCATGGCTAAGACGGCAAGGCTGGCAGCAGAGGCGTCTTAGATATCGCCCCAGTTTCACGTCTGTTACTGTAATATATACACCCCAGCAAAAAAAATAAAATAAAATAAAAGTAGAGAATGGCGCTGCCACACTGGGCTGGGTTTTCCTACCTCAGGTAACACAATCAAGACAATTCCCCACAAAGACATTCACCAACCTGATCTGGACAGTCCCTGACCCAGACTCTCTTTCCAGGTGATTCTACATGGGCCAAGTGGACAGTTAAGCTCACCACCCCAGACATCACCCTATTGGTAAATGGTAAAGTATTTGTTTCACCCATTTCAAGTTCCGTGAGCAGCAGACCCTCGGAGAGACATCTGTTAGGTGTGATACCAATCTGGCAGTTTCCATGGCCCCAGACGGGGGACTGCTAAACCCTTGAGGTGTTCTCCACTCATCTGGTCCTCTCTGCATCACCTCACACTCGATAACTGCAAGGCTAGACACACCCATCTCATACCAACACTTGCTCTTTCAGATGCAGGCATGCGGATAAGACATTTTTAATTTTTGCTGTTTTTTTGCTAATATTAAGAGATGCCGGAGGAAAAGAGTTAAAAACTTACCGATGAGGATATAAAATGTTTCCCCCATAAGTGTTGAATTAACCAGAACCCCACCGATCTTCATGAGATCGCTGTAATAAATATCGTTGGGCCACTTCACTCGCAGGTTGATATCCTAAGAAGAATGTACATGTTAACTGAACAATCGATCACAGGGCCGCAAGCAAGGAGACGGAGGATGAACATTCTGGAAACTAACGGGGCAGGGAATTAGTTCTCTGCAGCTTTAGACAGCTGACCGCCCGCTCTGTGGAGGCATCATACAGTATTTTTCAAACTTTATTTTATGTATATGGCTGTGTTTATGTGACTTGTGCAGGCTTGGAGCCATAAAGGTGTTGAATCCCCCTGGGACTGGGGTTACAGACAGTTGTGAACTGCCATGGAGGTGCTGGGGGCCAAACCCAAGTCCCTTGGAAGAGCAGTCAGCGCTCCTAACTGCTGAGCCATCTGTCCAGCCCTGGAGAACACGGTTTTAAAGTACCTGCTGGAGCTGGAAGGTGAACTCTGACAGAGCTCACTCAGTATCCTGCTCAGCACACTCCCTTCCCGTCACCGTCTCTCATTAAAACACCTTTTGCACAAATAGCTCTGAGGCTCAGGTAGGAGGACTGCAGATCTGAGCACATAAAGCTCAGAACGGTGGCTACTGGTCTCCACGTCTGCGGACCGGCCTTCCCGCTCTGGCTGAGCCGTCTCAGCACCGGCCGCATCCCTCGGTTGGCTGCACTTCTTTCCTATTTAGATTTACTCGGTTCCTGAGCAGTACCTCTTGCACCCAGGCTGGGCATTTAATGCTATGCCATTGGACAAGATGCGCTCACTGCTGCGGTGACCGTCAGGAGAAAGTCAACCATTTTATGATTGCATTGGAAGCCTTTTTATTAGAAGAGAATTCATGTAAACCTGACCTAAAACCCATGTCTCAGGCCCTGGCATATAACCTATTATTGGTGCTTTACTAAATGGTCATGTTGTCAGACTCTCATTGAACTGGTTATGTTTACGTATACAGTCACATGTGTTTACACCTACTCTGTGCTGTTCTCAACCCTGGCTGGAGACATTTCTTTCTGTAGAGGGCAGCGGTTAATGCAGGAACTCACAACTGGTCAAAACACTTAAGAATGACCGGCTACAAGTTCTTAGCCCTAAATAGATGTCTAAGAGGAATCTCCCACTTTCTCTAGGCTCGGGGGATATTAGGTAAGGTGAGGCAGAAAAGACCCAAGAGCCAGAGAATGGGGAGGACTTTTCTGTCAAACACTGTCGCTTGTGGTTAACTGAAAAAGACCTACACAAGATTGAACCAACCAAAATTTAGTACGGATGGGGAAAGGGATCACAACCCCTCCATTAGCTGAGGAGCTATTACAGTGGATGAATGCTACAGGAAGAGAATCATTTTTCCTTAGGGGCGTGGCCATCGGTAGGTTGTTTGTCCTCCATTGGATGGTCCTGCACTCATGCCCAAACATGGAGCACTAATTAGATTCAGTGGATTAAAAAAAAATTAGAGAAAATAAAGTTGGGAGGTGGATGTGCTAAGGGAGGGTGGGGGTGGGGGGGAGGAGTTGGAGATCAAAATACATCTCATAAAGGTAAGATAAGTAAACGAAAATAACTCCACTCAAAATGGAAACCATCTTATACAGGACGTGCCATGGTGGACTCTCCTCCCCCTGATGCAGTAAGCCAGAATGAATCTTTTCTTCTAAAAGTTGCTGTGGTCATGGTATCCTATCACAGCAACAGAAAAGTAACCAGGAGTGGGGTCATTCCGTCAAGGTCAAGGATGCTAGCACGCCCGTCCTTGCGGTGGGGGAAGACAGCATCAAATGAACCTGTCTGTGAACACTCCATCAGCCACAGACAAAGAGCAGCTCCGCCACTCCAACATGAGAGTGAGGGGACAGAAGTTAGTCAGGTCCATAAAACAGTCTCCTTTTAAAACTGAAAACACAGACAGCTCCCGCCGCCCAGCCCAACAGCCCGATACAGTACCTTCATTAAAAGAAAAGCTTGTCCTTACTGGGATGCTAAGAAACCTGGCAGACAGCCCGGGAAGGGATTCTGGAAAATGCTCTGTGGAAGCAATCATCCACAGGGCTCTGTAAAGGGTAAGCATACCAGGCGAGCACTCTACCCCTGAGCTATGGCCTCAGCCAGAACTACCCACTCCAAAGGGTGCCACACGCACTTGGGTGACAGCTTTGCTGATTGTGCAAACGCACACTACAAACAGAAAGGCCAAGTTGGAGGCTCCGCAGGAAGGGGAAAGACAGTGAAACCATACATACCTCATACTCTGGGATAGACCTCACTGCCTCCACCACGGCCAGGGACATCAAATGCTGGACAAATGGAATCCTCTGTCCCAGTTGTGACCTCAGGGGGATGGAGACCAGCAGAGTGAAAAGGGCGCACCCCACAGGGCTCAGCCAGGCATTTGGACCCCTTCCTGGAAGACAGACAGACCCCTTGAGAGAATACTGCTTCCCATGTGGACGCTCCTAGACTACAATGTCCCGCTTGAGACTGTCTGCGCTTCATAGCACACCTGGATGTTCTAGGGTTAACTCGGCAAAAGGGAAATGCTTTAGGGCCTGAAGAGAGCTCTGTGAGTTCACAAGTGTGAGGCCCTGAGCTCAGTCTCCAGCACTGATATGAAAGCCTGGGTTCAGGAGTGGGCTGGTGTGTACTCAAAACCTAGAGTTGTGGAGATGGAGACGAGCAGGTCCCTGGGGTTCTCTGGCTGGAACAGACTAGCTGAATCTATAAGCTCCCAGTCCCAAAAAGAGAAACACTGTCTAAATAAATAAATAAACAAACAAACAAAGTGGAAAGTTCCCAATGCACAATACTGAAGGCTGCTCCCTGGTTTCCACATGGACATACATATACCATAGCTGTACAAATGCCTCCACACACACACGTGCACACACATGTGCACACACACACATACACACACACCACTGCTGTCAAAACATAATGAGGGTGACCCCTGCCTTTTGTGCTCGGACAACTAAGGTCTACAGTATCCGAACGCTGTGCTAGCACACGGTCGGGCACGTGGGTGAAAATCGAAAAGTGCTTCCGATAGTACTGGCTGTGTGGTCCGATACATGGAAACCCAGAGCCGTGCTGTCAGTAATAGTAGTGTGAAAGGTTTGCTTCGTGCTGCTTTCGTGCTGGATTGAATCTGGAGCTCTGAGCACACTAGGCAAGTGCCAGCCTGAGCTATAGACCGAATGTTTAATAAGCATTCCCCGGGGGCTGGAGAGATGGCTCAGTCTGTAAAGTACTCACAGCTCAAGCCTGAGAATCTGTAGCATCCACATAAAAGGACAGGCGAGAAGCTGGGCAGATGGCCTGACAATAATGTGGTTGTCACACAGGAGGATGAGGCAAGCATGAGGACGCTTGGGATATGGAGGAAGGGGAAACCAGATGCTGGCTAGATAGACTAGTTAGCATCGTCAAATAGACTAGTCAAACTCCAGGGTCATGGAGCAACCCTGCATCGATGAATAAACTGGATCATAACCTCCATACACACATGCACATGCGCACACACGCGCGCGCACACACACACACACACACACACACACACACACACACACACACAGCCAGACATGGTGGTGCCTCTGCTGTAACCCAAGTACTGAAGAGATACAGGCAGGCAGATGGATTCTCGGGGTCTTGGTAGCCTGCTAATCTAGCCTATAGGTGAGATCCAGGTTCAGTGACAGAAAGACACTTGATGACATTGATCTTTGACCTGTACACACAAGTGTATATACCTGCACACATGTGCAATACACATAAATGCATCAACATGTATCACACACACATACACATACATATACATATGCACACACATATACACATGCACACACATACATACACACATGTATTCACATACATGTACACATACACCTACACACACCACCATGCGCACACATATATGTAAACACATACATGTACATATACACGTGATCCCTGATAACAAGTCTCTAAGCTGCTACTTGTCTTTTACAACTGAACTTAGGAAAAGAAAAATAATCAAAATGAGAGGCGTAGTTTAATTAAAATTCTTCTAGCGTATCTTTTTAAGAAATCTACCATCTCTGGTGGGAATGGGTGGTGTGTGCATTGCATTCCTAGGTGGATATGGGTGGCGTTTATCTGTAATTTCAGTACTTGGGAGGCTGCAGTAAGAAGTTTGGGAGCTGAAAGTCAGCCTGAGTTACATAGCTAGACCTGGTCTAAATTTTATACATATCCATCCCATAGCTTTTATGGAATATATTTTCTTCTTTGTCTTATGCTCAAATCAGAGATGTGGCAGACTCCCATCTCTCTGCTGTGAGCAAGGAGCAGATGTGGGTGGTCTGCTGCTGGCTGGTAGGAACATGACCCATTTTCCTGTAAAGCCTCATCTGTGCCTCCTGCAGATGCCGGCGAGGTCTCTGCTCTCGCTGGTCCCACCATGCTCTGCGGCAGCGCAGACTCTCAGTCTGCGATAGGCAGGTGATGGAAACCCAGACCGAGGCTCTCTACTCTTGTGCAGTCACCGATCTGGTGCCGTTTCACGGGGGCTGGTGGGCGGGAGGCCTTTGAATGGGATGTCAGCTCACCACAGACTCCAACGGACCCTCACTGAGGGCCTTCAGGAGAATAAACGGCTTAGAATTTTGTTCCCATCACAACCTGTAGGATGTATGGGGAATGTAGGTTAGCAGGCCTGACAGCCATCAAATGCAAACACTGTGCACTTAACAAACTGTGGACTGAGAGGCTGCCTAGACTCTACTGAAGTCAATGGGCCTTCTCCTTTTCCCCTGCCCCATTTCAGGGGGCCGTTAAAATGGTCTCAGGGTTCAGCACACACCGAGCTCTCCAGCCAGGGGACTTGCGGATTTTCGGAAAGGAAAATGGCGGCGATGACAACAGAAGATGACTGACCTTTGCCCTGGGTCTGCCGAACCGCGATGGCGATTAAGCCCATTTCCTGCGGAGTCTCAAACATCAACCTGCAAACGGTGGGAAAAACTGGTCGGTCAGAACGGACTCGTAGAGGAGGGCCAGCAGCTCTGACAGAACAGGAACAAGTGTGTGCATATGCACGGTGGCCAGGAAGGGCCCATGATCTGCGGAGCTGTAGAAAGGAGGGGTGTAGCTTCCCTCACAGCCTTTGGTGGGAACCAGCACAGGGGTGAAGGGGAGGAGCAGGGGTGGAGAGAGGAGAGTGGGAACAGCCTGGCCGGTGCCTGGTTTGACTGCTAGGATACAGTTCTTTGAAAGATTTTATCAAGTTGTTTCTTTCCCTTACCTTGTATCTACCTTCTAGTGTACATTGTATCTACCTTCAAGCGACAACAGTGTCTGACATTTGTTTCTACTTACAGTGAGTTTCTGATTGAACACGCACACGTTTCTGATTACTCAGGAAACCAATATGCTGGCAATAAAGCATTTAAGAGATACTCCATCCCCTGAGAACTAATTATGCTTTAACTGCAGTAAATAAATCAACACCTTTTGAGAATTCCCAAGAACCCTGGATCTGTTTGGGCTTCAGGTCTGCTTTTAAAATAGTTTCATTGAAAAGAATACAAACGTCTTTTTTGGGGAGTTAAGTAGCGGAGAGTACTTATGGATATCTCTACCTGACTGGCTGATATTTGGGGCAAAAAGAAAGAAAAAGGAAAATGTGCACATACCCCAGAGCCCCTCATTCTGAGTGTCTCCTCCAAGTTGTGTTCTCTGCATTTTATTTCTGTGCTAAGACCCTTCTCCTTCATCTTCCCGCAGTTGTTGATCTGGCATCAATCAGATATAGTTCAGAGCAGGAGGTATTAATGGCCAAAGCCAAGTGTTCTCCTCTATCAGTGATATGGGGGCAGTCTTTTTAATTCTTTCTGTCTATCTATCTATCTATCTATCTATCTATCTATCTATCTATCTATCTATCTATCTATCTATCATCTATCTATGTGTGTACTTATATGTGTGTATGCTTCTGTCTGTCTGTCTATCTATCTATCTATCTATCTATCTATCTATCTATCTATCATGTATCTATACTTATATGTGTGTATGCTTCTGTCTGTGTCTGTCTGTCTGTCTATCATCTATCTTTCATCAGTTGTGGGAGAGGAGGGGTTGAACAAGGCAGAGGACAAACTGGTATTGTGTATTAGCAAGAAATTACAAGTCACTCTGAAGTGTTCCCCAACATTCTTGGGAGCAGAACCCCTTAAAGCAAGCCTGTGCCCTGCGTAGAACTCCACCCTCTCCTGTAGGATAAAGAAACCCCTAAGAGAAGGAAACTGCTTAAAAACCAACCCCCCCACCCCAACACTCACTGCCTCCTGTATCCCTGAGGTGTGCAGTACTTGCATAGGGGAAGAAGCCCAAGATTTCTTTACTTGCAAACAGGACATCAGACTATACTGGGCAGGGTTTGGCTGGTGCAACAGTGGGGTCTTCCTCATAGCTGCTGGAGAAGAACAAGGCATTCAAGAGGAACTCAGCCTGTGCCAATGCACGTGAAACACATGCTCACAATATTTCTCTTGGATACTATGAATCACTCCTTGAGGTAGAATACGCCTGCCCACCCCTGGGCTCCAAGAATAAAATGTCTTTTGCTTATGCTGGACAAGAGAAAAATCTTAAGGAGTCTCTGTCCCACGGCAGAGTTAACATTGACTTTCAGGGATTTCTGCTTCCTAGAGGGTCCTATTCCTGAGTCTGGGCTTCTGGGGTAAACGGGGGTGGGGTGGGGGTGTGGAAGGAGGAGGATAGGATTGAGTATTCTGTGAACAGGCTGCAGAAGCTCTCTGGACCGTGGGTAATTTAGAATGTTCTTTGAACATGTGGACCGTAGACGTTCAAGCACTGCGTACACCCATCGATAGAGAGGGGTGGGGGCAGGGCCACAGGAATACAAGTGGCTCAGAAAAACGAACTCTGGACTTTTAGAACAAAGAGAAGTGATTAAGGGAGCGAACACACCAAACTGCTAGGGGTTTGGCAGCACTTAACAGACCATGCTAACGAGCGCGTGAGTGCGTGCTGCTGAGGCCAAGAGGAAACTCTGCAACAGAGACAGAGGAGGAAGGAGCTAATGCCTGTTTGAGACAACTGGAGGCCGCCAGATTTATTTGTGCTATACGAGATAACTCTGGGGGCCCAGCCGCACGGCTCATGCTCGACAAAGGAGCATTGATGAACTTTGCCAATGCTGCATTTCTCAAAATGAAGCTGCTGCAGTTGGCTTTAAGTAGAGAAAAAGCAACCGTGGATATTCTCCATCCTTCTTGATGCCCTTGAGGAAGGAAAAATCGGGGTGGGGTAGGGAGGGGATCGCCTAGCCTTTACCTACCAGCCTCTGTATTTTATTTTGTGGCTGGCAAAGATACATAATAAAAGGTTTGGCGCATGTGCATTCCCCATCATACCAAAGGGACACTGAAGAAGATCCCTGTTTGTGCTGAGCCTGAAACTTCTGCAGCCCTGTAAGGGATCGCTTTGCAATCGAGAAGATCTAATCCCCGCACCGAGTGCTCTGATTACATCACAAGGGTGCTCCGCGCAGACTGGCCAATAGGAGAAAGTTCTGATATTCATACAGCTAAAACGGTGAGCAATAGTTCAACTGAGATCCAGCCTCTTTGGGGATCTTGGAGCAGGCCACATTCACCAGTTAGAAAAGCAACAATTTGGAAAAGATCAAACTTTATGAGGGGGACAGTTGACTGAGTCACAGTGTGAGGACTCAAAAGGACAACTGGTGGTCATTAAAACGAGAGCTCTGACACACGGAACCATGGAAGGTACGCTGGCCCCGAAACACACATTGAACAGCAAGATTCAAAGGTAACACGTGCGTTTATACATCAACCTATGGGAAATTCAAAGGAAACAGAGGCTGGGACAATCGGATCTCAGAGTTCAAGACTAGTCTGGTCCACAGAGCTGGTTCCGGTTCTGGGACAGCCAAGGCTACACAGAGAAACCCTGCCTTAAAGAATAGATACACACACACACACACACACACACACACACACACACACGCACGCACACACACGCACACACGCACACGCACGCACACCATCTCAACAGATACGTAGATAACTAAATAACTATGAAGATGGTAGTGAGCTCCGGTCAGCAGCCTTTGCGTTGTCAGAATCAGGCAGTGAGAGTCTAACAAGGCGCACTGAGAACCATAAGCAGGCCTTCCTGACACCCATGGATGACAGCTTTGTTTATTTTTTTTTAAATTGTAAAGATTTATTGATTTTATTTATATGAGTACACTGGTGTGTCCGAAGACACACCAGAATAGGGCATCAGATCACATTACAGATGGTTGTGAGCCATCATGTGGTAGCTGGGAACTGAACTCAGGACCTTGCATCTCTCCAGCCACCAGTTTCTACATTTTAGCAGGTAAAATGCAAGTCAGTAAGACCACTAGTCCATTTTTCTTTTCAATCTTCTGATTTAAGCGTGCAATGAGACAACCAGTATTATTATGGAGATTAAGTATCATTCAAATCTAGAACTTACAAGTAAATAATTTAGTAACATTAATACCTGTTATATATTGACCATTCCCATTTTCCACAATCCCTCAAACACTGCTACAAAAGCTTTGTTTATTTTTAATACCTTCTGACTCAGTAACTATGTTGCCTGCATCTAGAACTGAATCCCAAGGAGTACTCAGAGAAGAAAAAAAAATGAGTTATAACTAT